>JAAWXA010000062.1:792819-1397208 GCA_038090715.1 Florisuga fusca | reverse complement strand
GTGGGGGCGGGGTCGGGCGGGTCGCGCGCGGGTGGGGGATCGTCTCGGAACTCGCGGATTCTCCTGGAGATCCTCCGTTCACCATCACGCTACGTGCTCCTCCCGCCACCGGTCGGGTCCCCACTGACACGGCCCGTTCTCCCTGCCTGGTCCTGTGGAAGCGGGGCTCGCAGGAGGGCAACCCCCCATGAGGGGACAGGGCAAAAGGGACCTGGGCTGGCGGGACAGCTGTCGCTCTGGGGTGTCAGACTGAGCTGGGTTCGCCCCAAAGCTCCCATCTGCCTGGCTCCTGAGGTGAAAGTAGCAGATGAACGCTCGTTGTCAGTAAATGAAGAAGAAAGGGCAAGCTAGTGGATTGTTTGGTTTTTTTGTTTTGTTCGAGGTGTTTTGTTTTGTTGTTTCGGTTTTGTTTGGTTTGTTTTTTTTTTCGTTTCCCCTGCCTGTGACTGAAGTGCTCACACAATTACGCACGAGAAGCAGTTCAGGAAATTGCTCTTATTTGCTGGTGCCTGGACCCCAGTAAGTACACAAATTACTTCAGTCCTAAGGAAGTTTTTCCTCACACAGTACAAGAATAGGCTCACATTTCCTCTCCCATTACAAGAGCTGTGGAGAGTGCAGCAGGAGGGACTGACACAGCGAAGCCTCTAATCTGCTGCTTACATCTCATTTTCTAGCAGCAACTTAGAACAGGCAACCATTTTTTCCCCTTTCTTTGTAATGAAGTAATTGTCAGTTAATTACCGTGATACATGGTGGATCTAAAAGCTATGGGCTAGGAGGAGGAGTTGGGCACCAGCTCTGTCGAGGAAGCTGAAGCTCTCTGACATGTCTGGAGTTTTACTTTGACAAAAGTCTCTGTTGAAGCCACCTTTCAGAAACAAGTGCCTCTTCTTCCTCCATTCCTTCACTGCCCCTAAACACATACAAAAAAAGAAAAAAACAAAAAACTTTTACCCCATAGCAAATGACCTTTGGTTGGTACTGGTTACTGCCTTCAGGAAAGCATTCTGGATGTCACATTGCAGAAGAGGACAGTGGTCACAGCCCTGCTACAAAGAAACATCTCAGATGTAGACCTCAGTTTCCACTCAATAGGTCCATCCAAGCTTTGGTCCCTACCCTGGCCACCTTTGTGCACTCAAGAGAACTTAGTTGTCTCGTTTTGGGGCTCTATGTCTGCCTCAAGCACTGGTATTTTGTTGGGTCTCATGCTAAAAACTGTCATAAAAGCATTTCTTCTCCAGAAGTTTACATTAAAAAAAAAACAAAACTGAAAGTCCCATTAGATGCCATGGGCCATTTATTCTTTTCTTTTCTGAAATGGATGCATTTGGAAGGAAGTCTCCTTAAATGTTTACTTGTTGACTGTTAAAGGAAGTTTTGTCTCTTAACAAGGATGAAGACCTTCTCTCCTCCTTTAAGCTGCATATAATTGCAGAAATTCCCCATGTATTATTTTTAGAGAGAGGAAATTTTGGTGTGGCATCAGTAAACATGAGAAATTACTATTTAAAACACCTCAGAAAATCCACGTATCACAAATACATAATCTCCTGTGTGGAGCAGTATGGACTTGAGGCTTATTTAGTCTGGAGAGAAGGAGGCTAAGGGGCAACCTCATGGCAACACAAAAACACCCTGAAAACAGCAACATCGTCAACTCTTCCCCTCCAACTAGAAAAAAACAAAAACAAAACAAAAAAAGCTGAAGAAACACATTGAGACAGTTTCTCATTGTTTACCTCAGACCAATATCTAAAAATCCAATACCTGTAAGATAGGGCATTGCAGGCAGATGCACAAACAACAGCAGTTTGTCCTTGGGCTATAGTCACTTGAACACTCACTAAGGAAACCACATGCTGCAAAGGCATGAGGAATACAAGTAACTGTTGTGCAAACCACTTGCTTCACAGAGTATCTAGAAATTCATTAAGAGTTCCTGCTAGCTTTTTTAGTGGGCTCAGCTGGGTTTGCTTTAGGTGAAACTGCTGCCATCTGTTACAGTTACATAATTAACCTTCATAGTTCAAGCTTAATGATGCTCATTAAGGTTGAGTGGTTTTTATTGGCTGAGTTCTGTCACCAGTTTTGCATGGAACTGCAAAGGCAACTCTAAGGACCATAATTTGAACCATAATTAGCAGTATGTGTGTGACATTACTTAGGGGTACAGGTGAGGGAAGTCTGAGGACAAAGTGGGAGCTTTGTTTTATTCTGTGCTAAAACTGGAAAACAAAGACCAGAACTGGTCTACTACATCTGGTCACTAATATGAAACAGACACTGAGGTGAGGCAGCAAGTTTGGAATATGTGTCAGGACATTGCAAGAGTCCTGTCATCCCATGCTGGCTGTGTGACTTCCATTTCCTCAGTCAGACCTCCTCTCACCCTACTTCCCAAAATTTCTTCATTTATTCTAGCGTCAGTCAAGGAATGCACTTTTTGGTGCAGGCCTGTCTTAAACAGTTAAAAAAAGAGCAGCAGATAAGGTGTTTTATCAAAGAAAATGCAGAGGCCTATAACTATATGGCTTAACTCAGTCGTGTGTGTAAGACTCCTAAAAAAAGTTAGGATGTCATAATAATATGTAACTGCCATTCATATTCCATGTACCTACAGCCATTCTCTGGTTAGGTTTGCCCAAGAGAGTGTGTATAGTTCCCCCATCGCTTGCTATGAGCTACCTCATGAGGTCTAAAAGGTCATAGCACCTCAGATACACACAGAAATAATCTGCACCACAAGGCACATTACAATCTTCCATAACCCAACAATTTATTTAAACGTACATCACAATGAGAATAATATAATACATCAGAATAAAATACATCAGTTCACAACAGTCTGCATTGCTATTTTGTAAGGGTAAGCATCTTTCTTCACTTTATATTAAAACTTTATAGAGGTAAAAACTACTGCATTGTACCCACAGTTCTTGAAATCTGTTGCAAGATTAGGCAGGTTACAGAGGAACTTTCGGAGCTAATTACACTCCACTTAAGCTCACATTTTTGGCACATCTGAATGCTTTTTATTTTTTTCTTAACATAAAATAATTCTATAGCAAGTCAGAGAATCATTGACATAAAGGATCACTATCCAATGGCAAGTGCTGCCTACAAGCATACAAAAATTGCATCATTTGGTTACAAAATAGATTAAACTCTTTATCCCAACACTTAACAGACAGAAAAGGGCCAGAAACTGGGCCAGCTTTGCTGAGGTGCTGAGGTGTGAGGTCCTTTGCTGCAAGGCCTTACTTAAATTCCAGCGTGATGTACTAACAAGACACTGATGGCTTTTTAAGGCACCCTCCAGCAGGTGCAGGGCCACCAGTGACTATCACCTTCTTTCTCATACGCATTGCTGCTCAAGGGACAAAGTGAACAGTTTGGGTGATGGTCAAAAGGGCCCTATGTCTGCAGGCCTGGGTTGGTCAGTGGCTACAAATTGTGTAGTAGAGGAGGGATGGAGAATGGTTTGTAAGCCACTGCTCAGTCTGGATTTCTGCTGCCTGGCACCACAGCAGCTGCTTCTTCAAATATTAAAGTTTTTTAAGCAGGAGTTAAATGTTAATGGTGGTGGCGTGCCAGGCATGTATTCGCACAAGTGTCTGCAGTTATTTGCATGATTTTTTAAAAACCCGTAGGTTTACATTTTGGGTGATTACTGTTGTACACTACAAACTCCAGCTCTTATGAGCTTCTGCTGTTATATTCAAAATGAAAAGCAGCCCCCAGTACTTGCAACCAGGATTGTTTTTCCCTGGCTGTTGAGCTGTACTGTTTCAATCAGTTTGGCACATTAACTAGTGATTGATGTTCCACCGATTCGAGGCTTCCCGTACTGATAATTATTTTGAGAGACAGCTATTACATTGGATATGTCCCTTCTGTTTGCATTGCCCTGCTAGTAACAAAGAAATATGAAAGCATTGCTGCAGCTAAGGAGAGATTGGTGTAGCAGAAGAATGCTAAGCACAATAGAGCTCTCTGCTTGCATGATAGATGGTCACTTCTCTTTAGTGGGTCACATTCTGTGCACCTCTTCAAAGTTCCAGTCAAACCCAAGCCCCATTTACTTGATTCAGCTTTCGTACTCACCCTTTGCTGAAACCTCTGGTTTGAAATACTTTGGTGAGACCAGTGAGTGTTCATAAATGGAGCTTATGGCTGCTCAGAATCATCTCTGACTTCACCTCTCTTAGGAAAAGAGAATTGAAGAAAGGACCATAACACTTGCTGTATTATTAGGGAAAGAAAGAAGTTACACAGATAATGGAATAGGTCTTGATGGGATGTTTGAAACAGAGTAAGAGAAACTTCAATGCACCCATGGTACTTTCTGCATGGACTTACTGACCCCGAAAGCTAGCCCTGCCAAAAAAACTCCAAAAATGAAACTCACCCCCAGAATCAATTTTTGCCTCACATTCACAGTGAGATTTTTTAATCTTTATTTTAATGGAGATTTCCATTTCCTATTCAGCATTTGCTCCCAACACAGTTAGAGGTAATGGGAGTCCTTTGGAGACACAAGTGCAGGCCATGAAGTGGTGCAGATGCAAGAACTGATCAATTTGCACCAAATGCCAGAGCAGGACAGGATGGAGGTGTGACATTTCTCTGTGCAGAGAAAAGAGTGCTGCCAAAGTGGACACAAGTCAGCTGAATATTCACACAGATATAGTGCAACTTCTGCTCAGTTAAAAAAGCTGCAGAAAAGCAGCCTACTGCTTGGTGATGAACAGGAAGCTGCAGCCCACCTTACACCCATTGCTCAAGTGAAAGTGGGAGTGAAAGCCATTATGTAGCAGGTACTTTATGGCATTTTAATGCACTTTGCAACCTTTGCAAGTTAAAGTGTCAAGGCATGACAAACTATGTAGCAGTGCATTCCTTATATTTCATATGCAAAAAAAGGCTCAAGGCTGGGAGCAAGAAGGCACAAACTTGGTAAATAACATAGCTGAGGAGTTTACACTAAAGTACTATGTCATTTATTAGGCATTGCTTAGCACTTATTTCACATTTTGCCCACAAATTTCCCGAAGCAACATATATTTCCCCACTTCCTTTCCCTTCGTCCCCTTCTTTTGGATACAGCTGCCTGTGCTCTATAGATACAGTTGCTGAAGAATATAATGTGAATACAGATAAATACAACATACACAGCAAAAAAATGTATTATAGTATTACAATAGTCAAATAATGTCGCCAGCCTCAAGCTACAGCAGTGCCTACGTGCTACAGGGATCCAGTCCAAGAAGAGCAAGAGGAGCCACTGTACAGGAGCTAACCAGCATCAGCAGTGTTGGGCAGAGCACAGAGCTGAGGGGAGGGGGGGGACTTTCTTAGGGCGCCTGAGCAGGAGAGGTGCTGTCATCCATGGGGATCTGCTGAGAAGACTCACCGAGGGCCTGGGAGATAGCTTCAGACCATATCAGCTCTGTGGCAGGTCCTTGGAACACCTCTACATTTATTCATTGAGCATACATATAGTCACCCGACATTTCTCCTGTTAGGCTGTTTTCTTTATATATATATTTTAACTTTTACCTTTTGATTTTTTTTTTTCTTACAACTGTTAAAAAAGTTTCACGGTAAAAATAACTCACTATATGATACATATACTCAAAGTGGTGCGATACTTTATGTAATAAAAGATGAAAATAGTCACTTTCCATAACAAAAATAAGTTCTATTTTTTTTATTTTACAATATAATTAATAATTCTTTTCTTCTTCTTCACTCTGAAAGTAAACAGGTCCCGTTTTGATAGCACTTCTGAGTTGATTAAAGTGGCAAGAGACTGGAGAATGTCTTATAAGCATTTTGAGCAACCGCATTCCACATGTCTCTCCAGTTCTTCCGTGAAGGTGGAGCCATCCAGGCACTGGAAGAAATATTTCCGCCTCTTGCTCCGCAAAGGGACACAGCACTGCCCACTGCTGCAGCTGCCACGACATTCCAGGCGAGAGACTTTGGAGGCAGTGGCACATGATGTGTAGCCCTGCTGCTTCCGGACTACTTCTCGAATTACCTCTCCTTGGCAGAGATTCTCTGGTAAAACAACAGAGAAGAAAAAAAAAAAAAAGAAAAACAGAGCAACATTGTGGTAAATATTTTGCCAGCTATTCCCCAAATATCAGCAGAGAGCCCTCCCTGTGAAACGATACTCAAGACAGATGGCATGAACAGGACCTTAACCTTTTACTGCCCTGTACCTGCCATCAAATCAGAGCTTGTGTTACACAAATGCGTAATACCTGGTGCAAGGCAGAAGCCAAACTGTCCTGCTAGCTTAGATAAGCTACTCTGGGAGGGCTCTAATGGATGCCGAGTGTTGAATCTTGCAATGCTCCTGCAAAATATGTCTTAGTTTTGCTCTGTCTGCTTCTTGGGACCAAAGGTCAGCCTGCTCTCCTTGGCATTAGCAATCTGATATACCTGAAAATGTCAGTGTCATTCTGCAGGCACTTTGCAGCAGCGAGATACATTTTGTGAGGCTCTATACATGAAATTTCGAATGTCTGTGGTTCATTCACAGGAAAGGCACAACTTAAATAAAACTAATACAAGCCAGCTCCTTCCTTCTGTACAGGAGCAAAAAAAAAGGCAGCAGGGATGAACACAGAACTAAATGAGCTTGCAGTAAGTCTTTTCAGGTCAGGGTGGAAAAGCTGGGCACCAACCCTGGCAAGAAAGTCCAGCATCATCTGTGAGATACCCCAGGAAACATGGGCAGCTGCCTCAGAGAGCACAAGCTGAGAACCTGTATTGCCACTGTAGATGGGCAGTATCTCCCGCCTTTCAGTTCCTGCTCATGTCATGTACAACAGCCTTTGGTTTGCAGGGTAAGACCTCCTTCCCCCACTTCTTTCTGAGGGTAAACCCCACAACAACTTCTCCTTTATGTCACTAGAATCCTGGGAGCAGCAAACCTTGAGGATTCAGGAGCTATAGAATAAAACCCTTTGCTACAAATGTCTGCCTTTACCCATGTGTTTGGATAGTAGCTAGCCAGCTGTTATGCGGGTCTTTTCTGCATTGCTCTGCAGAGACTGACCTAGCTCTGCTATTTACCATTTACCTCCAAATACAATTCACACGGAAGAGAGGTAAAAACAAAGGTGTAGAACAGAAATGCAGCAGAGCAGTGTCCTGGCCCCACATACCTCTGTCACAATGTTCTCCACCATAGTTAGGATCACACTCGCAGTAGGGTTCCCCGTGCTCAGAAATCTTACACTGCCCATGGTTGCATTTCAAAATCCTGCAGGGATTTGAGGAATTGTTCTTCTTGTCACAGTACATGCCTGTGTAGCTCTCCATGCACTTACAGGTGTAACCAACGTTGGCCACCGTGCACTTCCCATGCAGACACCTGGAAAAGGAGAAGCATTTTAGAGCTGGCCTATGTTAGACATGAGAGTTCCTTTTCCCAGGGGTGCTTGGGTTTGGCATTTCTGCCTTTTTAGTTCCAGGATACTAATTCAAAACCAGCAGTTCAGTGTCAAACACTGAAGAAACAGTGAGTTTTCAGTGGATGCTGGATAACGTTCAGAGAATATGTGTAGAATTTGCAGTTGTAAGTCATCTCTTTGAAAAACACCAGGTTCCTCCATGAGCACGGACCAATGCTTGGCATGCACACAAGGCAGCTCACATTTGCAGCATCAGCATGTAGAACAAAATGCCAACACTCAAGCTTCCGCAGCTGAATTACTCTACAAGTAATATCAGGTGATGAAAAACAGTGTGATAAAGGAAGGTGCTTGCAGAAAAGCTATGCACAGGCTTCTTCACAGGCAGTTGTGGTTGAAGGGTTGCCTGGCTTATGTGGTTTACAGTGAGCTTTGGTATTTCTGAGGAATACCACAGGGAGGGCTGTTGATCCTTAGCAGGTTCTCTGACACTGTCCATACTTACGGGACAGGGATAGGCTGAGGAATGAAATGGGCTGAGGAATGAAATATTGTCCAGCCAAGGAAAAGCTGTCCAGGGCTTATGAGCCTTTGCTAAATCAGGTCCTATTTGACATAAACCCATGTCTGTCTCTTATTTTTATTTCTTTTCCTTCTGGTCCGGTAAAATTGTTCGCTGCTTATGTTGAAACCTTGGACATTTCATTTTTAAGCTTTGAACTGAAAAGCACAAATAATAGTGTCAGAAACTGAAAAAAAACATTTAGGCCTTCAAGTGTTTCTTCACAGTGGGGTGTTTATAGCTGTGGTTTGTCAGGTGCTTCTCAACACCTTCCAGGGTTCGGTACTTTGCAGAATTAGACCGAAAATCAAGTTTTAAATGGTACCTCAGCCAAGTTATGTTTCTGCCTTTAAGAGAGTGATTATCCACTGGGTCAATATACCTGTCAAAAGTATGTGCTTGTGAAAAGCCCCTTCCACAGCTCGTGCAATCAATGTAGCTTCTAAAACAAAAGTACTTCCATCTGCTTATGAAAGAACACTGACCTATGTAGACTGCTGGTCTGGATTGTGCACTGGATTGTTTCCATGTGCACGTGCCATAAGCTATTGACCCAGCTTTTCTGATGGAGATGGAGTAATTGAGCCTCTGAACTGTGGATGCTTTCCACTCGTGTTTTCTTGGCATGCAACTCCATGCTATCCTTTAAACCAATTAATTAAAGGGGTGTTTCAGTGGGTAATATTTGTCAGCTATTTGAGAAATTTAAAACATAATGGTCTTCAGGGAGTTAGTGTGAATACTAGGTCCAGTGCTGTTGTGAGCATTTCCCTGAAAGGTGTACTCCCTGCTCACAGGTAGCTCTGCTCTGGGTGAATGCAGGCACTCACTTCAGTGGTAACACATACCCATTAACAGAAGTTTTTGTATTTTCTAGTGCAGAGTTGCAGCTGCAGTATTCACACCTTAGCTACTCCAGGAGAAGAAGCTCATTTTGAGATTGAATGACTTTAGACAAGAAGTGGACACAAGGTCCAGAAGTGGAAACTGGGAGTTGCCATGGATGCTGGCTCACAACTGTCAGTAATTTCATGTTGGAATCTAGAACCTTAAAAAATAGTCAGATGCAGTTTTACAAGATGAAACATGAAATACGCATTTGATGTAAGCATCCACCCTGCCATCAGCATTCAGTCAAACTTACTTGTGATTAAGACATGGGTCTTCAATCTCCTGGTCACACAGGGGGCCCGTCCATCCCGGGTGACATTCACAAATTACACTTGTTTTCTCCAGGGACCGGCAAATACCGTGCTTGCAGATGTTACAGGATTTGCAGCCAGGGAGGACTCCTAGTGACTGCTGTGGTAAATCCTTGAAATCCTGCAGCTCATTATTGATGCGGACATCGTGAATACATCCATGAAAACCATTTGGTGTCATATCTGCACCCTGGCGCATTGAAGATAATCCAGTAGAGGTTGGGATCCCTTCAGATAAAAACAAAAAAGGGAAGGCTTATTCAAGTTACAATGATGGTATATAGCTTATAATATCTAACATCTCTTTTGTCACAGTCCCTTACAATGTTTAAAGAATTAATTTGCATAGGCCCTTTGGAAGGTAGCACAGTCTCATTGTCCTCATTTTGGAAATGGAAAGAAACAAAAATACTCACTTGCCCAAGCTTACATAGGAATTATATGACAAACAAAAGAAAGAAAAAAAAGCTCAGGGTTTTTGGCAAATGGCCATGGGTTCTTGCCCTTAGATAATGCTTAACACTTCTTCTGTCCATAGTTTAATAGCAATTATCCTTTTGAAAGGCTTAATAATGTCTTTATTTGCCCACAGGTAGCTACCACTTCTGGTATACAGCAACAAAGTTTGGCATTACTAGACTCCTGCATTAAGATAGTGAGTGGTAAAAGTGCACTCCGTTGAAACTAGCGCAGGGGAACTCTAGGGGCAGAACAGTTTTGCAGGAGACTAGGCCAATCTGTAAGTAACTCCAGCTTTCAGGGAAGCACCCCTGGCAGAGAGGAAAGATTCCTTCTAGTTTCCACTCCCTGGAGAGAGCTCTCTTCATAGTATGGAAGATTATTTGCTTTTGAGAAGACTTGTTAAAATCTCAAGTCCAAGAGCAACTCACTGTACCTCCAATGTAGAGGGGAGTGTTGAGGCTGGCAGAAGACTGTTTCTGGAGTTTTCCTAGGCTCTTGGGAGTTCCCTTGTCCACCACCAGGTTCAGAGTTTGATTCAGCATCATGAGTTCCACACTATGAAACTGCCCATCATTCACCGTTTCCACACTAAAAATGAAGGGGAAAAAAAGAGAGAAAATGATGTTACCAATGAACTGCCTGTGCTTCTGTGACTACCTACGTCCTGGTACTACACCTTGTAAGGCACTGCTCCCATTCCATGCTCCTTTACAGCCACTGTGTTCTCTACATTTCTCATAGTTGAGCATCCTAGCTACAAATTTAAACATTGCTGATGGCTGTGCAGGCAGTGCCTACTCATACAGGACAGCTGACCAAGAGAGTAGCTATTTCAGTTGTGTTTCCCAGGGCAGAAAAGCAAGGATGTAGCTACATGTTATACTGGCTTTGGTGACAAAATTACTTTAAATCGCTAGTTCTGTGTTCTCAGCCAGTTTGCTGCCCCTTTGTCACACTACTGGACGCCATGTTATAAACTGGAGCACTGAAGTGATTTCTTATTGTATGGTTAGTTTAAACCCAATTTCCCAGGGACAGGGAGGGACTGTAGTTTGGGGCAAGAGACAGCAGGGGCCTCTGAAACCAGCATTTCCTCACAGCAGAAGTATCTCTTAACTACATGCTGAGGAATGAGGAGAGGCTGACTCTCTTTAAGCCAGAGAAAGCAGGCAGGAATTTCTGGCTTACAAATGACCAAGATGCTTTGCTTAATACAATGCAGTCCTGCCTGAATATATGTGAAACTGAAAACCTGATACGCTTAGCAACACATTTAGCTGTAGATTGAGGCTTGAGACTAAGACAGCAGGAATTTGGGGGTGGAGGTGAAGGACAGGGAGCACATAGCCATCTAAGCAAACAAGATATTAAAGGCACCAAGTATTCTTTGCTTGGGCATTATGAACGCTGAATTTTAAAGTGAATGAAGCCTTCAGTGAGTCAGGTAACTCAATAGCTCTTTGCTAGCCTGCACTACATCAGTTTTCACCTTCATCTTCAGTTCAGTCTCCCAGAAATTAAGACAGAGTTACAATTCAATTTACATTGCACTATCATTTCTCATTTTTAGGGCAGCTTCAGCTCTCAAGCCCGTATGCTGTACGTTGAAATTCTCCAAAACAACTTGATATTTTCATGAACTCCTAAAAGGTAGGAGGGGCAAAGGTGGGATTGACTCTCTTGGTCAATGAGGATTTCAAATGAGGCTGGTAGTTATGGAGGAGATGGAAATTTTTGACTGGTGTAGATGCAATTAACCGGTGCAGCCTCTGTTCCACATGCATGCAAACACCACTGCATAACAAGAACCTAACAGCAGTAGAGGTTGCAGGCAGAATTAGACTGTGGTCTATGTAAACCACCCACACACCAGTGTGCCAACACATCTTAAGCTTGGCCTGCAAGCACTCTTTTCCAAATTCCTTGTGGCAAGCTCACTAGCTGGGTGGTGGTTCTGTTACGTATGTATAAAGGCAAAAACCACAAGCTCTGGGATTCAGGCGTCCTGAGATACTGATTACCTAACAACTGGATTTGGTATTGCTGCACAAGTGGTAAATTAAAACGTAAAATTAAACAGTAAATTTAAGTAAACAGTAAAACGTTTTAAGAATAGGTTTGAGCTCATTCAAATGCCCCAAAGCTCAATATGGTCTCTCAAGTAAGTTACAAAGTAAGGTCAGAGCCCTTCAGGTGTTTTGTATAGCTGCAATGCAGAGAATTCTCTGATTATTTACCCAGGTTTGCTTTACTATCAGTGGCAAGAAACATGCATACTTAAAGAGTGACACATCTCCAATTCAGAATCACCTTTTAGATGTATTTACCTCTCAACCCACATGACTTGCTGCCCACCTTCAGCGCCTAGCCCTGCATAACTGATGTATGAGGACACTGTGGCATGGAAATCAGACTTCAATTTCAGAAACAAATCACATGGCTTAGAAATTATCTGAATTGTTCCTGGAAGAAGTTACATTTTTATAGTGTTTTACAGTAGACCTGACATAACCAATTATAAATGAGCAAAGTTAGGCAGAAAGTCAGCCCTGTTGGGGTTTCTGAGGATGTGCTTGTTTAAGAAGAGCACACTGATGTTTCTGAACTGAGATAACATGCCTCTACATTGCTGCTGTCCCCACAGGATTTTGGGGTGAATCCTGAACACATATGCCTTTAAAAGTTTACACATACATCTTACATAAGGTTGTAAGATGACAGCAATATACGAGTGCCTTCACTGTGTGGTTGTACATAAGCATGAGGTAAATTAGCTCTGCCACACACCAGCTCCTGGGAAAGCCATGCTGGCTGAGCTGCTTGTCCTTGACCTGCAAGAAAGTGTCTGGGTGTCATCCTTGGGGTGGCAAGTGTGCCACAGGGAGCAAGGTTGTGAGAACCTGGGGCTGAAGGCACTATGTGAAGTGGCTTTCAGAAAAAAAAAATTTTGAGATTGTACAGGATGGGTGGGATGATTCTACAAAATGGGCTGGGATAATCCAGAGTCTGAGGATTTATGCTGGACTCATTGCTGAAGGTGATGTAGTGCCTTAACCTCAGAAAAGAGAGCTTGTCATCGCAGTATCCGAGTATGCTCTACTGGGTCCCACACCTCTGGCAGCCTACTTTATGGATTGACAAGTTTGAAAACAGCTGGTCCAAACTTTCTGTTTAGATATTCTGGAATTCTGCTAAGTATCTGCCACGTTACAAGAAGCAGCTGTGTTATGGCAATGTGCCAGCTGGGTGATGCCTGTGTCCTCCCTGCATATCTAACTGTTGTGTTGCAATGCTTAATTTACATGGGACCCAGGCTTCCAGCTGAAAGGTGTGAGATAAACGGAAATGGAGACTTGTCATTGGTAAACTGTGCAGAAGTGCCAACACAAGAAAGAAGAATAGGCAGAACCCATTGGCCCTGACAGACAAGCACTAAGGTGGGATGGACAGCTGTATGACAGGGAACCCTTCCCTGGTGGGATCAGTATGTGATGCTAATGCACAAAACTACATCACTATCTGAAAAAGGCCAAGCTATGATCATTTGTCAAAGCACGACATTATCATGTCTGTCAGGCCTGCCTCTTCCCTGGGCCAGGATTTCACAGGCATTAATCACCTGTGTTTTTTTCCAGATTATGCCTTGACTAACAGGCAAACAGAAGTCTATGTGTCCTGGAGACGAAAGCAGCTGCCCTACGTAGTGCTCACACCTTTCAGCATGCCCGGGGCTGGCATTTTTTCTGGAAAGGGAGTAAGAGGTCCCTGCCTGTCGGTGAAGTGCCTGAGTAGTATTCAGTTCTGACTCCTTCCCTCTCTAACTCTAAATTTAAATAATCTGTGCCTGTATTTTGAGAAACAAAGTAATTTACAGCCATCACCCAATACTGCAGTTTTGTAAAGCAGATAAATCTCCAAACAGGCAAAGCACGTACTTGCTTTTTGAGAAAGTACAAATGCATGACAGAAAAGCTGGATGTGGACAGCCAGGATGGCAGAAGTCTCCCATCCAGGAGATATTTAAAGCAATAACTGCTGTTGCTGACAGAGGGACATTAAGATGCCTTTGGATTTTGAGCAAGATGGGAGACAACACTGGGGGGAGAAAGGAGTGGTGAGAGAAATGCTACATGAACTCTCCTCAGAGCCTCTTATGTAGCTTGGCCTTTAGGAGACTCAGCAATTGTCTGAGACAGTTGGAGACAGTGGCTTGGCTGGAGATGAAGGGAAGAAAGCCACAGACTCTGAACAGCGCATCACAACGCAGCTCGCAGCACAGACTTGCTGTGCTCGGCTTTTTTTTCAAGGGGCCTCTTCCTGACCCAGCTCTCTGCAAGGGTTTTATTAAAATCTTAATTCAATTCTTACTGGGCATCAGGTGGCCTTACAGAAGAGCTCTTCCTTCTGAAACAGCCTGTGGTATGTAAAAACCTGCCTGGGAGTCAGGAATTTAGTGCGTCTCATCGGCAATCCCGGGCTGCAGCGTCGACGGAGGGTAGGGGGGCTGCCATCTCTGGACCCACCGTGCAGGCACCAGCAGCCATGTGGCCAGCAGAACTGCAGGGTGCGGGCAGGGGCGGTGCGGGTCCCCGGGCAGCCCCGAGACCGGGCCGGCGGTGACCGCGAGGGGGCGACAGAGCACCGCGGAGAGGCGGAGTGGGCGCGAGGCCGGGCTCGCGCTTCCCGCGCTGCTCTAGTGCCGTGAGAGCCTCGCCTCACGCCTCAGACCTCACACATTACCCTCAGACCCTCACCCCTCGAACCCTCAGGCACAGCCCCGCCTGAAACCCGCTCACCCACTCGGGTACTGAATCAGTGGAAGTGCTGGAAGCTGCTGTGGCAGCTTTTTTTTGCCTCGACGCGCCGAATTTATTTACTGAAGTTAATTTCACCAGGTCCCCGTACCTGACAGCTGACTTGATGTTCTTACCCAACGTCTTCCCTGCTGCAGAGGTTTTCCTGCTGTATGGTAAAATTACAATAATATGTATAAGCACAGCAAGGGAGAGAGAACTCAGGACTCTAGGAAGAAGCCAAAGGGGTGCTAGATTTGAGCCAACTGCTTTGCTCAAGGGCACTAACAAACCAAGTTCTGGCTTTTGAGATATTCCTGAGCTATTGAAAAGACAGTCATGAATTTTTAGCCAACTTCCAGCTGCAGTATTCTGGGCCACCACCATCAGCTATTACAGAGTTTACAGTGTATTTTTGCTGAAAAAAAGGGAGGAAATCTGTTTGAAGTGTGAACATTTGAAGTGCAAGCAAGGATTTTCAGGAATTCAATAATTAAACTTGCTAAAAAGTAAACAGCAAAAGGAACCAAAAGACCAGTTTTAAGGAAAACTGAAAGATTCCTCAGGACCCATGAATTGTTCTTGCACTGCAGTCAGCCTGGTGAGAGTCTGCCTTGTCAGACACTGCACAGACTGCTGTCACTGCCCAACACAACCTTCACTCAGTCTTGCTACAAATTTGATGCTGAGAAACCATTCCAGTTCTCTTCCTATTGTAATCACTGCTGGTGCCTTAAATACCCACCCTGAGGGAGAGGAAGTAATGTACAGCCAAATGCTGAGGGTTGTCAGGAACATTCCGCTGGATCTGTGCAGCGAACAGACCCCAGTTGGAGCTGGCTGCCCTGGGAGTCCCCTAGTGCTGAGGGGAGAGGGGGCAGCTGCCCTGATTCCTACCCAAGGGGTAACGCTTGCTGCTGCTCAACCAGCAGCACCCCACCCTCACTTTTCCCTGCTCCATTACATTCATCTGCTCATAACCCAGGTGAGGTCTTGCATTGTACATTGTTTTTGTCATGGTTACCCTAACCTTTCATTGGCCTCACTGTGAACTGGCCATGGCATCTGACCTGATCTGGCCAAGAAAAGAGGAGGAAAATACTGGGCATATGGGGAGAGCCCAGCTTCTAAAGCTCATGAGAAGGCTCTGGGTCCAGCACCTTCTGTTTCCTCTGTGTGCTAACGGAAATCTTGCAACTGCCCTTCCAGGGAAGAGAGGCCACTAGAGAGGGCTCTGAAAAGGAGTTACTAAAATTCTGTATCAGGGATCTGGGCCTCATTTGTCACAGCAATTCTAGCAAGATGAGCCAATGGACCCATTGCACAGGGCACTGCACACAGACCATGGACACAGCTTCTGCCGAGGGCTTAAAACTCTAGAAAACAAAGAAATGAAGGGAAAGGTATGTGTATTAAACATAAGCCCCCAGGAAATATGTGAAGAAACTGATCTCCACATTCATTTTTCACCTGTTTCTCTTCTCCCTTCTATATTTTCTTTCACCTCTAATCCAGCCCCAAGCACACACAGAGATATAAACACTGTCTCCCCTTGCTCCAATACCCATGAGAGATGTAGAGCTGAGAAACTGTAAATATGCTGGTGAACACAAACGCATTAAAAGAATTACAGTATTCAACTCAAACTTGCAAATCTGGGCTTTGGGGTTAGTTTTTACACTGACATGTGCTTCAGTGCCTTCAGTGCTGACAGCAGGAAACAGCAGGGCAGGTAAGTCAAAAACAAAAATAGCTTTAAGTATCACAGCAAACCATGTCACTGAGGAAATGTATAACCATCAATTATGCAAATGAGGACATCAATTCATTAGCTACAGTCTCCAGATTTTCCTGACCTCTGTCTTAATGGGGACATGCCTCAGGTGAAGTGCAGAACAAAGCGAACACAAGGATGGTGACTGGGAAAGTGAAGGACATGGTGAATGCCGAACTTAGATAGTCTTTAAAAACATCTGAAAAAGAAGAGAATAGCCAGAAATCCATGCCCAGGAGAATTTAAGGAGCTTACAACATATGTGAAGAGCAGGCATCAGGGAAGAGGTACCCAGATCAAGAAACCCAAGGTGAGAACAAAAAGATATTAGCTGTGAAACTGATAATCAGCCAGGCTGTCTTCAGCTTTTCACCTTTCCGAGCTACATTTACCTCCTGCCCTTAGTTCAAGTTATAATCAGTCATTAAACTTCTCCATGACAACAAAGGCAAAACCATAATTGGAGTAGTGGTTGTGCTACCTCTACAAGAACACAACACTTCAAGCACTATCCTCTTCAGAACCTAAAGGAAAAAACCACATTGACAAAAAAGTATAAAAAATGCTACCAATACACAAGGTTAGGGAAATATGAGGTGAAAGAAATGTATTAAAACACTCCATTTCCAGCTTAAAATATGCTCTCTTTTGTTCTGTTCAATCCTGTTTTACATGACTCAAGTCTCCTAGGCTGAGAACATTCAAAATTAAGATCAATTTTTTTTTTTCTTGATACTTCCATTTTAATTTGCTTGATTTTCTCCTACTTACAACCCTGTAGACCACTCAAATAAACCATCTTTCTCTTCTTGGTGTTTACAGCCCTTAAACACTGGCAGGTGATTACCCTATCTCCCTCAGTGATCATCTGGCCACGCTATGCATATCTAATTTCCAGCCATAATTCAATTGCTGCAGCACCCCTGCCAGCAGTGAAAGTTACCGTGTTACAGACCTTCTGAGGGAAAAGCAAGGACCCTTTTTATACCCCTGCAACATGCAATTAACACAATCCTGACCCCTTTCCCCCAATTATTCACAAAAGTGTCAGATTCATGGCCAGGGTAAACACACTTTGCAGTGAATTCTCACAGTTTCCCTGACATGGGCAAGAGGTCTGACACTTTCCCCCAGTACCACTGGGGCACACCTAAGGTCCTGAAAAGCAGGGACCAATGCCACTACAGAATACAATACAACAGAATACAAGTACTTCCTATTACAGTGACAGACAGAGAATGATAAGTTTTATCTGAAACTGGAAGCTAAGCCCCAAGAAAAAAGAAAAATGGCGTCTATTTAGAAACCTGATGAGTGGACAGGAAAATAAATTGTTTCCTCCTCATCCATGGCAACATATGTACAGTTGTATGCTCCACCTTCCACAAAAATAACTAAAATCCATTGCTATTTGAAAAACTGAGTAGCAGATGCCACACCCACCAATTCCAGCAGCACTGGGGCATACTGGCAAATGCAGAGCTGTGGGTTGCTTCTCTGTAGGGGGAAGAAGCATTGCCAGAGTTGTGCTCAGAACCACATCACACCTCCATGACCACCCTCAGTAACAGGCCTTACACACTCCTGACACCTCAGCAATTGACTCCAGAGCCTGGTGCTTAGTATAAATGGGATAGAAATCTATCACACATGGTACACATCTAAAATTAGTGTTAATCATCATGTTTACAAGACATTTACAGACAGAAAAAAATAAACATGTTATATTAACTTGCTACATTTTGTTGCAATACAACATCCTCACAATTCAAGCCATGAGCCAGTTGTTAGTGCATAGGAAATTTATAAAGTTATTTGACTATGATTAGGTTTATTTCATCATTGTCTGTTACAATAATATTTCAACCTTCCTCTGATGTAATCACTATTAACCATCTTGGGCAATATAATACTGGACTAACAACCTGTGCTATAGCAAGGACATACCTTTTTAAATACTTTTGCACATCTTTCTCCCACTTACTAGAAAGACAGTTCAGCACAAAGCTTGTTTTCAACATGCAGAAACCAAACTGACTGCTCAGGAGGTGGACTAACATGGGCACTCATTTATGAAGGCTCAGGAGCTACCCTGACCACCGTCATGGTTTCACTGATGCTCTCACTAGAAGAAACAGTGAGGCTGTGTTATGGACTCATTAATGACTAAATCAGGTTATGGGCTGGGGTGGAAGAAATAAATCTTGTTTCACAATTAGTTTTGGTTTGGCTGGTTAGTTTTAAGGCTTGAACTTAACTGGCTACAATTCAGTCCAGCTACTGACTTTAATAGGGGAAAACCTTAATTTATAACATGAGTTTCTGCATTTTCAGCATCATTTTTCTTTTGATTATAGAGCTACACTATTTTTAGTCATAGATAAATCACTGTAGAGACCAATTTTTGGCTTGACCATTTATTTTTACATAAACCCAAGACTACTTTGAACATGAAAACTGGCAAGTACCTGCAAGGCACTGATCTACTTCTAGACCTCAGCAAGCTTCACAGAGCAAACATCTTCCTTCTTGATGCTACTGAAGATAATTTTGAATGGACAGTACTCTCCACTGCAAAGAAAAATGTTACTGAATGAATTGCTTTCTGAAGTGTCCTCTGAAGTGTCCAATACAGTCAGTGAGAAAGTTAGACTCTTAACTAGGGGCTGAACTCAGGGTTTTTAAAACATTGACTCGGTTTGGCTGCACTCCTCTCCTCTCTTTTTATTTAGTTATGGATTACCCCTATATCTCTTGCTTCTTCGGACAGGACTGCAGTGATTAAAGTCACAAGATACTGACCAGATTATGGGTGTTCATTTTAGAAGACAACATCAAAACAATGGGCTTAACAAAATACACAGACTATCTACTATTTGCTTATATGTTGTCTATGCATTAAAGCTAGCACAGTCCAATTATAAAGTGATTTGGGAGGAGCAGGACAGTCCCCTGCCACCTGTCTGAAGCTGATTTGGAGTATTTGCAGGAGTATTCTTTTTTTAAAAAACAGTGACAAAGGTGACAGTGATGGTGTAGATGGCCACATTCTTATTCAAAAGGATACAAATAGCATCTCTGCTTTGACTTCAAGCAGTCATAATACAAGAAAATTCAAAGAATTATTAAAAAAGGGTGTGAAAACCCTTGGGGCAGTGGAGCAGCTAGTGAGTTCATTGCCTTCACAGACTTTGTCTTAAGTTTGCCAGAGTTCAGCGGTGGGTGCTGAGGGGAAGCCAAGCATGTCTCTGCCTTGATCACAGGTCTTTGGGCAAGTCAGCAGCTCCTGCAGGCTGGCAGTATCGGTGTGTACTGGTGCAGCCCCGCTTCTGCTGACAAGGAAGAACTGAGTGCAAGATAGACAAATAGCCCCAGATTCTGGGCCCTGAAGATGGTGATGTAGGACTCAAAAAAAAAACCTTCAGTTTCTGTTGCTGCCACTGGGCAAGTGGCTGTGGATGACCTATTATAAATTCCCATCCCTGCTGCACAGACATGCCAATGCTGACTGACTTTGTGAAAGGTTTTGCTGCTGCTTTTGCTGCCATCTTTGCTACCTTGATAGGATAGGAAGTAATGAGCTCAAGCTGCAACAGGAGAGGTTTAGCTTGGATGTAAGGAGGATTTTCTTCACTGAAAGGGTTATCAGGCGTTGGAACAGGATGCCCAGGGTAGAGGTTGAGTCACCATCTCTGGAGATATTTAAGAATCATATAGACATTGCGTTTAGGGATATGGTTTAGTTAGTGTTAGGCAAACAGTGAGATTCAATGATCTTGACAATCTTTTCCAACCAAGGTAATTCTGTGATTCTCATAAAACCTCTTTCTCTGAAACACCCTGCACATATGTGTAAGGTTAGAAATAAAGCTATGGGCCTGCAGCACAGTGTTTCTGGGTACTCAGATATTGAACTAAAGAGAATGAGCTATGCAGAGGCAAGGAGAGAGAGGAGAGATGAAAGACTGTCATTCTTGAAAGAGATGCAGAGGAGGTTTACAAAGAAAAAAAAATTAGTTCAGCTTAGCAAAATTTTGCCTGCAAGTCTTCCAGCAGCCCAAAGGACAAACTTTACTGTTCTTAAACTTCATCTCAGTAGCAGAACATTTCTGAATTTCATGAAAGCAAATATTTTATGATTCCAAACCTAATAATAAAAATTAGATGACATTTCAAGGTCTTGGCCTTATATTTTTACTGTTCTACTACACAAAAATCCAAGAAAAACTAGGGAAATGTGACATTTGTAGTTTGACATGAATTCACACACTTGTCTTTTTCTGTCCCATTCAAATACGCCAGAGTTCTTTGTAAAGGCAGAAACCAATTCATCTGTCCTTTGCCCGGGCTCATGCAAGATGTGTAAGTACATTCAAATTTTACAGCTTCTACTGTGCAGGTCAGAGATTAATACCACTTTATTTCATCATATTGATACAAAATCCCTAAGGAGTAGCTGAAAAAAAGCGTGTGTAAAATGATTTGCAAATATACAGAATTGTTAAGAGCTCAATGATGTATCTGAGAGAGAATAGCTCTGAAAAACAGTCTATTTGGAAACTATCCAGAAGTATCAACCAGGAATCCCACCAGGAACAGGAACAGCACAAGTTGCAGACTATGAAGGTATCAGGAAAGAAAGAAGCAGTCCTGCTGTGAGGTCTGCAGATAATTTTGGTAAAAATTTAGTTTGACAAGCTCTAATAATGATCCTAACAATAATTAATCTTTCACTCCTCCACCACATTCCTCCCTAGAAGGTAGTGAGTTGGAAATTCTGCCAGCACCAAAGCAACTGTTCAACCTCAGCACCAGAAGCACAGAGAAGTCAAGGTAATCTGAGCAGAGGACCAAACCCCTTGTGCTACCAAGTTCGGTTCTTTGGACTGGGACCTCTTGTTTGACAAGGAGAGCCCCTGGCCACAGGGGGCTGCTCTGGGTTCCAGCCACCATGGGCAGAGGCCCAATGATGTGGAACAGAAAGTCAGCAAATGCTGCTGGGGTAATAGAATTGTGCTGCTCAGAAGTCTGGAGGGAGAAGGAACCTTACTGTCTGGAGACCCACAGGACATTTCTGAAACAGCTTTTCTATTTTTTTGTGCACAGAGAACCAGATTTGTCATCCCACAGTCATAACATATGAGGCAGATAGTGTAAGAATTTAAACTCCCTTATTTCAGGCCTTGTGCTTTAACCACAAGAACATCTATCTCTGCTATGTGAGAATTAGCCAGACCATAAGAACTGTATGATATGATCTATAAAAAAATATTTTACATGACATAAAATTTTTGAAAACTTGTTATGCAAGCATACCTTTAAAAGGAATTTTAATGTAATTTGACTGTAGGCTCTGCAGAAATACAAATACAATTAATTCCTGTGTTTTCTTAACTGCCTCCATTTTCACTGCTGTCAGAAAGCCTGCAGGAAAACATGATTTTATACCAATGGCGTCTACATCTTGCTCTGTACCAGATATGACAGCATGTATGCAACACTGCAACCTGGTGACTCTGGAGGCAATCACATCAGCAGTTTGTGTCAAATTTCTATTTTCCATTTCTATTAGGAGGGATTAATTTAGCATCCAAATCAATATGATGTGTCTAGTAGCATAGAACCTATCAGAAAAAAAAAATTACAAATATGGAACAGATGTTAGGAAAAAAGACTGCAAGTAGGAAGCTTTCCCTACAGTTTAACACATGGCAGTACCAACAGCTGAATGCTTTTACCTTTGCAAGGTAACAAACACACTGTACTTCACTGTTCCAGCACCCTTTTGCTGAATACTACTGAACACCACCATCAAGTATGCCTTATTTGGCTTCCTCTCTGACAGCAGGTTTTATCTTATCCCAATAGGGATATCCCAAAGGATATTACTTGCACTAGCCAAATATTTTGCTAATTTTATTGTTCTTAAGTACTACTAATAAAACACAACACAACAGCCCCATGCAGCGCTACAGGCTGGGCACAGAGTTGTTGGAGAGCAGCCAGGCAGAAAGGGACCTGGGAGTCTGGATTGACAAGAAGCTGAACATGACCCAGCAGTGTGTCCAGGTGGCCAAGAAGGCCAATGGCATCCTGGCCTGTATCAGCAGGTCCAAGGAAGTGCTTCTTCCCCTGTACTCAGCGCTGGTGAGGCCACACCTCGAGTACTGTGTCCAGTTCTGGGCCCCTCAGTTCAGGAAGGATATTGAGGTCCTGGAGCAGGTCCAAAGGAGGGCAACCAGGCTGGTGAAGGGACTCGAGCACAGACCCTATGAAGAGAGGCTGAGGGAGCTGGGGCTGTTCAGCCTGAAGAAAAGGCGGCTCAGGGGAGACCTCATCGCTCTCTACAAATCCCTGAAAGGAGGCTGTAGCGAGGTGGGGGCTGGTCTCTTTTCCCAGATGACTTTCAACAAGAGAAGAGGACATGGTCTTAAGTTGTGCTAGGGGAGGTTTAGGTTAGATATTAGAAAGAATTTCTTTACAGAGAGGGTGATCAGGCATTGTAATTGGCTGCCTGGTGAGGTGGTAGATTCTCCGTCCCTGGAGATATTTAAAAAGAGACTGGATGTGGCACTCAGTGCCATAGTCTAGCAACCGCAGCGGTGGGTCAAGGGTTGGACTTGATGATCTCTGAGGTCCCTTCCAACCCGGCTAATTCTATGATTCTATGAAACTTATCATGGAGACTCTGATGAAGAATTATGGATAATGTGGTTTGCCAATGACTTCCCACATCCCATCATGGGAGTACCTGAAATATCCAGCAAAACATCTCAGCTACAACAGAGGACCAAGTCGGTTAGAGATTTCTTGCAGCTGTATCTGACAAAATTCCCACCAAGCAGTACTTGGCCTCCTCCTCTTTAGCAGACTCTATCAAGGCAAAATGAGAGCCAAAGCACTGCTCATCTCTTTCATGAAGTGCAATCCTTTGGAGGACAGCAGGGCTTGATACCCCCTGTGAAAATTAATCTGATGTTTTTGCAACAGAGCTTCTCAAAAGAAAATATACCACTTTTGCTTAAATCGAAATTTAAATGAGGCATCTAAACAAGGCAGCAAGGAGTAGGCAATGGAGAAGGCAAATGCGTTTTACCAATAGTGAAGCTGAGGTTGGAATTTTCATGTTCTCCTAGTAACATTTTCATTGAAAAATGAAAAATTACAGAAGTAGCAAAGAAGAGTTCCCAAAATTTTTAGGTTTATGTAAAATGCATCACACTGCATCAGGTACTCATTTCATCAAAATACAAGTTGGGAAACAATGTAATTAAAATATAGATAAAATCATGGGAGCCAGAACCAGGGATAAACGCATTTTCATTTTCCAGGATAAAGCTTCTAAATCATCAGAAGGTATTATCCACACAACTTAGAAATAACAGCCAGTGCCTGAATAATGGAAATGATTGATCATTGCCCAATCTACTACAGGAAATGTGGGATTTTCCATTGTTTGGTGTTTTCCTGCCAAAACTCAGTGCCAATCTAGAAGTCATGCGTTAGCTAAACAGAGTGTATGCCTAAGAGTTGTACAGGATACTCAGGGATATCAAACAGAACCACTCATGCCTTCCACCCTTATATCCTACAATTGTAAGGAGGGAAGTGGGTTTCCTTCCTCTATCTCAGCCCTTGAGGAAAACAAGTCTTTTCATATAGAGGCCCTTTCTGACATTATTTAGCTCCAGTTTTTCTCAATCAACCTAATCTTCTCCCATCAAGCTCCATGCTAATCCCATTTTGCTCTGCTCCTTAAACTAATAAAAGATTAGAGTGACATTTCAGAAAGGGCATCTTATCAAGCACCTTCTTTCCCTTCTCAACAGATCACACAGTACAAAAGCTAGCAAACAGGCCATTAATCTTATGGTAATGAGGTGTCAGTCTGAATGGAGACCTCCTCCTCCTTGATCGATATGAAGGGCATGGGAATAATGAGGACACTGATGCTCGCCATCTCTGGTAACTCTTTTCCAGAAGGCAGCAGATCCATAAACTGTTGTTGCAATGGTGGCAACAGCTCTTGTCACCACACCACTCTGCCCTTGACAACAGAGAGCAAGTATCCACACCCACCCACCTCCCCCATGTGCTGCCCACACATAATTAGCTGTTCTAATTAGTGGCATGAAAATGTTTAACAACCTCAGTTTTGCTCTAACATGAAATCAATTAGGATTAGCAGCCACACACAGGGAAATTTTTCACACCAATCCAGCTAGTGAAAATTACTAACTCACTCCTTTCTTCAGTACTATAGTGGACAAACCATTGGTCTTCCTGATGGTACCCCTGCATTGGTATTACCCTATTTGCTTTTACTTAGAAATAATGTTCTCATTTTCTTAAACAAGTCTTCATTACCCTTAAAGTTCTGCTCAGCCACCATGCTCCTGCAAGACTCAAGTTTCACCAGAAAACTTTTCATAAAAACTACACAGCATGCCCTGGCTAGTGATAGTGGGTGGTGTCCTTTCACCTGCTCTAACAGGACACTCTTCTTTAAAGAGCAAGGTGGGCTGGGAAATCCAGCTTGTCTACATTCACAATGCCATGAAGTTGCACTGAACCAGAAAGGGCTCCATCTAGTCACAGCTGTGTGTTTACACAGAACAAACTAAGCAACAGAGCTTAAAAATAATCCAAATGGAGTTAACCTAAAGACAGGATTGTCTTGGTAAAATTTAGCTATTACCTGTATACTGTGGTGGGTGGAGAATTCAGTGTGTCGTAGATGAGCCTCACATGTCCTTGGTACAATTCCAGAGCCAAAGGATCGTTGTCTCCTTTGTATAGTAAGATGCCATTGTCCTTGTCAGTTGCTACCTGTTAAACATTAATAATAAGGTAATAATAACTATTAAAAAAATATTAAAAATTGCTTGACTATATTGCAAAAAGAAATAAACCAACACTAAAAATAATACCAAAATCATGTATGCAATTAAAATATGATTTGATAAACCACATATCTGAGCATCAATGGGAGCAAGAACTACGAGACGCAAAACAATCTTGGTGACATTCAGAGGGCTCATACACTAACAGGTCAGCCTCCCACTAAGGAAAGGCTCCCCTGTTCCAAATGAGAACTAGTTTTCAGAAGGTGAAAGCTGCAAATTATTTGATCCCTGTCAATAGACTGTTGTATTTTTGTTGACATATGGATTTATTTCTCAGCTACCACCCCAGTTTGAAGGGAAGGTTTAGAAAATGAACTCTGGCAGTAGCAGAAGCGTGTCACAATTACAAGCAAACAAATTTCAGCCTGTGCTGATCTGTTCACGGACTTTCTATGAAGACAAAGGCAGAAAGAACGACCTGTCCTCACATCTAGTGTAACTGATAGTTATTCACACAATCCAAGCTATTAGCAAGTTATGCTGATTTCAAATGGGGCTTTTAGACAGCCAGGAAGAATAGAGTAGCCCTTGTCCATCTTGGTTTGAAGTACATCAAGCAATCAAAACTCTTAACAATGAATCAAAAAACAAGGACTCCACTTTCCCAGTCTCCAGCTCTCAAATAGACCTGTAGTACAATAGAAAAGAAAGTCAAAGAGACAAAATGGGACTTTTGGATAAAATCTGCCTTTTATTTTCACAGTACATATTTCTTGATATTTCTTTAATTAAAAAAAAAATTATAATGGCTTTTAAATGCCAAAGCTAAATAGTATATTTAAAGTTCTGTTTGCATTTAGATATATATTTAAATACTATCCTTTTGCTCTTGGAAGAGTTTTTTCATCTTGAGCACTTTTTCATAGGATTTCCTCTATCTATTCTTAATATTCAATGTTGTATTCTAATTTTAACTCACTAGTGATGAATACTGGATGCAAGAGTATTACTTGGCCAGGGAACAAGAAGGGAGAACTTCATCTGCCTGTGCTTTCTGTAATAATCTATTTTATTCTTCAAGCTGTGGGTAATCTAACATGTTTTGTATGCTTGAAAAGATAGTGTCCAGATTTTCAGCTTTAAAGTTAAGCTGTAGTATTTGGAGCCTTTGTGTATGTGCGTGTGTGCGTATTTTAGACTGTCCATATTCTAGAATCTCCTAAATTCACCTAATTGAAGAGTGATTTTGAATAAAAAATGGTTTTTCAAATACACATGAAGAAAGAAAAGATAAATTTTAAAGAAAAATATGAACTAAGGATTTTTTCATTAGAATAAACTTTGTAAGTACCATTCCTTAAAAATCTATTCCCAATGTGGAAATTCGTCCCTCTTTCCCATGTCTTGACATTGGTATTTCAATTGCAGCTAAACTCCAACAAGTACATCTAGAATGATTTTCAATGGTGGAATATAAATTTTCCAATAGAAAACAAGTGTAATAAAATAGACATACAAGGGTGATTTTTATTTGCACATCTTTTAGACTCATAGAATTGTAAAAGGCCTTTAGGATCATCAGGTCCAAGTGTTAACCCAGTACTGCCAAATCCACCACTAAGCCATGTTCCTCACATACACAGCTTTTAAATTCTTTCAGAGATGGTGACTCCACCACTGCCCTGGGCAGCCTGTGCCAGTGCCCGACAGACCTTTCAATTAAGACACTTTTCCTAACATCTAATCTAACCTTCCCTGGCACAACTTGAACCTATTTCCTCTTGTTCTATCACTTGTAACTTGTTGGGAGATCAACATCCACCTCTCTGCAACCAAATATTTCAAAATGTTATCCTTCATTTGCAGGGTGAATCTAGCATAGAAACAGTCCATATTAACAATCAGTGGCCTAAGAAGGCTATCTATAATGTGATACATGTGCTCCACACACCTCTTCATTAGAAAACATAAAAAGTTAGAAATTAGTCACACTTTTTTACTTTGGGATACTAGGAAAAAAAACCCCTAACAAAACAGTTAGATCAGTTTAATTCACTACATTGTGAATATGAACAACTTCCAAATCACCTATATGGTAACTTTGATCAACGACCACAAAGATGACAGTAGTGGCATGGTACCTTTGGTAGCTATTTTCCATTGCCTTCTGAACCCTAGACCTTAAACCAAATATAGATGTAACCACAGGACTGTAACCAAATCCCAGGCCTTTTATCTACTGAATGTGCATAGTAAATGAGCAGGCAAAATATTGTCTGGAAAGGCCACTTAGAGCAGCTTCCTTTATTGTACCCTAATGCTTAGCACTGATTTCTACAAGATGAAACACAATCTTGCAAATCAGTAAGAAGACAGGGAGGCTATTTCCTCAACAGTCTCTAGTTACACTGACAGAGTGATGAGATTGTACAGGCAGGGTACGTGTCCACGTAATGCCTTAATTCCTCCTTAACATTTAATTAATTTTAGAGCAGACAACGAGCTCCCAAGGTGATTCTAACTTTGTCAGCCTCTTGACCAACAGACCCTGTTCCTTCAGAATGAAAACATATATACATGTGTAAGTAATATTGCTTAAAAGAGCACTGGGCTGGAAACTGATGTTCTGCCTGACATACCTGAAGGGAGATGTTTGCCTGAGGGCGAATTTTGGCTGATGGCAACTCGACATAGGAATCCTTCCCAACAAAGTTGACAGTGATGAGCTTCTCGCACTTCTGCCCAGCAAAGCCGGCAAGGCAGCGGCAGACTGGCTCCTGGTGTGCCACGATGCACTGGGCCCCATTCTGGCACTCGTAGTTGTCACACGGGCTAGTCTGGAGCAGAACCATTGGGGGAGGAGTTTCACAGAAAAGACCACTGTAGAAGGTGAAGGGAACAAAAAGTGGCCTCAATTATGACCATTTTTTTGAGGAAGGAAGCATTTTCTAATGCTGATGTTACACTCCTGAGGTACAGTGATTCTGAGACTCAGCTAATGCATGCCTGCTTTACTGTATGAAAGCTGCACAGCATACAGCTGTACAGAAATTCCCATGCTGGGTCTGAAGGAGCCATTTGCACTGCACTTTGCACCGCTTATGTAGCTCCACAAGGTACAAGGTCTGTGTAAAACGGTCTCCATCCCATTCTGTGCCATGCAGAGGTTCCCAACAAAATCTGGGAGCCATTTAAGCCCATACCTAAGATTTTCCTGCCCTAGGCTTTGTGACTTAAGTCCACCTCTGCTGTTGTTAGTGGTAAGCAAGGGGAAAGAAACTCTCTATTTTAAATATTTTTTACTGACTCCTCATTTGCTTCACTGTCTATCAGAGATTGCATCATCAGCAGATGGGCAACTGCTAAAAAGTCTCAGATGTGATGCACTGATAGCACACTACTTGCTGAGAAGCTTCTCTGCATTGGTTGCTTCTAACAGCATCATGATCATCAACTTTATTTTAACTGGGTTTGTGGTTGGCAGTGTCATGGATCAGAACACAGAGGAAAGGGAAGCTCTCCCAGAGTTGGAGGCAGCTGAAAAGCAAATTCCAGATCTGAGTATTTGTTCATTCAAAGTTGGAGGGAAGTGCTGCAGTTCAGTCTTAACTACATGAGAAGCTGAGCAAAAACCACATGTAGGAACCTCTGAGGCTTCCATTCCCAGGAGCAGGAATGGCTCAGTCCCTAGGCTGCCATCCTGGATTCAGCATGACTGTGCCCTTCACAGGTTATCTGCTGGAATTACTTAGCTACACTGAAACACCAACACCAGCATAGAAAGAGTATGGAAAAGGGAGAAAGTGCAAAAAGCTGGAGCAGTCTTTCATAGTGATGTCACATGTCAGACTAAACTGCAAAACATAAATGAAAAATCTGTGCCCAGCCTCTGCAGTCAGTTGGTGCTGCAAAGGGGCAGGTCCAGGCTCTTTGGCTGGTTGGTTGCATGCAATATGCCCCCCACCTACAGCCTAAAAGTTCTCATTACAAACACTGTCCAAACCCAACAACCCCCTTTTGCACTGATGAGAGAGCATAAACTCTCTGCATTAAGTTCTGTGACTGGCTGAGAATATGTAGAGAGTAAAATTATGGAAGCTGGTCGGTTTTGAGGCTGTGCTGTGGGGATTGCTGGCGCCAGGGCTGTGGGCTCAGGCTCCTGCACCATCTCTGTCACACAGTGTTTGTTAGCATGGTGACAGAGGGCTTTCCAGGACAGACCCATTCATGCAGTGAATAACTCATCAGCCTAGTCCTGGAACAGTGAAATCCCACTTGTCCCAGTAAGAACTTCCTGCCGTTCTGGGAGGGCTTAGTTGAATAATAGCACTCTTATAAAAACAAGGCAAAAGAATGCCCAAACCCTCACTCCTCTCCCAAACAGCAGGCGAGCATTTGAAACTCAGCCTATTTCTAGGCAACCTTCCTGGACACAATTAGAACAGAAACTGAAACCATTACCCTACAGTAAACAGCACCTATACAGGATGTGCAGGAACAGCAAAGAGAACAGCTGCAACACACTCAATACTGATCTTTCTTAGCCACAGAGAACCTACTGCCACTGCACCAGAATGAAATTGAGATGATTGTTTTCCTTTTTTACATTTTCTTATGTGAAATCTTGCACACAGAACCACAGTTCTGTCTTTAGCACTGTGAAGAATGAGAGCCCAAACCTCTCCCTGCATTGGTTCTCCAAAATACACCACTCTTCTGGACTGTCTCTGGGAAATATGAAAGAGAGAGAAATATACAATGCTCACTTCTCCAAGGGGAAGGGGGCTATAGTTAGAAGGTATGCCTTACCCTGCCCCCACTGTCCAGGTCACACTTGGTGCTGTAAGTGGGAACATTCACAGGCAGCTAATAACCATCAGCAAAGGTGTTGGGAGGGGGAATCAAACCCCATCAGCCAAGTAGTAAATATGCTCTACCAGAAAACCATAACAGGGTCAAGCCAATACATTAATTTAAACAAACATATCTTCAGAAGTGTAATCTGGCATGCAATACAGCCAGCAATCAATAAACTCCATTTACTTTGCTCCATGGAGAATTTGGAGAGACGTATATGGTCAGCACAGTGGTCAGCAGTAGAAATAGGAGCATGGCAATACAGTGGGGGGGAACAGCTCTGTATGGAAAACAGTCAACTTTGCTGTTTGATACATTTCTTAAAGTAAATTTGTTCTTTGGAACATTTCATTGTGTATACACTGAGCTATGAATTAGTTACAGATCAAGAGGCTTTTTTTTCCTGAGCAAGACCCTTTACTGCTGCTGTCCAGGCCACCCGATTCCTGGAGGGTGAGTGCAGCACTTTGGGGGGCTCAGCACCACTCAGCAAGAGATGGGTTGGATCCCCCTTGCCAAGAAAATGAGAGAACATTAAAAAAAACAGCAACAAATGCATGGCAAAATAGAGAGACAGAAAGCAATTCTTGCCATTTTAAGGTAGTTATTGCAGTAGCTGCCTACCAGCCCAGCAGTCAGACCTAGCCCGAGACTGATGAGCTGAGGACACATCAGTGCCATGTCCTCATTGCTGGCCAGGCACTCAAGTGGACTGGCTGGCTGGACCACTTTCCTGGTCAAAGCCTGGTTTCATTAAGTGTGTGATCTCCCTCTCCAGTGCAGGGCTTTGTGGCTGGCTGACAAATATGTCAGGAGAGCCAGCAATGGGATCAAACTATGGTCAACCCCACAGATGGCTGTCACCCTTAGCCTTATACCAGGTGCAATTTGTTTTCCAGAGATGACTAGCAGAAAGGAGCATTGCTAACCCACGCCATTAACTTTGTTCTACCTAATGACAATTGTTTTGCCTGTGAGCATCAACTAGAAAGCAGAAAGTCAGTGTATATAATTCTAATTTCATGGAAGTTAAAAATAATAATAATAAATCCATGCAATTCACAACAGCATCCACTAGCAGAAAGCAAATGTTGCAAGAAGCCAGTGTGTATGTGCTCAGTGATGCTCTGAAAGACTCCCTGTACTCCCATTATGGATCCTGCACAACTCTTCCTTGCTGTGAAAGCCTTTCAGTGGGTGGCTTTACAAATGCAGCTCTCCTGCTACTGGCATCTAGAAGTTACACCAGCAACAGTATGTGTCAAGGTCTTTTTTATTTTAAAATATTTTTAGAAATACATTTTTAGAAATAATTAATACTATTTATTTCCCCTATGGTGGAATATGGAGCACAGCCTGACTTGCCTAGCTTGGCCAAGTCCATGCCTTCCTGGTACAATCTCATTTGTTTAAATAATCACTGCTGAGTGTTTTGCAGCAAAATTTCTCAGTGGGGAACCCTGAAACATCTACACAGCAGAGGAACACTGCTTTCTATCGAGCTCAGCAGCCTTAATGTGTTCTTTGCCACGAGAGAGAGCAACATTTATCAGGACAGCACTACTGTGAGGCTGATTGCTGGAGGGAAAGGTTGATAAGCTAGGTTCTATCCAGTGGGGTTCACAAAGCGTCAAGTGTTTTCATTACAGGGGGTAAACAAATGTTATTTTGGGAAGAAAACCCTGGAAAATTTTCAGGAAGAAGGTGGATTATGTAACTTCAAAAAAGTCACTGAGTGATAAGGAAAGGCGCATGCAGCTCAAATACACGTGACATTAGGAAATGCTAAGATGGGAAAACAGGTGTGTGCATGTGGGAACTAAAGCTGTTTGGGGCTGTCATCAGAGGTCTGTCATGGTGCATATGAGGCTCTACATTGCTAAGAATTACCAGGGTACCATTTGTTCAGCCATGAGAGGATGTAAGTTTTAACATCATTAATGTGTGACTCTAAGTGGCTTTGACACACAGCATGGCAACAACCATAAAATTTTTATAGGTCTGTGCATTTATTACAACATCCTAAGCTCCAGATAACTGGGAAGTAACTCTGCAAACTCACTGCTGTGAAAGGGTTGTTGATACTTAGCCAAAAAACTTGATTAATCAGTACCCCAGGTCTCCCAGTTACCTTTGACAGACCAGCCCTTGTGTGGTCTTTTCATCAACACTTGCAGCCTTCAAATACTTGCAAAGCTATCTCCTTGCCTCACAGCCCAGCACCTGAGGGACACTATGAACACTTGAGTTTATAACTCTGAACATCAGAAAGCTGAACTCTGTCAATCACCCTCTTTGCAATTGCAATTTTAAGAGGGGGAAAAAACATCAGAACCCCTTTCACAGCTGCAGGCCTTTAAACTGCAAAAGGTTGGAGTCATGGAAAGAATAATGAACAGATCATATTTAACTAGCAGGATTTTGCTCCTCAAATCAAAGAGGATCAGGGACTGTTCTCCATGGAGAACACAAGGAACTTCAGCTTGCTCTCTGCCTTGGCAGAAGGACCCTGTTAGTGGCCATGCACTTGTTTCCTTGCATCTTGCACAGTAAATTTAGGACAAATGAAAAAAACAAAAAAAAAAAAGAAAAGGAAAGAAAAGGAAAGAAAAGAAAAGAAAAGAAAAAAGAAAAGGAAAGGAAAGGAAAGGAAAGGAAAGGAAAGGAAAGGAAAGGAAAGGAAAGGAAAGGAAAGGAAAGGAAAGGAAAGGAAAGGAAAGGAAAGGAAAGGAAAGGAAAGGAAAGGAAAGGAAAGGAAAGGAAAGAAAAGAAAAGGAAAGAAAAGAAAAGAAAAGAAAAGAAAAGAAAAGAAAAGAAAAGAAAAGAAAAGAAAAAAGAAAAGAAAAAAGAAAAAGAGCAAGTGGGAGACCTCATAATCCTGGATCTTACTTTGCTCACCCAAGGCTAACTGCCTATGAAGTGCTGTCTAAGCTAGTAGCAGAGTTTGGGAGCACAGTGTAGAAAGATGTTGCCTCTTCTTGGAGGACTTTCAGTGGGATTAAACCCCCGTGTTTGAGTGAGGGAGCAGGCTGGGATGTTCCAGATTCTGCTCTTGAAATCCTTGATGTAAGATCAGCCAGCCTGTGACACTGCCCAAATTGCGAGTAGAGCTGCTCAGTACACAGGAAGGGACCCAGACCAGTTTCCCACCTAATACAGCTGCTCCACTCAAGTGTGTAAAAACACAAAACACCTCTGCCAAACACTGTGACTTCGCTTTCCTGTCAAAAAACCCTCACATTCTTCACACACTAATACTGACAAGTCTGAAAAATCAAGAGACTGCAGCAAAAATGTTCCAGTCAGTACCATCTGATGACAGGCTCCAGTCACCCTTGAATCCAGATAAGGCTGTGCAATCTCATTTCTCAGCTCCAACAATTAGATAATACTATTTACAATACCTCTGTGAGACAGCCACTTGTTATCCTTACCAGCCATCAATTTGCAAGATCCCTAAGGCCATCAAAGGGACTGAATCAGAGAGTGAAACATGGAGAAAAGGGTTTGAATCTGAAATTCGGAGGGCATCTGATATCCTCTAAACAACAAATCTGATTCTGTGAAACCACGGGCTGACATCATGTTATATCAATGCCTATTCAGGGAAGCCTGTCTGCTTTGCAATAAAAATGTGTGTTGAGAGGGAAAAAACCCACAAAACCTGCAAGGATGAAAGAAAGAAGAATGATAACAGTTGCAAATACAAAGCAGAGAAAATGATTTATAAGCACTCGTGCAATTTCTGCTTTGTCAAGACTGATCTTTTCAGGTAGTCCTTCTTTGTCTCATGTGTGTATTTCAAACACAGAAAAAACTTGACTGGACGGAAGCCAGTATCCAGCCTCAGGCAATGATTAGTGAATCCATTTGGAGTAGCACACTTATCTTTGACAGGCAGTGAGACTTCCAGAAGTCAAATACATTGGCAGCTGTCAGAATCAGACTGGAAATTTACAGCCCAAATTATCTTGAGCTCATCCACCAATGGGCACAGATATACTGGCACAGTATTTTCAGACTTTTTTCCTGCAGCCAGGTGGGAGGGTTCATATATGAAATTTTATTCTCCTTTGCTCACTCTCATGCATACAGGGTTTATCTCCATTTAATCTGTGTGAGTGCATTACCTAGTGTTTTACCAGGAAAGGCTGGGAAGGCAAGCACAGCACTTCACAAAATGTAAACTGCTGATTTCAAAGCAATAATGGTCAATCCTCTGAATTCAGTTAATTCTTTAAGACCTATATAAGGTACAAGATTGGAGCCATCCATTCACATAAGAATGACAGATCAATACCCTCTCTAGAGGCTGATTAGCTCTGAGGATGAAGGCAATTAAAGAGAAGTGGCCCAACACTATGTAGAGAAGACAGTCCAGGGGAGGAGGTGACTCTCACGTACCTGAAGCCCTGAAGGCAGATGCAGGTGTAGCCATTGACTGCATCTACGCAGACAGCTCCATGTTGACATTTATGGCCCACACAGTCATCATCATCTATTTCACAGTGTTTGCCACTGTAACCCGGCAAGCATTCACATCTGAAACACAAGCAGATCACTGTTATTAGCTCATTTCAACATTCTCAACAATAGTACACAAAGGCTGCCTAGCACCAACCTGATTGGAGATGGAAAAGTGTTAGCAAATATTCCTGGAAGCATCAAACATGATTCCTGCCATAAGAAGTGCTCAGGTCCCTGCTGTCTGCCTGCAGTTGAGCTTCTGCAGTCTGCTCAAATTTAAGCCGAGCAAAGCAATACCACACTACAGCTTTTCCTCAGCCAAGTCTGTGAAGAAGGCTGATCATATAGTGGCCTCTCACTTATACTAAAGATGACAACATCTTCCCTAGCCACACAGACTCAAAGGGCAATACTATGTAAGGGCAGTTGCTCTGATGTCTCAGACTACTATTTTGCCAATGTCTGCACACTGTTGAGTGTCTGAGGTTGGCCCTGTGTAGCTACACAGAAAGGTTCCACCTTCCAAATGGAAGCAATCTGCAAGCAACCCATAAAACTCAGCAAATTTAAAGAAAAAGTCCACCAGTTTTGAGACCATGACTTGTCTGTCAGTCATTCGCTAGGCATAGTAAATGTTTCACCTCTAGAAAGTTGCTTTGAAGCTTGTCCTCCCTAGTGATCACACTCAGGTGAAGCATGTACCTGCTGCTATGGGGTAACACCATTTGTAGGAGCAACATGAGATGCACCCAAACCTGAAGACATTGGCTTATTGTTTCATTTTAAGCTATTTTCAAGTTTACTGGACAAAGGCTCAGCATTTCTATGATAAGCCTTGCAAGAGTTTGTAGCTTGACAACAGAAAATGCATTCCAAAGCCTCTGACTTTGAACAGATCTTTTGGGATTGCTGAACAGCTTCTTTTTGAATCTATAGTGTAGACAATGTTTAGTCATGAATGCACTTTAGTCCATAAAACATGGAGGCATGAACTCTTGCTGAAGCCCCTTGTTTGGATCCAGTGTGCTTGCCACCAAGAGAAGAGGAGAGATTGCACAAAGTCAAGGGAAATAAATCTTTGATTTGCTTGCACAAAGTCATCAGGAGAAAATCACTGCTCCATCTATTCTGCTGGCCTCCTCATCTTCCTGCCTGCCAGCAGCCTGATGGGGTAAGTTCAGGAGGAGACTCCTTGTGGAAGAGGAGGAATTGGACACAAGGGAGCCAATAATGAAATACACTTCCACTTTCCAGGTGGCAGTCATCATGCTGAATCTGGTTCCAAAATGACAGAATGTTTTGGATCCTGGCCTCTTGCCAGCTCATCAGTACAGTGTTGGGTCCTGTGTTTGCTACCGACCAGTGAATGGCTGCCACAGCATCAGGACTTCAGCAACTATCTAGCTGAAACACTGAGAACGTGTCCTTCCGTCTTCATTTCAAAACATGGCTTTTGACTAGCTAAAAAAAAGAAGGAACTGAGGTAAAGCCAATTAACCTGCAGGCTGTAGGATGGATACATTATGTAGATGCATATACTTTCTTTCTCCATCAGGAGAGGCCCCCATCATGACTCTGTGCAGCCACAGGATGATTGATGTTCCAGTTCTGCATGCCTGAGTTGATTTTTTACACCTTGGTGGCTCAGGGAACACTGCAAATAACAAAATGGGTTCCTTCCCCAGACCTTAAGAAGTGGGCAACATTTTTTGGCAACACTTAAGTCACACCTGCAAGAAAAAAATGTCAATCAAAAGACTTTGTGGGGGAATTGGCAGCACTTAATCCTGTTGCTTTTTATTGATCCCTGCAGTCCTAATATAAAGTGATGTAATAATGAACGATGTGCAGTTCCTTATTCAGGGCTGCCATGCATCAATTTTATGATGTGTATTGGCTATCTCAGTAATGACAGAACCACTACTTTTCTCTGCAGGGCTGCATTAAATCAGCATTTTGATGCTGTCAGGTAATAATTCCAAGCTTTATAATAATAAAGTATATTTATACCATGCTCCAACATCAATACAGCAAATGGAAAACCACACTCCTTTCCTGAAGTTATTTTTTTAGAAGTGATTTTGTTGTGTTAAATGTTCTTTTTTTGTTGTTGATTTTTGTTTTGTTGTGTTTTCTTGGATACAGAAAGCTACTCTTACAGTAACAGCAATAAAGATGTGGAGGGTGGAAGTGAGGAAAGCCACCTGCAATTTTAGCTTAGAAAGCAGAGAGCTCTGTGCAGCCAAGCACACACAGAAATAGTCAAGTTTGCTTCCAAGCTTGGCTTTACCTTTAGAAACACAGAATTCCTTTTGGTTCAGTCATCTCTGAGCTCTTAGTGTCTCACATCTAGGCTGAAGCTACCAAAAAAATCCCTGTCTGGAGTGTAGCAGGTGAGAAACTTAGCTACAGTAGTCCCTCACTCAGCCTCCTCCTTGAAACCCAAGGTCTCCCACACCAGGGAACAATGGCACATTAGCTCCATCCCTAGATCACACAGTGCCAGCAAGAGACTAAGTATAAGAAAAAGTATGATGCAGTAGAAAAGGCAAAGAAACTTGCATATTCAAATCCTGGTAAGAGTAATTTATGTGATTAGATCAGTTATCTTATTTCACAGTGGCCATATAACACCAGTACAATTGAATTCCTGCTTTCTGCTATGTTCTGGTAGTGATGGTGACTTTCCCAGTATCAGAGAAAGCCTCAAGACATGTCTCCTGGTATTTAAAATGCTGTCCTATCCAAGCGGATTTGCATCTGCATACACTCAATGGCTATTCAAGCTGTGAATCATCGAATCTCGGCTTTTACTGCAGAGCCAGCATGGAATTTCCCTCCCATATCAATATATAACTTGGCTTTTCTTGGTTTTTTTCCTTTTAATTTCTTTTTCTTTTTTTTCCCTGTCTTTGTCACCTTTTCTTTCTCTGCAGAGTTGCAGACTGACTACTGTTAAAGGCAGGACAGACAGACTGACTGCTGTCCTTGCTGCTGACAGCTGTCCGTGATGTGTCCTTCTCACATGTCCAGGGCACAAGCCTGACCAGTGGATGGTCAGATCAGGAACAAACCTGAATCCTGCCAACAGCATTCCCTGCACTCTTCTATGAGTCTGACTTGTTCAGCTTGTGGCATTGCACCATTAAATGTTAAATGTATGTCACATCACAGGTCAGGAGATCAAACTCCTCATGGGATCAGCAGCAGCACAGGACTGAAGGCTGTTTTTTCAGCGTTGAGCCAGCAGCAACCAGACGTCACTGCAAAAGGTGCTGAGGTTTCTCAATATATTTCTGAATACTCTGGTGCAACTGAAGCATGAAAGAAAAAGCAGGATGTGGACAAATCTACATTCAAGGCTGGGCAGGCTCCTTCACCTCTCAAGTCTGGCCTCCAAGGAAGCAAAATGGGACAAATGGGTAGCAAAAAAATCTGAATTTTTGTGTAGCATCCTATGAATAGTGGTAAGAACACAACAAACAGTAGAAGAAAATACAAATAGTTATCTAGGCTCCCCTCAAGGGCTAATGGCCCCACTGAGAAGAATGTTTTTCTAGCAAACATGCAAGAAAAGGTGTCATCTCTCGAATCATTTTGGGTGGCATGAAAATGCTTCCAGCAAGGGGAAAACCATTCAAGATCACAACTGTTTCCATCCCTTCATACATCTAGCCTCATCAGGTAATTTGAGTTACAAGCCTTTGCCTCGTAACATGATGTAGCTACTGAATTAGCTGAATGATGGATTAACTGGGAACGAAAGCTGAAAAGAACAACAGGGACTAATTATATACCAGTACACACCTCCTTATCCAGTCCCTGAGTATCATTTCAGGAACCATCTTTATAATGTAAGAGTTTGACTTTTCACAAGAGTTGGAAACATTTCTGTCTGGAGATTTTTCACCACTAAGAAAGGCTTAAGCTCTAAAGACTGACTATCTAGCACAGGCGCAGCTGCCCTTGATATAGCCAGCTTCTCTAAAATTTTGGTTCACTTCCTTTTCAATAACCTGGAATGTTCTGTGTATCACTTTACACTATATTCTGACATGATGGCTGCTTCACTGGACACAATATGACCATAATGGCAAATTACCAGGAATACCAAAGAGTGCTACTGTCTCTTCCCTGTGGTATGCACCAAACCCCAATCCTTCCTTCCCAGGATTGCACCTTGGCTGTGAAACAGCCATAGTGGAAAGCACAGAATGAAACTGGCCAATTGTTTTCTGTTGTTGCCCAGGTGTGGAAGTGTGGGGAGAGGAGCCCCACTGCAGCCAAGGCCAGCCTTTGCCAGTGCATCTGGAGACAATCAGCCACCCTGGAAGGCAACAGCCTAAGTGGGAATACAATAGAAAGCTCCTAACCTGTGGCTTTATGCTCTGGCCAAGTCTGTCTTTCCCTTCTCAGCAATTTGAGTGGGGACTGGATTTTAAACACTGAGCCTGCATGGGCTGAGGAGACCTGAGTTACATCTGTTAAGGCTCCTGTTATGCTGCTTGAAGTGATGAATGCCCTCAGGAACACATAAAGAACCTGTCCTTAGTTTCTGATGCAGCACAAGATATTTGACAGTAACTGCTCCAGAAGTACTCCCTCTACCATGCTCTATTCTAGAATAATTTCTCTGCTCTTGGGGTACATTCCTTATTTACAACTAAATCACAGAAAGCTAGGGAAGTACGTATGCTTGCATCAAACTGTAATAAAGTATCAAGAATACAGAGTCTTGCACTATTTGCATTAATTCTGATGTTTTTTCCCCCAAACTCATTGCTGGTGCAGCCCTATTCAAGACAATGGATGGATCTGCTCAGCGTGTGGAGACCAACATACACACATGCTTACCTGGTTCCTTTGTCATGGGGAAGACATTTGGATTCATGTTTACATGGATTTAGCTCAGGAACACAGTGGTTAATCACCTCATCACACAGTTCACCTGAGGCAAAAAAAAAGCAATAAAGCTGTAACACAATTTACACAATCCTGAAGCAGCTTCAGCCATGATGTTCAGCGGTGGCAAATCTCCCTAAATGGAGACAGCTTGGTACTCCGCAGGAAGTGACCATATTTCTTGCGCGTGCACGTGAGACTTCATCAAACTGAGCTCCTCTGACCTATAGTGACTTTACTGTTCCTATCACAGGAATTTGAAAGACTGGCATAAAAAGTGCTGATATATGAACTCCACCTGGAGACAGACTAAGGATCAAATGAGCAGTTCCTGACCCAGAACCTCTTATATCAAAGCAAGAAAGTGACACAAAAGTGAAGTTGTTCATTAGACTGTAACATTTTTCACACTGAAACATATTTTAGATGGAGTTAAAACTCTGACAAAGAAGGTGACTGGACACCATTCTGGAAAAAGAACAACAACCCACAAATCCTCCCCACAAAATCTCTGTGACTTTCAATAATAAGAACCAGCTTTAGGACTGCATGTAATTATAAAACATTCACTATTTATAAGAAAAGTACTAGCTCTATTGTGCTCACAGGAGATGCTGTCTTTTCAGAAAAAAAATCCTCACATGGAAGCTCAGCTCAGCTCAGCTGTTTCTAGGTATGATGTGCCATGCACCTTCCTGGATTTGTATAAATTTTAATAATTAATAGTCCTAGAAAGTTCAAAACCAGATATTTTATTTAAATACCACCCTTCTCTCAGTCCTAAATTATTAGGTTACACTTCAGTACCCCAGGATTTGAGATCCATCCAAAGACCACAGAAATCTTTGCCTTCCCAAGAAATTAGCAGAAACTTACTCCACGCCTCCCAAAGCCTTGCAGAAAAAGCAAGGGTCAGGTACTGTCAACACAGAAACTCTCCAAAGGTACAGTCCCAGAGTCTCCTGTGCAGCTACATCAGAAGACCACATCTGCAGGGTTTCAAGGTTATGGATATTCTGTGTGCCTGTACAGGATACATACAGTCAATCACATGAGCAACAAGCCATGTGGATAGTGTGGGAAAAAGGATAACATTGGAGACACTGGTGGGCTGGCAATGGTTTAGCAGTATTTTCATGAATCTGCAAGCCCCAGCTGTCCTGGGAGAAACTCCATTTTCAAAAATTCTTTAACTTAGTGGCTACTGATAAACTTGAAAACAAAAGTGAAGCAAAGATCACAATTCAGATGGAAAATGCAGATTATAACCATTTGTCTTTTATCAGTCTTGTAATTTTGCAGGGATGACTGAGAACACAATTTTAAGGATTGCCCTGGTTGTGACAGCTATGGTTTAAGTTGTTAACACCACCAGCTCACTCCTTCAGATTATTTCTCCCACATCTCCAGCCTCCCTATGTAATTCTTTATTTGACTCTTCATATTAGAATGGAAGTGCAATACACATGGGCAAAAAAATTACTCAATTGTTTTGTTTGTTTCAGACTTGGAACATCTAATATGTCTGCCTTTGAGAGATCTATGTGAGAAAGAATGCAAGCTCTGGAGGCATGAGGTAGGGTGCTACCAATATAAACCCTTCATTCATGTGCCCTACATACCCTCACGACTTCCAGTGGGCTGGGTCTGGAAATACCAGAGTAGTCTGGCATAGCAACCTGCACTGGACAGTTTACTGCTCATAGTATCAGACAGCCAATTCTATCTGGAGCCAAGGAATCCCAAGAAGCCACCACTATTAAATACTACCAAGTCTTTTTACAGCCCTGGACAAAGCTTGGGCAAATGTAATTAATATATACAGTTCAGGAAGGAGGACACACCAATGAAACAATGCTGCAGATCCATGGGAACCAGGGAAGTAGATCATTCACTGGACTTGAGGGTTGCCATTGCACTTTGTTACTCCTTAAAAGGAAGTGGAAATGCTCCAGTCTTACAAATATGAACACAGCTGTCACTAGAGACATCTATTGACTCATTTTTGAGGTGGCAGAACTGGAAATAGGTCTGCCTACTAAGCAAACCCCAAGTCCACAGCCCACCAACCCTCCCAAATACAAGCAAAGCAATGCCCTCGACCTTTGGTCAGACATGAAGACGAGCAGGTCAGAACTTGCACCAACACCTGGACAACAGCCAGTTTGTCTCCATATTACCCATGTCCCTTGACTATTTCCTATGAATCTTGTTTGAAAACAAAAATAAAAAAACATTAAAATAACTCAATCTAGAGCTGGAAATATTTCTGGAGGACTATTTCATCATTTAATAACTGAATACAGTGTGGATAGATGCTTTCAACTATCACTAAAAATCATCAATATATACTTTTGAAGATTCTAGGGTTTTTTTTTTTGAGGAAAAAGAAACAGCCTTTAAAATTATAAGAACATTTTCATAAAAAGGAAATAACAATTCTTCTTCAACTGTTCTTCTCAAAAGTCTTGACAAGTGTTTAGACATCCAGTAAAAATTTCCCAAATTTCAAATATTATGACTCACTGTATCATGCTGAACGTACCACTATCAAAATGCAGGAGAATTCTAGGCTAGGTACCAAACATAGCATCCAAAAACCGTATCATTTTTCATGCAAAACTTGGAACGTTCAAGGATCCTTCCTGCTATTTTTCCCAACTACCACTTACTATGGAGCTCACTAGGGAATGCCTTGCAACTAGAGCAGCCTCATCTAAAAAGAAAATTCTTCTTGATACATTATTTCAGGCTCCAACAATGTTCACTAGATGTTGCAGAAAGCATGCCACGGAAATAAAGCACTTTCTGAAAAGCAAAACCCAAGACACCAGTTACACAACAACTTTCTCATATTTTAGTCTCTATGAAAATACATGGGCCAAAAAAATCTGCCCTCAGACCTTAGAGTGCAATATTCATTGAATGCTTTAGTGTCAGTATCAGAGGAAAAATGTGATCCACTTTCTGTTTGGAATGACATGGGGCTGCTTCTCTGTGCAGCAATTAAAGGTCTACTCCAAATTTCTCAATAGATAACTATGTGACCCTAAAACCAAACTGGATGTTCATCAGGACAACTTTGAGCAGTATTCATTCTCTTTGGGGAAGACATTTGATCATCCTAAAACAACAGAAAAATTCAGTGCAATGCTTTCCCAAACATAGAAAACAATCCAACTTCCCCATTTTCCCCTCTCTTAAGTATTCTCAAATTGGAGATCCAATTTCGATATGTAAGGGTTTCTGAAGTGCTTCTATTAAAGAAAGGCTTTTTTTTTTTTTTTTAGTCATTTAATAAGCGTTTTTTAAACTCAAATCATGCTTTTTTGTTTCATCAAAGCACAATTACTCTCCTTCATCAAAGCAGAAGAAATCAGACCAACACGCAATGCACACCCCTATGAAGAACAGGTTAAGACCATGTCAGATTTACAAAAGGAAAACTCATGTAAAATCCCCAAACAACAGAGAAATTATTCTGCCCCCACAAAGCTACTTCCCTAGTCCCCTTCACCAATATATAGTTTGTTGCTTTTGAAAGAAACACAACAAAAGTCTTTTGGGTTGTTGTTTTTTTTCCTCATGCACCATTTTCCTGGTCTTATTTTCTCAGCAAAATCACGAATTTCACAGGGCTTTCCACATTCACTTTTCACAGTGCTCACAACAGAGCAACAAAAAACAACAGAGAATAAAGATGACTTCTACACACAGATCAGTAACCATCTTCCTTTCTTCTGTTCTGTGCTGTAATGAGAACTGTGTTCTCATTCTGTCTTCCTTTCTTCTGTCTGTGCTGTAATTTCATGCCACCTGAGACTTCTAAAACCAGGATACACTATTTTTCCTTAATTCCAGAAGGGAGATTGCATGCAGTAATAGTATTTTACTTACCGGTAAGTAAACCTGCAGTTCTGAATAGACAATCTAGATGAACAAATTGAAACTAGTGAATATGATAATTTTCCATTTGTTTCATATGTTGGTTGTTAATACTTTTCTCTCAGTTCAGAATAATAATGAAATAATTGATAATGCAACATAGAGAATAGTCTCAGCCTTAATGTGAGAGGAGGTTTTGTGGGGTCTGGAAGACTAAAAGCCAAAATGCTGTTACGAATTTCACAATAGTTCCTGAGAAAAGGAAAATGCTTGCAGTGAAGAAAGAAGGAAGCAAGCCCTCTTTAACCATGGGGAAAACTTTTACAAGCTGCACAGGGGGAAGATTTATATTTGAGAGGTTAAATATTATGTTGAAATTTTCTAAGCTTTGCCAGCTAAGTTAGAATGAAACTCTTCTCTTTACTGCCAATAAAAAATAATGTACTGTTTTCCACAAAAGAGATGATTCTTTTTATATCTAATCACTTGTATCAGAAGAAATATTTTTTGTATTTTCCCTCCTTCTCTCTTTTCAGTTATTAAGAAGAAGTCAGTGCCAGTTGGAAATATGGGGAGAACACAGACACTAAAAATGGTTGAGTGCAACAGAAATAGGATGTTCCTCCAAGAAAATAATTCAGATAGGAATGTTGTTGATGTTTGACGAAAAAGATTTAAGGCTCATCTTAGAAAATAAAAAAAAAATTTTTACTTCCATACTGTTTCAAATTGCAATGAAGAGAAATCCTATGAAAATCCTTCTGTAGCAAATGCAATTGGTCACCATGTTAGATACAAAAACATGAAAGAAATTACCTGGAATGCATTGTAGCACAAATCTCTTCCTGTATTATTAATGAAGTTTGCTCTTGCTTGACAAACACTGCCCTCAAGACTAAATAGGCAAAGAACTGGAACTCACTTTATGCTTTTTATTCTGTGTTAATGCTTTAAAAACTCATATCTGAATTTTCACGAGTTGGGTTTTGGCCTGTTAAGTGGGAACCCGAAGTTAAGGCTCCACAGTGAGATTCCCAAAGTGGTTTGTTTTTAAGGAGCGATTATCTGTAATTTTGCAGTTAAGAAAAGGGATAGCTGATTGAACAACAAGGTATTTATGAATCTTGAAGAAGGAAAATGGTCCCGTTCAGTGCACTGCCGAAGTATGAAAAATTATTTTCAACATCACAAATGCCACAACATAACTAAACCAGATAATTTCCACTTCTCTTATACAGGTAAAGTCTGCATATATCATTATTACCAAGAACCACTGTGTCTGGAATAGGTCCTGATTTTGCTGGGCCCCCTACATTTTTGAGCTCTATTACTTCATATGGCTGTTTTCCAATTATGTGATTTGTCTGGAATCTATTAGGTATCAGTTAGGTTATTCACACAAAGTAGTGCATCCAGTCATATCTGAGATGCCACACATTTTTTGAGCCATCCCTTCAGGGTGGACAGGTAGGACACTACACACACTTAGACTCATGCTTTGCCTCTGCCACTCCTTTGTCCTCACACTGTTTCCCTGCTCAGGCATGGGCTCCCTCTCCCCCCATGGGATACAGTCGTTCATCAACTTCTCCCACATGGGTCCTTCCCACAGGCTGCAGTTCTTCAAAAACTGGTCCAGCATGAGTCCCTTCCATGGGATACGCTTCTTTGGAAACTTCAGAAGAAATCCTGGAGCTGAAAGCTCCAACATGACAAGACTAAAGACAGGCTGCAGCACTGCCAGTTCCTGTTTCCTTCAGTCCCACTACAATCAGACAGGAAGGTCCAATCTGTTAGCAATGATATGTGGATCTCATTCAATATAACAGGGCTTGGGGGTTCAGGCTCTTGAACAATGATAAAAACTTCTAACCCTTCCAACACTTTGCATTGATAGTTAAACAAGAGGGAAATGTGGGTGCCTTTTTCAATTTTTGCACAGAAAACATGCTTCCCGTTTGCCAAGAAATAGAAAATAAGAAATGTCCACGTAAGGCAGAACTCCTTGAAATAAAGGGAACAAACAATGCCAAACTTCGACCACAATTTTCTCTGTATCAAGGAAACTTATGGCTAAAGTTCCAAAGTTTTAAAATAGGCTGATAGTTAAGTACTTGTGCTTATTAGGCAGTAAAGGTCCACAAGGCTAAACCAAACTACCTAAAACCTTCCTGTTCTTATAGCAAACACATAGTTAAAAAACTTGCAAGGGGAAAAAAAGAGCCTATAGTGCAATAAGCCATCTCAGCATCATTCAGCTGTCACTGGTGCCCATCTTGGGACTGCTGCAAATCAGTCGTACAATGGTTAATGATGGGAAATGGGCTGTAAGGCTCCAGCAAAGAGCGTCAGCCACAAGTCATCACACAAATCTTTTTTTCCAGAATTCTTTGGCTTGACTAAGTGCTTGGTTTTGGTCATGCAGTATTACCACAATCAGATACACCAGCAAAAGAGACCATAATCACTTGCAATGAATAGTGTTCTGTCTAAAAGTAGAATAACGGCAAACATTTCAGATACCATCTACCACAGGACACTGCAAGGTCCCCTAAGTTTTGTTTTGTTTTGGTTTTGTTTGTTTGTTGGGTTTGATTTTTTCTGGGGGGTGGGTGGGTGGTGAAACTACTTTTTCTGTGATAAAACCTGCTTGTAGCTTTTTCCCAGGGAAACAAACTGTTTTCAAACACTGGCTTCCCCTTCTCCCCACAATGGGATGTCATGTATTTTAGAAAAAGATCTATTTTCAGCATTAGAAGCCACTAATTTTTATTATGTTTTAGAACAAATAAGTGTGACTATCTGCTGAGAACTGTTATCCATGAGGGGTCTGACCAGGTTGAAAACCAGCGTACAAACTGCTCAAGCTTCAAAATTGGCTGGACTTCGGGTACACAGTTATCCTGGAGGAAGCATTTGTTTATAATTTATCTTCAGGATCAGACTAGTCAGCTGGGGAGCAGAAAAATAAGACATCAGCTGACAATAAAAGCCATCAGGACTCTTCTACACAGTATGAGTTTTCATTTGGTTATGTAAATACAGCCAACAAACATTGTAAATATGGACTTGAAGAAAGATGAGGAAACCTGGTGGTGCAGGGAAGAGCTTTTATGCCTTTGGTGTGGGGTTTTGTTTTGGTTTCATTTTTTCAAATGTAAGGGAAATGGGGATGGAGTATGGGGAAATTCCTTCCCTCAACAGTCACTTAATAAAGTGGCCTTTTTGCATCTACTTTGATTCAGGGAAGACTGTTAAAGAATTTTAAAGAAAAACACTGCAAAAAGTCACTAAATGGAGAAAGCTCTTTGGCCCTTCATATTCCAACCAATGAAAGCAAACTTTGTATATCTTTATTCGGGATTTTTTTTTTTTTTCTAAAAAGTCTAAAATGAGTAAAACTAGGCAGAAGATAAAGTAGGAAAAAAGGAAGTATTGAAAAACCTAAACCTTGGATACTGTAACTCTATCAATAGGCAACATTTCCAACACACAAATTTTTAATTTGTGTTTAATTTAGGAACTAGTGTAATTTAGCATTAGTCAACTAAATCAAGGGGGATCCTAAATATTTCTTACAGAACAACACACATACAAACTCTTGGATCTTTTTCCTTCCTGTATTCAGACTATTATTTTGCATTACAACATACACTTATTTCATGCATGTAATGTTTAGCGTAATATCACTGCAGTCTCACTAGTATTATGTCATCCTACTGCCATAGTAGCATCATGTATTGCTTCAGTATAAAAAAGTTTATTTAAAGAGAATATTAAACGGATATCACAGGAGACCTCAGTCAAACTCCAATGTCTTGTGTTGGGATTCAGCTCTCAGAGGACCCTCAAAACCATGGATCAGATTTGCTTGGCTTCTATGTGACTTTTCTTTGGATGTTGGCTTCAGTTCTTCCAGCCATTTTAAGGTGCGCCCTTCCTTTTTATTCTGAGAGCCAGGTAACTGATTAGGTTTGATGAAATATCCTCCTCTGAAATAGGAGGCAAAGCAGGTTAAGGGAATTCTTTTGTCACAGCTCACTAAACTTTTCCTATTTTTATGCAACATGAACTCTTATAACCCTTTAGTTTTCTAATTTAAGCCGTGCCTCCATTTTTGCAAACCTTTCCACTTCACATTCTTGTTATATTTTCCAGAAGGATGTCCTGCTCTTCTTCAAAAATTCAGTCTGTATCATCTCCAGCCAAAGCTGTTGCCTGCCCTGTGATATGAAGTGCATATCATGTGGTAGATCCAGACTGCCCTTGAGGCAAAATCCCAGTCTAATTCTTTCCCACCTTTTTTGTCTGGAAAACAAAAAATCTGCAATATGCCTATGAAAAGGAGAGCATATCTGCACACATACTGGATTCAGTTCCTTGCTAGATTTGCCTTTTCTTGGCCGGGAAAATATATTTCCTCTTGTAAATGTAAAGACTCTGCCTGCTTGTAGAGAGTTATGTTTGAAACCACCCGAGAATAGCTCACATAAATAGTGCACAATTGAGCTCAATGGGCTCCACATCCTATAAGCAAAGCTCTTTACTCTGCTAAACTTAAGTTTTTGAGATTTTGTCAGAAAGAGCAGTTTAGACCTCCAGTAAATGTACATTCAAGTCATTCTCAGCTAAAGATTTACATGGGCTCCCTTTCTATCAGCCACAAAAGTATTTTAAGAGTTTGGAAATTCTAGAAGCTTTCCTCCTGCCTTACTCAGACACTCAAGCTTGATCCTCATTAAATCCCCTGACATGTAATATATTTCAGTGTACAAGAAACCCTTCATTACTTCTCTTTGCTTAGAAGGTAATAAACCCATTTCAAAAGATGGAAGTAGGAACTGTTGCAGGTGTTTCCTTACTGCTCCATGCTGAGCCAGGAAGATCCTGCAAAAGCAGGTGGAATGAGGCAATGGTATGCTCCAGTGATGACTTGTGAAAAGGCATTTTTAGATTCCAGTTATGAGAGTTTCTTATCTTGCAGGGGGTTTAGGAAGGACCATTTCTGAAATGTAGGATGGCTGCTGGAGATAATATTCCGTTTCTAACTCAGTTACCAAACTCAGTCACCGTGGACTTAGCAGGTGACCGCACATCTGCTATGCTGGGCTAAATGCCATGGGTGCACACTGACCACTACAACTGAGCCTATAGTTTCTTACACAGCCTTTCTCCACTTGTGAAATGGAGATAATGAATTTAAACAGTACATTATCAGGCTCATTTCATTGAATAAATATGGACCTCTGAGATCTCAGATGAAAGTCATGCTCCAAAAGCTATTTTTCTACCACAGTTTCAAAAGGAAATATTTTTATTTTCCAAGAGTCAGAACAGATGTAAATGGGACTCAGCTCAGTACTGGGAATATTTATGAAATATATTTAGAGAATGTGCATGCAGAAGCACAAATTTCTTTCGACACCTTAATTTTCAATATTTTTAATGGATTTCACCATGAAGTGTCAGTATTTTGACTCAGAAAAACGGCCATGTTTGCGAGCAAGTGTACTCCCATATCAGTAGAACCTTTACAGTAAGACATCCAGGTTGCTTTAAAATAGGTCTAAACCCCAGTTCACTATGTTTTAGTTAGTTTACTCATGAACAAAGTAAAAGTGCATTTGGACCCTTCCCTTCAAGAAGTGAGGGTAGTCCTCATGGATTCCTGTTCTTTGCTTGTGGGTCTTACCTGTGTAATTAGGAGGGCAGAGACAGACATAGTTGTTGATCCCATCCACACATGTAGAGTTATTCTCACAGTCATTATCTTCGCAGTCATCTGGGTTGATATCACACGTCTCCCCCTCATACCCAAGGACACAGGAACAGCTTTGGATAAATTAAAAAATAAAAATAAATTAGCATAGAACTGAAGGGGCAGGAGGTCTGAGGTATAAAACTGAAATTACAACATACATATGTAAGATGCCACAGCCAAAGTCACTGCTGCTTTGAAGTACAGAGCACTTTAACCCTATGCATTTGGTAAAGGAGGTTGTCTGACAGTTCAGGGAGTCATTTCATTATTTATAGGACACAAAAAAGCATCAGTAGGAGACAGTTTCTGCCAAGGCTTCCCTTTGCTTTATTGATAAACCTAGCCCTGAACTGAAGCAAGCAGCTCCAGGGCAGGAGAGTAAACACTCATCCCAGTATCCAAATCCTTGGCTTCTCTGTTGATGATTGTGTGGGTATGTAGCTACTTGCCTACTGAGGACGGCACCATCACAGGGCAACTTGGCAAGTTTTAGATAGCTTGCTCTCTGTAAGGGATAGCCTCTTGAATTGAGTTTACAGACATGAATATTTTCTTCTTGTTACCATTTTGTCATTTGTCCAAAGAAGAAATGCTGGGAGCTGATTGCTTTTACAAGTGTAGTAAGGTTTCAATACTTGTACAGTCCCTCCAATGTCTATTTGTAGAAGAGATGTTGATGTCTAGAAAGTTCAATCAAAACACAAACAATGGAAGCACTAGGAATGTTTCTGTAAGGATGTGGACACAACTGAAGAATAACTGAAGTAAATATTTTATCTCACGAGACTGTGATGTACAGTCCCTAGAGTGCATGTAAGAAACCAAGTGGCTGAAGAATGCCCTTAACTTTCTTTAATCTCCATTTCCTCTCTAGATCTGGAAGTTATGGTTGTTAAGAAAATGTCTGTATTTTAAACTAGCTCTAAGTGATGAAGAGATAGAGGTCACAGTTTCCTAAAAAAGGAACATGTGTTCTGTACTCCAGCCATTTCAGTGACTTCTAAGAAGCCAATTATGATTTCTGAAGTGTCGGTATTGCTGTTCACTAGTCACAGAATGGGTGTGTGTGGAATGGAAGGGTTCTTTCAAGTCCCAGTCCAAACCATGCATTCACTCAGCTGTTTGTTTTCTTTTTCCATGAAAGTTCTGGTGGCAGAAAAGCAACTCAGTAAATGTAAGGTACTACTAATTCATGAGGATGAAAAACACAAAGCACCAGAAACAGCAGTCACACTAATTGCCATCCACTGCTTTCTGAAATTAGGAGAATTTCACATGCAGAGATTGCTGCAGATTACATTTTTTCAGCTCAGATGGGCAGCGTGGACATGGGATGGTTATACTGCTTTATATAGATGACATGGGGTTGAGGTAGGGAATGCCCTAAAGAAATCAATCTTCAGGATTTATGAAGAAAATTGCAGCATTTTTGGGCTGATTATTCTCAGCATGACATTTGCTTCTCTTCTTCCTGTGTGCTTCTCAGAGCACAGGGACTTCCAAGGCAGGCATGGCTCAGAGCTCTTCCTCCAGCTTCAGTAGGTTGCAGGTTGGACTCTGAGGATAAGATTAGCTTCTTTATGAAAAAGGCAGCCTCAGAAACTAAGGGAATGGCAAAGATAATGAAAACAGAGTAGGGAACATGTTTTGAGGCACCACAACTGTAAGATCTAGATGAGTGCAGAGCAGACATATAGGTCACATGTCACTTGCTAACACTCATCTTCATTCAGTTCCACAGGGACCATTCACAGGTAATGAGAGTTAGAAAACCTTCACCATGAATAACCAAAACCAAACTGCGCAAATTAATCCAATTTAGGACACACTAAATCAGTAAGAAATATTTTCTTTTCCTGTTTCAAGCTCACTATTGCTAATAAAATATGTCCTCTTGCTGACCCTGCAATGATCCAGAGGATCACACGAGGCAGATAAGAAAAAGGATCTGGCAACACCATCTTTTGTGGCAATGCAAGAGCTGGGGAGGGGGTTAAAGACACCTCATTAAATACAGCGGCACATTCATCATGTCTCCCTTTTCAATTACAAAACCCCATTTTCAGGGGCTTAAAACTCAGTCATAAAAATATGCTCCAGGCTGCAACTTGCCATCCAGGCTCTCAGTGTGAGAGCATAATTTTTTCTTCCCATTTAAAGAAAAGCAACAAGAGTGGTTCTGTGATGGTTATTTTTATGTGAACGTAACACCATTTTCCTTCTACAAAAGGACTGAGACAGCTTGGATGCATGCAATTAAAAATGACGTTATTAAACACTATCACAGGAATGGTTCAGCTCAACGTAGTTACCATTAGTAACAATACATATGGGATTGTTAACATACAATTGTTCAGCATTAGGACACATTCCATACTGAAGGAAATGTCAACATAATTGATGACAGTTGGCTACTGGTGCCTATATCTTATAGGGAGCCTTTACATTACTGCTTACATATGATTCTTCAGTTTGAATTGCATTCAAATGTGCCTTATACAAGGACTGACATGAAAAGATAAAACATACAATTTAGGACCTGTATTGAACAATATGTTGAAAGAGCTGCAGTTTGGGACTGTTCGTATATATTTTCCCAGGGAAAGCTTAGAAGAAAAATGAAGTTTGTGGAGTGACTGGAAGGTCATCAAACTTGGGGTCCAGCTGACAGAGGGAGGAAATTAATTCCAGAGACAATGATGAAAACTTTGTACTGACTAAAGAGTGAAGCAGTGTAAGACAGCATTTCATTTGGACCTTGGAAACAATGGAACCATGCTAGGAAGTCCTATTTTCTACAATGTTGTGATTGCATAAAGGTCCAACTTCCCTATGCTTCCACTTTACAGGTTTTCTGATAGTGTTGTATTTTCCTAAAAATGAAGAACTAAATAAAAGCTCATTATTCTCAGGAAGGCGCAAGGGAACACAGAACTTAATGACCACATTTTGGGGGTAAACTTTTGGAGTTCAAGCATACTGAAAATTTTTTAAGTTTACTATATCCAAAACTCACTATTCAATATTTTTTCCATAAACTCTAATGAAACAGTTTAGCATCTGTTTATTAAAACAGGCATGTATCATGTTTCAAAAAAATCAACTTTTAAATAGAAATAGTAAATTCTTTCAGAAATATTATGGTTTCTTGGTAAAGGAGTTTTTACATTTGCATCCCAATGGAATAGCCTGTAAGTCTGGATATGCAATGCTTTTCCTTGAAGTAGGCAGGATTAACATTAGAGAGTTAATCAGTTCCAGGACTTCACATTTATGGGAGAACTTAAAGTACGTGGAAAATCCTGAAGAAAAATCTCTGGAAAATGGAGAAGGGTTTATGTGTAGAAAAGTTAAAATAATCCAGAGGCTTTGTTTCCCAACACCATATGGTACTGAATATCAGCCTGTTGCCTGTGGCGAACTTAAGCAGAGCTGACAGCTCTGCCTTTGTCAAAGGCTCAGTTGCAGGCATGCAACAGAGCAGTTCTGGTCTGATTGATCATCTTTTCAGAACAGCCTCAATAAGCACAAATTTTTGTCAACCTTTGGCCAGATATGACATAGATTAGATTAGATTAGATTAGATTAGATTAGATTAGATTAGATTAGATTCGAACAAGCAATTCAAAGGGAAGAAGAACTACATGTTCTAATCCTCCAGAACACGGAATGTCACTTTACTATTCTTTTACATAGAAGTTGTCCCTACTTGAAAAAAGAGAATGTGGAAATTACTCAGAACTGAAAAAGTGAAAGAATAAAAGTTGCCAGGAAGGACTGAAAGTCCAAACAGCTGAACCTTTGCCCTTCAGCTGCCCACCCCTGCACCGGCTATTACAGCAAATCTGGTGTGCCTCAGTCCCCTGCTGCTGTGAATCCTTGTGGGTACCAGGCACAGCGGGTGAGGCAGGCTGGAATCTCAGTCATAACTATGAATTTCCTGCCTTTGCCTGGGGAACATCACTGCTGTAATATTATTTAAAAGGCAATTTTCTTGTCTAAGACTACAGAAACTTGAGAGTTAAATTGCTTGGCATTTCACAGGGAGAGCACTTTGGCTTAAGTTTCCTTTTTACAAGAGTAAAGATTTGAAAAGTTTGGCACCAGAGCTTGTATATGAATATATTTCCCTAGGGGAAAGAATATACAGAAGATATAATTTCTTTTACAGGCCACACAACAGAAAAATCCAAGGAGGCCTCTCACAAAAATGTTTTTGACATCTACTTCCTCACAGCGTATAATCTGAGGCAACGTTTTCCCATCTTGATTAACACAATTTATATGCACATAACTGCTGCCATCCACTGGAGAGGAGCTTTCCCATGAAATAAACCCAAACCCACCAACTAAATTCAATCTCAAAATGCTTCTCTCTTCCCCATCCCTGACTGTTCCATCCCCACACCTCATTTCTCTACAACATGTGAAATCTCGACACTCCTCCAGATCAACTAGGGCGATGGACTGACAGAAATAAAAACAAGAAAAGAGAGGAATGTATAAGATGATCATTCAATATCATGAAGCAATATTTTGATGAGATACAGTTGTATGTGTGTTTTATTAGACCAATTGAAACTATGTAACTAAATATAAAAGCAGAAACCTTCCCTAAAAAGCCTCAAATGTTTTTAGGCAACAAAACCACCCCTGCAGTTTTACAAAGGATCTCAAAAATGCTTCATTTGGAACGGAAGCAAAGACCCTGAAACTGTAAAATTCTTCATGAGAAAAATTCAGAAGTAGCTTTCATTTCAGGCCACTCAAAACTTTTATTTTCAACCACAGAACAAAACAGAAATGCTAAAGGAAAGCTGATCTAAAATATGAGATGAAGCCTTTCATTCTAGTATTATGGATATTATAAAAAGTTTTACTAGTACATTTTAAGTAGATTTTTGAAAAATGAGTACACAGTGACAGAAAACAGACATTCTAATACAGTTAAATTTTTCTTTGGACAAGCTGGAAAATCTATCTAAATAATATATAACATGAGGGTGACCAGAGGGGAACCCAAACCAAAGACCACCAGCCCTTACTTCTCAAGCAGAAACTGAACTTGAACTTTTACTCCAAAAACTGCTGGGCCTGCAAAAAATGTCAATTACAAAGAATCATGATCAGAGTAGTGGTTTCACCAGAATCTAGGGGGTCTGTCTGGCAGCATGATCATTTGCATGTGTTATGATATGTAGAACCTCCTCATCCTCTCCCATTGCCGTTCTCTAGTACCTGAGCCTACAGACTCATCTCTGCCCAGGAGGAGATGCACTTTTCTGCTCTGCTCAGGGCCTTGTCACAGGCGCTCGAGCTGAGCTCCATTCATGGAGATGGGGTCCATGTTTTATTCCTCATTTCCCATGCTGGAAAGCCTCAGGTTGTTATTTGTAACAGAGCCTGGCAGTGTCCCTTCTTCCCCATCAACCTGCACTCATCCATTATAACATTATCAGTATCCTACCATGTCCAGCATGTGCTAGGTCTGTTTCTGTAAATCGGGCGAAATCTTGAGGGTGGGGAGGCACAGAGAGAGAGGGAAGCTTTGAGGCATTTCTTCCATTTTCTGTTTCCCCATTCAAATATTCCACAGGGCAAAATGGAAGCTATACTGTGCCACATTCCCATAAGAGATTTGAAGAATCAAAAAGAAGCTGTGATGCTTTTCTGGAAATATGAAATGCATCCTATCATTTGTAGGCAAACAAGAGGGCAGTGTTAACTCTCCCATTGCACCCAAATCCTATCAGTCACTCAAACCTTCACCAAGTCCTTTATATTTTGAAAAAAAACAACTCTATTTTCTGACATAAGATGATGTGGGCTTGCTGACTAAGTTAACAATTAACCTCAGCTGGAGTAGTCTTAATCACAGCTGAAACCAACTGGAATCAACACAAAAAAAAAATGTGCTGTTTTGACTCCCTGCTTAAACCATTCAGAAACATAGCAATCCTCTGTCTCCTACCAGCTGTCATCAATAGGAAACTATATACAGAATAAGACAACGCAACAGCCTCAGTAATATATAAAAGCATTTAGAAGTGAGGCTTTCATATATGCTATTGAAAGGGCAGCATGGAGTACTGCTGTACACATTTTGTGCAAGAAATAGCACGAACACTGAGGACCAAGTCTATGAATATTTAACTAACTCTTCTCTAAAAAATATATATATATACTTCTATCAACTTTAATGAGAAATAGGGGCCAAAGCCTCAAACTTGTATTCTCCTAACTGTAAAACAGTGCCTGTAGTGGCACAAATCTCTGTTACCTCCTGAAAGTTTCTGGACTTCTCTTCAATTACCCCTAGTTATTCTACAACTTTCTTACATAAGAAATCTGAAATCTCTCATGTCCAGCTCTAAAGGTTTTTCTTTTGGAGGCACAATACTCATGATGTGGCAATATCTCCACATTTTCTTTTTTCTTTAAAGCCTGTTCGTCTACAACAAACATTCTTCAACATTCTTCAGTATGAAAACATTCTGCATGTGGTTGTCAAGCAACAGATGCTTACTTCATAACACAAAAAAGGGTATATGTGGGTTTGAAATGCCCCAAGGAAAATTAGCATACAGATAGCACAATGCAGATCAGGGAAACTGCTCAAAATAACACTTAGGAGTACATTCCATTATGAGAAAATAAGCAGGCCTGTTTCAGAGGAAACAATATACCACAACCCCATACCAGTGAAACCAGATTAATTATTTTGTATGGCAAAGGGACACATGCAGCAGCTTTACTAAAGTAGACATTATAATTCACTAATGCAAATAAAAACATGTTTAATTTTATCATCTCGTTTTAAATGAACTTTGTTTTACTACCTGAATCCATCTTTGTTTGCCTCGGTGAGGTGGCAGGTCCCTCCATTCTGACATGGATTTTGAATGCAAGAATTGATGGGCACGCTGCAGTCTTGACCCTATTTGGGAAAATTCGAAAGAAGGCTGGTTAGTAAGATTCATGTCATCTGAAGCAATGTCTCTTGCTCCCTCTCCCTACATATGGCACCATCTACAGGAGATCTGTGGTCTTCAGACCATCACATGAGCTAGTGTTCTTAACTGATGGTCACGTGTACTTATCACATAAGTGAGAATTTTGGCAGGGCAACTGTTCTGATCAATGGGACTGGTGGGTAGCTTGGTATTGTTTCACTTCCAAGATGTTAGTTAACTCTTTCATTTGGCTGTTTTAAAGAAACAGCTGGTTTCACGGTTACCCTAACACACTTCAGTCTCTTATGTTAGTTATGATGAAAAGAATTAATCATGACCACAGGTTAGCAGAAAGCCACACAGTCGGCACTATGCCCCATCTGAGGTTCTTGTGCTGGTTCTGTCACAGGTCAAGCTCCATTCATACTTGAAGTACTGCATAAATGATAGTAGCAATTCCAATTTTCTCCAGAGTGCTTATTTTGAAATTGGTGTAGTCTTAATTAAACCTAATCAACACACTTAAAAATCCAAACCAGCTTATAAGTGTAAACTGTTCTACAGAAGTCATTTGATTTGGTCTGTCAAGTTCTGGTGCTAGAATCTCCCATTTACATGTTACACAGTTCAGTCCTCCAAATACTACTGAAATCTGCAGTATTTTGTCAGGTAGGACATACTGCCATTGAACTGTGAGAAGAAACTGAAACACACAGTAATTATACTATCATCCAACCACCAATTATATTATCATCCAATACCACAAAGGAGCTTTGTCACAGAAACAGGACACAATGCTGCATTTCTTGAGGCTCTGTCCCCAGAACTCCCCAGAGAGAGGAGGACCAGCTTTGTGTTTTACAGTTTGTGCAAATACAAGAAAATTGAGACATCCTTTCTATTGGTTGAATCAGAAGTCAAACATTTCCAAAGACCAATGGAAAGACCTGGCCAACACCCTGCCACTATGAGTTTATTGTCTTTTGTGCAAAGACCTCGCACAAGACCTCACACAAAACCTGCCAAGAGAGGGTTTCTGCTTCATCCATCCTGCATTTGCCAAACAGACTGTCCTTCTCCATTTGAAATCCCAAGCTCCCAAATGTCTCATGGAAGACTTGGGAAATTGCCGAGGGAAGATCATCCAGGTTTAATTTTGGCACCCTGCAGCCTGCAAGACTTCATGGATGTGAGCTGTGTAGCATTAACACTAAACCACTGCCACCCTTCTGCAACACTGCCTGGGTTTTGTCCATCTGTATTATGAATCCTGGGTATTTACCATATTATTCTAGTGAAGCTGCAAGATGCCGTATTTTTATATTTCTAAGATAACAAACACTTTTCCTGTGTCATGGAAAGATTGACTATTTTATAGATACTTCAATAAGATCAGTTACTTCTGTCCATATGAACTCTTCATCCCTGTATCACTAAAATAACAAACCTTTTGCAGCTAAGCATAGGAAGATGCAAAACATACCACAGCACCCGATTTTTCTGAAGTTTTTTGTCATAAATAAATATCATGTAAAACAGTCCTATCACTTCTTCTGTAATTAGCCACATTATTTCGAATGTTCTAGTAAAAATTTAATAAATGTTAGAAAGAGAGCAAAGCCTTTTCAGTCTCTCATTGGCACATGATATTTCTCATTACTTAACTCTCATTTCTGTACTGAACATGGCTTCTTGGGCCTCAGGCATCCTGGAAAACAATTACGATATGATGCTGAATCAGACCTAATTACTACACTAAGTTGCCATGTGACTTTAGGGAAATCAGAGTCCCAGTGACTCATTTTACCTATTGTAATAAATGGGCCAACAGCATTTAATCCTTATCTGAGGATTTTCTTCTGAGGTGACTTTATGAATAGCAGATTGAAAGCTCACAAAACAATCAAAATTTTTCTGACACAGAAAAATAGAATTCTGAAAGGAGAGAAGCTGCAGAAAATATTGTTACTAATAAATGTACATCAAAGCAAGGCCATTTTATTTCTATATAAGACTGTCAGTACCCAGAAGAGCCTAAAGACATTCTAGAAACATCTTTAAAATGAATAATGCAATTCTCTAGTCTCAATCTACAGTAAGACAGTTCTTACTGGAAAAACAGAATTGCTGTCAAGCATCACTAAGGTTAATTTATCTGTGAGTTGGGAAAAAAACCTTTGAATTATGTTCACTGGAAGTAACTATTGTTAGAGGAGAATACTGTATATTTTCCTCAGGACTAAAGAGCTTTTTAATGAAGTCTGAATCAGAAAAAGAGGCACAGGCTTTGTTTCAAGGACTGGCAAGAAGATATGACTGTCTCAGGAATTCACAGAAAGAGGATGAAGGTCCCTTTGTGTGCACTATTTTATTTCTAGAGCTTCCTTAAGATGCAATTTTTGTCTAGTCTGGTAGGAAAGCATCAGATCCAAAACACTTCTATGTAATTTCTCTCATTTTCTGTAGGAAAGGATTAGGTGTTGAAATATAAAATTTCTGCAACTAATGAGAAGACGTATTCAGAGCCCATCTCCCTTTTTAAAACTGCAGTACCTCACCTGGTCCAAATTTTATCTGGGCTGCTCCATATTTCAGGGCAACTATCCACCATACTTCGAAAGTGTCAGTTCTTCATTTTATACTCAACGGTAATTACGCATACTGACCATTAGTGTATATAAAAGCTGTTCCTTAGTACTGCTGTGCCAAATTCTAGCCTTTACAAGTATCCAGTACCAGAAAACATTACATCACCCAAGATGTAATCTTGGGTAAAACACCCAAGAGCAAGTAGCAAAAACTAGCAAGAACCTCAGCAGGAAGGTGAAAAGATAATACAATAAAAAAAACACTCATTTGCTTTGACACTGTTTTCACAACTGCAATGTTTTGGGGTTTTTTTAATGAATTTTCACAGATTAGCTTTGTCTATGACTTCACTGAAAGCTTCAGTGAAGATCACAAGGCAGAGATTTGATCTTGGTCCATTTTATTGTGCTGCTTGACCCGTTTCTAAGAGCAGCGGGCACAGACAAGAGGCAGCAGCATGCAGCTTACCACTGCATGCAGAGCAGAACAGAGCAAAGCAGAAACCTCCTGGTGTATAAAACTATCATTGCTGACTTCAAAAGAAACACGACATGGCCAGTGAGGAAGACACCTGCAGACAGGTGTCTATTCGACTTCAATTGTTTGTGAACAGTGAAATCTCCTTCCAGCTAATTACAGACTGGCTGAAAGATTACAGTGTTTTAAACCATGCTGAAAAAATGAGCTGCATAAAGAAACAACAAGGTTTATGTGAATTGTTCACAATATACAATGTGCTCATACTAAATTTTATTTAGGTTGTGTACATAGAGAACATATGTTCATGTGTTTAGTAAAAATACTAGATGAAGACAGAGTTGACAGACACTTTAAGAACTAGGAAATTTTCATAAACAATTATCAAGCTCTAAATTTAGCTGAAGTTCTTACGGAAATTGGGCAAAATTACTACCAATAAAGATACTGTATTGCAAACCTAGCTCTCCACATTCCTAAGAGTGGAAGTGATGCATCCACATCCAACTCCCAGTCTCACATACACGAGTCACGATTCCTGATGTTTCATATAAAAGAATGAGGTAAAATGAAAGGAGACAGGAAAAAACATCCGCAAGTAACAGAAGACACACTCAGCACAGAGAAAGAATTCAGTTGGAACTCTTGAATGGATTTTTTTTCTTACTTGTTTTGCTTCTGCAGCATGAAGGACTTGACAGACACCTCAGCAATCACTGCAAACAGCTACTCAGCTTTGTGAAGGGAATACTTAGTTATCAAATAATTAGAGAAGTTGCAAACTGAGTGAAGGACAAAATTAAAATATAAAATGAATCTAAATTATTTTGCTGTAAGGGCTAAAAAATACAGTATTGGGAATTACCCTACTTTTATTTTACCAATGGAACAGTTGGAAATGGATTTCCCTGACTGACAGCACTGATATTAATATATATGTAGAAAGCTTACACACTAACATCTATATCTACATCTGAAGTTCTTTAGTAGATCCACATCATAATGTTTCCTTGTTTATGCTCTTTGTGGCCATGGACATAATGGCGAAGCCTCAGTCTGGAAAAGATGTAGATGATGCTCACTGGCAAGGTCGAACAACTACAAGAGCTGGCAGGGTATATGCGGGATCCATCTGCTTAGGCATACATACAAATCATTTGGCAAGGCATGGATAATATCACAGTAATTTTGGATCAGAGTGCTTTTAGATTGCCAAGTGCAAGTTGGAGGATTTTGATGATCTCTTGTTCAGAAAAAATGCTGTGACTCCTGCTACATCCACACCTTGGAGACCTCTAGGTTATGGTACTCACAGTGCTAATGAACTATTTGTCTTCAGTCATGTGTCCCAGAAGGGTAATAAATATGTACCCTCTGAGGATTGCTGCTTAGAAACCAACTAATTTAACATGAAAAAGTAATTACTTTCACCCACTTCTAGTTTTGAAAAATCTTTAAAAATAAATTTGAATTTAGCTAGACAATTCTGGTTTTAGTTCAGCTGTACTTCCACTGACACAGCAATAAAACAAATAAAGTTGCCTGTCGCTCACAGGCATCAAGAGAAATACTATTAGCATAGAAGCCACATTACGAAGACAAGATACATTGATATTGTTTTTGTTGCTGTCCTGCCCCACACTTCATCATTTGGCTTATTTAACTCCCTCTGAAAACTTTCACAGCATTAGTGTCTGAAGCAAATATAGAGAATAGTTATTTATACCCCACCATCTTAGGCACTATACAGTTAGCTTCTATGCCAGTCTAGCTTCATCTGGCACCTGATTAAACAATAATTGGGCATGGCAGCAGCACTTCTTAGTGACTTCCTTGTCCTTGTTAATAAATCACAATTGTCAGTTTACAGCAAATTAGGTGAACTCTGGTCTCTTAAGGCTCATTTTATTTAAATCAGGAAGATTTATGATTCTCCAGGGTATACTACACCTTCCATTACCTCTGTTGCTAGTAATCAAGAATATGCCTGTCAAAGTCAAAATGGAAGGATTCATCATATTATTTTTTTAAAAACTCTGGTTCTTCTCCTAGGATTATGAAATTTAATTCTCAGTGGACATCTGAGGTTCATTTTGTAATTATACTCATTACCATGTAAATCCTGATTGTCCTTTTAGACCTCTCCTTACATAAGCACTTTGGGTTTCAGTGGTCTTTTGGGCTTTTAATCAATGACAGAAGATATGTCATTAATCCATTACAGAGTCAATTCACACAGCATATCTCTGAACTGAGTCCAAAGGTGCAAAACTGGGTGGGGCAGGTGCTCTAGAGCTTCCAAGGTTACTTGATCAACTGGCTAATGCAAATTACTGCATGAATACTTTGGGAGATATAGAAGAAAATTAGAGACAAGGAAAACAGCTGATTTTGCCTGAAGTTGCCACTGTATACAAAATCGAAAAATATTTCATGTAAAAAGGACATCGAATATTTTATATGTAGTCTCTAATTCATTTTTTCAGTACCTTCAAAACACAGGCCTATTTATTTTAAAATACATGTAACAGTGACAACAAAACTTTCCCTCTCAAGCTATCTAAAGCCAGTGTCTCTTTTTAAAATATGAACAGTGTGAAAAAAGTAATAGAGGTTGGACATTTCCAAAGAAAACACAATTCCTATTTGTAATAAATAAAATAAAATGTAACTGCTGTATTTTAGATTTATTGCTGAAGGCAATAAATTTAATCAACCTGTGCCTAACACTTAAACTACTTCATGCAGCCTGCATGACAGGGGAGGGAAGCTTTACAGGCAGGATACCCTATGAAACCTAACAGGAGGCAGGGATTACATGATTAAAAAAATTTCTCCAAAGCACTAGATTCTAGATTTCTGAAATAAAAAGAGCTGAAGATTCTGGAAGAGCCATAGTCCACTTAAAGAAATTTCTGCTGGTGCATCCCTATATGTTAAGGATGCAGGCTTTTGGTTTGGAATGGTTATGCACTGATAAAAGGTCTCACACTCAAATATGTTATATCAGCAAAAATGCCAGTATAATCTCTTTTGCTCATGGAAGCTCTGTAATGCTTCCCCTACAAGGTTTGACAGTTCAGAGACACCAGCAATCTTTTCTGCAACCAGGGCTGCAATCTGGTAGTAGGCAGAGCTGTGACAGGTAATCCAGACAGGCAGCAATGCTTTCCGAATTAAACATGCAAATGAATGTTTCAGGCTATTAAAGAAATCAAACCTGTCCACTATGATAATTATCAAGAAAACAAACATGCATTACAGAGGCACTCAGAAGTACCATCAGGGTTTTGGGGCACGTGGAGCTACGTGTCAGCCTTGTCCCCCGTCAGTGTTGGAACCTGGCATTGTCACCAAAAGAGTGCAGACAGCTTTGGTACAGCTTCACCCACTGTGTTCGTGCACCTACACCTACACAGCAATCTCCTCATTCTCGAACTAGACTGGTATTAGATAATTTCTATGAAACAAGGAGTTTACTTTCACATGAAAAAAAGTCTTCTCAGCTTAGCTTGCTTACAGGAACTTCACCAATTCCCACTTCATCATCCCCAAAGGAAAGGGAAAAAGAAGGCAATTAACCTCCTATGAAAATCTCTGTTCATGTTCTTGAACAGAAAAGAAACCCCAAAGCCACATCATCAAGGACAGTAAACGCCAAGAAAGCCTCAAGCATAACAGAAGACAGGCAATCACAAGAAAATCTAACAATATGGATTTTCAGCTGTGACAAACTACTTCAATTATGTGGAGATGGTTGGATGCAGAAAATTAAGAGCTGGTTGAACAGAACTTGATTAAGCAAAATTACAGCAACCAGCAATCACCTGAAAGACAGACAAACCACAGAGGAAGCACTTTTAGTGTAATAGGAGCCTGAAATTCAGCCTAAATGCCAATAAAAACTTCTTCTTTACCCTGGGGAAAGAAAGACTGGAAGTTTGGTCTTCTAAGGCATTTAGAACTAGACCAGCAAAACAGTAGTAAAAACAAAGCAGAGTGGAATAATCCACATAGACCAAAGAATGAATATGACAGTGCCCACCTGTGGGTGCGGCTTACTGTCCACTTTAACTGCTCAGCTGCTTCTCCTGATGGCATCACCAAACAAACAGCCCGCATGTCTGAAGCTGCTCAAGATCTGCTTTCTTGCTGGCCAAACAAAATTGGAAATACTTCTTCAGAGTTGGCTTTATTATTAAGAGCCCTTTTTAGGACATGCTACAATACATGACTATGCTTTTTAAAGGGCTTGTGGTGGGCGCATGCACATCTCACCACCTTCAGCCAGCAACTCTGGAGGTAATCCCTCCCTAAACCTTTCATTTTTATACTCTTTGAGATGTAAATCTCTATTTTCTTTATACCTACCATAACAGAAAGGGCAAAAAGAAAGAAACACAGTCCTGACTGATGCATGGTTTTACAGAATTAGCACACAGGAAAATTTTGTGATTTCTGCAGGGGTTTTTTTGAATTTTATAAAATTATAACCACCTACTGGTGACACTGGTGTTTTTTCTAAAAATCCATCCATAAATATAGGTCTACTCATTTTATTTACATGGTCACCCATTAGCACTCATCCCTAAAAGGCTTTCCACTTTATTTTACTAAGAGGGGAAAATGCTTCTTCAATATAAATTAATGAATATGTTAAGTACATTTAAAACAAAGAAGCAAAAAAATAAAACACCCCAGATCACATAAACATGGGCCTCAGGAGAATTTATTAGAATTAAAGTTCAAGGAAGAACCACCTCTCACAAACAGTATTTTGGTGCACTGATTTCTTCATATGAAAACCTGGCAATGAGCTTACATTCCTCTGCCTGTCTCTCCCGACACTGACACCAGGATAGGAAAGAGGCCAAGCCAGAGCAAGACATGCAAGCAGGGACATTTGCTCTCTTGCCTCATGTGGATTGAGGGCAGGCTGGTTTAGGAGTTCCTTCCAATTTCTCCTCCTTTTGCAATTGCAGCTCAGGGATTTATTTGTGCACTGAATGATGTATACTGGGACTTATATGCCTACGTTAAAAGATCCAAAGAATCAAAAGCCTGAAGATACATTTCCAAACAGTATTAGCCTAACAAGCTAGGCACAACTTTCATGCAGCTGGCACTCATCATTAGCCAGGCTCTACACTGGGTTACATTCATACAATCCCGCCCAGTTCAGAATATCTGAGGCATTGGCCCAGTGTCTTGGCCTTGAGCTGTAGGAGCTGGCCAGAATATCTGTACATGAGCAAACATGACCATATCCATGCCTAAGGTCAGTTCTGCGTTGAATACTTCTCAGCCATTGCTCTAGGACTCTGACAGATTGTTCATGTAAGGGTGCAGAAGTACATCCACATGGCAAAGTGCAAACACAGCAAATTTCATCTGCCCATGCTCAAACTAAGTGTAAGGCTATGTGCACCCTAAAGAGTAGACACAGCTTCTGCTCAGCTGCTGATACATCAGTTGTGCCCCCATACAACGTGACAGACAGGAATCCTGCATGTTCCCCAGACACTCTGCTCTGAAATTCTCTATGTCTAACCCTATTTCCAGGGATGAAATCCTGGCACAGTGGGGAGGGAGGAGGAAGAGCCAAACTTGTAGCAAAGCTTTGGAGCCAGCTTCCTCATTAAATATCATTCTGGCTTCACTATAATGCCTCCCACCACAAGAGTCTGGCTGCAAAGAATACTGGCTCTGTGAAGCCCAAGAGCTTTACTCATGATTTTTCCAATTGTATCTGTCATTCTGGATGACTGGTGAAATTGTGTGATTTCAGTCAGGATGCTGGCTGAACTCAACAAGGAGGTGAATAGTTGATTAAAATCAACAGAGCAACCCTGCTACATACATGCATTAGCACCTGGGGCCTGAAGTGTGGGGATATGTGCTACACTAATTTCCCCTATCTTAATTTTCTATTTCAGACAGATTACAGAAGACCCCAGTGTTGACAAACATCAGCTCAACAACTCAGGCTCCCACCTATCTGAGCAATCCAAGAGGCTGTGGCAATGCTGAGGCAGGTACTGCATTTCATATTTTGGGCTGGAAATGTTCTTTCATTTCTGATAAAACACAGCTGTATTTTAAACTCCCTTTTCCCAGTTCTGCAAATAACTCTATTTGTATGAAAGATTTTTTTTCTCCTTACTTTGTTGTTACCTCATTTTATGGAAAAATTACGAAAGACACAAAGGAGCCAAAAAACCCAAATCCTAAGGGGCATTTCAGAATACAGCAATGGCAAAACACATTGAGTGTGTTTCACTTACCTTCACTACAGCTTTTCAAGCAAATCATCCATCAATGGCTTATTGATTGAAAGTTTGATTATTGCCTTGAATTCTAACATCCATAGACTCAATTTTGAAGTATCAGTGGGAATGCACAAAAGCCACACACTCTGCTGAATAAATGAATTAGTATGGTACTGTTATCTATTTACCAGCCACCAGCTGCACTCACACACACTTGCTATGCAGGTGGCCAGCAGCATTTACAGCAGAAGAAAGCTTCATTTCTCTACTTGCAATCATGTTTCACATACTTCACTACCACACATATTATTTAAATAGTCATTCAAAGAATGCTATGAAGAAGAAAAAAGAGCCCACAAGCCCTTTGCATAATTACACCTGTATCTGTGTTTAATATAATAACACAACTTTCCTTTCTGTTCTCATCAAACACAACTGCTTGGCCCATGGGCCTCTCAGCTCAGGAGGGCCATGAGTTACCTCACTGTAAAAGCTTACTCAGAACCACTGTGGGAAGCATTACACGCTGATGAAAGGTGACCCATAAGGTACACATTCAAGAGCACAAACGTTTCTGTGACCATGAAAAATAAGAGATGGAGTCATGGTCAATGTGATAGTGAAAAATAAGACTATAGGTTTTTGCGACTACAGTTAACTGGTAGCAACCAGTTCTGCAACCGGTAGCTTGGGTGGCCTTCTCCTAGTTGGCCTACTATTTTCCTGAAGGCCAGCATGAGCATGGGAACCCCAGAAAGTGGCCTGTAACTGTCTGTCCTTTTCCAGGGAACTCTATAAAGCTGTCAGTTCATTTGAATGAGCTTACATTTGAAAAAAGTGTGGGTTTTCCACTTTATTGATGCACTCTTCCACAGATTTTTTTCAAAATCTACATCAAACAAGAAAAAACAAATGCTGAGAGGGCAGATTTAGGGCAATTTATCAAGGTCTAGGAAATAACTTCCAGATGGATAGAGCTGTTTGGTGCTGGCTGGTGAGAAGGAAGTAAGGTATTGTTACTGAATTAGCATGAATCTCTGGTGGAGAACTGTGTGGTATATAGAGTGCTCCTTTCATATGGTTTGCATTTGGACCTGTCATATTTCATTTTTATTCAAAAACCTGTGGTAAAGACACACAGCTCTTTTGCTTATTAAATTTCCACCAGTTCTCCCTGCGCTGTTATCCAGTCAGTATTTTAAAACTCTGCACTAAGTGCCATGCCCTGGGCTGTTTGCTCTTTGCCATGCTTGGATGACACCTTGGTGCTTAGAGACTCACAAGTGGTTTTAGGTTGCACATTTACACATTGAATGTTACCTGGCAAAGCATGTAAGATGAGAAAAACTGGATGTTCAAGATGTTTCAACTGAGTCACTTCAAGAGTTTATCAAAAGCTTTCTAAGTAATATGATGCACACTTAGTGACTGCTAATACAACTAAAGGATTCTTTTAGATTACTCTTGTTAATAAATCCTACCTTTGTAATGTCTTCTAAAGGTATCTGTACTAATGCATTTGCTAATACAGAAATGCTGTAAAAAAACTCCAAACCTAACACCGTAGTGTCAAAAAAAAGGTATGCTTATTTTTACTTATCATTTTTACTTATAATAATCTGGATATTCGTTCCACAACACATGCCTTACAGAGTAACCAATAAACAATAACCTATATATTTTCCTGCAGATTTTGAAATCAATTAATTTTCAAGTTAGCCTAAGGGCTACCCTTAGGGGCAGTCCCATCCTAAGAACTCAACATAGTTTGTATTAAACATCACATTAAAACTACCATTCAGTCAACTTGAGGAGATGAACACTCACAGTTTTCTTCATTGCAAAGACAAATCAACTAACTACCAAGTATTTAGTTTCAGTTAGATGGATTTTTGACAATGTAGTCTTTTAAGATCCTACTGGTTGATATGCCCATATGCAGAAGGGTTTTTAATGAGAGGAAATTTTCAATGGGCTTTTCAATTACTTAGGAGAATTGTTACTATTCTTGAGTACTAGATATGGAGGCACTGGGGTAAGATAGCAAAAATAAGCTTTACATCTTCTCTTTTCCAATATTTCAGTAACTCCACCAATTACTGTATTTTCATTTGGGATATAACCTAGGCAAATAGAGAAGGGAAACAGTGGTATCACCAGATCAAACTAATTGCTAAATCCTTCCTGAAATGTAAGACATTGTGCTTACTTCTCACACGTCTGGTTTTGCTCCTTTTTTTTTTTTGCTTGTTTCTCCATAGGTCTCATTAGTCTGTGTTTTATGAGCAACTCCTTCAGCTGACCAAGACTCTGTTAGAAGTATCCAATGAGACAAATAAAATCTATAGTCTATATGATGCAAACTACTTCTTTGGCCATAGCATCCAATTCTTCCCAGGCTGTGAGCAGATCATATGCCTCATTTATTACTTACACTTAATCCTTCAGCTACTGACTACTGAGCTAGGTTTCCAGTTATATCGACTCTGAAACAAACCCTTGGTAGCCTTAAGGGATTGTGATGCAGTGTTAAGAATGGGAGTTAAGTATCACTACCAAAGAAACTGCGTTACTCAATTACAAGATCTTCTGATTTTTAAATGTGTTATCAAGAAATTAACACTGCGAGCATGCAGTGCTTGGCCTCTACTAGATTTCAGGCTTGTAGATCACTCTGTGGGCATTACTGTTCAGAATTCAGACACGTGTGAGCTAGTGGTTGTTCTCATGAGTTATCTTTCTGCTAATAAGTCTGTGTACAACAGATGTAAACCAGCAGGTATCAACTTCGTGTCACTGTGGACTAAAGTGGCCCTTAATTCTCATATGAACTGCCTCCTCTTTGGCTTGGCAGTCTATGAAATGGTTATCATGTTGCTGGCAAGAGGAAATAAATTAAAAGGAAGATAAATCAACTTGCTCATTTCTATATCACAGAAACAGAGAATTCCCAAGGTTGGACCTGACCTCCAGAGACGGTCTACTCCAACCACCCTGCCCAAGGCAGGGTCAACAAGAGCAAGCTGCTCAGGGTGATCTGTTTAGCCACAGGACAGGGAGAAAACACATGTCTTTCTGATTACACAGGATAAAATTTGTAGCAAGGTGCAGCTGAAGGCTCACACACAATTTGCCTGACTAGGGGACATTTTGAGATCAGTTGTCTGCAAAAATTGACCTCTCATGGTGCAACAATTAAGAACACAGAAGGGGAACACTTTGTGCCTTGCATGTAGTTCATTTGTAGTCATACCTTGAAGCCAAATGGGCAAGTGCATTGATAAAATTCCACTGGATCATTGCTGCACATCGCATTGTTCTTACATGGATTGGAGAGGCAGGGGTTACACTTGGACACAACACTGATATCTGCAGGCTCTGGAAAGGCAAAGCACAGTGTATTAATAGAGGACTGGATTAAAAAATAAATACTTCCTGTATTCACACACACATTTTTTCCTAATGTAATATTCACCCTGCATTGGCACAAATGAACATGCTGTGGGTGCAACTTTGCACAACAGTGTGCGATTCCCAGGGACCAGAGAGGCTTTAAGTACTTAAATCAAGTGCTAGACAAGCTTCAATGATGCATATATTCTCCCAGACATGCAGACACTAGCTCTGAAAAAAACGTGTTGAGAATTTGCAGAAAGTGGTATTATACATAGATAGCTTTCAGCAATTTCTCCTCTACTCAGGGCTGGAAATTCTGCAACAGAAACCCCTAGGGAACTATAACATGACATTTCTATGGCTGGTTATAAGAATGAAAGTGCAGATGCAACAGTAGAAATAAAAAATAAGCATAAGATTTAGTTAGAGTCTTATGTTAATATTTAGCTGCAAAGTGTTCTACCATGCTCAATGGTAATAGAGTCCAAAATTTATCCTGTTCTGCCCGGAAGAGTGATTAACATCAGCTATCTTGGCAAAATGCAACACAAACAAATACACAAATGTGTAAATATATGCAGGTAAATACACATGGCCATGCTTAAACCAAGAAACAATTAATTCTAACAGAACTCTAAGAGGCAGTGATTGTGGGTGACCAGGAAAATGAGAACAGATTGAAACAATACTAAGTATATAAATTAGTTAATATTTTACTGATGAGACTTTACAGAAAGCTAATTTAGACAGTTATATTTACAGCTTAAGATATGGTACTTTTGAAATTACTATTTCAGATATTAGTAACTTAGAGGTTTTTACATGTAAAAAATAAAACCTAATACTTTAAAAGTATTAGATTTAAAATGACTTTAATCATGTTCAGCAGTAAAAACCCTAAAATAATTTCATTTCATTTTTGAAGAACACAGATTTTAAAATAACTTAATAGTGGTCCCATATTAATCAGAAGTGGGCATGGAGCTTCTGTTACATTACAGATCATAAGGAGGAGCAAATCGTGAAACATCCTGGAAATGAAGAAAAGAAACTTATATTTGATATTGAAAAGTGGAGCTCTTGAATGTTACCAAAACGAGCCATAAGAAAACCTCTTCTAGTCAAGGATTTTCTTTGGACCATTCTGTATGAGATATAAACCTTTTTTTAATTAACTTTGAATACCATTACAGCACCAAAGGGGGTAAGAATATGACAGAAATGGCTACCAGGGAGTTTCAGCTGAAAAGCAATGGCAGTGTCAAGGTGACATCTTGATCTTATACTGATGGTGGTGTTATCAGGGCCAGAGAGCTAAACACAATGGTCTGGTAAAAGGGCACAGTTGATCGCAGAGAGTAATGCGATAATGAATTAAAAACACACAAGAAGTAGCAAATCCAGAAAATGAACCAAAAGACTGTTGTCATCCTCTTCTATCTTTGTTTTTATGTCTAACCAAATGTCATATATGTTTTTAAATTGGAGTTAGAACAGCAAGAGGAAATAACATTTCAGGCAATGGTAGAGGGTGGAATGTGGCAAACCTCTGAGTTACTTTTGAGGTAGAGAACATATGAAGGTAGCTCCTTGGAGAGCTCGTAAGACAGCCAGCAATGCAGCTCTTCTAGATTTAGACGTCACTAAGCCAGGATTTGTTCTATTATTTACTTATTTATTAATACACAGGCATACGTTTTCCATTTATTCCTATGGTATAGATCAAAGCTAATCAATGTAGGAACTAATAAGAACAGTGTTAGTTCCTGGCATTCAAGTAGTTCATCAGTTTGCTTTGTGGATTTGATTTATACATCCATACAGCAAAATGCCCTCAGCCCAGAACATTCTTTTCGTCTAATGCATAGCTAGGAGGGCAATTTAATAAAAAGCAGAGCTGAGCTGAGTTTGCATGATTTGCACATCACATACTTTCATTTTCTCGGCTTTGCTGAGACATAACCTTCTGCTCAATCATAGGCTAAAAACATATTTTAAAAACCAGTAAGTTAAACTCTACTTTTTCTTTTTTTCCTTTTTCTTTTTTTTTTTTTTTTTTTTTTTTTTTTAGAAGTAACTGGAGGCCACAGAGCACATCCAGGCACTCCCTTTACACAAGCATCTCAAGGTACCATGTTCAGCATGGGCTGACTTCTGCAGCAGTGACTCAGGCTTTTAGGGGAACAAGGGGTTCAGCCCACCTCTGTCACATGCACGTGCCACAAGGCTAAACCTGAACTTCACATTGTAACAAATCCTGTTGCTTTACCATAGAAGAGCATCTCTGATGCCCAGACAGAGCAGAGTGAGGCATTGGATCTTAAATATGAGCATGAGAAATGGGTTCAGTTAGACTATCAAATTATGTGTTGGTTTTCAAAATATATGTATTGAGATGAGAAAAGGGGACTGGGGTCTGGAGCTTCTTGGAGTTTAGTGCCACTTGCCCAGAGTTTCTGCTTGTCTGAAGACCACTTCTGAATCAAAACTTTTTTTCTCCTTTTCTACATAGATAAAGCAAGCCACAGATACAATTAGGATAGTAGAAAGCCCATCAACCAAGATTTACATTTAAAATATACAGCTGTCTTTAATAGTCTGGATTTACCTACTTCTTTACTGGTTTACCTACTTCTTGCATAAAAATTGCTCGTTTAGTTTTGAGAGATATTGAGCTTACCTATTGATATATCACAGTTTCAGAATGAAATGCCTTGTTTAGCCTATCTTTCTGGATTAAATTTGAGACCATGTTTAACACATAAATACACTTGTTTCCTTTGTTTCACTTTGTGTGAATGAGTATTTCATGTTTTTATTATTTAAGGTGTATTTGTACTTCACATTTGAGAGACTATTATGAAGTTCTGATAGTTTTGAAACTGACATTTCAAAGTAAGTAAATCATAAGGTTACAGTTATTAAATATATATTTGAAGGGACACAAATTTCAGCTCAGATTTGGGAACCTGTGTTCTAAACCCACCTCAACACCATCATTTGTTTGTTCAGCAGTTTAATGCCAGACTCTATAAAATTATGCTTCCAAGCAGTACTGTAAATGTGCCTGTCACTCTGAGAGACATAAAACCAGTTTTATGCCCTCATTTCTATTTCCAGGAGAGGCTACCGACCCGTCTTTTCCACTATAAATATAACTACATCTTCTCCTGTGTGCTGGTAACCTATGTGAGCCTATGTTAAAACATATGTTACTCTACATTCACTAATAAGCTACCCACAAAAAAAAGTGTGCTCTGCCTAAGTGGACCCTAATGCAGTATATTGCTATCATTGACCTTCTCTAATAATCAATAACTGCACCTCAACTCTCTCCTGAATGCATGTCTCCTGTATTCAGACATCAAACACCTTTGATAATTTCCAGTTCTGATGAGAAGCTGGTGAGGACCATTTGTATATCTTCAACTGAAATGTAGTTTTGGTAAATACTTGCTTTCTGGAAGAATTGTCAGTTTCTCGGTTTTTAAGTAAATGTACATAATAACTAGAACACTCTATATTTTAAAAATAACCCTTATTTTACTAAAGTTTTCTGGGGTGGGTAGAAGGCCAAAACCAACTTACTTCTTCAAATAAGTTCTAGCAACATCCTATATGCTAACCTGCCACTATAATCTGGTGTGAGCAACAGGAATACTAACCCTTGTGAGGTCTGCTGGTTTTCCTTTCAGTGGGGCAGTTAACTCCACTTTGTGGAAGAACTGTTGAAAATGCAACTGGAATGTACTGTGATGGTTCAGAAAGTGAAAGCCAAACCCTGCTCCCCCACCCAGCTTGCTTCAAAACCAAACAGCTTCCAATCGCATAAAAATAAAGCACTGTACGTGAGGAAAAGCAACAGGGGAGAACAGAGAGCCTCCCAGCTTGCTCCTACCTTTGCACTGGAAGTGGTGAGTCGGTGTTGTGAGCAGCAGCCTGTCAACCATAGTGTCTGGCCCACTGCAGCGGGCTATCCCGGGCTCTTTGTACCCTGCCTTCACCCACTCAGAGAGCCAGCGGAGGTTGCAATCACAGTGCAAGGGGTTGGTACCTAGAGCCCTAGTGGTGCAAAACAATTAACAGCAGGTATTTTAGCTTAGAAGCAAAGATAACACCCCTCATCCCGTCGAAGAGCATTTTATTCTCCACTTTTACAGGAATGTTTTAACTTCAAAATGTGGGAAAGGTCTTCTGAGTATTCAGGAAATTTTACAGATTTATCTCCTCTAGTATTCCCACTCTTTCTTTCTTCCCATCGTTAACTAGGCTGCATAAATACCAAACAACAAATCATTTTTTTTCAAATAATAAGTCACTTTGTCTAGAAATTGTGCTTGAGCGGTGTTGCCAGACATACTGCTTTCATCAAATTTATCACATTGCTCTCTTTTATTTAGGTCTGTGGCCTTCAGAACATATTCTAACAGTTAATTGTGTGATTTAGTTTGTATCTGATGACTCATTTTAGTGCCTTCTTACTATGTGAAACATACCCCTGTTTTCTCAACTGCAACTTGGTTGCAAACAAACTGCTAAGTTTGTTTATGGCTTTGAAAGCACATTTGCTGGTTATCCTATCACTTGAGTTTGGTTGTATGGTTGAATTAGATGCATTCACACTGTGCAATTATAATTCACAGAACCTTTTCATTATTCATGAAAATCTACCCAAAAGAAAACAAACCTTTTTACCTTTAAGTTAGGTGCTGCCTTGACTCATTTATACTGTTTTTTTCCCTTAAAGAAAGTGTCTTTTCATACAATCAGTCAATTACAAGCAAAGTTCAGGCTTCAGAACTAGTTTTTGAAAGTGTGAGGAAACACATGTGAGAAGTCTGAATTAACTATTCTGAATTTAAGGTTTATGTATAACACCTGAATTGTCATGGGAAGAAAATTAACTAAATGAAGATTAGCACAGGAAAGCAACAGTAAAGAATACAATAATTCAAAAGATGCATTTCTGCTATTTTTAAGATGGTGTTTTAAACTCGAGCTTCTTTCAAATAAAAACATATCAGACATAGTAAGACAGAAACCTTGGTAAATTTGTTGATACATTTCTACACGAGTGACTAATGAACCCACTGTGCCCTAGACAGATTCATAACTAAAGTTCATGGGTTCAAACCCTGTCTAGGGCTCATTCATCAAAATTAAATGTATACTGCAGCACAGTATTAAAAAAATCTCCATCCACTCCTTTTGTAAATCCATTGCTTACAATGGAAAAAAACTTCTGTGTTGACTTTTTGACCCTGTAACTGTGATCAACTGGCTCACTTGTCCAAGGTTAAACAAAATGCAACAGTGAAAGCTGGACCGAGAAATTAACTTCAGTGTTGAGCAACTGCCATATATAAAATGGGAGTGGGAGGACAGTGGAAAGCTTGTTACTTTGTTAATTTATCTTTACAAACTACTTTAGAAATAAAGGTAATTTACAGATACTAGAAATGATTACCAGGAACGCTATTATACAACTGCAGAAATGACCACATTTATCTTTTCTGTTCTTTTGTTTGAGGTGGTTTGTGGTTTTTATTTTTCTTTTTCCTTTTTCTCTTTCTTTTTCTTTCTTATTTTCTAGCAACTATAGCAAATTCTTGTATTTTCATTCATGAGTTCTAATACACTCTATTTCTTTGCCCATTATAGTAAAATGTTTCAAGAAGGTTAAAATATCTTGTGCTGTAATGAAATACCACCAGCAGCATTTTCAAAATGTTGTGCAGATATTTCTGTCCAGATATCTTCTTTTTTTGGTTGTTGGGTTTTTTTTTGTTTGTTTTTTTGTGTTTTTTGAGGCAACTTAGAATAAAATCACTTAATGTAGGCATAATGATGTGGAAAAACAAAGGAGAGGTCAGCTTATTTTTTTATAGTTAGTTACATAGCTAACATAATTTTGAGTAACGATGAGATGATGATTAGGAATCTGAGCTCTTTATTGAAAACTTGTCTGAGAGAACCCCCTGCTGTACACAGCACCCATTCCCAAGGGGTTCTCTGGGGAGTCCCTGGGGTGCTGAGGGGTCAGTTGATGTCAGTAATGTATGTCAGCCTTAAGTAGTGCTGCAACATTTTTATCCCTGTATTGGATTCAGGGATTTAGCACATACAGGGTTTAAACAGCCAATTATTCAAGTGAATAAAGTAATAAGCAGCAAAGAAAACAGCGTGTGTATACCATCTACAAACCTTTCTCTGCCTTTAGTAAGACATATCAGCTACACAGTTACAATAGTTACTTTACAATAGTTACTTTATAAACACTGATGTTTACAATGTAAAAGAAATCTGGTGAACATTATCTTGCAGGCTTTAAGCAGCTATGGAAAAAGTGACTGAAGTATCTGAATACAGTTTTGCTCTTCCAATCACAGACCAATTTAAAGTTATTACAAAAGACTGACTACAATCAACAGTCTTGTCTATTTCTTTGCAATTCTAAAGGTTCATATGATACTCTGCCTCATCAGGCCGCGCACTGTGGTGATGCTGAAGGCCCTGTCTGATCATCTTGCTCAACAGCTTGGTAGTCAGATTTCTCCAGCCGCAATATCTGTTCTGCTCTTAGCCACACAGCTTGTAAATTTAACAATTTTTTTTCTCCCATGCATAGCAACCCCTTGTATATCATTTTCAAAATCATTCCAATGCATGCTTTCTCCTTGAAGATCTATATATCAGGAAGAGCTAAAAAGGAATTTATTTTCAATGATGTATGACTCTGTTTGAATAAGCACAGCTTACTCTGGCAAGTGAAAAGCAAAATCACTGTGGTTGCTCAAACTTTCAGAATCCTCTTTAAGGAACTGGAGAGCAGAACCGGACTGTAAAATTCAATTGTTCATCCGTGCAAATTACACCTCAGATAAACCTTATTTATTTTATGGATCCTATTTATTACTGTTCATCTGAGCTTTGTGTATTTTACATTTCTGGCAGCACACAGATCTAAACAGACAGACTGCAGTGATTGTATTGGGCCAAAGGGGTTTTTATTACTCTCTAAGGTGAACAGTTTACCCAGGAAAAATGTGTCTGCACTCCATTTAAAACTCTGAGGAAAACCCAAACAAATGGGGCATGATATGTTTACCTCTTGAGTTCAAAAAATAACTTTGGAAGCCAGATTCCCAGAGTGAAAGGTGTCACTGCTTCTAAAACAAGGTAAAGGGCTTCAGCTCAGTTGGACTTTCATTACAAAACAACATACAAATTGACCTGACTATATTGTGAACAAGATGAAGAAATAAATTTTGTGAAAGTAAGTATTTACTCTGACTTACATACCAAGGCCTAAGCTTGAAACAGAGAAGGTTATTTCTCAGCTGAAGATAAATTGCCTAAGTTGCTCACATATTATTTCTGTCCCTGCCAATACGACTTGTCTTTACTATTTGTTGTCCAGAAACTGAGGCAGAAAGCTGTTAAACAGACAGCAATAGTCAAAGGACATATTTGCTAATCAGAAAATATGTAAATATGAACTGAACTTTGCATCCAGGCAAATGGAGGGCATCTTTAAGGTTGCAAAGAGAGAATCAGTGATATAAAACTTACGTTAAAAGCATGTCTACATGTTTGCATGTTCTGGTGTGTGCATACATCCACATCAGTTCATGTGCATGAGGGCAGCATCAGAGAGAAAGTATCCATAGCAGCTTGCAAAACTTGTCAGTTCACAAAAGGACCACGATACTACCCAACCCTCTGGTTACTTGAGGACAGTAATGAAGAAACATGTTTCGCAAAATCGTTTTTGCTTTACATCTATTCTCCAATGAAGTGAAGTACCACACATTATCTCAAGGAAAAAAATTTTTTTTTCTTCACTCTTTTGGCACTGTTACACTTTCAGTTTATTTTGTAACAAATGCAGCTCTTTGTCTTTGAAGTTCTTAGATGTACTGAACTGCATTGAAAAACATCCTGAAGGTCCACCAACATACCAGTGTTCATATATTGACAACATTTCAGTATGCAAAACATATGATACTTATTAGGCAAAGAATTCACATTTGCTTAGTATTTGCTCTTTGTGGGAGGTTTCCTGTCTCACTCTCAGACCATAACACTCCCTGCATTTTACATAGACAATGCTGAAAGAAACCTGAAACACCAAGTGCAAAGAAGAGGAAACTGTCACGTTTGCTCATTTGGTTTTCCTTAAGAAAATATTTTGGTTACTAATAACAACAGGTTCTAGTACTTTTTCATTTCCTTCAAACAGAGACATTATTAATATCCAGAGCAGAATAAGGAAAGTGAGCAGGAAAACCAGAAAAGCTATACAATCTTAAATTTTTAATAATATAGACTGTTGTATAAATATGAAACCATTGAGCAAACACAAACCCAGACAAAAGTACTTACAGATGGGACAGGGATACCAGGTCATTGAAAGAACCTTCAGGAATACCAGAAATATCATTTCCATGGAGTGTCCTAGAAGAGGGGAGAAGCAGACAGGTATCAAACAACAGTATTTTATCTGTTACCCACAAGTGGGGTGGATTAGAATAGCAATCGGTGGATAAGAATATTTAATTTTGTTTCTTCGAGAGTCTCTATGAGCTTCACAACTCATGAGCTTCCATGCTTTATTACCTCTGCTTCTAGATTGGAACAGTCAGTGACTAATGTTTTGAATTAAAAAGGTGACATACTGTTTATGTTATTACAAGTGTATTGAGACAAGCAGACCTTCACGTATGTACCTATATTCTTTTATAGAATCCCATTAGTGAGAAACACAGAAAAATAATGAGTGAAAATTGGAACTGTGAAAGTTAAATTAAGTATTGACTTCAGAGAGGTGGTAGGAGAGAACAAAGGTCCATAGGGGCAAATATAATCGTGCATTACATTCTGGTTTCCCATTCTTACAGTAGGAAAAACACCCCCATGTGATATTTTAAAAATCTGTTTTACAATAAGTTTATGAATAGAAAATACTTGTAATTAGTTATTTTAAAGCATTATATGCACTGCACAAAGAAACTAACATTTTTCTAGCAGGGTTTTCAGGGGGTTTACCACTCTATCTAAGGCAGACATTTATGTGTGTGTTACGTAAGTATAAAAGGGAAGATTTTTCTTCCTGCTTGAACATGGCAACACTTGTATTCAAAGTGGCAGACACAAGAGTAAAAATAATATTTCCTGATTACCTATGGTTTTCATTGCAATTTCAACTGAAGACACTACTAAAAATTAGGGTACAACCACCAGAAGCTGTGATAGACAAAGAGGAAGAGTGCTTTTTGCAGCACCAAGGCTACAACGAGCGAGGAAAAAACGCATCAAGACGTGTGGGAGGGCACAGGATGCTTGTGGTGATAAGTGCAGAGCAGCTATCCAGAAAATGCACCATAGAAGATACACAATCATGTAAGATTTTATTTTATAAAGAAATAAAATCAGCTATTCAACTTCTGCATTCCCTGCCTCACTGAATAATTATATGGCAAAAAGAATAAAAACAAAACCCAAAAACCAGAGAAAAGTATTTATGGTTTATTATAACTTTTCTAGTTTGCATGTCAATGAGGACTAGGTTACTAAGTCAAATAATAACAGACAGAAAGGTCTTGTAAGGAGCCAATTAGGAGTCAATTCTGCTGGATCTCAGCCATTTCTTAAAAGTTAGTAGAAAACTTGCAAAGGAAAAGAGCAGCAAAATTTTAAAATCGTATTTTCTTTTGCACATCTCTCCTGAGCTGGTTTAGTCATAGCAAACCTCTGAATTCTTTATGTCCTATTTCCCAGGTCCAGGAATTACTGTCAGTGTTCCAGACATTGCAGAGAAAAAAAGAAACCTGCTGTGTGTTGCTTTTGGAGCAGCACTTTCCCTTGAGTAATTTCTTTTCTAATTTACCTGGTGATTTGCAGAACACAGCAACCACATCTTATTTTTTTATTTCCATCACCGTTCAGATTCTTGAAATGGTGCACAGTGAGTTTATGTGAAACCAACCGAATACCTGGGCCCATGGAAATACACAAGAGCCCCAGACAAAAATAAAAGCATTGTTTCTTGCATCTTTCTTCCCTAACACAACTTACAAGCTTCACCATGATCTATATGATGCCTTCATAGAATCATAGAATCGGCTGGGTTGGAAGAGACTTCAGAGATCATCAAGTCCAACCCTTGATCCACTACCGCAGCGGTTCCCAGCCCATGGCACTGAGTGCCACATCCAGTCTCTTTTTAAATATCTCCAGGGACGGAGAATCCACTACTTCCCCGGGCAGCCCATTCCAATGCCTGATCACCCTCTATGTAAAAAAATTCTTTCTAATATCTAACCTAAACCTCCCCTGGCACAACTTAAGACCATGCCCTCTTATCTTGCTGATAGTTGCCTGGGAAAAGAGACCAACCCCCACCTGGCTGCAACCTCCTTTCAGGGAGTTGTAGAGAGTGATGACGTCTCCCCTGAGCCTCTTCTTCTCCACGCTGAACAGCCCCAGCTCCCTCAGCCTCTCCTCATAGGATCCGTGCTCGAGTCCCTTCACCAGCCTGGTTGCCCTCCTTTGGACCTGCTCCAGGACCTCGATATCCTTCCTAAACTGAGGGGCCCAGAACTGGACACAGGACTAGAGGTGTGGCCTCACCAGCGCAGAGTACAGGGGCAGAATCACTTCCTTGGACCTTCTGGCCACACTGTTCCTGATACAGGCCAGGATGCCATTGGCCTTCTTGGCCACCTGGGCACACTGCTGGCTCATGTTCAGCTTCTTGTCAATCGAAACTCCCAGGTGCCTCTCTGTCTGGCTGCTCTCAGCCACTCTGTCCCCAGCCTGGAGCTCCCCATGGGGTTGTTGTGGCCAAAGTGCAGGACCCGGCACTTGGCCGTGTTGAACCTCATCCCGTTGGAATCAGCCCAACTCTCCAACCTATCCAGGTCCCTCTGCAGAGCCCTCCTGCCTTCCAGCTGATTGACACTTCCTCCCAGCTTAGTGTCATCTGCAAATTTGCTGATGATGGACTCAATCCCCTCGTCTAAATCATCAATAATGATATTAAACAGAACTGGGCCCAACACTGATCCCTGGGGGACACCACTAGTGACTGGCCGCCAACTGGATGCAGCACTGTTCAGCACCACTCTCTGGGCCCGGCCCTCCAGCCAGTTCCTAACCCAGCACAGGGTGCTCTTATCCAAGCTGTGGGCTGACAGCTTTTTCAGGAGTATGCTGTGGGAGATGGTGTCAAAGGCTTTGCTGAAGTCCAGGTAGACCACATCTACAGCCTTCCCCTCATCCAGCAAGCGGGTCACCCGATCATAAAAGGAGATCAGGTTGGTCAGACAGGACCTGCCCTTTCTAAACCCGTGCTGGCTGGGTCTAATCCCTTGCCCACCCTGTAGGTGCTGTGTGATTGCACTGAGGATGATCTGCTCCATGACCTTTCCAGGCACTGAGGTCAGGCTGGCGGGTCTCTAGTTTCCCGGGTCCTCCTTCCGGCCCTTTTTGTGGATTGGTGTGACATTCCCCAACTTCCAGTCATCTGGGATGTCCCCAGTGAGCCAGGACTGTTGGTAGATGATAGAGAGAGGCTTGGTGAGCTCTTCTGCCAGCTCTCTCATCACCCTTGGGTGGATCCCATCTGGTCCCATAGACTTGTGGGGATCCAAGCAGCTCAGTAGGTCACTGACTGTTTCCTTCTGGATTACAGGGGGGCTGTTTAGATTCTTGTCACTTTCTGTAAGCTCCAGAAGCCGGTTGTCCTCAGGATAAACTGTCTTACTGTTGAAAACTGAGGCAAAGAAGGTGTTAAATACCTCAGCATTTTCTTCATCTTTGACAACTATATTCCCGCCCATGTCCATTATGGAATGGATGTTTTCCTTGCCCCTCCTTTTGCCATTGATGTATCTGTAGAAGGACTTTTTGTTATCCTTCACAGAGGTGGCGAGATTCAGTTCAAGTTGTGCCTTTGTCTCTCTAATTTTCTTTCTACACGACCTAACTATATTCCTAAATGCCTCCTGAGTAGTTAGCCCTTTTTCCATAATTGGTAGGGCCTCTTCTTTACCCTAATTTCTTTCAAAGTCTCTCTGTTCAGCCAGACCAGTTGTCTTCCCCACCGGCTCGCCTTTCGGCACACCAGGACAGCCTGCTCCTGTGCTTTCAAAACTTGCTCCTTGAAGTATGTCCATCCCTCCTGGACCCCTTTGTTTTCAAGGGCTGTTTCCCAGGGTATACTCTGGACTAGTCTTCTGAACAGGCCAAAATCTGCCCTCCGGAAGTCCAACATAGAGGTTTTATTGACAACCCTCCTTGCAACCCTGAGTATTGAAAACTCTATTATTTCATGATCACTGAGTCCCAGACATCCACTAACCACTACAGCTCTCACCAGCCCCTCTCTGTTTGTGAAAAGAAGGTCAAGTGGGGCTCCATCCCTGGTAGGCTCACTTACCAGCTGGAGCAGGAAATTATCCTCTATACACTCCAGGAATCTTCTACACTGCCTCCTCTCTGCTGTGTGGAGTTGCCAGCAGATGTCCAGCAGGTTAAAGTCACCCATGAGAACGACGGATGACGATTTCAAAACATCTGCCAACTGTTTGTAGAACAATTCATCACCCTCATCCTCCTGATTGGGTGGTCTGTAACAGATTCCCACCAGGATATCAGCCTTGTTGGCCTTCCCCCTGATTCTGACCCACAGGCACTCCACTATATTATTACTGACTTCAACTTCTACAGAGTCAAGAGACTCTCTAACATATAGGGCTACCCCTCCACCTCTCCTACCCTGTCTGTCTCTTCTGAAGAGTCTGTAGCCACCCATGGCAGCACTCCAGTCATGGGAGTCATCCCACCACGTTTCTGTGATAGCAACTACATCATAGCTTTCCTGTTGCACGATGGCTTCCAACTCCTCTTGTTTGTTGCCCATGCTGAGTGCATTGGTGTACATGCACTTCAGCTGGGCTGCTGGTTTGTCTCTTAACTTGGGCTGTCCACCACTGGGCTCCTTCCTGGAGAGCCCAGCTTCGACTCCTTCCCCCTTCAAGCCTAGTTTAAAGCCCTCCTTATCAGCCCTGCCAACTTATGGGCTAGTGTCCTTTTTCCCCTGTTAGATGCAGCCCACCTGGTATGCTGGCATTAGGCCCATAGTCAAAAAACCCGAAGTTCCTCCGATGGCACCAATCCCTCAGCCACCTATTGATGAGATAGGTTTTCCTGCTCCTCTCGTCATTGGTCCCCTCTACTGCAGGAAGTCAGGCAAACACCACTTGTGCTCCTGTCCCATCAACTAATCAACCCAGGGCCTTGAAGTCCTTTTTAATCACCCTGGTACTTCTTCCATTAATGTCATTACTGCCAGCCTGGGCTACCAGCAGTGGATATAATCTGAGGGCCGGATTAGCTGAGGGAGTCTCCTACTAATATCCCTCACCTGGGCACCGGGAAGGCAGCAGACCTCCCTGTGGGATGGGTCTGATCGACATATAGGGCCCTCAGTTCCCCTCAGAAGGGAGTCACCAACTACAACAACCCTTCTTTTCTTCTTTGTAGCTGATGTTGTAACCCGTCTGCTGGACAGGGGGTGACCAGGAGACCTTTCAGACAGATCTTCCTCTTGTCTGTCCTCTGCCTGATTCTCTGAGTCGAGGGCCTCATACCTGTTCTCTAAGGGCACCTGGTGGGGGTGGTGGAGGTTGGGAGGGGATTCTTTTACCTCTCCGATGACGGACATGTTTCCATTTCCCCCCTATCCCCCTGGTTTGCATCAACTGCCTGATGGCTGGAGGGGCAGGGCATCACTGTCTCCTTTTGGTATTATTTTGGGGTCGAAAGGGTGTGACTTCACCAGACAATTTCCCTTTCACTGTCCCTAATACTTCTTAGTCTCTACACCTCCTCCTTGAGCTCTGCCACCATGCATAGCAAGTCATTCACTTGCTCGCATTGCACACAGACCCCATTCTCACTGTCCTCAGGTGCTAACACCAGGTTTAAACACCCTGCGTAGCCAGAGGCCTGGACAGCTACATCCATCTTGGTGTCCCTCTTAAGGGGTTCCGTCTGTGTGGACACACACTCCGTCTTCACAGCAACCGCTTTCGCTTTTTTGGAAGCTATTGCTGGCTGTGCCCCTCCTGCTTGTTGTGCCTGCGCCAACTGCCTCGCTAACTGCTGTGTCACTTTCCTGTTTGCCAGCTCCTGTTCGCTGCACTCCAGGTCACTAGTGCTCCCAGCAGTCACTTAAATCCCTCGTGGCCCGACTGGGTGCCACCCCCTTACCAGCTGATTGGCCTCACCGGAGACCCTCCAGCAGAAAGGTTGTGCAGCAGGCTGCCAGTAGGCGTTTGTAATTCTTATGAATTCTACCTTTAGCCATGACCTTATACCAGCATACAAACAGCAAGGAAAAGCAGACTCCCCAGGGGAAGATATACCTTATCCTGTCTCCCTCAAGGCTGGGCCCTACCATGGCTGAGAACTATGTAAACATAAGCAATGTTACCACTACCATGTTTCACAGCTGCTCATCACAGATGCATTTTCTGTCTCATTGTACTGCCAAGTTTTTCTACAGAGCATGAAACCACAAAAATTACAGCTGAGACATCCTGCTGGCACCTCTCTCCAGTTCTTGTTAACAAACCCCCTTCCAATATCCTTATTCTGTAATTGTGTTTAAAGCATACCTAGCTTTTGGCCATTAATAATCATACCTGGCATATAAGGATGGATCTCCAAGCAATTATTTCAAACAAGAAGGATAGGAGCTCCCACAAAGAAACTTCCAGATAAAGAACACTCACTAATTCTATGCATAATCTCCAATTGACTCCTACCCCACAGATATAACACAATGAGAATTTTTGTTGTCTTGAGGATTCAAGATTAGGCCTTGTCAACAACTCTATCAATATGTTCCCTCCTGCAGTGAAAGAGGATATTTAAAATAGCAGCCATATCTTTCTGTCCTATCAGTTGTGTTTATTCTGTGAAGGGATGCATCATCCTTTCAAGATGCCCTGAAACCTTATTCCAAGAGAAGCTCAAGAATGTCAAAGCCATTTATATATAAGAAAGTAAAACCATCAAAAAATGTAAAACCACTTGGAATGAATGGCTTGACTACGTATCTCAAACACTGAAATATGTTTCCTGGATGCAAAATGTCTGCAATAAAAAATCATATCAGCAACACCATCACCTATGCATGAATGAAATGATAAATGCTAAAAAACTTAAAACCCACAATAATGAATAGCGACAAGATAGTTCAACAGTGCGATAAAATCTTTTTCCTCCTGGATCAACAACAGCAACATAACTTTATAACAAAAATAATTTTAAGCAACTGGTCAAGCAAAATCTTAAAACATTTGGTCAGTTAAAGTACGCACATTGATGTGTGTGTTCTCCCTCAAAAGCACAATTTCCAGGTACCTTCTTGTATAAACACGGGTAAACAGCAGGGCTATGAATTTAAGGTGATGTGGATCTCCTCACAGAGCAGGAAAAAAACCACAACTGAATTCTTGAAATAAAAGATTTCTTTTACTTGTAATCTCACATATTTATCAGGTAAGGTTATTAACTAAACATCCTTTTGGGTTGTTTGGTTGAGGTGTTTTGGTTGTTTTTTCCTTTAACTATCTCAATGTCTCAATCTCAACTGAAATATCTCATAGTAGCAGAATATCTTATAGCTCATTTTAACTTTTTTTTTTTTCTCTCATAACTATAACATGGAAAAATTCTAGTGATCTGGGAAAGTAGTAATTTTGGACTTGGCCTCCTAATTAAATTAGGACAAAATGTCAGAAGTTACAACACTGTCACACAATAAAAATAATCTTGAAAACAGTCCATTCAGGTTTAACAGAGAGATCCAATATTTTATAAGTAACTTGTCTCAATCTCAGCTTTTAAAATGTCTTTAAATTTAGCTTCTAGAAAGACTAGTTTTGGACAAAAAAAATCCAAAACAAAAACCAAAACCAAACCCACAATTTTCTACTGCAATAGCTTTGGTGCAAAAACCTACTGATATCCACTGTTGCTTATTAAACAAATTCTTAAGACTGCTGAAATTGCTTCCCAGAACACTTTGACTGCCATTATGGATAAGCTAGATGAGGACTCAAAGATTTAAGACCTGATTGTGTAAATACTGATATATATTCATATATATATAAACATAAGCATGTTTACTCTGAAGTTTTTTCAGTTGAGCATGTGATGAAAAGTCCTTGAAAGAGAACAGAACAGAGCTTCATCACAAACACATTTACTTTATTGACTTACTATGGAGAAGTAAAAATTAAAGAAAACGTGGAATTTGCAAGACAGAAGCCTATATGAGAAAGGTTAGCTATCTTCAAAGCAATGAACAGCTACAGGTAATGAGATGTCTATATTCTTTGTATAAAAAACAAAACAAAACAAAACTGAAAGAAAAAAAAAAAGTGGAAATTGTTGTGCTGATGTTTTCCCTTTTAAATTCCCCTAAGAATATGGATATTCTGGTCAGTAAATAACTGACAATAACAGATTGCACACTGTCACTCAGAAGCCATTCTCTTTCCGGAGAAGTGATTTTTAATAACAACATAGATGACATGTGGCAAAAGTTGTAGCTGATACCACAGTTTTGTGTGCCATAATGAATTGGAGACTTCCAAATGCATGAAACAGAGGAAGAGATTCCCATTTAGGCTTCATTTCACTCATGCTGCTCTCTGCAAGACAGGGAGGGCTTCTCTTTCAAGGAAGGGTATTTTTTCAACTTCAATTTGCTTAGTAGAACATTTTTAAAAGCCAAAAGATAACAGTTGTTATTAAAATTGCCCTTTGATTCTGTCCATATGTGTCCTGCATGTACAGAAGTGACAGATTATAGCAACTGGAAAGAGTGAGGCATGCTGTGTCTACACTGTAATTCAGGATAGATAGTCCCAAACTAGTTCTAATCAAGCTGACTTGCCTATCAGAAGCAGGCCAGAAGATAGCTCCATATGGAATAATTTATTTGGCCATGAAACAGAATATATTAATCTGTGGCTGTATTTCAGGACTTGTGAAACTGCTCAAATGTGACCATCCTAGCACACCAGAAATCAGAGTCCCAGGCCAAACTTGAAAAAACAAATCCAAATCACGTTTCTATCTTGTTTTTAATAATGAAAACTGGGAATCTAAAGCTGTCCTGTAAGTTGGGGGAGTGAAACCTACATATCTATTTTACCACTCAAACCACAGTACAAGAGTTGGGCCAAACAGCATTGCTTCGCTGCTTCCACAATAAGTGGAAGCTGCTTGTGTCAGCACCTTAACTCCAGACTTATGGAGTCTGGAACACAGCAACCACTGCTCTCTAAATTCCCAGAAACTTCTGCATATCAATGACATCTAACTAAAAAAAAAATAAGGTAATACCACTGTCAAGTTTTAAAGCACCCATGTTCTCTGTCCTGACCCTTTAGTGTTCAAAGGTCTTTCTCCTTCAGCACACTGAATAATCTCAGCACAGACAAGCTATTTTGTTTATTTGCTTTCTGTTTACTGTGCTAGGAATGATGACCCACTCCTGTTGTTGGGCTCTGGGGAGGAAGGTGCATTCTCTGACTTGACAGATGCACGTGGGTTCATGCATCTGCATAAACAACTCAGCTACCCTAACTCAGGGTTTGTTTCTGATGGGGCACATGGGGAGTGAAAGACTTTAGATGATGCAAACCTGAAGAAGGAGTCAATCTAGCAGATATCCAAGAAAAGCTGGGGAGAAGCTGCATACTGCAAGAAGCAGGCCCACAGGCCACACTCCAAGAGAATATAAAGAAGACTTTCACAAGAGGTTGTAAGAAAACTATTTGATAGAGGAAGATGATGGAATGAAAAAGAGTGCAGAAAAGGATCTTCAAAGAAAGAAACCATGTGGACACCTCTGAACGCTACCAATCAACACAAGGTGAAATTTTATTCACCACTTGAAGACATTTGAGAGAGGCACCTCACCACTGCAGGCACCCACTTGGCTTGGCTTATTCATTGTTTTACTATAGACTTCTAAACTACTTCCCTTGAGATCACATTCTCTTATGTATTTCTGCCTACAGAAATCTAAATTAATAGAAAAATATTCTAAAGGACCCAAAGGAAACTGACTCTCTAAAATAGGATCAAGTTTATTCTAGTCAAAGAGAAAGTCCTTTGCTTTGGATCATCCTAACCTTGTTCAAATAGAAGGGACAAAGAGGACAGCCTCTTGGAGGTCTGCTTTCATGACAGTTCTTGTCCCTGAACTACCAAGAGGAAAGTCATCCATCCTGCAAATATGCAATTGCTTCTTTTCAAAGTTTAGCATTCACCTGATCTAATCATTGTTAGACATATTGCACCTAAGTGCAAATCCATTGAAGCTAATTGTGTGAAAATATTTGTGACTACTGGATCAAGTGAAAGCCATCTGCTCAATAAAAACCTCCCTGCCATCAATAGCATTCTAATAAGCTGCATCTCAGCTGCACTGAAGAAGCAGCACTTGTACTTACAGCACTCGGAGAGACCTGAGACCATTGAATGCATGGATGGGAATGCACCGTAGCCGATTGTAACTCAGAATGCTGGGAGAAAGAGTGAACAGTTACAGCATTTTTTTTTGGATCATGTAACTCATAATTCAACCACAAAAAAGCCACGTGCTTAAGTAGCAAGATTTATACTAATAGTTCAACATCCAAGATGGTGTCTGAAAAGCAATTAAAACTGTTTCAAAACTTCGGATTACTTACAGTGTTGATAATTGAGTCATGTTGCTGAAGGTGTAATTTGCCAAAACGCTTATGCTGTTGTTGCTCAGATCACTGAAGAAACACACACAGAGAAAACAAAATTTATAGGAATTAATTGAGAAATGTCTTTTTGAAAGATGACATAGTATCTACACCACAAAATACTTGAATAGTCACATAGTGTCAATGTATATAATATTTGCTAGCCAAATTTGAATAAGCCATAAAATCAAAGCCCATCAGTTTCCCCTAAAAAGTTTCAGTCTCGGAAATATTAAGGTGTATTTCCAGCACATAACACTAAACCAAAAATAAATAAGCTAATATGAACAAAATTGTTGAAGGATCAACAGATGATACAAACAAAAGCGAACATGTACTATACCAACTTGCTTTGTAATTTATTACAGGCATACCATTTCCATATGCTCTTCACATTGACAGCTACTAGAAAAAAGTTTCATATTTCATTAAAAAAAAGTCTTTTAGGCTAAACCAGTACATTTTGCTATGTTTTTGCCCTCCCTTGAAAAATAATACATGAGATGTTTCCAACTAAAACTGTTTCAAAAGAAAGGATTCCAGTTTTTCCTCCATGTTGTTTTTGTCTGAGGTTGTTCCATCCATTTGATCTAACTATGTACAACTGATTCAAATAGCACTTGAACATTTCACCCCTGTGTATTTCAGGGAGCAATTAAATGAAAAAAGTCTAGTCTGTCTCTCTCTGACTGTTCATGGCAGAAACAAGTATGCAAATTTCATTGCCTTAGCATTATAAATACTGCCTCACCCAGACAAATTAATGCCATCTCCTCTGTTAATGACTTTCATAGCTTTGCACAGATAAATCTGCCAACTGCAACTGTAGCAGCCTGCATGAGAACTTACTACTCTCACAGAGGCTGGAAGATCCTGCAGAAGATGGTCTCTGGTGCTCTCAGTCACCTCACCCTTTCTCCAGTCCTTATCAACACTTAATAGCAGCAGTGGCCACTGAAATTATTTTCAAATTCAAATTACAGAATGTTTTTCATTTTTTTTGGTCATTGCACCACCACCCCCCCCCAAATACTCATTACTTATTCCCACCCCCAAAGCAGAGCAGAAAGAGTCATGTAGTTTTCTTGACATTGAAATACGTGTTTCTTACATGAGTGTCAGGTGTCTGAAGTTGGAGAGCCCCTTTGGCACAGCTGTCAGGTGGTTTCCTTCCAGGTATCTGAAAAAAAGTTGGATTTGACAGTTACACAACATGTTAACAAGAACTCCTGTCACTCCAATCCAAAGCATGAAAGCATGAATGAGAAAAATAAAAAGTCAGTCACTAAGGAAAATATCTTTGATTCATTGCTCTGAAATAGTAACAGTTTCTGCTTTATATAAGTGAATCATCCAACATACAAAGCATGACAGTAGCCTATTGATTTTATTTTTTTTTAAGACTTGGAAATGAATAAAGGCTCACTGGCCTACAGCAAACAGATGTGACCATTTGGTTCTTCTACAACAGCAATTGAAGAATGGGAGAAAAATTATATGGCTTGCACTCTGAACGTAAAAGTTACCTTTAACAAGTTTCTATAAGAACACAGAGTGCTGACTGACCTTGTCAGGAAAGTTTTTGTCTTATGCATGTAAGTTCCTGGTACAACCAGAAGTGCAAGGGGAGGTGTACTGCCAGGTCTCTGTCTTGCAAACAGACTCACTCACTCCAGCATCAACACAAACCTTGATCAGTTTGACACCACATCAATAATAGCAATTCCTACCACGGCATGTACCCTCTCCTCACCTTTCCTGTGCTAAGTATGCTTGTACAGAAGGAAATCTTGGTACAAATTCAAGACCAATGACCAAGTTCTCTCTGAACACAGGCTTCTCCTCCACACACAAAGTGTATTTGATAAAACAGCTTGCGTTTCCAGAGTGAAAGTTGTTTGAGACCATCACTGAATTTGTCTCTGTTCAGACACATGCCCAGCATCTAAGGCATTTTGAGATAAGGCTATGTTCTCATTTTCCTGGCATACAGTGCCTGTATTTTGCAGTTTTTCTCCACTGAAAAACCCATTAACATTCAGTAATCAAGGGAATACCCCATAATGAATATATTACTTTTCAAAAGTTTGCTCAGAAGAGAGCATTGATATTCATTATTTCACAGCTGACCTCTGCCAGCGATAGGATGTGGGGCTTTTCTTATTCATTACAAAATAATAGAGACAGAGCTGGAGTTCTTTTCCATCACCTTGGCTTTTGGATGAAACTGCATGCCTTGAAGACAGCAAAGTAAAAAGGCTCCAACAGAAATTGACCACTATGGTGCCATTGCACTGTCAAGGTGGTCCTCCAGACACCTGCCAGAAACCATATCTACCTGGGAACAAATCAGCCTTCTCAGAGAGTACCATGCAGGGGAAGGCATTTCTCTCACTACAGGAAAGGGTAGAAGATGAAAAGGTATTTCCCTTCAGTGCGAATGAAGGGGTGTATTTTGAAATATTATCAACTGTAGTCAGAAAAGGCAGCTCACAGACAACATTTAATGTGCTGCCTCAACTGCTGAAAATATAATCTGATAATCATGTTAAGAATTTTAACCTACACATACAATTTCCTTGTTCTTTTGCAACAGATCTCTTTACTCTGCATTTACTCTAGCAAACAAAGATGATAATAGTTTATTCCTATGTTGTATGTTCCCTCTCCACATTATCTGTAACAACAGAGACATTTGTGCAAACTAAATCCAAGAAAATTTTCCCACAAACTTTATTTTTACATAATTTAAAAATAAAATCCATAAACACTAGCAGAATATCCCTCCTCCTTCTATTTCAGCATAATTCCCTCTTACCATTTTCTGCTGCTTCAGTTCTCAGCCACATGGTTATCCATTTTACCAATTCTTCCTGTGCACAGGATCCCACCAAGGCAGAGTTAGCTTAGAGCATGTAGTGGACCTGACCTAACTCCTGCTAGGATTAGGATGGACAAGGAGGACAATAGGCTTTTGAATTTTTAACCAAAAGCAAAATCCTGCCTTAATGAAAAAAAAAAATTTAACATTTCAATCTCTCCACTCATAAAGATGACAATCATCGCTTGGCAGTATTGCACAGTCACCAGTTAGCCCTTGCAACGTATTGACAGCTGCTCTGTTGAGGCAGATTATCTGAAACCAGAGCATAGTTTAGCTATGCCACATTTACAGCCCCCATGGATATTCATATTCAGCAAGTGTAAAGTCAATTTGCTTGATTTCGACTACATTTGTTATACAGTATTTTGAAAATTGAGTTCCTTGGTGATTTCACAGCATAAAATGTTATGTAGAAGATCCTCAGAATTCAGACACATATGCTACTCTTTAAACAGGGCAAATCGTCTCTCATTTCCCAAGCTATGGCCTGCTATGGATGCAGCAAGCTGCTGGGAGTCTGTGCTTTCTCTTTTGTCCCAGACAGTCATAAAGGCTAAATCCATACGTAGGTAAGTATGCTCCACTACTTACTCACAATGTAAAATTCAAAGGATTTCCAACAGAAATCAAAAGCAGGTCATGTATTATGTATTATGTATTTGGAAGTGATATTTTTTTATGAAAGGAGACTGAGCTCTGCCTATGTGCTGAAATCTTCAGAAATCTGTTTTCAGGATATTCTGTTGTTGATCCCAATGTGATGGGTAGTCAAGGTTTTTCTGACCTGTTCTGCTTTCCGGTGCAACCTCAAGTCAAGGGTACAAATTTTAATCCAGTGCTTTCTTATTAGGACTAACACAGACATGCAGACCCTTGGAGTTAAATTCCTACAACAGATCTGCATTGAAAAGCTTTAGATTTGTACTGCAAGCAATCTGATGCTTATACAAAAGTACTAGCAGAAATCTGCAATATTTATATCAGTGGTATAATTTCTGAACAAACACAATTTCACACTGAATAATGATTGATAAAATACTTTTCATGCAGAAGAACAATTGAGCACTGCCTAACTTCTTACCACGTAGTACAAAGAATGGCAGTTATTTTCTAAGCAAAAGGCATTCATTTTGAAAGCACATTTAAGCACACTGTGTTTGAAATAACCAGAGCTTTTCAGGGTACAAGAGCATGCCAGGAATCAGAGAGATCTGAGATGCCACATTTCAAGAAACCAACTGCTCCAGGTGAGCTGTGGCTCACTGCAGGCCAGGCCTCTATCAGTGCCAGGAGGAGGTGCTGGGGCAACAGCTCTGCACCTTGCTGGGCTGCAGATGATGAACAGAGGCTGCAAGAGGGCTGAAAGCTGGACATAGTTAACAACAGCACTGTTCCTGAGGGTGAGGGGGCAGAGCTCAGTCAGAATACCCTGCATATTTACATATTCGTAAGTATAAATAATAGTTTTTTTTTAAAATGGCTGAAGCTACAGCCCCCTGCCTAAACAAAACAAAACAAGCCATAACGCAATGATGTAGGGGGAAGATTGTATATTACTTTCTTTTCAATCCTTTGCCAAAGGAAGGTGATGTATATCTGCTAGACATACTGATATGAATGAAAAAATGTATGTGTAATTTTAATGCTCAGACTCCAGTTACTAACACAGACAGAGTCCAGAGGGAGTGTGCCAGCTGCCTTAATATAGACACACTGACTAGTATCCAAACCAATCTCATTTGCTTCTTCAAGTCTGCAGTCTCTGCAGTTTAAATATCAGATTGGAAATAGTTTTTTACCCCATGAATGCTACTGGTAGTCCTGAAGTCTCAATAATGACTTGTAACCAACAAGCAATTAGCAGAGCCAAAACTGGGGGAAAACCCCCAAACCTTTGTGTTCTCATCAAATACAATCAACTATCTACCAGGAAAGGCTTCTTTTAAAACGTGAACAAATGCTGGGGAGAGGTAAGAGCTGGGATGGCTGGGACTGCAGGCATGGCCATGTTTGGTGCCTGCACCAACCACACCAGCTCTCAGAGCCCAGTGCCCTCAGCAGCCCCAGGGTTCATCCAGAACCTTCCACACACACTAACATCACATATGAAAAATTTAAAACTATGCATAAAAGATGACAGCTGTTCTTTTTCCATCCCGTCTATTTTTATAATGAAAGAACTTGGATTGGAGGTGATATAACCAGCACAAAGTGCCAAAACATCATGTAACAATTTGAATCACTTGGAACCCTTTTTTTACTGAAATGACTATTCAGCCATAAAGTCAAGCTCATAGTGGCAATCTGTGCTAAAGAGCAGAGAGAGAAATCAGTTCTCAGGCAGTAACTGAAAAGGCACAAAGCCTTTCCTTTAACTTCTTTAAATATTCCATATAGAATATTTTATGCTATAATGTGTTATGAAAGATTATTACACCTGAAAATTTTACAGCAGCTCTAAAATTAATTCATGGTCTAAACTGTTTAATGCTGGTACCAAATATCCTAAATTTTTGGGGAAGTTTCATTTCCTAAAAATGGTGGTCTATAAGAGAACTGGACTGTGAAAGATGAAATCTTCACAAAGAAAATTTTAAAAGCATCAATAATAGTTTCTCAACAAGAAACAAAATTCAAGCATGAGGTTAGGTACAAATCTGGATCTTGAACTTTCTTATGTTTCTGGATTTTTCTACATTTTTATGTCAGGCCACAACCTACAGGTTTGACACCCAGAAATATGTTTGTGTTTGAGATAAAAGTGAAGGCTGTGAAGTTAAACTTACCTGTAGTCTCAATGCTAAAGTCACCTCTCCAATAGGTACTCAAACTTGAACTGTCATTGAATCTGTTGCTTGAAAGTATCACTATTTACTTTTTCTAAACTTATCAGACTTGAAGATTTAAGTCCTCTATTTCAGCTACAAATACAATATCCTATATAACTATTGATTCTCAGAATGGGAGAATTTTCCTCTGCACTGAATTAAGCAGGCTGTAAAACCTTTTATGACACAGGACAATGCCTAAGCTTTGAGCTATATTGTTTGTCTCCTTCGTTATCAAAGGAAAATTCACTAAAGTCTGAGTTAAGGGTCAGCATATAAAATAGCGAAGATTGCCAGACAAGTAGAAGTATTTACATTCTCAAGCAGATGATTTTCATCGGATACCTCACTTCAGAGCTATCCCTTTGTCCACCAGCAATACAGGCATAGTGAAAAATGGCATGGAATTGTTACAATATTCTTCACTGAAGAGTGGGCTGATATTGGTGGTAAATACCTCCAAGTAGATGTGGCAGTAAATATATGGGAAGCAATAGTCAAAATCATCTTGGCAGCTGGAGACTGAGCTGAACAAAGGTACCATATTAAGGCTGAGACAGAAGAGGCAGCAGACTGGAGGTAGGAAATAAAGAGCTGAAAGGCAATTCATTGGGATCCCTCTGCTAGTAAGCAGGTCAGTCACTTGTGAAAACTGCTGTGCTGAATGAGCTACACGAACTTAACACACAGAACAAACGTGCAAATGGCAGAGAGGAGGTTTGTGATAAGCAGCAATGCAAATATTAATATGTATTAATATAAATGGAAAGAAAAACAAGCACAATGATGCAGGTTTTCCAAAGAATCCTGTTAGTGCTATTGTACAGCTCAGTGGCATGACAACATTTGGAGACTACAGAAAACATGATGAGTATATATTTATTCTAAAATGCCACATTATGTTACAGCTTATGCCCATGCTGACCACATAATTGCCTCCAATGTTTTTCCCTGCTGCAAAATATTATTTGCTGTAGGTCCATAAAAGCAGCTGGATGTTGTCAGATAAGACGTTATTAGAAATAGACTATACTTTTGTGAAAAAAAAGAGGGAAAAAAATAGTGCTTATACACTGAGTTACATGTAAAAGGAAAAAGAGCATGGGAAACCTAATTCAAACAGATTTGTGAAAAAAATAGAGAAGGAAAGCTTAAAACACTAAGCAGCAGGCAAGGCTAAGTTCCAAACTAGCTCATTGCATGAACATTTTACTTCTGAACATCTGGACTAGAAAACTGAGTACGTTAAAAAAACTAAGGCCTCTCTTCAGAGCAAGCAAACAGTGGGAAAAAGCATAGACAGTTAGTAATTATACAACAAAGGAATTTACAAGAAAAAACATAGTGTTTCCCTGTTTCCAAGAAACTGAAAGAAGGCTTGTCCATGATGATGGGGTTTTGTGAAGGAATAGCTGGGAATCAGAAATTTCTTGCATCACTATCACTCTAAAATAACAGCATAGTTAATGATCTTTTCAACTCTATTCTAGATGGAAGCTTCCCTGACAGAGTAATCCCTCCTCCCAAGGGTGGTACAAACTAACCACAGGGATGTTTCCTGTCACTCCAAGCTCTAAATATGAAGGAGATAATGGTTTTCACATGTTTTGTCTATATACATGTCCAAAAGAAAACCTCAGGAAGTAATCTGGGAGGAGACAGACAATGTCTCCAGTCCACCGTGTAATAAAACAGTTCTGGTGATCTTTTCTGCTGAGCTGAGCTACAGTGAAATTTCACCCAGCAAAGGGTAACATTTTCCCTATGTGCCTGTGCCAGAGGTATATTCATTCTTGCACATTGCTATTTAATACCTGCTACAATTAAATAATTCCTGCTTTAGGATTATTTTAAGACTTCTAAAAGAATTCAAAAGAACTTCTGAGAAGGCTGTATTCAGATGTAAGACCGATTTATCTACATACAAGGCAGTTATCCTTTTCTTAAACCCTACTGCATAAAAATCCACTGCAGTTCAATAAGTAGCACTGCAGCTAATATGCCTTGTAAATAGCAACACCAATAATGGGAAGTTTATGTATGTCAGACTAGTGCATTCCTAAAAATTTCACTGAAATGCTCCACATCGTATCACAGTAGAGGCCTCCTGCAGGAAGGGAGCTGTGGGCTACCAGGACAAGAGGCTCTTGTCCTCTCCTTGAGATGTCCTCTGTTCTTAGTGACCACTGTTTTGTGGAAGTGCCTGGTGGGAGCACAGAGACCCCAGTACACTGCCCAGAGGTCTCTGACATGAGACCGTGGGAGGGCATAGGTGGTGGTGACATGTGGGAAGGGTTTGAATTGATCTGAGCACCTGTGAGCACTGTATCAGTGAGACAAGTGAAGGCATCCCTGCCCTGGAGACTACTGTTGCTCCCTCTAGCTGTGCAAAAGCTGTGATATCTTCTGCAGCAAGCAACTTCTGAGCTTCCTGGCTTCCAGTGCTAAACAGATATCCACTGCTACCACACAAACCAAACAGCTTTAAGAAGATGTTCCATCCTGCAAACATATGTCGAGGGACCTAGGACTGTCCTTGGGACACAGGAGTATTTTGGTGTCAGAAGTGGCAATAGATTGAACAAGATGAATCTCTGACACCCTGTACCTGGAAAGTTACTGGGTTCTCTCTGCCAGGTTTTAGCTCTCCTAAAAATGATGCAATATGTGGGGTTCCACAGGGGATGCTGCTTACCATGGCAGCAAGGACAGCTCTCAAACACAGACCAATAAAAACACTAAGGTTCATACTGGCAACTTGGGACCTAGATGACATAGTTCCTTCTATATTCTGAACAAAATCAGTATCTCAATCTGGAAGAAGGAAGGCAAGTAAGATTTATTTATGTATTATCACAGTTTCCACAAACACATGAATTTTTAGTTTAAGTACCTGCAGCTCATCTTTTGGTACAACTACAGATAAGGAGCTCAGTTTATGTTGTTTGAGGGAGAGCGAGATCAGGATCAAATTTTGAGACAGCTGGGAGAGATTCAAGGCTATATTTGCAGAACATGAAATATTCAGAGCCAGCCAGTCCATGGCTGACTGTGTTCTGCTGACACATTTCTGGATTGAAAGCAGAAAGTCAAAGTAGAGGCTTGCATAGCCAAAAGGCTCCTACTGAAGAAGACAGTCATGTAAACACCTTTTAACTCAAACTCCTCAGTTCCAGGCTGTTGCTTCATTTGCCAGGAAATAACTTCAGAAATACAGCAGTTTTTGAGAATGTGAGATTACTTTCACTCTTACTGTGAAAGTTATGTCATCAGTGTATCAGATAGTATCAGTAAAACTCCATATGCAAAATTTAAACATAAAAATTCCTCAGTGTGGCAGTGGAAATGAAAGTAACACTTGTGATACCTTATTATTGGCAAGACATTGAAACTTGAACAAGAACAGAACAGAAACCACCTTGCAGACTTTTTATCACTCATGGCAATATGCAATGTACAGGCCAGAACTTGGCTTTTAATTCAAATCACTATCAACTGTGCCGTGGTTAACAGCGTTCCAAGGATGTTTTCATTAATGCAAAATTGCCAAGTTAATTTGAGTTCCCATATACAATTTCAGTACACTCCCCACTCAGCAACACTCTTGTATTTGACTGCAACACTGGAAAAACAGTGCAAACCCCATTCTCACAATGCAAAGGGACTAAAAAGATGTGAATCTCATTCATCATCTGCCTTGTTACAAAATGGTAAAAAAAAAAAAAAAGAGATACTAAAAAAACAGCAGAATCAGATTTCAATTGAATGTACCAATGAACTCAGCTGCTTATTTTCACATAGAAATGTTGATGAGATTGTAACAAGTCTAAGTTATGACTCACCTGGCATAAATTTGAATAAGGATATAGAGGGAAAAGCTCAATATTTCTACCGCCAACAGTTTAAGCCACGAAGTTCTACCAGTATATGTTCTTTCCATGGAAAGAACCGAAATCCAGTAAAAAGACATAGCAAAGGGCAGATGAAAAGACAAGTAGGAAGATGGTTCTGAACTAGAAAGAATTTACTTTACAATTTAATCTAATTATCTGTTATTTTAGCCATTTCATGAGGTTTGGAGGAAAGAATTCATTTCCAGCAGCCGATTTCTCTTTCTTTTTTTCTTTTAATCTCCTCAGAAGATAATTAGCTCACAGCTGTGTAAGTCAGGAACACATTTTTACCATCCTTTCATGCCTGTTGTGAACTTAAGCTTCTCAGAAGCATGACAGGATTAATTGATAGTAATATATGCATTTGTTCCCTACACACAGAATTAATGGGTACAAGGGTAGATAAACTTAATTCCCATTACAGAGCAACGTATTCAGTCAAGGCACAAGCAAGTACAAAAATAACAGTCAAAAGGTATGGAGACCGAAGCACAAAATAGCAGTTACTGAAGTCAAAGGCAAAACATTGAAGGACCTACACAAAGCCACACTGTGACTTCATTTCATGAACTTCTCATGAAAGAAGCTATGTAAAAGGTAACTTACAGCTCTGTCATGTCTTTGGGAATGCCTTTGGGCAATGTCCTCAGTCCTTTATTGCTGCAACGTACCACTGAGTCCACACAGGTACACTGGGAAGGACAAGGAGGTGAAAGCAAGCAGGTACTTTCATCATTACCTGCAGAGGGAGAGAAATGGAATATCAGCAAGTCAGCTTCACAGCCCAAAGTCAGGCATTTTGAAGATAACTGCTTATGAGGACCAAGGGAGGACATCCTTGCATCTATGGTAACCATGGCAATATTTTAAAGTAGATCCAGTGTTTTGGATCACCTTGCCTTCATAAGAAGTTCTTTGGACAACATGCTCAACAGTTCAAAAAGTGAAACACAATATTTAAAACTATTTTTTTCTAAGGACTATTTACATCTCCGTAATTTCGCGAATTACAGTAAAATCAGTTATGTGAATCCCAAACCCTTCCCCTACTCTCAATGTACTAGCTGAAATTGAGAACTTGACCAGAACATTGATTGTCCCTAAATTCATCTGAACAGATGATATTCACTATTTACTCTGCTTTAGGAAGAATCTCTTTTTTTAAGTTCAGCTTTTAGGTGTTAATATTTTACTTTTTAAAGTCTTCCTGGCACTTCACTTATCATCTGAATTCTGAAAAACTCGTTGTTTCTGATGAGGATAACCAGGCAAACAACAATCTAAGCAGCATTCTTCCAACTGCTGGTGATCCACCTGTGCAGAGATAAAAATATCTGCTTTCTCCAAAAATGGTTTCAAAGGTCCATAAACAGCAGATGACACCTCGTAATTGAAGAACAATGGGGCTTCTGCAGAAGTAATCAAATCTCTGAAGTTAAGAACATTAAAGCATGGATTTTCTACACAAGCAACTGACTGCAAACCATAAGGTAAATGTCTGCAGTACGGGTGTGTCTGAAAAGAAATACTTAGTGGCATATTCTCTAGCTGACAGTAAGGGGAACCACACAAATGTTCATGAGTACAGGCAACCTGCACTGACCAGCACAGAGACACAACGCTCCAGTCTAAGAGCACACAACCAGTTGTCATTATGTGCCTTTAAAAAAAACCAAAACAAAAAACCAAAAACCCAACCAAACAAAGAAAAAGAATAATGCAAGGACTAATTGAGGCAGATGTTTTTCTTTCTTCTCTCTGCTGGATGTACCCATAAGCACTGAGATGAAAGGAGGAGACTATAAGTCCCAAAAGAAGATAATCAAGTTACCCAAAAATGTATGGGTAGGGATCATCTATATTCAGAGGGATGGAGAAGCATGACCAGTCTACAGAACAGGAAACATTTTTGTCTTTTTTTCCTCCCCGTCTGAGCTTAATGACTGGCAATAAAATTCTAAGTATTTCATAAACCTGCAGAAAAAGTGTGCTTCTTCAGCACGTTCAATTTTCCTGTGTTCTCTGTTTTACACCATGCCACCACCTACATTCCAGTCACCACAGCTGTCTGAGTGACTGCATGATAAGAAACCTCCCAAGTGTGGAATGTCATTTTGTGGACCAGGATTTTTTTTTGTCTTTTCTCCCAGACTAAAAGTGAACATTTCTTTAATGACTAAACCTAGGTCCTTTGAGCTCTGACCCCAAGCACCTTGTCCTTCCCAGTAGGAAACTTGCAGCACTCTTATGGTCACTTTAGAGATATGATTAACTAAAGATCCAGCATCTCTGGTCTTAACAGGCAATCACAGCCTAGAAGTCAATTTAGCAGAGCACTCATCAGTCAATTTTTGTCTGTACTATTTTCTCTAAAATCCACTTGATCAGAAGTCAAAGACCTTCATGGAGAATGTCTTTGTGAACGAATTGTGAAGATACACTTTTTTTTAAGACCTGCATGGACCTGGCAAAGCATTAACCATCACCAAGGATTTTCAAATAATATGTATGTTTTTTTTCATTTTTTATTAGTGGAACTGAAAAGTATCCAAAAATAAGGCGCTTTCAAAGCAAACACCTAGTGCAATCTAGCCCTTCATCCCACTTTTATATTCATATACTTAGTTAACCCTATAAAGGCAGGCTAGGATTGCACCAGGATTATACAACGCAGAGCATCTGTCTCTAATAAATTCATTCTCAGATTTAAGTGTAGATAGTAGAAACTCAGAAACTGGAAATCAATAATAAAAATAAACTCCTGGTAGGGAACAATGATCTTTGTCTCTAGATGGCTTTCTCATCACTGAACTGAAATGTTTACCATGTAGTATTGCTTGATAGGTAAGGAGGTCCTCACAGAAGTGCCAACATTACCATAAATGTCAAAGCAAATTGGACTTTCTTACCATCGCAGGTGAAGTCTTGGACATCTACATCTTGGACAGGAATATCCTTTAAGAAAAAGGGTTTCAAGCAGCGTGGATTTCCACTGACAATTCTTTTCTTCCTTAACCATTTTCCCAGCCAGGCCAAATGGCAGTTACAATTAAAGGAGTTAGCCAGCAAATTACTGGAACAGAAAAAGACATAATTGCATCAAAAACGAACATGCAGAAATACTGAAATAACTACAGAAAGATGACTGGTTCCAAGTCCAAGCTCTTTCTTGCCATCTGTTTCTGTGAGAACTTCCTTTATTTCACATTTGAGGGAAGTTCTATGCAGGTTTTATACTAGGACTAAAGTTGTACTTATAAAATACATATACATGTATATATATATATGTTTATAAACGGAAGTACTTACTGCTACAATTATTATTTAGACATACTTACATCACTGCTAGGGCTGTATTTATATCCCAAGGGCTGTATTTCAACACAAGGTACAGCTCACACCCAAATCTAAACTCAGCTTACACGCTGCACTCAGACATACATGATCTTCAATATCACTACTTCAGGTGATGCCACAGCAAGGTTCAGCACTGCTAGCCCATTCCACAGCTCACCTTTACCACCTCCCTGCCTACATCCAAGCTGACAGCACATTGTTTCCCTACTCACCTGTGTTACAGCCCATAAAACCAGTGCCAGGTAGAAGCAAAGGGGATATTAAATTTGAGTTTCTTGATGAAGTAGTAAGGATAGAACTCGGTATGTGCATGTACACATATGTTAAAGCAGCAATGTCAGCTTGAGTCACTACTTATGAAGCTTTCTAAGTTCAGTGTATCTGTAGTGAAAAGCATCTGCTTGACTGCCTGGTGACATTTATGAGGTCTGCATCAAATCTTGCTACAACTCCCAAAATATCTTTCCCATACAGCTTAGCTGTTGGACTGCAGAGTGTGGTACCCAAATCAACCATGACAATATCCCTCTATGAGAAGGATGGATTCTTAATGTAGTTTAGATTAGCAGTGTTGAAAAAAGGAAAGCCTGGTCCATCCTGTTGTCAAGCTATGTGTCCTGGTTTGGTCCAGGATAAAGGTGATTTTCTGGTTTGTACTTTTGCTTTCAGCTAAGTTTCTTGTAAGTTTCTTGTAAGTAGCTGCACTTGCTGAAATTAACAGCAAGCTTCTCAGACAGTGACTGATAACACTGGATGTTTATAGTTACTGCTAGAGATTGGTATGCAGACCCAAGGACACTGTTCAGCTCTGAGGAAACATTTTACCCTGCAGAAGGAGTAAGGAGGTCGCACCTGAACCCCTCCTCGGGGGAGGCCTGAGACAAGATAGATGCCAGAACTGACCAAACAGAGTATTCCATCCCATACATGTCATACTCAGTATAAATTTGAGGGATCATGAGGTTCAAACACCCTTCCTGCCCTTCCTTCACCTGTCCCTGTGTGCTTCGGCATCCTGGGAGGATTCCATCCGTTCGTCTGCCTGTAGTCCCAATCCGTGCCAGCCTGAATCTGTGTGTTCCTGCCTCCATCAATTTTTCCTGTATATTTGTATATATTTAGTAATTTTACCTATTTATCATTACTGTTTCATTAAAGTTGTGTAGTTTAGTTTCCAACCCATAAGTCTCTTTCCCTTATTCTCTCTCCTTTCTTTATCAGGGAGGAGAGAGGGATTAATAGAAAAATCTGTTATTCGGTTTAATGGCCGGGCCAGTGTTAAACCGTGACACTATGAAAACAAAGATGTGCAAAAAAATATCTGTTGAGCACCTGTGACTTTGTGTAGAAAAGGTATTATCAATTCCTATTTTTTAATAGGTTGTGATCCTCTGAATGAAAGGAGTGTTAGGTGACCATTATTTTAAGCAAACTTCTTTCTAAGCTTATTAGAATCACTGCTGAGAATCTTGGAAAAAAAACTTTTTACCAGAGTGCTGTACTGAATGCCCATCCATAATCTGTCTGTAACCTTCTTTTATGAGAGAAAAAGGTAAAAAAAAAAAAAAAAGGCTGATCATATCGTGTACAAAGTCAGGGAAAATCAACAGCTGTACAAAGTCAGGGAAAATCAACTGAATGAAAGTGATCCGTCATGAATTATTGGTTTAGTAGAATATAAAAAAGACAACATCTAAAGTATAGCATATCTTAAAAGCAGAAAAAATTGAAGGCCCTAAAGATCCAGGTACATGCAGGTATAATAGCTGAAGACCTTTTAAGTTTTCACTTCACTTTTACAAACCCAAATACAGTCAAAATTGCATTAGGTTTCCAGGAAAGCAATTCTGTCAGAAAATAATCATGTTGCAGAGAAAAACAGAAGGCACAACTGAGGAGTGGCAGTAAGAAAATTAACCCAAACCAGTTCCTAAATTACATAGGTTCTAGGCCAACATCACAAACCCACAAGATGATTTACAGCTGCTCTCTGCATTGTAAAATGGCATCCTTCAATCACTGCACTATCCTGGAGCTCTATGTATGTAATTACATGTAGACCTAGCACAGACTTTTGTACATTATATAAAGGGAGAAGTGAGTAGAGGAAAAAACAAAGCACAATGTTCAGTAATAAAAATACTTAACCAACTTCATGCTGACTAGGATTCAAAGGCAAGGCTAACTTGCTGTATAACAGTGAGAAACTGAACAGGTTACATGGGAGCTTTCAGGCAGCATTGAAAGCATTACTCTTATGCTAGTTACTTTCCCTCTGAATAGTTTTCTATTTCCTTTAATCCATAACGGGACCACATGCAGGATGCCTTGTGTATTTTCCACAATGACATACTCTGGCACAAACAGAGTGTTGAAACCAAGTATTTAAACCTCCAGTGCTAAGCCAAACAACACTTCAAAGGTCATTTGTTCCACTGATGGAAAAGTGAGAGATCATATTTACAGAACAACTTCCATGACACAAATCCTTGGAGTAAAATAACCCACACCTAGAAACAAGCAGCAGGTGTATATAACCAGGTTCCTGGAAAACCAGCAGCTCTGCATGTAAAGAACATTTTGCACATACAGAGAGCATCTTATTGGAGCATATCAAACACTTCCATAAGCATTCAGACATTCAACCTACAAAATGCTACCATTAAAATAGTAATTAATCCATTCTAGAGAGGAGAGGTTGATTTGACTTAACATGTTACTGCTCACTAGCTGAGAAGCAGTAACTATCTGCCAACCCTCACTTTGTTCTTAGCAAGCGTAAGTTAATTTATGACTTAATTTCTTAGATCTTTGGATTAGAATTTGGACTATGCTTTTCTTAGGAACTAAGAAAGAAATAAGTTGTTACACATAAGATTAATAAATAATGAAACAAATGTACTGTTTTGAAATTCAAGTAACTGAACAGAAAAAGGACAAATTTAACTTCTCACACATTACACGTCCTCTTGCAACTTTAGCAACACCTAAAATCTGCCCTTCATCCAATTTCAGAGCAGTGATTTTTTGCTGTAACGTAGTATGATGTTCACACATGCCCCTATATCCAAGGTCTTTCCATGGCAAGACTGATGCAACTTTTGGAAAAAATGTAAGATGGAGGCTTACTACAAGAGTATCTTGGGGGACATGAAATTCTCTACTGCAGTTGAAAAAAAATTGAAAGTTTGGAAAGACATTATTTCTAAAGCTTTGTTTTGGAATCTGGCTATCAAAGTGGATGTCAAATTATGAACAGGAATGATGGGCAGGCAAATTGTTATACAAAGTCATAATTAGTAATCAGAGTTCTTATACCTAGGATAGTAGTTTAACCACTAAAACAGAAACAAAGCAATCATGCTTTTAGCAAAGATCTTGCATTAATATTGGACTCAGAAGTGTTTACTCAAGAACACAAACATATTTTTAAAATTAAGAGAGAACAGAAGTCTTGGGAAATGAAATATGCATATCGTGCTACAAGTGTCTTAAAAACTGCACAAAAGTCATAGAATATTAACTATTTAAATGGATTCCAGCAACCAGTTAGAAAAACATGCAGAAATGCTTCTGATATTGTTGAATTGAGGTTGAAAATACATCCTGGAAGTGAGCTTAAGTTTATACTAGAAAAACTAGTCTATACTATAGACTAGTTGCATGTCATTCTGATGAAAGAAGTTATCATCGTGGCATTAGTTCCATGCAGCTATGACAATCCTGATTCACAGAAAAACAGTTCTGTTTGCAAACATGCCCACTTGGCTGTGTCAGGACTGAAAGGCATGACTGACCTCTGTACAGGCACACTTCAAATTAGGCTGCTATAGTACCTAGTTTGACTAGTAACAAATGATTAACTACTCCTTTTTAAACAGTAGCTTACGAAATAGATGTTCTTCCTCTATTGAAAACCCATTAGTCATGGCATTATTTTCAGAGCATTTTGTTACTTTCAATAAGGCTGACACACAAAGAGGAATAAAAAAAGGAGCAATTTTTTCTTAGCATTGTGGATACACCAAGATAAAAATGGAAATGTTAAACTTTGTATTAATTTTTGGCTCACATTAACAGATGCAAAAATAATTCATTACAATACCCAATTAAATCACAAAGTGTGGGTTGAACAGGAAAAGCAGTCACACTATCACACTATCTGTCTTCAGCAGTGTCATCTAACATACCCACCTACAATGCAGCACTGCAAGGAAATGAACACATCTGAATTTTGCATTTGTATGTGAAAAACACTATGACTGAAATCAATGCCTAAAAAAAGTTGAAAGTGCACCTGTTCCTGTCTGTAGGTCAAACACAGAATGAAAACATGTACAGAATAAACTTATTTCATCAAGACACAGTCAAGATCCTGCCATGACCAACAGGATTATAATTTGGTGCCAAAGCAATGCATTCTTATTAGCAGTAGCTTTAATTGCTTTAAATGTAATAATCTTTATTTACAACTGAAAAAAAGAAGAAAATGAGCCATCTTTTAGCAAACCATGACAAAGACTCTTCAATGCTAACAAGGCAGGAACTGTACAGACTGATCCAGAGAGTTGCAGACCTTAGGGGATGCATGGAAGGAAGAACAAAGACAATTGCAGGGAAACAGGCAGGCACTGCTTGCAGCACAGGGAGAATGAGCTTTCATGTGATTTGTTGGAAAAATGTTATAACAACAAAACTGAAGGGTAGTAACAAAACAGCTGAGATTCAACACTTTTTTTCCCCACACATGATGGAGAATGTTTTCAAAACCTGAAATACAATAGCACCAACAGTTTATTTTGACTGGACAATTAGGATGTATTTTCAGGGCAGCATGAAGCAGACAGCTTCCATTAACAGCAACATCAAGGTTCCCATTCACAGCTGGAAACAAAGAGCAGACTTCTTTTCCATATTTATCAGTCTGTACTTTATTAAAATGGGCATGCAAGAAAAAGCATGCAAAAATATTTCAGAAGCATGAGAAATACAAGAATATTACCAGAAAAGCTTTGGCTGGGACTTGCAAATACATATTCCATAGGACCTGAATATTTTATCCTCTGCTGAAAATCTAAGCATTAGCTAGTGTCTTCTGATACTTAATGAATGTAACTCAAATACAAAAAAACAGCTCTTAAAAAAAGTAGACTCTACTGAAACTAAAGCAAATTCAGGAAGCTAAAGTGTATGATAAGCTGTGCACTTCTGAATATGCAGATATTGTTTTACATAACTTCTGTGGACTGCAATAGTCTATGACCAGGCAGACAGTCATCATCTCTGGGGCTGGCAAGCTCAAAGGTTCTTCCAGCCACTCCAGGTGAAGTAATTCAAATACTTTTCTAAATCACACCTTGGATCTGCCAAACCTGCAATATCAGTGGGATGTTTGTGGTTTTTGGTTTTGTTTTGTTTTATTTTGTTTTGTTTTGTTTTCGCTAAATGAGGTTTCCCACATAGGAAGAGTAAGTAGTCTGATTTTGAAAGTCAAATGTTGTTTTCTTAAAAGGAAAGCACAGAATAGGAGCATCATGACAGCTTCATACCCTAAAAAGATAACTTACATTGTGGACAAAGAGACCAATGTGCTGAAGGCTCCAGGTGTGATAGTGCTGATGTGATTGTCGTACAGAGAAAGTAGCCTCACTGAGCTTAGTCCTGCAAAGGTGTCATTGTTTATGCAGCTGATAGAGTTGCTCCTCAGCATCCTGAAAGGATTAAAACATGGAATTAGGAACTACTGGGAAGGGGTATAATTTCAAAATAGAATGTCCTTTATCTAGGGCACCAACTGATACTTTGGCAAGCACTGTACTCTTTTTATTGATTGCTGAAGTACAACACAGCTATAGAGGGAATAGGTTCATGTAGTCATCTCATAAACGTCTCATAAATTTCTTCCACACAACATTAGAGGTTTCTGAGATGCACCACATCTGAGAGTAGGATGCAATTAAAATTATGATTAGTGGAAAACTTGAAATAAAACCTTAAGCTTTAACTTAGTCAATTTCAGAGAGAAAGTGGAGATGTACTTTAGGAATCAGTTGAGAAATTCTACCAGAAATGTGTGACAATAACAATACCAGCAGCATTACTTTTACATCATGGGTGTTTTCTGTAGTGCACACTGCAAAATCATTGAAGGAAAAAGCATTCTGAACAGAAAACAAGGAACAGCTTAGGAAAGATTTCCAGACTTAACACAAGCTCTTTAATGTCATTTTAATAATTAACTGACAAGACAACAATAACCATCTTATGAAATGGTGTTTGCCCAGTGCCTGTACCAGATGAATCAGTGTTGTGGTTTGGAAGATATATCTCTAAGTTGTTACGGTAACAATCAACTGGACAAAAAAAGCCCAATTAATCAAAAAAATATACTATCCTGTTTCAGTGTATTGCAAAAAGGCCATTTGTATTTGTTACACCATGTGTGTTACAACATCTGGGTCTGCAAACATCAGTTAGGATATTCCTAAGTGAAAAATTATTCAGTAATTAAAGCATACCACCAAGACAACTGAGAAACCACCAGAGCAATTAGATATATCAGGGAAGAAATTCACAGTGTAATCACAAAAGCTCAGTGTTTAAGACCTGAAAATTATGTTGCTTTTGCACTCCTCTTATGTACAGTTACCATCACAGGCACTAGTTTTGCTATTGCAACTGGGATGAAAATGAGTCAGAGTAACAGGGCACACATCTTACTCGTGAAGTACTAATCTGACTGAAAGCCAGCTCAAGGCCACAAGCTCTAAAATGAATATAGTGGTCAATAAGAGAAGCAAAAGGCCCTTAGGGGCTTAGTAGCAGAAGGAAACATTTTCCCAATTCCATACCTAAAGAATCAGGCACTAGTAATGCAAGATGAGATGACTGAATTTGGATGCCAGTGTATCTTGTGCAGCAATTTATTGTAATTCAGGTAACATACAGTCTTTCAGAAACTGGACCATGACCCTGCTCCATGTGTCCTCTTTGTAAAAGATCAAAATTTCAAGAAAACTCAATTAATCAATAGAAGTATTTCCTTTAATCCAAAAGCTTTGGTTTGGTATCATGGTTCACTATTCACTGTGTGCCCTTCCTAAAGGAATACTTATACTTACAGATCCTCATATCATGCTGTGTATATTTAGACTGCTTTATCAGCTAGGGAGAAATGTAGGTCAGATCAGCACAATAGTAGCCTGAATTTTAAGAAACTTTTCATTTAAAAATGCTCAATTTTGTTTAAGAGCAATGCCATAGGCTGCTTTACAATACAAAAATTAATTTAGTATCCATGGACAGTATTTTCAAATCCTAGTGAAGTGCTTACATTAAATAAAAGAACAGATGCCTGTAACCACAGAAAAGAAAACGTTAAAGCAACAGTAAACAAAAATGTAGGAAACAGGTGCCAGCAATCCACCAATTGCCAGGCAGTGAGCACGAGCTTGTGCTCAGCCCACCTGTGCCCAGTCAGGGCTGGCCCCAGCTGCAAGTAAGCAGCATTAGGGGGCCAATAAAAGGTGGTGCTTGGGGCACATGCTCAGCTCATTCCTGAGCTAGGAGCAGAGGAGACTGGTCTGGTTCGGAACACAGGACTGACCGAGATCAACCACTGCTCTACCTCGACTTCTCTCAGAGCTCAGCGCTCTTCAAAAAGTTCGTCCAGCTACACAAAAAGTTCACTATTTGTCATAACAGGTCGAAGTCCTTGAAGAGAAATTTTTATTGCCTTTCAGACTTGAGTAAGGACTGAAGTTGTAGAGCCATGATACTTTGCAATCTAATGGATAAACTGCAGATTTAAATTGCATTTTGATTCTTAAGAGTCTGTTTATTGACAGCATCTACCTAGTCAAGTGCTTGCTTTCTACAGTAGACTGCAAGAGAGATTTTTCACATACAGATCATGTATATGGTCGGGCATGAGTCTCTGCTGTCACCAGAAGCCTAGTGCCTGACTGCACCTCAGGATGGTGGATAAAGTGAATTAGAAAATTTTGAAAACTTGTCTGTGATCCTTCTTCCAATCCAACTGTTTAATATGAAAATAAATTAATGTTAATCAGTTTACATGTAGGTGTTAGTTCTCAGAAATAAATTAGAAAACTTGTTTAAGCACAAAAGTAACACTGAAGTATAAAATGATTAAAAGTGCCTAAATGTGACTCTTGACAGGTTCTTACTCCTCCAATTATTGAAAACCTGCTTCTTGACAGCAGGCAAATTTCAAACCTATCCAGGATGGGAAAGACATTGAAGGAGTTCAGGACAGTGGTACAAGACCCTCTCTTAGAACATGCTGGCTAATAACAGGTATGTTAGCAGGCACTGCTGAACTTGAGTGCTCCCACCCAACTCACAGAGGAACAGAGAAAGGCAGCCTTCATACTTACAAGGTTTTTAGCCCTGTGAGGCCTCTAAACATTCGTCCATGCACTGATTCCAGTTGATTCTCTGTCAGAATCAGTTCCTGCACTCCTGAAGCTCCATCAAACGTGCCTTCTCGGATCTCCTTGATCTTATTGTTGCTTAAATTTCTGGAAGGACACAACCGGTCACAATAAGCAAATTATTAGTGTTTTACTCCAAGCATACATCATTACACTGGAGGGAGGAGGACTGAAAAAACATGTACTTTTTAGGGTTCTCTAGTGGGAGACTGATTCACCAAGGAGCAGGTACAGAAGTTCAATAGCATACCTACTGTACTTACAAATAACTTCCCCATTCACTCCGCAAAACCACAATTATATCAGATCTATCAAGAGTATTTGAATTAATGGGATTTCCAGCTCTTATGCTTCATGACATTCCTGCTTATATGGTCTTGGGAATAGAGGAAGTGGCAGTTTCTAACATCTGATTTACATCCGTGAAGTTATGAACCATGCTGGGGTTGGGTGCTGGTCTGGCAAGCAATGTTACTACCACCAAAATAGATACCACATATCAAAATATTCACCATTTTCATACAGTGTATGTTAATCTGGAAAGTTACTCCAGTGCTGGAGAAACATACAAAAATGTGTGACTGCATGTGTCTAATACAAATTTCAATATGTGCACTCATGAGCTCCTAGGCTCATGAGCATGCAAAATAAAATGAGTATCCTTTAATTCTCAATTCAGAGATACTTGCAATACACAGCACTATTTTCTAAATATTTACTTTGCCTATATAATATCAAGATGTTTGCTTATAGATTAAGATTGGAAAACTTCAATCTATAAAGTCAAATGAAGTTCATATGAAATGCAAAAGTGATCTTTTAAGTATTAAGTAATATACTTTTAATTATTTTAATTATTTTAATTAAAGTAATACTTTTAAGTATTTCATATTTGTTAAAAAAACAGTAAACAGAAAACTTCTGAATGTTAAAATGCCATCAGGAATGCATGAAAAGAAATGGCATTTAATAATCTAAAACATTTATATAAAAGGACATTAAAACCTTGGGCCTCAATCCTTTAAGTATCTCATATGATACCAAGTATAGATTATGATGAATAATCCTATTTGTTCAGGTTAAAGACAAGAAACACTATTCTTCTATTGTTTACAACAACAACAAAAAGAGAGTAAAAGATATGCTCTTGCTCCCAAGAAGATGCCAAATTCCAACACTATTACTCATACTGCATAGCACATTATTCAAGAAATGATCCCAGTATACATGTAGCATGAGTAATAGTTTCAAAATCCAGATTCAGGTGATATGAAACAAATGACAAGGTATCAGATTAACACTTGGACCACTCTGCTCATAAAAACAGGCAATCTTGTTGGGACAAATGTTGACAGAAGACATGGCAACAGGACAGCTTGGCCTCAGATACAAATAATGCGGGTATTGCTCTTTGCAGAAGTCATCACTTTAAACAAACAAACAAACAAACAAAACAAAAAAAAACAAAACAAAAGAAAAAAAAAAAGAAAAAAGGAAAGGAAAGGAAAGGAAAGGAAAGGAAAGGAAAGGAAAGGAAAGGAAAGGAAAGGAAAGGAAAGGAAAAGAAAAGAAAAGAAAAGAAAAGAAAAGAAAAGAAAAGAAAAGAAAAGAAAAGAAAAGAAAAGAAAAGAAAAGAAAAGAAAAGAAAAGAAAAGAAAAGAAAGGAAAAGAAAAGAAAGGAAAAGAAAAGAAAAGAAAAGAAAAGAAAAGAAAAGAAAAGAAAAGAAAAGAAAAGAAAAGAAAAGAAAAGAAAAGAAAAGAAAAGAAAAGAAAAGAAAAGAAAAGAAAAGAAAAAGTTGAGTCTTGGAGATACGTTTCATGTCAGCATGTAGCCCATCACCTCATGCACATTCTGTGATCGGAAAGGACCATGACAGTAATCAGAAAAAAATAACATAAAAACATATAGAGATGCTTAAATGCAGATTTTGCTATACAGAAGTTTAGCACTTTGTGCTAACACTCACATGAAGAGCTTATGTTTAGCGTCAAAGCAGGACAAGGAAGGATATTCTGACATACGCATTTAATTTTGAGACTCAGCTAATTCTCTAGTGGAAATGCTTATTGCTCAGCATCTCTTTTGCATGTTGGCATAAATAATTACTCATAATGATCCTTTTCCTAGTAAAGATCATGTACATGATGCTTATTTACACAATAATAAATTAATAAGTAAATGTTTGAGGTGGGAAGGTGAGTTACTACCTTATATACAAAGACTTTGTCTTTCAATTCAGATTGCAAACTGACCTATACTTCTGGTTACAAAGTTTTAATAGTTTTTTACCATCTAAAAGATACTTAAGTTATATATATTTAAAAATGGATGCAATTTTAATGGACTGTCAGATACTCAAGACAAGACCAGCAAACATTGGAGGTAAAGGCTAGCCACAATTAGCAAAGGAATTGGCACCTTTATATAATTCAAATCAGAATTTTAATCACTGCCAAAGACTTTGTACAGATAAGGAACTTCACTCATTTGAGTTAATAACGCCTGATCATTTCACAACATAAAATTATCCACAACTATGCTAGTAGTTTCAGAGAAAAGTGATTGCATATACCTTTTGCATGCAAAGCATGTGCAAATCCGAGGCTAAATGCTATGGTGAAATCGAAGTTGAAAGGCAAAGAAAAGACAATCTGTACAACAATAGATGGGTACAGGTGACTCCATCCTGCAATCCTACTTGGAGTATTGTCAAAGCAGACATTTTGCCAACCTGGATTTCTTCCATCGTTTTCATGAAAGCTCTGTAAGGACCCAAATGGGAACCTGTAGCCAACCTGGTCACTCATGAATGGTTATTGTTTCTGTAAGGACCCCCTGATTTACTCTGGTGATAAAGTTTGATCCCATATCTAGACTTTTATTTTGGGCAAAAGGTCAAACTAAATTTTCAGAAAGTCTGGGTTTACTTTATATGGGGCTGTGAAAAGGAAGTGAGGAGATCTAAGAAGCTATCAAGGTGGCATTGTTCACACAGCTCACTTTTGAGTCAGATTTTATTTACTTTATTGCTAAAGTTTATAATAATATTATTTCAGTTGATGTTATAACCAACACTGGATTCTATTCAGAATTCACAGAACCATTCAGCCTGCCGGGTCAGTGTTACTATTCTAGCATGCTATTCATCTCTGCCTTACAGACACACCTTCCCACCAGAACACAGTACAACTGCAAAGGCTCTGCTTGGTCTCACCTTGAACCTTGTACATTTATCACACAAACAGCCTGTTCTGAGTGGGGCTTTCCATAGAATATTTCTGTCTCTTGTTGACATGTTTGGAATCCTTAAGTATATGTTAGGAGGAAAATCCCCATATTGTTGCATTCTTCTGGAGGGAAGTTGTCTGCTAAGGTTTTAGAGTTTTCACCAATAGCCTGGCTTGCTTTTAGAGAATGAGTTGTTCTCGGAAGCAGGATGACAATGCAAGTCTGAAATACTACAGACAGGGAAGCAGAGCCAGTGACATAAGCAACTTAGGTTTAAAACTTCAAATAGCTTTAGAAACATCCATTTAGAAGACTATCAGGGCATACCTAAGATGTATCTTTACAAAATACAGCTCTTATTAAAGGTATACATTGTACAGTGCCATGACTATGACTGTTAGCATAATTATACAGATTTATTTGAATGGCTGATCTCTGTTTTAGCTAATTGTTTCTCCTCTCTAAAATACTAAGGATCAAAATAAACTGCCTTGTAATATCTTGTAATATTATTTTCCTTTGACTACGTGAAAAAAATCTCACTAATTGGAGTCATGCAACACATTCAAAAGACAAAATCAAAATGCTAAACCTTATAGCTATTTTTAACATTCAGCATACCTGATGTGGAACACACTGAAATTATGAATTGTCTCTTAGTCCAGCATTTCTCTGCTCTTAAAATACGTCAAAACTACTTCCTATTGACAGAATTCCACACCTCCCCACAACCCCAGCCATGGCCTATTTTTGTTAAACTGTAGCAAAACTTTTTTTCCTCTTGCCACTTAGTGGCAACTTAGTGCCACTTAGTGGCAACTTTTGCCACCTTAGTATCAACGCAACATACCAAAACTCTGATTCCACCAAAACCTCATCAGGTGGATGAAGAAAAAAATGCTAATAAGAATGTCTCCTGATAAGCTGACAAACAAAGTAATCTAACAGCATCAGATAACAAGAACTAAAGAATTCCTGCATTTCACAAGTTCCCCAAAACTGTAAGCCACTGCCAATAATTAATGGGAAAGACAGAACCCTTTTTCCTGTATAAAAACTCAGAGAGAAAAGGAGATAATGCTGCTGCTTCTTCGATCATAACTTCTACAGCTCAGGAGGAAGAGCCGAAGCAGCCTCATCCACGCTCAGCAGAGCAGACCAGACCGGGACCTTCACCTGGGGCTATCAGCCGCCCGAGGCGAGGGAGGGTGAAAAGAAACCTAATAACTTTTTCTCTTTTCTTAATGACCCTTTCCCCAGGGTGACTAATTCATGTAAATCCTTTGGTAGTACAAACTTCTTCTTTTACAGGTCGCGTCATTTTTTTTTTTTTTTTTCCTTTCACTGAAATAATTCTTTATAAGGTGCTTAAGCTATAAACCTGTTATTTTTCAAAATTCGTGCGACGCATATATGAGCAGAGGCTAATATATCCTTGCAACAAAATATAAAATCATAGGTACTGACGCTAACACCTTGAATTGGTGCAGTCGGCAGGACTGACTGAGGAAAATATTAGAGCCTGCTCATAATAATCTTGCACCCAAATTGCAAAACTAACTCTTAAAGAAATTTAAAATTTTAAAATTCTAATTACTTTTAAAACAAGAACAAAACAAAATTAATTCTAAGGCTGTTTTTGCCAGCACTAATGGGGTTCAGGAAAGGACTTCTCCCCCTTATAAGGAAGAAGAATTCAGTGATTGTGCTCTTTTAAGGCCCTTGTAGGAGCACCTTGAAGTCCATAAATACACCCCAAAAGAAACTCTTTATGATATGATTTACAAAAACTATAGAAATTGAGAATCTGACGCCATGGTTAAATCTTTAAAATCTTCAGATGATCGTACTATTCTTTATAAAGAATCCAAAAAACAAGTGAAAAAAATTGGTACAGATTATTTTAATAAATGTGCCTTTTTTTTTTTTTTCCCCGTCTGTTGCAATTTGGAAGGAGAAAGAAGAATTTCACCAGAAACTGGAAAATATAGAAAGTGGCACATGAGAATAATGTGGAGACTTTATAAAATTTTTATTAATTTGAGGAGTCTGGAGAGCAAAATTTTGAAATCTGCTAACCCTAATCCAATGCTAGAGCATGCCCCATGTTGCAGGCCTTACAGGCGCTCTGACTTTGCAGCCTTTGTATAGAAAACTGCCGTTATGATTTCTGCAACTTTCAAGAATGCTGAAGCTGGACATCTGCAGATGGAAGACCCTGAGAAGAAGCTACAAAATAACTAATATAAACCTTGTCTCTAGGCAATATGCACCAATCCTCTTTAGGGGTGGGTTGATTTGCATACGCAAAAGTATAACTACTCCTGTATGTTAACAATAAAGCAGATTGCATTTACCTTTTCTGTGAAAAGGTCTCGATCCCTATTCCTTTGCAGTTTTAAGGCTCACGGCAGCCCCATCTACATCTGGATATAAAATGGATGAGGGGGAATACACCTCTCCTGAAAGGCCATGTAAGAAAAAGGTGCACTTTGCATCAAAAAAAGGGGAAAAGCTGCCCCTCCATTTTAAATACAGACTGTAATAATATCTCTGAATATATTCTGGGACAGAACTCCCTTCTGTCTCCATGAGTCAGAGACTTCAGCCTAAAGAACACTGAATATCAGCCTACAAATCTTCACTGTGGTTTAACTGGGCTTGTCCATCTAATAGGCAGCCCATGCAGTTTCTTTAAATTCACATTAAAATAAGCTAGTTTGGCTATTGCAGTACTAAACTATAAAAGAAAACCCAAAACATATATATATATATATATATAATCATTCCGTTCTCCTTGTAATCCATGACAGCATGTATTCTAACAAGCAAGTGACTCAAACTTACATTTTTCTGAGGTTGGGCAATTTCTTGAAGAGTCCAATAGCTTCCAGAACAGAAATATCATTGTCATTCAAACGCCTGATAGGAGCAAACAAAAAGACACTTAATACTTCACTGATGTCTGTAGAAATAGATCCATGACATACAGGGCTTCCACACAGATGATTATGACCTTTATTAAGCAAGATACTGTCTGCCATCTCTTTCAAGACTCCTAGAATGAAATGAGTTCAGCTTTGAAGGAAAGGGAACATAGAAGACTAGTAAAACCTTAGGATGATTTTAAGGCTGTGAAGCCAAAGGACAGTGTCAGAATGCCTTCTTCCAATGGACAGGGTAAGTAAGGGATTACTAAGCCTAATCATTAAAAAGCCTGTTTGTGAGAGTAAGCCTTCTTCACATGTTCTGCTACAGAAAACATGATGCTGGAGGTGTGATCCATGTAAACAGAAGGTTCTTTCCCATCAGTCCACTTGTCTTCAAAAATTATAGCCCTGTCTTGGCAGGCTTGGGATACAAAATTCTGATTACGTGTAGCTCCAATTTTCTTTGTAAAGACTTCACTGTGCTTTGTATGTCTGGATCATATTTCTTCTATCATAACTTCAGCTAAATGATTTTTATGGGAGTTTAAACAGAATACCTCAAGTACAATAAGTAAAATACACAAAAAGAGACTTGCGACTGAAGCAGCTACTAGTATAACAAAACAAAAAAAAAAGATTCTTAAATTCCTAAGTAATAAACGTGTTCTCAAACTGTCTTTAGCAGTATATTATTTTTATAATTTCTAAGAATCTCTAAAAGCAAATAAATTTCATAAAATCACTTAGAGCTTAACAATACATTAGTTTTAGTGAAAGCCATTTCATCAAAGTAGCAGGCACTTCTGAAATGGAATGAGTTCTGGTCACAGATATAATCCAAAGGCTTAATCCATTTCTTAAATAAAAATTACTAACAGGGATCTGCATGGAGAGTCCAGCACAGAGACACAAAGACGATGAAGGGAGTGGAACATCTCCCTTATGAGGAAAGGCTGAGGAAGTTGGGTCTCTTTAGATTGGAGGAGACTGTGGGGCAACCTCAGTAATGTTCATAAACATGAAAAGGGAGAGTGTCAGGATGGAGCCAGGCTCTTCTCAGTGATGTCCAGTGATAGGACAAGGGGTAACAGGTGCAAGCTAGAGCACAGGAAGTTCTGTGTAAACATAAGGAAAAGCTTTTCCTCTGTGAGGGTGACAGACCACTGGAACACGATGCCCAGGGAGGTTCTGGAGTCTCCTTCTCAAGAGACATTCAGCATCTGTCTGGATGCATTCCTTTGTGGCCTGCACTAGGTGATTCTGCTTTAACAAGCAGGTTGGACTTGATTATCTCTAGAGGACCCTTCCAATCCCTAAAATTCTGTGATTCTGTGGTTAGACAAAGACCTCAAAGATAGGATGGAAAGGAACCATACAGCTTGTATGGACATATGTATGTATGTATGGCAGAACTTCAGGAAGACAAACACAGGCAGCTAATGCACAGAGCCACAGCTCCTTTCTCATCCCTACAACTGGTATGAATGCTAAGGAAATGAGAGTTTTCTAGTGCTCCTTTGAAATCAACAATACGTTCCCTTTTTCACACAGGGATTAAAGGAGAAGGTGTCTTGAATTGGTACTAGTCTTTTTATAGCCTTTATAAACTAGGAAAACCGACATTCCGCTCTGAGCACATGATGGAGAGCCAGCACTTACAGATCAGTAGTGTACTCAGGAAGGTGAGTGGGTAACCGGCTTAGTTTTTGGTTAGAGCAGTCTACAATTGTTCCCTCGCAGCGACACCTCTCTGGACAGACAAGGTCCATGAAACATTTCCCGGTGAATTTACTTCTGTAATCCTCTGACCCTGCAATAAAAGGAAAATGTAGTCCAGCAAACAGCTCCTGTAAAGTGCAGTAATTAAGATAATGTCTACTCTTAGCATTGCCTTATGCCACATCCCAGCTCCCTCACACAATGTTAATACTTGCCAAAGATTTTTTTCCAAGATTTTTCAAATTACTCCCAATACTCGCCTCTGCTTTTTTTTCACTCTTCTCTTAATAGATTAATTACATGTGTAACAAGCCTACCTGTTAAGATAGGAAGGCATTTTTGGAAGCATGTCTAATTAGCTGTTTGAGTCTTTTTCGAAGGAGATTTCCGCAAAGTCAACTTTTCCTATTTGGAACTTAGTCCATCAACAAGGAAAAGGGATTTCATGAAAGCAGGAGCTATCTCGGTGTTATCTTGGCAACTGACAAAGCATTTTTGAAGCTAACATTAGGGGGTCCAAAGTTTACAAACCTGGGCTATTATAGCTATTTTTGAGAGCAATGTCTCACTAGACAACCTTATCAATTTTCCAACAATTAGATATTTTTGTTACCTATGTTAAACAAACAGCAGAGGAAAGTAATAGCAGTTTAAATACTTTTCATTTTAATTAAGGAATGGGTAGACCATACTTAGTGAGAAGCACTCCCTAGTGTACTATTCTAGCATGACTGCGAGACCTCTGACTAAGTTTTCAACCTATTCTAATGACATGCTTTTCCAATTAGTCTCAGTGAACCTATCTGTCCTTTTCAGGTTTGGTTTTTCTTGTTTAATAACAGCAGGTTGGAAACCGGATCTTTGTGCTTCAAGAAACAAGGAGTATTAATAAATGTGTATGTAAGCAAAGTGTTGCCAAGACCCTGCCATGCAATACCTGCCCACTCACTTCATTTTTCATAATGGAAGCACCAAAACTGTCTCAGGAACCTTGTGTAATATCCAGTGATCATAACTACCAATAAGTATTTTTTACATTCAAAAAAAAAAAAAAAAAAAAAAAAGCTAAAATCTGTTTTTAGAGCCTTCATGACACTCAGCACCTGCTTCCCCCTCCCTGACTGATAACACACCACTGCTCATCATATGACTGCCTCCTATTTTCAGTAAGAAAAGTCACCTAAATTCACTATTATTTTAACTTATGTTACACGTTACCTCCACAGGGTCCTGCAGTGAAAGCATGAATTTTTGCAGGCAATCTAATATTTTGATTCCACAGACACACTTTGGTTTAGTTTTGTAATTACAAACTAGTTTATGAGAAACATTACACACAGCTTTGTAGGTTACCCCTTCTGTGGTGTTACATACTTTGTAGGTTATCCTTCTTATTTGATATTATACATTCAAAGTGAGGCTTGGCTACTGTTTTTTAGCTTGACAGCACAGCACTTAAAATACAGGGACCACTGGGCATTTTAAAGTTTGTAAAAAATACACACTAATCCCTTCCCCACACCACCATCATTATACCCCACACCACACACCACCATTAAAATTTTAACCTTTAAAAAAAACACCTGATTTCCAGTCCTAAAAATTTCAGGCTTGGTAGTCAGGCTAAAATGTCAAGAGATAAGATATTATAGCTTGATTACAAGAACTTACAGCTTTTCTTTCTTAGGTCTATGAGACTGTACCTTTGGTTGTTTACAGTCTTTTGGAAATAATGCCAAAGATGAACAGGTTATCAGGACCAGAGTTTATTAGACCTGCTACAACTAACAGTACACCATGAAAAATCCATCAGAATGTTTCAGTGATCAAAAAGTATCTTGCAAATACCCAGATTGACCACTGAAGAAGAACTTACAATTTTCACTGTGAAAGCTTTCTTTGAAAGAAATCACAGAAGTCATTAAGTTACACAGGTTAAAAATTTATTAAGTACCATTTTCAGTCTACTGGTAGATACAAAATTCATCTCCCTGTGGGGAAAAAAAAAAAAAAAAAAAAAAAAAAATAGAAGGTGAAAATCAGTGGTTTTCTTTCACACTTTCTGGAAAAGTAGACAAAGAATATTAATAACATTTTCACTTAGCAGTCTCACTATCTTAATGTCAGAGAACTTTGCACACTACATCAGTTACAGGAAGTTCATCTTGCCTGGGCATCAGTCTACTGCCTCCACACTTGCAGCAGGGAAAACCCTCTCAGCTCAGCAGGAGAGGAAAGGAACAACCATCATTTTCACGCTTTTCTTTCTCTCTCCTTTTTTTTCTTTTCCTTTTTCTTTTCTTTCTTTTCTTTCTTTTTTTCCTTTTTTTTTTTTTTTTTTTTTTTTTTTTTTAAAGTAATCAATAGGGTGTATATGCTCAGCCAGTACCCAGTCATCTTTTAAACTGTGAGACAGCAGGAATCACCTGCCAAAGACCAGATAAAATTTACTATTTGACCTGAGCCTTGAGAGCATTTGGACAGGTGTCTCCTCTATTAAGGTATTCCCACATGGGAATCCATGTGGGATACTAATGTGAAATTCAGCCATCTGCCTGCAGAACTTTATAAGTGCCTATATCCATTTCTACACACAGAGCTTTATCAGTGTACTACTGCAGGGCTCTGAGTGAACATCCCAGGATTCAGGAGGTATAATCAGCCATCACGTGCATATAGTACTTCTTGCACACTCTAAAATCACCTATGGAAAGCTCTGGAAAAGAAAGGACAGGCACAGAAGAAACACTTGGCTTCATTTTACTATTCCAGGCCAGCCATTTGGTCATTCTACCATAACGGAAAGTATGTGTGCACTGTAGCTGAGAACTCTGCGAAGCTTGGCTGAATGTGAAACTGGGTTTCTAGTAATTTTGAAAATTAAAAAGAAGTATTGTGTAAAATGAATAGCCAAGGCCTGTGTTTAACTGAGGGCAACTGTTTATCTGATTTGTTAGTTACTCTTTTAACATTTTCATTTCACAACTTACATGTCACCACTATCAGGTACCAGGGCATTATATTTCCTCTATATCATAAAACAACCACACGTTAGACCGTGACAATGACATTCTACATAAACCACCACATTTCCAAGTGTTCAAAACTTTCAGGTGACTTTCTAAAATCCACATGGAAAAATTAAGCAACAAGTACTTCTTTATCCAAGGCTTTGTTTGGCAAACCTGATTTCAGTTTTTAAAGCTTAGCTTTGCCCAAAGGATGTACAAGGACTGTTGGATCATCTCTTCTGGAAAAACATCAAATTGTCACAGCAGAGGCTTGAATACTGACCTGACATATTTGTTCTACAAGAGATGGATCTGGCTGTCTCAAATTTGGCACCAAAAATGTGATCACAAAGATGACTTGCTCTAAAACTTGGATGAAATGAAGGAATCCTGACACTCACTTCTTCATGTAACCACTAGATCACAATTCTCACAGGTTTTCAGGAATAAAAGGAAGTACATTGTCATAAATTCACATTGGTCGTATTAATTCTTATCAGTAGCTATAGAGAAAAATCTAGGAATCTCAGATGTCCCTTTTCTGATGCCTCCGTAACAGACAAATTACAAATTTGCAAGACAAGACTATTTCCATATATGAAAACTCCTGAAACTCTCGAAGTCCTTTATGACTAGGTGCAATTATCTTTACTTTACACAAGGGGAAAGTTGGGCAGAAGTATATTAAAGTTCTTATCTAAGCTCTCAAAGCTAAAATTGCTGATTTGGCTATGCTGACTCAGTTTCATGCTATGTAACCACTGGATAATCCTGTTTCCATACAGGACATGTTACTCATGTAATTTTAAGAGATAAAATGTAGTATTTTGCAGACACTTCTGACGTTCTTCTGCAGTGTGCTTCTTCATAATCAAATGCCAACGCATTCAAATGGCTCAGATCAAATCCAAAGTTACATTAAGTAGCAGGCACTTTGTTACAGAAGTGGTATCCAGTTTACTTCAAGTAGAAGGACTCACTGGACAACTCAAATAGAGAGATGTAGATTACATTATTTACAATGTAAGAAGACAAAAAGGATTTTTCATCTCTGTAGGTATAGCTGGAGTCACCCTTGGATCATATTAATCAACAGGATGCCTAACTTCTTCAGTCTGAGAGGAATTAAACAATTACTTCAAAATGGTTATTCTGCATGCAAGTCCCCTGGGAAGTCTGTTGCCAACATCACTACTACTCCATCCTGAAGTGCCCAGGAGACTGGTTAAGCAAACACTTCACCTTTTTTGTTTTTCCTGTAGGGAAAGGGGAATCTCTCACCTTTTGATGCTTCTGAAAACAGCAGAAGTATCCCAGCATGCCATGCGGCAGGGAGTATGCAGCCTTCCATGGTGCTTGACAGAACCATGTTCAATTTGTATTGTTCTACCACATGGTTAGATCAAGCACAAAGGAAAACCCCATGAACAGCCAGAGTCAGAGTTAGGCAGCACCAAAGAGAGGAGAGCGTTGAGAGGAAGCAGCATGGAGAAGCACAAGATGAAGATTCAGAGGGCTGCTCTCCACTCCACTCATGCAAAAAGGTGATGGATACAAGAGGTCATCCTTTATGCTAAAACTGCAGGAACATCCTGGAGTGCAATTGGGGTTAGTGTACAAGAACAGAGCCCAGGTGAATTCAGAGACAGGACTAACATGATAGAAAATTCTACCAAAGCACTGCAAACAGCTCCTTCCAGGAGGGATGTGCAATTTCCACCAGATATAGAATACCCAATCTACTCTGTTCTTTAGTAGCTACTTACTCTCTCCCAGGTGTCTCCTTTCAGTATAAATGCCATGTTGGTTAAATCTATTTATTTAAATGCAATGTTAGAAATATAGTACTATTCTTTCATATATTAGTTACTAGTGTCAGTTAGCAACTTCTATTAATAATAGTAGGTTCTGAGCTGATGGCCAAGCTCTGGCATTAAAGGCTCCCCAGGCTCCCTTTTAGCCTGATTTCAGCTCCCAGTGGACTTTCATGCTGGCAGCACTTTGTGTGGTGATCTATAATTAGCACTGGGCTGGTTTATTCTCTTTTGTTTGGTGTTTGGTTCCCCTACCAGCTGCACTTGACAGCAAGGTAGCATATACCTGCTACTACTGACATATTAAGGCAAACAGGAGAAATTTGTTAGTCTGCTTCTTGGCATAGCTGTTGGGTTTTGTATGGCACTTTGCTGGGAAGCATTCCCTCTTTCTAACATCCTGGATTATTTCAAACAGCGTTACTTCTTGTAATTCATTCCTGCAATTTTGATGTATAGAGTAGGGCATTCAGTTTTGGCTTGACTGCTCACACTGAAATAAAACTCGCATTGACTTTAATGTCAGCAGAGCTATGGCAATGCTTTTGAAAGTCGCATCTCTAAAGATCTATCAGGCATCATGACCAAGAGAGGAAGTAGCTGTCCTCTGCAAGTGTTCAGAACATTTTGGTGAATTCCAGTGAAGGTCAGTGCTTGCGCTTTTAGAAAAAAATATCATTTTCCTTAGTAAGGGGTTTGTGTTGCCTAAAGAACAAAGTCAGCATCAAGCACATTATTCATTAGCTTCATGTAAAACAATGCAAGTAGTTGAACAGAAATGACAGATAATACAGCAAGGGAGTTTGTTCCATCATTTTGCTATGAACCATCATTATTATGCTGAAAGGAAGCACACAATTACTTGGGAACACCAGGAAATAAGTACAGCGTTAACTTAGTAACCTCATAACATGGGACTGTGTAAAGCAATGAAAGTAAGACAACTTGCTTTACTGTCTATCTTTACAATCTAAGGAAAACTAAAGCAGTTTTTTAGGGGAACCTAACACAATAAACTTTCAATCCTTACAACCTGTGAAACTAGCCAGAGTCCTAACTAATAAAAAAATTAGGTTTTTTTGTTTGCTTGTTTGTTTGTTTGTTTTGGGGGTTTTTTTTGTGACTCATGCAATGTGGCACAAAGAGACATTAATTTTCTTCCACGTTTCATTCAAAGTATGCATGACTCTGGAATCCACACCTCATTTATTTAGAAATAATACAAATACCTAGCACTCCTTCCAATAACTTTGCATGGCTCTAGCAAAGAAAGATACAGAATTACATATACGTATTCTTACAGAGTTTTAATAATGCAGCAACTCTGGCTCTTTTAAGTAAATTCATCCAGAGTACTCTGCGTCTAGCAACAAAAAGTATTAGTTCATATATGCCAAAGACTAGTTGGAATTACATACATAATATAAATTAACCATATAAATTGGTTTTCAGTATTTAGTGAAAAAATCTGTAACAAACTCAGCAGTTCAGTGTCCATGAACTCTTTCAGTCCTACAGAAACAAATGCAGTCACAGCTCTTCCTGAGAAACCCCTAGAGAATATTTTGAATGAGTCTCTCTTCCTCTACCGCACTAATTAAACATCACTTAAAATAACTGCCTAAGCTAATCATCAACTACAATGAACAATAAGTACTAGGACACAAAGAAAAGTCTTCCCAAACCCTAATTTATGTCCCCTGGATACATGAGTGGCAAAATACTCCACAGGAATCTTGTGGCCTTTCTGCTTGTTGCAGACTATTGCAAAAACATAGACTCCTTTTTTTTTTTTTTTTTTAAGCACAAAAAAGTGATAACTTTGCAACTCTGGTAAGCATTACTCAGCTTAATCTCAGCACACACCATGGCAATGTGAGAGAAGAGAACAAATCTTGTCCCACTTTAGCTTTTGAGGCACCTGAGTTACAAGGGTAATCACTTTGCTTTCTGCCATAGCTAATAAAGACACCTCCAGAGAACAATGTGGACCTCAAGTGAGGAATCTAAATTACTCTGTATTCTGCCTACATGGGGAATCTAGGACAACCATGTTATTTGGATGCCTAAGTGATATGGATTCATCTGTGACTCAACATTCACTCCCTCTCTTTTCATTGCTTCTTTACTATAATTGCAAATAACAATGGGAAACAAAGCAGTTCAGATGGTTAGTATTTTTGAAAGCTTCTTCAACTTAAAATTGAGGCTCAGCCTTGAAATAAACTTCTTTAACTATGACAGAGCAATGTATTTTCTTACTAAGGAGCATAATTTCTGCCAATAGTGACCTATGTGCTCTGTTGGGCTGATGCTTCCTTCAGCAAAAAAGGTTTCATTTCTGCCTACTCTATCCCTACTGCAGTGTAGAAAACCTTCATCATAACATTCATCATGAGCTAGTGAAGGCTTTAGAGTAGCTGACACAAATATTAACCCAAAAATCTGAATTGATATCAAAGATTTTAGAGAAACAGGAGGGCTATCATCAGTATACAGTACAGTCAAATTACGTTTTGAACAGGAACATTTCTACAGTACAAGGGAATTCAGCTCCACTACTCTCAGTCATAGCAGTCATGTTGTGCTCTCTATGGATTTCAGCTTCAGAAAAATTTAATGTAAATGAAAGCTCAAACATACTCAGTCACAATGTGTGGTGAAGACTTCAGGTTCATAATTATTAATTGAGTCTAGGATTTTACCTGCAAGTGATTTGTTGCTGTTAAACAACCTTCCATTCAGACAGAATTATTCTTATGCACAACAAACACACATTTTCACAATTTCACTGTATTCTGAAAGTTTTTGAAGTCCCTGCATCTTTTGGGGAGGGGACAGGGTGGGTAGAAGAGTAGAGGACACAGCATTTAACTGAATAAAACCAAAACACATAAGAAAAAAATCACTGAAGGAAATTTGAATGCAGTTAATTTTCCTGTTGTACAGATCATAGGCAATGTTTCATATTACTTTCCCTCACCTCTGTTCAAGCAAAAGCACTCGTGAGCAAAATTGCTGGAGCTTGGCCTTGGACAGAATTTGCCACAAGAATTTGCCAGGGCTAGAGCATCCCATGCAGGACTGCCCATGCCCATCACTTTTACCTCCATCATGGACAAACTTATAAGCTGTCAAGGCTTGCTGCCTGCTCAGGTGGGAGCTACTGGAGACAAGCATGCTAAGGGCAAATACAGTCATGAATCCCCCAGCACATGTCACTGCAGCACTGTAAAAAGGCAGACAAGAGCAGGTGTACATCAGTGCTTTTCATCAAACACACAATGCTAAGGGCTATTATAGGAATAAACAGTCTGTAAATGACTATTTACTTACAAAAATGGAAGTAATTTGCAAAGCTGTCAGAGTGACTGACAAATTATGGGAATAAATGAAAGTTTGTTTGAAATGAAAAGGCCCACTGTGCAGCCTGTGTTCTCCTGACTGGGAACACTCCATCCAGTGCAATGCTATGCTTCTAGGGCTGAGCCAATGTAGGGAAGAGAAAGAGAAAAAGAAATTTCAGGTGATCACAAGTAATAGGAATTCTGTTCCAAAGTAGACAGGTGAACATAAAGGAAGACAAGGACTGGAAAAGGTACATAAAGAATTAGGAGGAAAACTGCAGCTATAAAGGAGGTGTTTTATTAAATGCCTTTGAGTGGACAAAGGGAAAATACATTGCTACCTAATAACAGGGCACAGTACCAGAGATACAAAACAACCCCTGAACATGCAAGCTCTGGATATATATAAACCACACAGCCTGACTTTGACTTGGGTTGGGTTAACAAGAGTCAAGTGTCCCAAAAGGACAGAATTGTGCTGGCAGATGGTTCATTGTCCTCCTCCTGTTATTTCCCATGCTTTTGATTTGTACTGCACTACCTCAAACTTAAGCAAAAAATTACAATCTGTTGCCTCAATACAAGAAGAAGCAGGAAGATAGGTTTACTTCATAGTACTTCAAGTAAGTAATAATTTCTAAGATTTTTATTTTTAAGAATTGGAAGATACAAAGCTTTCATCTTGTGATGCTCATATCTATACATACACCTTGATCATTATCAGAAACGGTTTGTCTAGGTAGAGCAGGTAGAACTTTCATCACTTTTCAAATACACAATATACCGGAAAACATATACATATCAAAAGAAAAAAATATATATACAACTGAATAGAAGGACACCTCTCTGCAAAAGATATTTCACGCAAAGTATCACATGGCCATCACGGATCCTGCCAGCTCTTGAAGTGACAAAAGCCTACCACAGAGACAACACAATCTGTTCATAGATTCCTTTCCCTTCCTTCTAAAACCTGACACTGCCTTAGAAAACAAAACTGCTGTGTAATGAACTTAATAAAATGCTAGTGGGAAGAAGATTTTGGCATTCTTTTTTCCCCCCATTTTAAGTATGGGAGACTCCCACAGCCTAAGGCTGCAAAGTACCATTGGATCATTTGTTGGTCATAGTGGGCAGATGCAGCCAAAAAGAAAATGATCATCAGGATTTTATTGTTGCCACTGAAAATGACAGCATTTCCCTTTTCTAAACAGAAGTGAGAGAATTAGTCACAGGCTGTTCCTTCCATTTCTCTTTCAAGAGAAACCATTTTTGGTGTTGGATGCTGTAACTGTGGGGACAGTTGAGCAAAGGGGAGATTTATTATTATTTAGGTGCACTGCATTAAATGGGCAGCAGAAAAACACAGGAAACAGTACCTATTCCAATCTGAGGCTTAAACATATTCGATAGCACATTCACCAGCTTTGCCTGTCTCGCAGCACCAGGCAAAACCATGCTCCTGTCCCTGCTGTTCCTTCATTTCATGCTATAACGCCTCCAATTCTCCTTTTTCAAAACAATTATGTACATTATCTACCTGTTGCACAGAAACCCCTTCATATGGCCCTTAATAATCTTTGCAGATGTTGCTTCATCATTACCAGTAATAGCCTGAGTCACTTATTCTGGGGAGGAAATAGCATCTGGGAAAAGTGACATTGTCATTCAGACAGAATTATTTTTATGCACAACACATCTTCACAATTTCACTGTATTCTGAAAGTTTCTGAAGTCAGAAGACGATGAATTAAAAAAAGTTCTTCTTGCTATCTTCTTTAGATAGTATTCTATCTAAAAGGATGGTGGGGAGCTGGAATAAAACAGAGGGAGACAAAATGCAGAGCCAGTTTTTCTACATTTTAAAATTTTATTTTATTTTTCCATTCTGCATAGTCTGTCCTCCTGGTTTAATTTATTTAACCAAATACTGTTCTATTTAGCTTATCTGCAGGACTACTGCTTCAGGACTACCTCAGGATCTAAGATTTCAGAACCAGTCCTTTCCCTGATGTCAAAATATTAAGGTTTCCTATGTTTTAACTACTCATGGGTGTGATTGTGACATTGGCTGAGTACCTGTGCTCCCACAGAACTCACACTTTTCTATGACTCACTTCCCAAAGGTGAAAGACCAGGGCAAGATAAAATCCCTCAAGTTGCTTCCTTGACCAACCCCTCATACTCAGTGGGGTTTGCCCCCAGAAAAACAACTTTCTGAGTATTGACACATAGTAAGTGTCAATACTTAATACAAACAAACTACATGAAAATACCATCATCCTGAAACAAGAACCCTTTGAGCACAGAGATGCAGATGTACAAAAGTATTTTAAATAACAGTGCTTTTCTCATTCACTGAGCAAAAGATGTAAAAACTAGACAGGGAGAATCCCATCAACCAGCAAGAATCCTGACAAATTAGTAAGAATTGCCATCCCATCAGGATTGTGAAGGGTCACCCCTGGATATCACACAGCATTGCAATAGTCTGATTTTGAATGATGAAGCTACCTCATGGACTTTGCTGCACAGAGACATGCTGGGTTAAAACCTGGGATATTCCTTAAGATGAAAACATAGAAAATTTCTGCTAAATGCCAAGTCTGACACAGCCATAATTCAAAGAGACCACTTGAACAGAGTAAGTGCCAAAGATGTCTGCTCTCTGGAGTGACTTACAAACTTAAGATTCTTCTAAACCATTAGACACTCCCTCTGTCTCATTTGAGCGGAGAGAGAACTGACTTCAGTCAGTTCTACAGACTCTACAGACTCTTCTACAGACTCAACTCTACAGACAACGACAGCTTCTATACTGAGCTTTTGAACAGAATTAGTTTCCATCCATCTGAAATCTTTGTTCTGAAGCTGCACAATCCCTGCTCTCCTCCATATGCCCACCTCCATAATTCAGGCTGATGCTTTTTCCGTGTGGTTTTGATATACTCATAGAACTAGAGACCAAGAAAAGCCATCCTAATGCTCAAGAAAAGGACTCCCAAGATAAGAACTCATACAAAATATTATTCTCAGCATCATCCGGTACTGTGGCTCTGCACTGTTGCTCTTCTTAGCTATGACCTTTCATAAATGATATCAGATGTTGTTTGCCTTATCCAATAGCCTGAACCATTGTTCAAGACATGCATTCACATACATAACATTAATTTCTCTAGCATCTTAATAAAAGCAGAAGAAAATTAAAATGTCAAATTTGCTACAGATTTATACTCTTCTGTTTCTGCAGTCTACTTTCCTTTCTACCTTACATGTATGAATTTTCATTTCCAGTTTATTTAAATATGAATATTACTTGCTAATTATCTTGTTACTGTGATGGACATAATCCAAAAACCTAGAGAGAAGTATGTCATAATTTCAGTTCTGGTTATGAATTTTGTGGCTTAAGTCACAAACAATTGAAGACTTTAACAAACATGCCGAAGAAAAACTAACTACAAATTTAGCTATATTTATTTTGTTTTCCCCATAAAGCAAAGGTTTAGCGCAGCATATTGTTCACAGAGATACGCACAGCATAACAGTGTGTTTTGGGTGGCTGCCATTTAGTTTCATGCTGCATCCTCATCTAGAGTCATTAAACTTTTATCACAAGGACCACTATTAATCATGTTTGTTTTGGTTTTTTTTTCCCCAGAAGAAAAAGACAAAAGTCATAGTAATTTCTGTGGTGAATACTGCAAAGTACTCCATCAATAACAGTCATTTTCCTTCTCAGTACACACTAATAGATTTGCTCACTGAAACCTGCTTGTCTTCACAGTATACAAAAACACAGATATCTAAAATATATATATAATCAAGAGAAAAAAATCATGAACAAGTAGTCTGCTTAGTGGTGGTGTATAAGGAAATGAATGTCCTTTTACTAAGAGCTGGACCATAAATAAGTAATGGATAGGATTGAGAAAATGGTGTTTATTTTACTTTGGAGATTATTTTCAGGTGGAAACATTTTTCCATCTAGTTCACAACACATCATATTTGCTATGAAACACGTTTGATTCAAAAGCCCAAAAATCTTACCAGCTGCCATGGCAGTTTTACCTGAACTAGAATATGTTACTTGTGGGTATTAAAAAAATAATCCATGGAAGTATGTTAACTGTTGCCATCCCCTTACCTCCTGCTTCACTTACAGTCTAGGCAAGCAATGCTCATTGCTAGTTTTATAAAAATCTCACTTACACTGCTCTCAGCCTTTTAGGTCTGAGAACTTGAGCTCATCTCCCATTAAGGTCCTTAAGAGTTCTGCCTGAACACAAATGATGATCCGTCCACCTTCCATCCCTTCCACATATGATATATGCCATATAGATTCATATACATCTTCATTGTTTTCCTTAGACCATTTGCAACCTAGTAAATTCTTTGAAATGAAATGTCACAAACTTTTCCCTTTTTCTTTTCTGTGTTTTTAAGATACATGCAGAAGCCAGCTATAGACTGTCCTCCTCCCATGTTTTGTTTCCTTTTTATTTTTTAATCTATAAAGTAATTTGTTTTCTGGATAACTAACTGAATTTTCCAAATTTAATTTTCAAAGATGCTCCGTAATACCCATTATAGCAAACACTGTCCTGCAGATTTGATTAGCAGGCTCCCTGAACCTGCTTATTTCTGAATTGAAAGCTCAGTCCAGCCTGGATAAATGAATTACCTGAGCAGCGGAACTTCTTGCTCTTGATCTGGCTGATGCGTTTGTTGGCAAGGCGACGTGGATTGCTGCACCGAGCGCCGCTGGTTTCTATCGGATTATCCTGCAGGTAATCAGCCAGCCACTTCAAATGGCAGTCACACACAAATGGATTCTGAGCTAAATGTCTGCAAGAAGGATGGGATGTTTAATCAGAAGTGACCTGTGACACTGGCCTCCATCACTGTTTCTCACAAACGCAAACCTGAAGAGTAGAATAATTGAATGAGCTTCCAAAGACCCAGGCCTGGTGGAAGCCACACAGGGCTGCACATGAATGGGAGGATTCTGTAGCAATCACATTTCGTAGCTCATTAAGCCTGCTGCAAGTCCCTTCGCAGAGGAAACAAAAATAAAGATAGCGAAGCCTGCTTAAAGACAAAGACTTCCTGTCCACAAAGTGCAGTGTTTTCTCCTTAGAGTTTGATATGTTGCCTTCTGAGAGAAATGCATCTTTTTAGGTGCAACTGACCTGAAGATAATTTAGTATCCTTGGTTAAAAGAAATTTTATTGACAAGCTCCACTTCTTAGGGCTCAAAATGTGAATTAGTGAAGTGTCTTGGATCTGTGGGCAAAGCCAGCAGCAATCCAGAGGTCTTTTTCCAAGACTGAAATTGGTATTTACATGTACTTATAATTCATAATAGTACATCCCTTATGTATTTTTCCTGGACAAAAAATTTTTATTGAGACTGAATTGTTTATGTAAGGTAGAACTTCAGTCTATCCTTCACAAAAACTTGCATAATGTATTTCCAACACAACTGGAAATTATAGCATTGATTTGAAACAGACACTTAGATTTTGTTCATAGAAATATCTTAGGGAGAAAACGCATTTCTTTACTGCTGTTATGATTCAATCTGCTTGACAAAGCTAAGCACTGTATCAAGAATGTGTTTTCAGGTCTTTTCCAAAGCCAGATTCTGATCTAACCTAAAAGGATTTGCACCAGTCCCTCTGCCTTCCAAGCGAGCAGGACGTGGCTCTCCAATAACTCCAAAACCAGCTGAAAAAGACAGATGTTTAATTTGGTTTGGATAGAGTCATAATGTTACAGCCTCAGAAGAACTGTGCGCTCTTTCTGCTAATGTGTTTTTATATTTATGAACTCCCACTTAATAGAAGGAGTATAAAATAACTGCAGGGCAAGGGCTGTCAAGGAGTGTAAAGTGAAAGCAACACGTAACAGGAAGTGCCTGAAGAAACCAAAGATTATTTTTGTACAAGAGTCTTTTCTGCTATGAAAGGTTGAAAGAACAAACAAGCATTTCACAGCAGGAGATGGGACTGGCTTTGTAGCTCTAGAAAAAAGGCAGACAATGGCAATCACTTGGAGTACTACAAATGGGAGAATGAATCAAAACACTTCTGAGAAAGTGTCTTGGTGAGAAGCAGCAAGGTCAAAGTAACAGCCACCAGGAGTACCAGTAAAACCCCATGGAAACAAAGGAGAAATTTTTATACCTTAAAGGTGGTTTTGTTGTTAAATGTGATACATCTTAAATACTTCTGTAAATGAACCTTCTCAGTCAACCTTATCTATGTGCACAAATATGCTACAGCAGAAGAAAATACAGTAAAGGTAAGGGTTATATTATTATTCTAATGCCTTAATGGTTCGTAGCCATGCACACTGGCCAGATGTAGAGACAATCAGGTGTTGCCAGTTATGAGGAGGAAGGCATGAGCTCCTGTTAAGCCCACCTGTGCCCAATTAGGGCTGGCCCCAAAGGCACATGAGCAGAACTGGGGGACCAATAAAAGGTGGGCTTTGAGAAACGAGCAGGGGTCACTCCTGATCAGCCTCAGAGGAGGAGGATAGGTGACTCAGGAGCGTTAGCACTGGGATAGACTAACTGATCCTAAGGGCAACTTTTGGAGTGCTGTTCTTGCACCTTGGCAAGAACACCTACTGGACCCCAAAACACTGTTTTCCAAAACAGGAAAGGATTGTCTGCAACAGCCAGATATTTGTTGGAAATAAACGTGGTGCTTGTGGCTGCCTGAGGACATAGCAGGAATCCCTGCTGCTAGAAATCATGCTCATTTTTATACGAATTAAAACATCTATAGAACTAATTTGGCCAATGCAAGTCCAATATTAATATATAATATATACATACATGTACATGTATATTTTTTTTCAGTACTTTAGTATGTGTATGTATATATACATATAAAATGTGCATATGTATTCCAGAATGTATTCATATACATACACATATATTTCTATTTAATACTGGAAATACATATACTTACATACTACATAAACACAAAGAGTCTTATATGCACACACAAATAAATCTGAATTCAAATACAGGGTATGAGGGAGAGGGTTCTTCCTTGGTTTTCATTTATATCAGGCTGCCAACTCCAGCTCTGAGGGAGTACCATTTACCTTACTATCTTACTACTTATAGCTTGAGGATGAAACATTTTGCTGTAAAATATTGAGTCTTGTCTATATTTTTGCTATCATTTTTTTCTTCTGATCTGCCTTCTCCTAATGCCTCCAATTCAAAAACTCACAGAATATATTTAGAGGATTTTGATAATGGACCAAGTAATACAATGTACCATTTCTGTCAAGTGGAATGTTAGCTGAAATATGGTTTCAGAAGTCACTATCTGTAGATCAGGTCACAGCCCCAGTAAGGACAGATGCCTGCTCATTAGCTCATTTTAAAAACTGTTAATCTATAGTATTAAAAGAATCTGCAAATGGGAGAATGAATCAAAACACTTCTGAAAAAGCATCTTGGTGAGAAGCAGCAAGGTCAAAGTTTATATATAGTAGAGTCAAATTTACGTGTTATGTTCTCAACAAACAATAGGAATGACTTACTCTGGGAGTGCAGTACACTCATGGCACTTATGTCTCTATGGGCAGGCTGTATCTATAGCTGGTTGTGCTGAATTTAGTACTTTTTTTTTTTTTTTTTTTTTTTTTTTTTTTTTTTTCTGGGTATCTTCCAAATTGTCTTAATGTCAGATGCAGAGCCTTTGCAAAGCCAGGCAACATCTTTGAGGGAAAAAGAAAGAGCTGTCACTTATGATCTGCCTGCATACTCACAGAGTCTGTATCGATCGGAGAGGTGCAAAAAGCCCCTTGCTGATGGTCTGCAGTTTGTTGTCATAAAGAGATAGCAGTTTGAGATTATGCAGACCTTGGAATGTGTTTACCCTCAGGCAGTTGATTTTGTTGGCGTTGAGAAGCCTGAAAACAGAGGAAAGGGTTATAATTCATTAATCTTGTAATAAATAAATATAGACTGAAATTTGGGGATAATTCTAAAAAATATTAACACAGTCACCAAAGTCAACACATATTTAATGCTCTTCACTTGCCTGCTACGTTAATAATAATAATAAAAAATCATAGTCAACACTAGCATTTTCACAGCTGGGGAATATACAGACATACAACAGTGCTACCTAACTAATATCAATACACTGAATTTTCTTATTTTTATGTTGTGGAAAAAAAAAGTTTGACCTTAGATAGGAGAAAGTCCCATAGAAGGCAATGATAGGTAAGAGGTTACATTTTGACATGAAATTAATTTTACAAAATCATAAGCAGCCCTGGTGTGATCTCTCTGTGACCTGGATTTCTGTAGTGACACCCAATCCACACTCCTGTTGGCTCCACCACAAGTAACAGGGTAATGATCATATTAGGCTACAGGAACAGTTACTCCCATGAATTTGACTTCTATGACTTTTGCCCCAACAGCAAACATCAATGTCATCTCTTATTACTTGCTTCTTACAGCCATTTGTATGTACAACCCAAAGCAACTTTCATTCTTTCTTGGTTCTTCTACATTAAGCACTTCTCTTTTATGCTTGTACATTATCTTTTCCATAAAGAACAGGTTAACAAGTCACTAGAAGGCAGAATCACAGAATGAGCTACTGAGTTTTGAAAACTTTCCCAACATGCACCTTGGCATTATAAATCCTTTGGCTTCTGCCACCTGTCCTTGTGATTCCACTTAATAAGCACTAAGAACAAAGCTGATCTAGAACTGCAGTGAATTCATATGACTGGAATTAATTTTTGTTAGTTTCAACACAACACAAATAAACACAGTGTTGGAAATTAGACATCAAAATGTCACAAGTTTTTCTGGCATCAATTTTCCATGACCTGATTCATGGTGATACAATCTGTGACATTTCTGTAAAAGCCAAATACTGAAAATGAGAGAAAATGGTCCTATATATACAGCCACAAAAGCAGGGGCTCTCTCCTTTAAACGTCAGAGAAGACAAGGTAATTTGAAAAAGGAAAGTTCCCATGCAGCCTATTTAGAAGGGAGAATTCAGAGGTACTACACAGCTTTTCTGAGGAGGCAACACCTATTCTACACATTTACACAATGTATCTGCAGTACCTAAGTCTAAAGAGGACTTACAGTGCACTCGACAGAAATTCAGATCTGTCCATACTCAGTGGATCATGAGGTAGATTAATTACCTATTTCTGATAAGAACCAGTGAGAAAAGAGCAGGGTTTGGGGGGAAGTGAAAACCTGTGAGAAAGAAGAATAAATCACTCATAAATTTTTTTCCTCAGAGTTACTGTGTGTTAGAGGATGACTTTTAGACAGAAGAATTTAGGTTTACATTCCTTTCAAAACTCTCAGCTGTTCTAAAATATCCCCTCTGTGGATATTCCCCTATCTAAATCACAATTCTTTGCTTAATCTTTCTTCACTCTCACAGTTCCCCAATGGCATCTAATTACTAATTAGATATTCAAGGCTGGCCTCACATGGAGTTAAAAGCGGTTAGAACAGTTTATTTATTTATTTATGTAAACACAAAGACAGGTGAGAAAAACATATTCCAGGAAGCAGAAACAGTGATCTTCCTTAAACACTAAACTATACTACTCAGAAACATACCAAGGGTTCCTTTTCATTGGACTCACACCAACAGAAGGGGCAATATTAGAAGCTGAGTCTTATTTAACAAGAATTACATGGTATTTATTTTGTGTCTATTTAGGGTGAAAGTAATTGTCCTATTTTGTTGTCAGCTTGGCTGGATGAGATTTATACATGGCCCCCAGATGGGGTGCAACATTCAAAAGGAGGGCAAAAAGTCAAGCAGAAATAAACCAACTCACTATTCAGAGGGATGATGGATTATTAACTTGCCTCCATTTTCTTCCCTCTGGATATGTTAAAACACATAAAAATCTCTTGTATGCCTACCTAGGACCACTACAGAAAACAGCAGAATGGTTAAAGACTTTGTGGTTTGCAGATCATTGAAAGTGTTTCCTCAAGAAGCAGGTTTGTTCATAGACATCGAAATAGTAACATTTCATCTAAGGCTTCTGAATGAATGTGTACTAAATTGGCACTGTAATTGTATCAGATACTCAAAAGTACCATCTGCATAATTAAGATGGTCCCATAATTCAATTATATGCCCAAGCACAGTTTCAAGTGATTAACATTTAAATAACATTTTGAACTCCAAACCCAAACTATTGAAAAAATAGTTTTTTAAGAGCAAATGGGGGTGTTTCTATTGCTTTTACCCTTAGAAATGTTTGTATTTTCAGCTCAGTGAAGTCAGGAAATCAAACTATCAGCAAATAAACACATAGCTCAGAGAATGAAATGGCAGCCTAGCAACACATACTGCAGGAGACTGCAGGTTGATTTCTGTTGCTACAAATTGGACCAGAAATCATCCTAGGTACGTCAATGAGCCAAAATGAAAATGTCAGGGACAAAGGCTGCCCGGAGCCACTGGAAGTCTTTCTTTTTACTAGCTTTGTGTTTTGACATCAACCGCAAGACCGTAAGAATGAAAATGTTTGGCATTCTGTGAACTGGCTGGCACATCCCACATGCCAGGCTCCACTGGGGAAAAAATCAGAACTCACCGGAAAAACACAGATGTAAAATGCATATGAGACTTGTAAAGAAGAGAAATGAAGTTATCTGCATGGGTAGCAAATAACAGCAGAATACAAAGTGAATATACATCACTTGTATAAAATATCAATAGTTAAAGGTTTTGCCTTTAAGGCTCAGAAGAAAAGATTCCTTAGGATATAAAATACCTGGTAGAAAAAGCCCAAGAATTTTTTAACATTTTTGTTTGCTTGTTTGTTTTTTTCCCTATCTAGAATTTTCTCTTGATATTTATAGAGAATCAAGTGTCACTTTTAACACAACTATTCATAGGAGAACAGCTCAAGTGCCAATATATAAGTATCTAGTTAAGTACTTTGCCCTCCCAGCAGTCAATTTCAAGCAACAGCTAATGACAGAATTGTGAGTGCCCCTACTCACTTATTGGCAAAATAATTATATTAGGTTCCAGGAACATTTTTTAATGGCCTAGAGTGTAGACTTTGAATGCCTCTCACTGTGTCAAGATATTTAGACATCTACTAAAATTTACATTTTCTAATATGATGGCTGCCCACTGAAGTCTGTCAGTGCTTCAGTTAATAAAAACCAGTGTGAAATCATCATCATGCTTGCTTGAAGCAGCTTCAAGTATTTCTCCATGTTCAGGAAACTGGGTTATGGTGATGAAAAAGGTATTCAATATAAATTAGAATTGAAAAGTCACATGCTCATAATGAATCAAGATGGAAGCCCAGATCACAGTCTGACATTACTGTTTTGGAGAGATTTTAAAGGACTTCTTTCTTTTCTGGACCAAAAGAATGCAACTCCAGCTGAACACCATTCATTAAACAATTCTGCAGCACTCGTGTTACTACCTGGAGAATTGTAAGCATGTGTTGTCATAGTATCTGGACAGAAGTCCAGATACTCAGAATTCAGTATTGTTTAATTTTTATCTGTAGATAAGGTCACAGCTGCTTATAAAAAACCACATGATAATTCAGATACACAGCAAAATCAACACATTTACTCCACTTCCTCCACTATTAGGGTGTTAGCTTCTTGTGCATTAATAACCTGTAGGGTTTCTACCAGGTGTGTCCAGCTTGGAGCACTGGCATCAGAGGAGATAATCAATTACACACTGACGTATAAACTACCAGTTGTTTTGGGAAGCTGCATGCAAACAAGCTACAGGAATGACACAGAAAAGGCAGATGTTGCTGCAGTCTTTCATTAGTGCCTGACTGTAATTGTATTTCTGTGTCTGGCAGATGCTGCTCCCTCACTTCAACAGCAGTTATATTGAGTTTAGCAATATTATCACAATAGCAGTCTAAATGCAGAAATCTGAAGGAAAAAAGCTTGAGGCAAACAGCTGGAAAACAATTCTAAAGCTATTAAACAGGTCTATGCAGACAGTATTATGTCCTAGAGTAGAAAGATGAGGGGTTTATTGTATCTGTGCTTCAGCCAGGAATAATTTTGAGTAATCAAGGGAAAAGATCCTGTGTCATTTTGCTAAGAATTTGGAGTCACCAAACCCAGAAACAACATAGGTTGCAAAGGGTGTCCAGAGGTCATCTGGTCTGAACCCCACTTAAAGCATGGCAAAATTACAGATGTTTAATGCAGATATTTGCTTTACCTAAGAAATAATTATTTCATCAAATCACAGAATCACGATCAGAATGGCAGGAAGCTTGAGGAGTTTCTTGTCTTGATAGTCTGCACAAACATGGCTGATCTATAAGGTCATACCAGGTTGCTTAGTTTTATTCCGTCTGGTCTTTAAAATCTTCTAGGACAGAGAAAGTATAACTTCTCTGGGCAGGCTCCACTAGATCTTGACTTATCATTGTAAACATGTTTCCCTTTATATCAAGTCAGAAGGTCTCTTTGATGTCTCTTCTCTCTTCTCCAGGAGACAAATGGAGCGAGATTTTATGTATCAATTAAAGCTCAAAAGATTGCTAAGGGAAGGAGGAAGGACTACTGTGCTTTAAAGTACTTGAAATGGAAAACTGTTATTTCTGTATTTGGGCATTTATATACCTTTTGCATCACTGTTTAATGATATTTATGTATATAACAATGTACACAATATAAAATATTTTAATTTATGTACCTTCTTCAGAGTAATTTTTCATATTTTTAAAAACTACTTTGTAGGGTTTATGCTTCACTGGATCTTCTTTGAGCTTCTAACAAGGTCCAAAATTATACAATAAATATTTGGTAGGTCCCATCTTAAACTCATAAGTACTGAAATTCAATTTACAATTATAAATCAACATAAGCACTTCAAAATTTGCAACAGAGATACTTTCCAAGTAACCTCAGTAGAAGACCTATGGGAGTACAGAGTACCTGACTTCATCCAAGGAGAAATAGCCTAAAATGCAGCTTAAAAAGGAGAATCACTCCAAGAAAAATCTGAGTGCATTTTGAAGAGATTGATAATAGTAGTTTCCAAAAGTCTATACATGACTTGCTACTTTATACAAGTCTATTTTAAATAAAGGTCAGTTGAAGTTGTAAATATTAGATCTCATTCAAAGTTTAACTGAATTTAGATTACTGGATCTAATTTTCACCTCTGTTACAGTTTCTTTATCTGCCAATATCTCAAACTGAGGCGCCAATATTATTGCTTCTTTCAAACTACAGTGTTGGGTTTTCCTTCATGATCAGACATTAAGAGAAAGAGGAAAAGGTTTTCAGCTTTGTTTTATGAGAAAAGAACATAATAAACCTGTGATTTCAAGATATATGTACCCCAATAGTATATCTACTTCTACAAACATAAAAACAGAGTCTACTACAGGGATTCTTTCTTGCCCAGCAAACAATGGGCATCTCAAATGTAAGATTTAGGATCAACATGCCTGAGCTCCTGATGATTAGTAGCTATTCCAAGTAAATTTCCTCAGGAAAAGGATTTATTGAAAACTGATACTTGCCAGATATTAGAAAAATGAGATTTCATCTCCCTAAACTGTTTTGCTCTACAGTCTTTTTATACAGTAGAGATTTTATGAAACCTTCTTATTCCAGAAAATAGAGCACTGTGAAGCACACAGTGGATAACTGTAATAAAAAGCCTTCCATAATGTTTGGTTTAATATGGTTGCAGAAAGGAAAGTGTTTTACTTAGCTATGAAAAATAAGGGTTATCAAACTTGGTGTCCATTGTCCACACCTCACTGGCTTGTGCCACTTGATTCAGTTTCCCTGAAGACACGGCCCTGCACAGTGCTCATTTGGGAACAACCAGAGCAGCCATCAGGTTTATCTGTCATGGGCTGCTGAAAAAAGAGGAGCTGTGCAGGGTTATGCTGTACCCCCCTTGAAGAGACTGGCAGACAGTTTGGCAAACTCAAGGACTCCTGAAAGAGCTTGTCCACATTCTAGGAAAACTGAAAGACAGGTGAGAAGGATATTTGAATATATTCTTATTTCTAGACAAACCAAGGTTAGTTTAAGGTGTCCTGGACAGGAGTTCAAACTGGCCAAAGCTAATGGTTATTTGAAAACTTCCACCTTAAACTGAATTCCTTCCCAGTTTTTTTATATTCAAGCAGAAGTTACACAAGCAACAATGATTAGTCAAACACTTTTTCACAGAATGGGAAGATTGTTGCCCAATGAAATGGAATTTTCAGTTTATTGAAAAAACAAAAAAAAACCCCAAAACCCCACAAACCAAAAAAGGTATCTGACTCCAGTTAGCCCTTTTCATTCCCTTCTGGAAAACAGTATAGCTCGCTAATGCAAAATGACCTAAAATTCTCAGAAGACACTTGATCCAGTCTGCCAGAAAATCTATGAGGATAGGTTACAGTAGCTACAGTAGCTTTAGAGCATCCTCTATCCTGGAATCTTCAAACAGGATAAGGTAAATTACATGGTCCAAGAAAAGCTTCTGTTCCACTGAACAGATATATAGTTGGACTTGTACACTGATGTTTGCTTGCTGTGTTGGTTACAATTGCATATTTAGGAAGATATAAGATTTGTGAAATCAGTAATCCAAAAGTGAAATGTTAGATGGCTGATTATAATGAAGACCTCAGAAACAAAATTTTTAATTAAACCGATAGGGTTTGAAAAAAATACAAACAACAAAAAAAGCTGATGCAACTTTTATCTAACCATGCCTACTTCTTTGCTTGACAAATATAATGCAATACCGGCTTATCTTCCACTGCCTTGTACAACAGAAATACAGAATTCTAATGCCAGGTGTTCTAAAACTTGTCCTGGATCCTACATTTTCAATACATTGAAGTCAAACAGGTCAGTTAAGATGCCCTCATGCCTGAGCTGAGCATTATTTTACCCAGCTACAGTGTTTCTGACCTCAGTGGTACTGTCTGCGGGTGTAAGACACTTCAACAAAACCATTCTGCCAGAATGGAAGTAGAATAAGCTGAGCCTATATTGTGACTGTCTATTTTAACAGTAAGATAATGACATTTCTGAGAGACTCTGGTGAGTCCTATCCAAAACAGTAAATAACAATATTATCTGCTCTGATATTTCCCAGTAATATTTTTTTTCTGCCAAATACAATGTCAACAATTTTATACAGGACCCACAATGTCTCTCTTTTTCTAATTGTGTACTCCTTTTCGAACACAGCAATATATTTTCAAAAATGCTCCAGCTGAAGCCCAGGAAATTATACTGGCTACCAGGATACCTTAATGAGAGCATTCTTATCAGTGTGTCCCCAGACTAATAAGAAGAAATCCAATCTAGAGCCCACTGAACACTAAATTAGATCTAATCACAGGGCACTCTTCCAACCATTCAGCAGCACATTTAAAATCAGAGAATACTTTTTTTGGTTTGGTTTGGTTTTTTTGTTTGGATCCATTAATATACTACAAGCAATCCCATAAGAGCTGCTTCAAAGCCATGATAAGGAAAGTATGCACTTGTTTGCATTTAATGTGTGATCATTCAATAGTCTCCTTGCCAAGAGCTACTTTACAAACACTTTGAAGAAGACTCTGTAATGCTCCAGAGACACAATATTCTGGGAATCCAATAACAGAGCAATATGCTTACATCTCAGCTCAAGAATATTTAAATGGTTGGAGTAAAACACTTCCTAATGTTTCTCTGGTATTTAGGTCTTGCCACCTTAAAAAGCATCACTTCAGCTAATTCAGACCGGAAAATTACTGTATCTGGGCTTAAATATCTAAGTCATTGAAAGCCTGCACTACTTACACACAAGGACTGTAGTATAAAGGCACTGGATCCTGTGTAATGCTTTCTGTGACAGTTCTAGACCCACATTTTGTAACACAGCCATGCATTGAGATATTTTGGTGTTTTTCTTCTGGTGGGAAAGATGGAGCAACTATGTATCATTTCAACCGGTAAACATGGGAGGGGGGTGGAGCGTAAGTATGATAAAGCTCAGATTTTTTTAAAGATAGTTTCTTCCTCAGAGTCAAACTAACAAGTTACGTTTTAGCTTGCCTTTTGCTCACAGCATCTTCATTGTCCTGCACACAGCCTGAGTCTGACAATGGCGAGCACGTCAGCTCTACCCACAAGTACCGAGTCCCAGATTCTGAGCACTTGCATGCTCATTGTTCTCATAATGTGGCCATCTACCTCCCCCTCTAAATACAGCCTTCTCTTATTGCACAGGCTAGCCATGAAGACACTGAAGTACTAACAAACTTGTGAGGCATGGCACAGCTGCCAGAAAAAGTATGTGCATAAAGGTGAAGAAGACGTAATTGTCTGTGTACAGAAGATGAACAGCTTCCACTGTCACGGCTCAAGGACTGTCACAAACAAACCAGATGTGCTCCTGCTTCTCCTTTTCGAGAATAAGTTGGGTCCATGTTTGCAATTAAGATCTCATGGATAAATTACACATCTGAATGGTCCTTCACATAAAATACAGAGCAATTTCCACCATTGCACATATTAGTGATTTGACTTTGCTTGGGGATTCCTTACCTAAATCTCTGCTTATTTTTAAATAGCCTATAAGACACAGCAAAGACTGGAACCATAGAGTGGAAAATTGAATGGTAATGGTACCTTTTGGATATTCATTTCTGGTTATGGCAAGTCAGAAAGACTTTAAAACACATGTGAAAAAGGTACTTTTAATGTTATATTTTGTATAATTTATTGTTCGGGTGCGGAGGGTTGTATGTGATGTAAACCAGAATTGGTCAGTTTATCATACATCACCTTACTTTTCTGAGTGCATCATCCATGACAGTAAACAGACTGTTAGGAACACATATTAAACTCTCCTCCCTTCTGCTCACTCCACTGACTGGCTGAAATAGTAGCTGGTTTCCCTCTTTTTGAAGGAGTCACTGGTTCCCAGTGTGATTATGGAGACAAGAGTGACTGAATTTCCAATCTCACATTTGGCTTCAGAAATTTTTTGTGCTACCTTAATAAATACCAAAGAGTGTTCAATATATAACTTATCCCTGACCATGACGTGTGTGATTTATCACACACATCTGCAAAACTTCAAATGCATAATACATTCTGAAATAATTTCTCTTGCAACTTTTGTCATAATAAGAATACAGAACTGAACAGGACTCACACCAGTAAGATCTTTCATACTGCCATTTTGCTTTCGTGTGCAGGTACTTGCAACAGAGTAGTCCTTAAGGATCTAGATGTTCAACCACAAAACTGCATAAAAACAGATAGTACCCTGCTCACACATCAGCTGGTGACCAAATTTCCTTTCTTGGGCTTCACTGACTCTCTCATTTCCTCCCCACACTTAAATCCTCAGTGTGTCTATCACCCATTATACACACTATGCTATAAAACTGTTGGCACCTTTCTTTTTTATTAGGTTCTTGCCTCCCTCTTGCCTGATACAGAAACAACAGACAAGCATGTCAGTGAGTTTTCGGTGGAAAAGGTGATTATACTAATGCCAGAAGTTGAAGAAACCATAAATTGAACTAGTCTGTAAAATAAAGAAGAGGAAGGGATCACACTTACAGTAGCTGCAGAGACACAAGATCATCAAGAAGGCCCTGGGGAATCTCTGTGATCTTGTTTCCATATAGCACTCTGAAAGATACAGGAAGACAAAATAAATCTTAAGTAACAGACAGGTTTAGTGTCCTCCCACATCTTTGCATTATCATCTTCATTGATCTTGTGCACCATGCTTGGCATCTGTGGGCATTTCAGTTAACTAGTGATCTCATTTTCTTTTCAGAGAAGCACATGGTATTAAATGAGTCGTTATGATTCAGGCTTTGTATGGTGTTGGAAAGAATTCTTAATGTAGAAACTGGACATCATCCAAAACCTGTATGTGAAATATCTTTTATTTTTTAGGGCTTTTCTTCTACCCTTTTCAGAAAGATTTTAACCATTGTAAGACACATTGCTTTATGCAAAGCACTAGAATTCTACTCAGTGATACTGAACTTAAAAGCCACAGAGTACAAGCTGCTTGTAGATAAAATTTCATAAAACTGGATCTCTTGAGATATAATAATAGGCATAAAATGTGACACAGGCATCTTTGGATAAAGTAGTACAGGTTCACCAGGTGCTGTTACAATTTCAACTAGCTAGCAGAAAGAAATTTAGCCTGAACTGGAAACAGACATTTGAGAAACTCAAAAATAATTTAGGTTTAGTTACAAAAATCAGAAAGGGTTTAATAACAGCAATGAGAGTCACTATGTATAATTATTCAACCATAGATATATATAACCTGGTGGCCATGATTTAGTTTTAATGGAAAACTCTTTAATGGAAAGATGCACAAATAGTATAATCAGATATTGAACTAAAGGGAAAAACAGAAAAAATCATTATGCTACAATATGTTACCCAGGGATCAGAGCAAATTCATGTATGACAGAAACACCTGAATTTCAATCACAGCTAAAGTATTTACTCATGTTATAAGTGCAAGTTAATAAAATCTGTTGGAATCAGGAAGTGAGGTAGAAGCTTAGACAGGTCCTGGTAAAAGGGAGTATTAGGCTACCCCTGAAAATTTGGTGCTTTATGTAACATTTTCATAGACTTCATACTGGGGAAAACAGCATATGTGTAATTTCTATACACTTCCTAGGACATGGTAAATAAATATAAGCCAGCTTATGCAAGACTTTGTTGCTCATGCATCACTAAACTGGTTAATTCACTAACTTTGTACTGTGGAATAATATGCTAGCAATGAATCAAACAGCCATGCGAGGCTGGGATGCTGGCTGAAATCCTGACTTAGCCTATCATTTAAAATATTAGGGTGAGTTAAAAATACTGAAAAAAAACCCCAAATGCTTACCATGATGGACCAGTTACAATACCTTCTGGCCTTCCCAGAGTATTTAAAGAGTTCACTCTTTATCAGCCATTGGAAGTACATCAACACTGTGGGAGAGTTCCCAGATCAGCTCATTTCTGAGCCTAGATAAAATGAGTCTAAATAAACTAACATCACTTAGATATAAAAATCTAAACTCAAAACTTCATTTTCCGTTACTTTTGTAGTTTAGAAGGAAGTGAATGGCTATGGAAGAAACTAATAATCATCTAGCATTATATTTTTCTCTAAACAAATGCAACATAATTTCTATTTAACATTTGTGGAGTCAGGAGGCTGGCTTTCAATGTGCTATTTTGTGAGTATTGAATGATAGTATCACTGATTTTTTTCAAATATTTTCCTAATTTCATCTGCAGAAGACATCCACAATTTCCAGCGTGAACACAATTTCATGCAATGTGTATAGATTTTTATGCTCTATCCAAAACTAGACAGAAATGATGGCTGAACTTTGAAATGTACAGCAGGTCCAACATAAACAATTTGTGAGATAATATTCATGTCACTGGAACTGCACTGGGCTCTAAAACAACACCCAAATGGTTGACACTCATACTTCTTTCTGTACAGATTAGCTTGTAATACCTGTACCAGGAAGAAAAAGCAAAACCTTTGCAAATAAAATATTCATAAGTGGTTAAAAATATCAGGTAAGTGCTCAGAGAATCCAGTATCTCTCCATTTCATTTTTCCACTCTTTCTGAACGACATTGATTTAGCGTCATCTGTACCATTTGTATACATCATCTGTATTCAAAGTTTAGACAATAAGTTCTGTGATGTTAGATGAACATCTAGCTGTGTTTCGTGAAGCAGCAGGATCATCAGTGCTAATTGGCAAGGCATGGTAGCACATATGAACACATAAGAAAGAGTTCAGAAGCTAATCTTTATAGAATGCCCATGGAAAGAAGCAAACAAATCCCCATGCCATACTTAAGTGAGTCTGTTTGCTGCCTGTAAAGTTAAAAACACTTTTGATAAGTAAAACTACAGACACTTCAACACTCATACCCAGAGCTGCTACTTATGATACTACTAAATGCAAATATCAAAATGATTAGAGTAATTTTTCATTTACTTTTAATTAAGAGTCAAGGTCACAGTGCAGTGTTCCTCTGATTTTGAAACCTTGGATGTGGTCATACATTCTATTTATTATTTTGAGCAAAATAAAACTAATTAAAGTAACCTGTAAGATGAAACAAAGCTTCAGTTTTTAGAAGCCAGGAAAAGAAAATAAACATTTTAAAACCTTATTGGGCTCATGTTCATGTGGCATATTAAGATTCAAACAAATTAACAGCTAAACAAAAGTCAGCATGAGAGCTCAGGCACTTGTCTCTAATTCTTATTCATGTTCAGCACTACACAGAGCCAAATTAGCTAATGCCATTATCTGCCTGCCATGCCAGGGCTGAAGTCAAATGGTCCTCCAGAAAGAAGTAAAAAGGAAGGCAGAGGGGATACATAAAGCATTGCACCTAATTTCTTGAGTTCTTTATTTCCATTTACTCTAATAGAAAGCGCAGAAAATTCATTGTTCTCATTTTTTTGTTTAGGACAGGAAAGTATACTCATAACAGCAAACATTGGTCTGACCATATAAACATTGGTTAGGTTCTTGGTTCAAGATGGTTTTGTTCAAAACGTGCCAACTGCTGTGCTCCTAACCAGTGCTGTGAATGAGTCAGCCTGCAGAAAAGACTGTCCAGGTTCAGTAAACTCCATTATTGCAGTCACCTTCCTCTATGTCCTGTCCTCACTGGCATGAACTTCAGTGTTTCCAGAATAGCAGATTTGGGGAAAAAAGAAACTAAACAAAAGCTCCAAATAAAATAACACTTTCAAAAGGCCACAGAACAGCAAACTGTAAGTCAATTGAAGAACTGAATTTTAGGAGATTTTCCTATATCATTAGAAATTCTGAAAATGTGTGTTCAGTTACATCCCTCACATATGTTGGAGGACATGGAGGTGTCCTGGCTACCATGCAAACCTGGCACAGGAACATGTATCCTTCTATCCCCTAGCCTCTGATATTCTAGACTTAAAACAATTTTTATTAAAAAAAAACACTCAAAAAGTTAACATGTAATAAAAATAAAATCAATTAATTATTTGCTGCCAAGAGACAGCAAATCAGAGCATCACAACAGCATGCATTAGAATGCAAAAACAGAGACTAATTTTTATTATGTGCTCCTGGTTGTTCAGTTACTTATCAGCTTTGCTCGGAGACAAAGTTAGCTATGTGTCTGACATGGAGAAGATATTACCCTAAGCATGATGTACATTTTGGGATAAGGAGAGAAGCGAGCTATAGTTTAATTCCCTATTTACAATGCTAATTTTAATTGCAGTAACTAGATATTAGGCCAAAAACTGCTCAAGATACCAATGGATATCCCCTTGTTTACTGTTCCTTTCTTTCTTTTCTCACCACACATGGAAGTGGCTTTTAGAAAGACAGAAGTCAGTCTGAAGGGAGATAAGTCATAAAGATGTGAAAACACATCTGACTTGCCAGTGGATGAACTTTATTCTTGTCTATTCCGTAAGACAGGTCTATCTAGCACCAGAATGCCCTGTGTATCAATCACTGCATTTCTTTTTAACTCAAGCAAAATTTTCTCAGGTCTTTTTGCAGGTGGCATTCTACTGTTAGGCAGAGGTGCAGCTGAACAATATCAAGGCTCCACTCCTAGTAGCATGTGGAACCATCAGCTCACCAGCTTACACATAAGTGCTATCAGCATGGCCACAAACTACAAGCTGCAGTTCTTCAAATGTATCTGACAGATTTGCTCACAACTTGCATCAATCTTCTGGTTGCCATCAACCTTCTAAAAACTGTGAAGAACAAGGCACATAAAGCACAGATCCCTGGCTACAATGTAAGCATTGGAGGAGAACCCTGGAACCATTACCCTGTTCCACTGAAGAGTTATTATAGATCTGCAATAAGAAAATATACAAATAGATAAAAGTCATAATGAGGCACTGTGCTTCTTCAACCCAATTCTAGCATCATAATTTAATATTCCTTAAAAATATATGTTGCAAGAGGTTAGTTAAATATTATATTTCCAGTTTACAATTAATTGCTTCTACTAAACTTCCGTTTTGCAGATTAATCCAAATAATGACCTACACAGTTAAAAATAAAGATTAAACAGTGAAAATAGGCACTGCATAGATTAGTCTAAAGGTTTGGTGTTAAATCCAAAATATTGAGATTTCATTCCTTGAAAGGTGACACAGAACCTTTTTTTGGGATATGAAAGCCTAGCACAAAATCTCTTACTCTATACCATACTGTTTCCAGCTAATTGTTCCTTTATTTTGGCTTGGCTGAAACATTCTTACCAAAGCGTCAAATTTTGACTTCATGCAATGTCTTTTTCAGTTAAAAAATGCTTTTAACTTTCCTTCAAATTGTGAAACAACTCTTGCTAGGAAGAATTTTATTTCCCAAGCTACATACAATGGCACAGGCTCAATAAGAAGTCAAATTTTCAAGAGGAATTGATAGGGCTAAAAACAGCAATAAATTTCTAATATCTGAAAGAAACTTACACATGCAATTTCTTTTTCCCCTACATTAATTCATGTTTCTTCAGAACAAGTTAGGCTTAATAAACACAGTAAAAATATCCAAAGCAATTTGTTACCTTAAAATAAGTTTGGCAGTTTTTGCGACAGACAGTGTTCTATTGAAGATTTCAAATCACCATGAATGACACCACATACATCATCACCCAGGAGATCATGGACTAAATGGGACTGCTAAGTCAAAGGCTTAGCTATCTTTTGTCATTTTGGCCAGGCTGATCTAAGCTTTTAAATTGTTCACTAGCTTAACTCAGTATATGAACAAAAGCAAAGGAATTCACCTCTCTGCTGTGGTCTCAAATTTATTCATTCAGTTTAACACACTGAAGGCTTAGACTGTTTTGTCATATCTCATAAAATGTCCCCAGACAGTCTGGATATGGCCTTCCAAATGTGTGCTTGGGGAAAGTTTACTGACCCAAAGAATAATATTTACCTTTGATACTATTAACTACAGTCAAGTGCTGATACAGTCCTCTCTGTGACACTGGACACATTTTGAGTTAAGTAAATGAAATGTTAATTTACTAAAGAAGTGCATGCAACAATCTTGAAACATGAAACTATGCATAACTGGGTTATAAGACGCCCCAACTCCAGTAAGGTGCAATTCTAACTATGTAACACAGAAACAATAAACTACAAATAGAGCATGTAGCAAGTTTTTGCTTAAAAAACAAACTAACAGACAGTTTTGCAATAAACCAATTTTGCCTCTGTTCTCAATGCACATGTACCATTTGCTCTCATGTTTATATGTTTATAAGAAGTACTGGATGACAAGACTAATCCCTGGGACACAAAAGCCATGGTTATGTTTCCAAGGCTCGCTAAAATCTATGCTGCTTACTGGGTTTTTTAGATTCAGATAATTCCAATTTCTTTTCTCATTTGGGGTATTTCATATGGTCCCAAGTACTGCAGTATCACTAGATCTTGCAGCCTTCAATGTATACATCCTTGTTTCATCTTTTTGATGGAGAGAACTGATTCCTCTTTTTCAAGAGAGGGTATTTTGGTAGAGACAAGCAGTTCATTCAGCTATCACTGAAATTATGCAACATAACTTCTACATCTCAAATCCCACAGTAGCATCTTTAGGAATAAAGACCCTTTTTCTCATGCTCTGATCCACGCACTCTCCATTCTCTACAATGGCTTTACAGCAAGCTCTCCACAAGTCTGTTCTCTCAAAATCAGACGCTGGATCTTACTGTACCTTCGGTTTTGCCCATAAACAGGTCAGAAAACTCTGGGAAGAAAACCAAAGCAGTCTTAAAGAGGAATGATTCTGATTCTTTAAGTGTTGTCACAACCAGGGAAAAAAAATTATGTACATGCAATGTGCACATGCAGCCCAGAAAGCCAACTATATCCTGGGCAGCAACAAACCAATAGTGACCAGCAGGTCAGGGGAGGGGATTGTGCCCCTCTGCTCTGCTCTCCTGAGACCCCACCTGGAGTACTGTGTCCAGCTCCAACTATTTCTAAGACAAATGGAGTAGAAATTCCTGGTTCCACACAGTCATTATATGAGTAGGAAACAAAATGCTACTCAAAAACAGCCATGGAGAAAACATTTTTTTTCCTGTGTGTGAGGATCGGAGAAGTCGTGTGTCCTTACAAGAAGAAAGTTGCCTTTGTACCTAAGGCTGAAACAGCTTATTTAAACTGATATGATTTTTGACTCACATAGGAGGATTTCTTGTTAGAGAATACAGATAAATTAAACCCACAGTCTGCTAGTATGTGGATCAGGTAGCTCTTTTAAAAGATTAAAGTTTGATTCCTTTCAGGGGAAACTGCTACTATAATAAACATCCTTGCATTTTGAAAACTGTAACACACCATTCTACCATCTCTGCCGAGGTACAATAGGCAGAGCACTCTGAGAAACAGTTCTGCCTAGAAATACAAACCTAAGTTAACTTCAGAAGAAATCAGATTAGCAACCCACCATATACAGGCCTCCATCAGCCAGCTAAACTAACAATGTTGGCGCTCTTCCAGACAAGCACTTTCAGTCTCCTGGACCCATAAGGAGCACTGCAATTGCATGCAAGCAGGGAATAAAGGGAGGAACAAAAAATGGGAATAATGCAGAGGAAGAAAAGCAAGGCAGTACAGAGGTACTTAATTTTTAACAGAAAAAAAGTTGCTCACTTTCATTTGCATATTAACATTTTCCCCTCCTTTATTCTTGTTTGAACTCAGCTGCAAAGTCCAGCTGCTCTGGGCAGATTAAACCTCAATGGTGTCTCATTAAAATGTATGCCACCGATCACATTTGACTTACATATGAGAATTAAAAGTCACTCTCAGCTGAGCTGAAGCATTGTATGTAGAGCAGTGTTCTTTCAGGGCATACAGCTGACTAAAGTTATCAGAGCCTCAGGCACCAAAAAACCTGAGCCATTTAAAAGAGAAAACACCAGTAAGCAAACTGTCTCACTTCATTTCTGCCTCTTTGCTCCTTCCCCTTTGGCAGATTCACTGGGAGAGCTGGCACTCCAAAGGGGTCATCTTTCTTGCACTTAGCTGCCTTTCTGCTCTTGAGAAAACTGGACTGGTGACTATAGCAGAGATCAGACAAAAGAAGATCCAATACTTCTCAGAAGTAGAAAACTGCAGGAGGTTTCTTCAGAGAAACCCAGATTCTGCAGAACAGCAGACAATCTTGGTCCACAAAGGGGGACCAGGCTCAGAAACTGAAACAACTACCAAAGTGAACAGCAGGGAAGAACCTTCCAGAGGTCTGGTAACAGGTTATGAACGAGCAGGGAGCTAATTCTTGCCTATCAGCCATAGGAAAAATGTTTGCAAGACCTACCTGCAGTGAACAGCACAAGTAAGATCTTTATGAAGAAAGTAAAAGCCAATGGCAAGCACAATGGACAACTGAACCTAGAGGAGGAGGCTGACAATTTCAAGGATGAATTTGATACTGTCCTAGAAACCAGTCTGCCATAGTAAGGAAAACAGACTGTGTACTACAACAGCTTTGGCTGTGGCAGGAAGAAACTGAGGGACAGACAAACACTGCACAAAGGAAAGACTGTTCATGGGCGGCTCCCTTATTGCAGCCCTTTCTGTGCTGCATCTTGTCTCTTCCCCCCTGTAACCTCCTAGCATTAATGTAAGCACTATTTTACCTACTTAGATACAAACATGTTTAAACATCATTTCCTTGAAACATACTTTTGAATGCCTGGGCAAGGAATACACAGCCATTTCACTTGCTTCTGTGTTCAAGTCAAAACACTACGACTTTCCATCCTGTTTATATCCTTATTTGCACTCTGATGTGTTCTGTCCCACTCCTGAGGCCACCTGAGGGTATTCAAACTCACTATAGCTAAAGTTGAATACCTTCTGATACAGGAAATCAACCCCAGTAGAAATGTTTTTCATGTCCATCTTGCTCCTAGTCAGGAGGTTTGCCAAGACTAGAAAGCTACAGCATTGCAGCAGCAGCAAGCAGTAGTTTCATATTAAGACAAAATTGTAGTTTTCAGTAAATGTCATTCTCTTAATGAAGCATTTCCAGACAGCACTGAGGGATTCGACCATTTCCACAGCATGTTGCATAACACTGTCCTAAATATATACAACAAAGGCTAGCAACACTTAACACGTATTTCTGGCATTCTCCCAGCTGGATTCAGGGCACAAAACAGGGCCATCCTTCTGCATTCTGGCTCAGAAGACTACCGCAACATGTACTTTAGTACTGAGTAACCTTCTAATATTAGCACAGTAAACAAGTTATATAGGTTGTTAGAATTATCCAGTATTCTGAGCATAAAATATGTCAGCTTTCAGAAATAAATTACACTTAAAAATCAAACTGTGTTATATGAATACTAATGAGCAAAAAGCTTTAAAATTAACACAGGTAAGTACCATTCCAGTTGAGCTTCCCCTCTTCCCTCCACATGGAGCTTTCTAACACTCTATTTTAGTTCATTCTTCCTATGCAGCTTCTGACCTTACAGTGCTCCTTTTACCAATAAAAGCCCCTCTGTTTTAACAGTGCTGTGGTTAAAATATAACTGTATTTAAATTCAAATTGGTGCTAAAAAAGTTTCTGTTTTATAAAGAGAAATGAATGACTGTCAAGAGATCCCACCTTCCTTTTATCTTGTATATGTAGTAATATTTTTATCCCCTCCCAGCTTAATACATTAGTAATTACAACAAAGAAATACAAACATTTCCTTCAGTCCTCAGGGTCTTCCTTAACTAGTTTGAAAAAAAAAAAACAAACCAACACACAAAAGAACAATACCAAAACCAACCAAACAAAAAAACCACAAAAGAGAGTGTAATCTCAGTTCCTTATTATAGAAGGAAAATTTGGTATGTAAGTATTTTCACTAACTTCTCCCTGAGTAACACCATCTAAAAGTATCTGAGGTATGAAGAGGTCTTGGTGTGCCATGATGAGTTGGGGGGCATGGATTAGCCTGCAGGTGCACATGCACAGCAAATCAGCTAATGCACTGTCTTTGAAGTAAGTCAGTAACCTTGAGGGAGTTCATCTATAACAGGACTTACTAGAGATTAGTAAACAATTCTTCCTTGTAACCTTCATGACCAATTTCTAATTTAAAAAAGATCAGATGCTTCACTCAAACTGGCAATTGCACACAGAAACGTAAGTTCTTCTAGATAGCACATTATCATTTTTATTTCTCTTACACGCGAGCTCTCCCCAAATGCCCATTCATTTCCATTTACTACTTACAATGAAATGAGAGACTTCAAGCCTTTGAATGCATCAGGCGCAATTTCAGATATTTGATTCTTGCTGATGTCTCTGTAAAGAGAAGGGAGGATTAAAAAAACATCTGGAAACAGGAATCTGAGGAAAAGATCTTTGCTGTAGTTTATTGGAAGAATATACCCAATATGAAAACAGAACCAAAAGATCATACTACCTCAGAGAAATTATGAACTATATAAGAACACAGATAAGCAGATTGCAGAAATCATCAGAAAACATTAGTCTGTACAACTGACCATAGCTTCGATAAATCAGCAGCTCCTCTGTTAATAAGTTCTTTCATTTTATGGACATGGAAACAAAGACTATTAATGAAGAGCTTTGAAGAACAACAGTGAGACAGCCCATTGAAAAAAAGTTTTGATCAAACCATCTTAAGAACTACTAATAAGGGAGAAAGCACTTTGACTCTGTGGGTTGGTTCTCAAGCATACAAAGCATAAAGATTGTCTGAATGCTTGAATGCATTATGTTCCATTATGTTCATAATGGAACAGATCATGTTTTCATTATGTGAGAAGATGGATAAGGTGAGGAAAGGTCCTATGGTAGCTGGAAAGTGACGGCAGACACACAGTGAGGAGGATGGTGGAATCAACACTGTCAACATGATGTAGGCACCAGGAGAATGGAAGCAAGGCTGTGTTTATCTAAGAGATATCTAGTTTCTGAAACAAGTATTTTCAGTACTATTCTCTTGACTTACTGCATTTCGACATTTCCATCCTTTCTCTCTCCCCATGTCTGGATGCTAACGAGTGCCTAACTAATGGTGCCTGAACATGCATGAGTGCCATGCTGGGTGACGACACTCACTCACTTCATGCAGATGCACTAAAATCAGCATCAGAAGATAATTAGAAACTTTATTTCCTTTCCATTATAGCCCAAGCTCCACTGCTGTTGTACAAAGAGGCTCCGCCTCCTTCTGACTTGACCAAGGCAAAGAGATTAAATTATGGGGTTTTTTATTTTTCTTCTCTTTCTTTGGTCTGCTTTGCTAAGATCATTCTATTCCATGCTTGATTCCCATCCAAACACAGAGATATGGATTGTTTTAATGTGCACAGCTAAGTCAATTAAGATGACATTTTCATAGTTCAGGGATCTCTGAATGCCACAGTGGAAATGTGGCTTTTTAGCTGGAAACATAAACTTACCAGGATTCCACAGGGGTAGGGAATAGTAGTGTTGCTGCACCTCTGACAGTACAGTAGAGATCTTCTTTCAAAAGATCGTTTAGCACAGCTTGGTGGGAGGCTGTGCTCAGTTAGCAGTTAGGGACATTAACTGGTTTTGACTTTGTATCATGGGAGCAGGGACACACTATGAGTCACTGTATAACATAAGACTGTACAGCTTAAATGCCTTCACTGTAAAAGGTTTTGAAATAAAACAGATTTATTTTTAGATACATCCAAATGCAAACGCACAGATCCTATGAGGAGAGGCTGAGGGAGCTGGGGCTGTTCAGCCTGGAGAAGAGGAGGCTCAGGGGAGACCTCATCACTCTCTACAACTCCCTGAAAGGAGGTTGTAGCCAGGTGGGGGTTGGTCTCTTTTCCCAGGCACCTCTCAGCAAGACAAGAGGACATGGTCTTAAGTTGTGCCAGGGGAGGTTTAGGTTGGATATTAGAAAGAATTTCTTCACGGAGAGGGTGATCAGACATTGGAATGGGCTGCCCCGGGAAGTAGTGGATTCTCCGTCCCTGGAGATATTTAAAAAGAGACTGGATGTGGCACTCAGTGCCATGGGCTGGGAACCGCAGCGGTAGTGGATCAAGGGGTGGACTTGATGATCCCTGAGGTCCCTTCCAACCCAGACAATTCTGTGATTCTATGAAACATTATTAATAGCATTGGCTGAATATGCTCTTTGTTGACTGACATTATTAGAAACAGATTACTTGATTATCTCTAAGGAGCAAAATGGACTGTTCTCATTGGACTAGAGTACTCAACAAAGATCCATATCATACATAGTTTAGTTTTTAGAGCTGCTTAACAAAAGTAGCAATGCCACACAGCTACTGGGAAGACTGTGAAATCACAATTAATTTTCTGCTAATATATAGTAAAATTAATTTGACAACATCAGATACCACCACAGGCACCAGAGCTAGATGGGTACAGTCATGTCTTTCAAAGTAGCTCTATGTACTCGGCTCCTAGCCTTTTGCTACAAATGTGATAGTTAAAAGTTACAGAATAACTAAGACGAAACACAAGGTAATTCCATAAACTTTGGAACTCATAGGCTAGGGGTTACAGAACTGTGGTAGAAGTACAACTTTTGTGTACATGAATTCAAAATGGTATGACTGGACTTGGATGATTCATCCAATAATGAGAACAACTTCTAATTCTGGAAGTGGGATGTATCTTCTTTAAGCCCCTCAAACCTCTTCTAAATCTCCTGAAGAAGTGATGACAGAGGTAGGAACTGTTGTATCTGCCCCAAAACCAGGAGAACCATCATCCCAGGCTACATAATTCAGCTGCACATTTGAGACCTAATATATGTGCCAAATATTCTTTGAGCTGGATACATTTAAGTTCAGGTAATTAATTGTGTGAGAAGATGTAGACAGTTATGATAAAACCCAGGATACAAAAGTTTTTAGCACCTTTGCTAAAAAACAGTGACTAAAAAAACTTGCATATGCTGGAAGCTATTGAAGAGGCATTCTAAATAGCATAGTTCAGCTAGATGCAAATATAAAACTTGAATTAATATACATGTATTTTCTGCTAGCATAATAATCTATTATTATCAAGTCCTATCAAGATTTTCTTGGATGAATGGCTCTCACCTAAAAATTAAACCCAGTTCTCCAATTATTTAAGAAAGGAAATGGCAGTATCTTGCAGGAAATACACAGCAAACAAATCAAAATACTTAGAGTACTGCAAGCGAGCAGTCTATTATCCCTAACATTCGTTCATATTTATTCACCAGGAGAAAAATTCACAATGCTCAGTTTAGAGCCTCACTCTTCTGTAGGAATAAAACTCTAGAAGGACACAGGTCAATCACCAAACGGCAAAGCACCATGTTTGTAAGGGGTTATTCTGCAGCCTAGCTCTCAACCCCAAGTTCTTCCACAAAATGCTGTCATGGTAACTAAGCTCTGACACAGATCATCTGGCACAATAACTTACTATTTAACTATGAGTCCAGATCTTAATGAGTATGCCAATTATACAGAAAGCCATGAACACAATTTGGTAATGGAATTCTGCTGTGAAATTCTAACATTAATCATTTCACACAGTAAGTGCAGCATCAGGTTGAGCTGCTAGTCAAGTTAAAGAACATTTTTTTGGTTGACTTCCATAAAATCAGCTATGAAAAATGAAAGGACAGTAGAACATTGCTGTAATCTAAAATTAGTCATACCTCAGAAAGAATGAAGTAGTGACTTTAGTAATGAAAATGTTACAGGTTAGGCCACTGAAAACGGATCTGTCATTTTTCACTGAAATTACCATCTTACTATCTAATACAGTGCTTCTTTAAAAATACATACAGCTATACTGAAAGTGAGACAGAAGAATAGCGACTCTCTAAGACTGATGATTTCACCTGTTAAATATTAAGATCCATATTTACAGCTCTTCAGCTCCAGGAACTTGCTAAGTTTAGACTGGCAAACACAGTAATTCTACCCCTAAATCCAAAGTACAGAGCAAACTCATTTCAGTTTCCAGTATCTTATGTGAAGAAGATACCATCTTCTGCTAATCCAGTATCTTCTCTGAAAGGAGATAACAGTTTCTACCTTCTAGTATTGTTCACATCAGAAAACACAAACTGTAAAGGTACCTTTTTATTAGTATTATCACTGAGCTACAAAGACTGAATGACTGCTGGAAGCTACTGGTCCAGTGGCACTCACCAACATCCTGATCTCATAGTGAAGCACAAGTACCTTGTCTTAATATAATCTGTATCACTGTACTGCTGTCACATCTTTCACATATCACTTAAAAATGAAAATAAAGACCAACATGGCAGGGTTGTCACAAAACACCACAAAAAATCCTACCTACTTCGCAAGAATATGCACTCCTGCTGTAACCGGAGTCAACTAAGTTGAAGTTGTGCACAGATACCAGAATGAATGAAAGAAATAGAACTTTTGTTTTTTGTTTTTTTTTCTTGAGGAAGTAGATGTGAAGTTTGAACAGACTAACAACTAATTAGCTCACCTTCTTTTATAATGGGAAATTAAATCAGACATTTCTAGGGATTTCATGCACTGTTAGGCATCTGAACCAAATTTCATTGCTACTTACACTTCAAAGAGATTATCTGCGCAATCCCCACTGATTTCAACATAAAAATTGCCAATACATTTCTAAAATAGAGATACTGAACTTGAAGCTAGAAAATTCATGGTTGCTCTTGCATGTTGGCCTTGTTATTAAAACTTACATTCTTTTAAGCTTCTTGTACTGGGTAAAGGCTCCAGGGGGAATGACTTTGATGAGATTTTGTTCCAGCCGTCTGAAAATAAACAAAGTAATATACCTGTTAGCTACATAATTACAGGACAAGTATAACATTAAACATGATAGCAAATTTTCCAGTAAATACAACACAATTTTAAAGAGTTTTTATGCAAAATAAATTTTTCTTTTGAAAACCACTAAAAGAAGAAAACAGTGAGGAAATAACTTGGAAAACAAAATCTCAATGATTACACTAAATCTGTATAGAAAAAAGTCAAAGGCTATAGAAATTGCAACTTTAAAGATAGGGAATTAATAAAAAACAATAGAGCGTATTTCATTACTACTTAATCAAAGTGTGACGCAGAAAATACAGATGCCTTCTTTGACTAACTTTTGTGAACAAAACACAGCTATCTAAACTAAAAGCATAGCTATGTTGTGACAGCTTAATAAGCAGATTAATAATACTATCAGAGCAATTAAGGGCAACAATCTGTGGAAACATGCTGAAGTTCCCTGCCTATACGAACCACTAGTAAGACTTTGCAAAACAAAGTGCAACTCATTGCAATATGAAAGACGACTCTATCTGCCTATTTTACTTTCCAAATGCTGAAAGTGTTCTAAAATATGCTCCAGACTACAGGATAATGCTGTTATGTTCGTTTCTGAGATTTGGCTTGAAAACGCATTTTTATGAAGTATCATAAACACATGAACATAAAATATAAGTAGCTTTAGGATACTGTATACAGTAACTAGCAAAATTAATTTCTGTTTCTTTCCAAAAGTATTTTCAAGTCCTTGTCAGCAAGTTCCCCAAATTCTTGCTAGGTGGACTGGCTTCTCAGATGAACCCTAAATATCAGTCTTAATTAGAAATGTCAAAGTGGACCACCAGAAAACAAATTCAATTGACTGCAGCATCCAAAATTCCACAATCAGAGCTGTAATTAAAAGGAAAATAGGATTTTACCTAGCTCTTGTTATTACAATAATGTGGGGTTTTTTTCAAAAATTTCATAAAAAGAAACAGTTTCAGTAGTAAAAATCTGTGGATGGAAATGATTTATAATTGAGATACAAATATACTGGAATAATGGAATGAATAACTCCAGTCATTTAAGAGCTGCTGCAGCAAGGCAGAGGGGTGAAAAAAAAATTAAAAGAAGAGACAGAAGTAAAATGAGAAAATGAGATGAAGGGAGAAGTAAAAAATGGTTTTTAAAGGACTTGAGACTATAGAAAGCATGTAAGGCCCATTAGCCCTCTATTGCACAGTGTATCCTTCTGTAGATCTAAGCTTTTAACAGACAAAAGAAAAATGCCCTTGAAAATGAGATATTTTGGTAGCTCAGTTATACTCCAAGAAGTTATTTAAGTCATAAATATTGTGACACTTGCACAGACAATGTGTTTTTATTGTAGCAGCGGTCTGCCTTAAAAATTGTGATTGGAGTTAATGCTGTTCCTTACTCTGTGGTTTGAATTAGTGGCTGAGATTTCCCTTCCAGTTGGTCTAAAGATAGCAAGCTTCTTTTTTGGCAAGTCCACAGTGAAATGCAAATTGCTGTAAGCTTCAGCATGCTGCTATTGTTGGGAGTTTGTCACCAGAATTAGAAGTACACATACTCTTCCCACAAAGGCTTTTATCAGCTTGCCAGTTTGGTGTGTAACTCCTCCCAAGTGTTACCACGTAGACACTTCTAGGAACAAAAGCAAAACACGTCTGCCCAATTCCCTTACCTCACAGATAGAAACTGGGGGTTGACACATGCCACACATAGGCACAGCATAGCAGCCCTTACAGGGCAACTCAAATATAGTGACAGGGGGAAATACAGCCCCTTTTTATCATCACTTAAAATTCTAAGGAAATTTTAGTGACCCATGCAAGTGTAAAGCAATATCAGTGAGTTAATTTTTCATGAGACTATACTATAAAATACACACTATAAAATATATATACTATAGACGCAGTACTAAAAGGCTAAATGTTGATAATGTGAGCTATTTGCCACATTTAAGATTTCTTACAACCTTATTAAGTTTTCCTTGATTTTCCTTTTATATTCCATAAGAAGATATATTTAAAAGGCTCCACAAGTATGATTCACAAAACTGATAAAATAAGTTGGCCATGTTCAAACCTCTCAGGGGCTTTTGTTCCTCCTTTCAGTTACTCATTTCACTGCCATGTCACCTGATGCCACCTGTATTGCTTTGATAAATTGAAGCACAGCTCCCCCCTTCTGACTTGTAGCAATGCTCAGTCTGTCTCTCAAAGCTTTATTTTAGTCTTTGACAACAACAAAGGACAAGAAAATTTTCCTTTCTTTGCTCCAGTATATTATCAGAGACTGGAAAGTATGATGGCCCAATGGATTCAGATGCATTTTTCTTATAACATAATGTTAGACAGTACTCCTTCTTTCCACTCTCTTGAAATGAATTTGTAGCAGTGAGAGCAAAAGTGAACAAATCAGAGAAAAAAATAATAAAACAAGCAGAGGGAAACTAAGGCAGTTAAATATGTAAAATCATCCCAGAAAAAAGAATAAGCTTGCAAGTTCTCCAGCTAATCCATCTCAAAGTTCACTGTGGTGCAAATCTTTTCATCATCTCATCTGACACCTGTAGTGCTCACACCCAGGACATCAAACACACCGGATGGAAAAATCTGCCTAATTCAGCCTCCCTAAAGCCAACTCACATTCTCATTTATCTTGAAGACTGATTCCCCCTGCAGAATGGGGGAGACAGCCATACTAATTTGGGCTTTAACTATCTCTCTTCCATTGAGGGAATGAATTTGTTCCTTGGATCTCTAATACACCAGTTTGTGAGCAATTTTCTCACTCCAAACATGGTCTCAGCTGCTAATGTGTAATGTTTTGTCAAGCTTACCTACCCATAACATAGACAAATCACTAGCTTGGAGAAAAAGAGAGAGGGAGTGCAGCATCAGTACTGATAATTCTTAGCTGTCAGATGAATAGAGCCTACAAATGAGACAGCCATGCTCTGCTAACTGAGTCACTTAGTTCCTGCCTGAGACATGTCAAAAACATCCCTCTGAACTGGGCAGTCATGAGCTCCCCAGCTGGGAGAGAGATAGAGCATAAGTGAATGAGCCAGACTGCTCCCCAGACCATGTCACTCTGCTTGCACTGCTGGGGCTCTTTTGGGCTTGCATCACTCAGGCAGCCAATAACCAAAACCAATCTCTGAGAGAAAGCATAAGATCAGATTAGTGTGATGCAGGAGCCTGTAGCCTGTGTGAATGCAGAACCCTTGCTTTTCTCCTGCCCCATAAACAGGGATTTGCAGCGATCTGTTTAGGGGAAGTAAGAGGCATATGAAACTGCCCCCTGTGACAAAGCCCAGGGGTGAGAAAAAGCATTTATATTAGTAAGGAGGAAACCTCTAGAGCACATTGCAGTCAAGAGAGATGCTGTTCTTCTTTGCCCATGAGTGAGAAAGACTAATTTTTTAAAAAGCTGCTTGGACTGTTACCTTACATTTATGTCACATTTTGGACTCAAATATCTTACTGTACATTGGACTCTGATGAAGGTCCACAGATATATTTTCAGTATTTATGAGCAATAAATCATACTTAAAATTTTATCTTACTACAGATATAGGCTATATCTGATCCTTGTTCTAACTGCTTTCTTGCCTCTTCATGAAATTAAGTTTTAGTTCTTCCATTCCAAACAGGTTTGGGTAGCTGCACTGAAGTATTTAACCAAAGATAGCCCTGGACAGGAGGCACCCTTGCTGGGAAGGAAGGAAACTTGCCCTACAGTTACACAGTCTGAACCCGTGACTCGTTCTGCTGTGAAAACTGTAGAAGCCACATGTGGCCCTGTACCCCACAGCACTGCAGCACTGCACAGGGCACGTCTCTGCAATGTGCCAGGCAAAAACATGCAATCACATTGCTTCAGAAAGTGTTTATGGACCTATGTTACCAAGGAACAGCTTATTTGTGGCTCTGTCTTTCACCCCTAATTTCTCTGACAGGTAGAAAGCAAAGTCCTGCAGGATGGAAGACATTCAGCATTTTGAAGATCTGTGCTTCCTGATTGTTTTAACAGTTAAAGCCTTCAACCCCTACCTCAGCCAAAGGCCCTGACAGCACTATAAAAACCCTAAACATATGTGATTATTCATGAATTTTTATACTGCTGCCTTTCATCTTGGTCCTTGAATGACTTCCACAATACATTAAAGATCTTTAGACTTAGTGGAAATTGAAACAGTAAAATGAGAGAATGGAAAAATAGTAACTGTTTCATCTAACTTATTGTGAAGAGCTCCATGCATTCTGTTATCATCCAACTGTCAGACAAATTTACAAATATTATCAAGGAAAAGGTAAAAGAAATATGTAGGAAAATTAAATAGCTTTCTGGTTGCTGAAGTTCTGTCACCTGTCATTTGTCAGCAAAAGGAATTCTATCATGTGAATACAAACACTCCTCAAATTCTTTGTTCTGTAACTAGTTTTTAAAGCAAAATAAATAGAACAACAGATCTAAGCCTGAAGACAATTAGTATTTCTGCTGTAAAAAAATCTCATTAGGGTATCTGGTTTCAAAGTTATGATTTTATGCTTCCTATTTTATTTTCTGTGATTCTTTCTACACTTTGATAATCAGCTTTCAGGATGTATATACTCATTAAATGTTGCAGTCTTCTAGTTTTGCTTTGCAAAAAAAAAGAGCTTTTGAGTGACATTTCTATAAGATTAAAAAAGGTATTGTTCAGACCATCCATTTTTATTAACAAGTCTGAATTTGTTTCTGCTGGAATGAAGTAATGTCTCTGGAAAAAAAACACAAAACCACATGCAATAAACCCCAAACAAATAAACAAAAAATAATAATTACTGAAAACTTTCAAACCTTGTAAGCTTACTAAATTCTACACAGGTTGTCTGAATAAAATTCACCTGCACATAACTTGTTAGGTGTTTTTTCAAAGAAAATTCACAGAGAGCAAAGAAGGTAAAAAATGATACAGCCAAGGTGAAAATTATTATGTGTATCTAGATTTATCAAAGCAAAAACATCGTTTCATGCCTCTAATGACATCAGTTAAACTTAATTTCACAAATAAAAGTAACGATGTCACAAATTAATCCTGCCCTGATCCTACAAACGCTCCCTGCTGTTACTACTTGTTTCTAAACCAGTAAAACACAGCTTCCTACTTTGGTCCATCTATCTCAACACAGAAAACGCCTTTATTCTTGACATTTCTCAGACACTCATGCTTTCTCTACTAATTCTCCATCTAAAATATTTTTTTTCATTATTGCTTTATTATTTTTGTGTCTTGCCCTCACAGAGTAAGTTTTTTTCTACACGTTTTTGAGCTGACAATAGAAACCTCTTTTCTATGCTGGATGCGAGGAGTGAATTACATAATTTGCCTAGTGAGATCTGGAAAATAGTAGTCAAATTTGGCATGTAAAGCTGTCGAGAGATGATTTAAGGCAGTGAATTAATATCACATCATTTGATTCTGGGGAATTTATTGGAGGGAAAACAAAGTTAAACGCAGAACTGTCTTCCTCTGTCCATGAAGTTTATAGCTTCTATATACTTATATTCTTGAAAAAAGAAAAAACTCTTGCCTTTAAGAATATGAGAACTTCAAAGCCAATTTTAAATATACACAAAATTGCTATGGAGGAGTTAATTTATAACTTAAATAAGAAAGAATTATATTGCAAGAAGTAGCATTACCAGAGTTTTTTTTAATCAGTGGAAAATTGATTCTAAACATAACACTAGTTTATAATGCCCAGAAATTGTTGGCCTGCTTCTTCAAATAGCAAAAGCTTTGTCAAGATTCATGACTAAAGTCACAGCGCTCCTATAATACACAGTCTTACATGTACTGAAGAAGAGATAAGGTAATTTCGTCTCAAGAGAATCACTGAAGCACCAAAACCAAACTCGTCCATCTACAGATCTGTCTACCATCCAACAACACTGCCCAGCACAGTGGTAATCTCACAACAGCAATTCTCTAAATATTAATTTTGTCAGAGAAGCATTAATTAAGGGGAGAACAAGTGGAACACTACATTTCAAAGTCATTTTCTTGATAAAAATAGGTTCATTTTCAAGTTGACAGAACCATGAGAAAACCAACAGTTAGGTCCATTAGATTTTTCCTTAGTGCTCAAAATCTGCATTTTTCCAAACAGTGAAAAGTATGCAAAATCAAGCACTACCCATCCCTACAGAAATATCATTCACCAGTTCAGCTATCAATAGTGAGAAAATCAAGTATACCAACATAGAACAAGTGACTCAAAACAGACTTTAAGCCAAACCTAATGCTGGTAGAAGGACTGTCACCCTATTTTACTCTCTTACTCTGCTGAAATGGGACTCTGTGGGCACTATCTCACCAACTGTGGGTGCCTAAGCAGCACTTTTCATTGAGGGACTCTGAGGTTTTTTACACTGTCTGGAACAATGACATCAGCAATTAAACAAAAAGTCCTCAGTTCTGATTTAGATACATCCTATCCAGTATTACTCTTGATTTAGACAACTACATTTCTCTTATCTCACAAGACAGTACTCTGTACTCTGTCTTTTGAGTTAAATAAAAGTGAAAAAGCAAGCTTGGTATGAAAAAGCACAAGTCTGAAATCTCGGATCAGTTTGGACTTTGATGGGGTTTGATTTGTAAGTCTGCAAATGACTGGGACTTGGCTTTTCAAAGTAATTAGCACACTGCACAGCACAATGTGTTTAAAGTGCAGCTCCTACTGACTTTTGCTGCACCTGGAGTCCTCACCACTTCTGGACATCTCACCTGAGTCTGCCAGAAACCAAAGTTTACATCATGAGTGACCACCCATGAAAAGTTTGTGCAGATCACTTGCCCAGAATCAGTTAATAAAACCACTGGCAAGAAGAGAAACAACCCAATTCTCTGAACAGCATTCATAAGATTATCTTCTCCACAGTCCCCATTTTAGAATTTTCCTGTTTCTGCAACAAACAAACAGAGCCTATATATCCAGGTTCCCTCACTACACAATTCCAATGCATCCTTAGACAACAAGAAACAAATCTAGTCTTTAGTCTTCCTGCAGCAAAAGAAGACTGTGCTGTAATTAAAGTATGTACCAAAACAAATATATATAAAAGTACTGAATGAAGACTGCAGCTATAAACATTAACCTTGGCAGTCTCTTCTCTTCCCCTCTCCTCCCCCTTTTACATATAATATATTTAACTTAGTGGATTAAAAAAAAATGCTTAAATAACTAATTCCATGCCGAGGAAACTCATGTAACTAAAGTTCACCACCCAGACCCCTGCAGTGATGTCTAACTGGAACAGCACCAGCTAAAATAGTGAAAGCCTGTGTAGTCAAAGAGTCTCTGTGTAGATGGTCACCAGTGCACAGGGAAGCAGATATGCAATCTGTGGTTTGGTTTCTTAAGTACATGGTGACAAGGCAGGAAGGTTCAAGAAGATATGTGTGTATTTCGTGGTGGGAAGAGCCTCCTTGGCTCCATCTTCACCTGCACTACTCTGTCCAGGCCCCCCAGCCTGACCAGTCCCTATCTGCCCCACCCAGTGTCCCAGCCCTCCTGCAACATCCCTAAAGCCCACCATGCAGAGTCTGTGTCCCAGACCCAGTGACACCAACCTTCAGGCTTTATCAACAAATATTCCCCCCTTTCTCAAAGCACTTTTATCAAACTGCCCTCGATTCCTTCATGCCCAGTCTTTCCCATCACATGTTTTGCTGGTTCCTTATTTGACTTCAGCCTTCTTTTTCCAACAGTTTCCATATTGGGCCCAGGAAGCCTTTATTCTCTGAAGTGTGTACCCCAAACCACAACCTAGCCCTTAGCACTAGCAATCAGTCAAATCTTTCTTTTACAGAATCTGAAGATCCTTCAGAGACACAGCACCTGGTGATAGTGCTGGTGCAAGTGGCTGCTTCTCAGGCAGCCCAGGAGTCTGCCTGCCTCTGGGCCCCACAGCATCCAATACCTTCCACCCTGCACTCCAGAGCAGATTGCAGCACAGGGGCCAGCATTTGTGGGGCTGTTCCCTGCTTCCACTCAGCAATGTCTTATTCAGAGTAGTCCCTGCAGTGTTGCTGCTTTAAGATGTACTAAACTCTCAGACAAATGCTGTCTATAATTAACATCCTAAAATGCAGCCTTGTTCATAATGCTAAATAAAACATATGAAGTACATCAGTCTGAGACAGAAAAAGAGCATGAAAACTTCATTCTAAATAAGGGATAGAGGAAAGTGAGGTGAAGAAAAGATCAATAGTGAGGTGAAGAAAAGATCAATAGGGAGTTCTTGATCACTCTCCAGGACTGACAGAGTGTTAAAGCAAATACTTGTTTGAAACATTACAGGCAGGGTTAGCAAGGCCAGTACTCCCAGTGTCCTACATTTGCAAGTGCAGGAAAGCTGTCCTTTCCTAGGCATAAACCAGGTCAAACAGTAAGGACTGAGAACAGGCAGACAGTGCCGTAACTCTGATCCATTCAGCCTGATGGCCTGAGCCAACAACAGACACGCCAAGTGAAACCCGGCATGTGCTTCTCACATCTCCCCAAGCCCCCACAGCCTGCAGGGTAGCCACTCTCACAGGCACAGCTGGTAGCTTGGGCTTTAATAGGTCTCCACTACAGCCTGGCTTTGCTGTCCTTAAGGGCTGAGCTGTCATTCAGCCTGACAGGCATTGGTTGTGAGGTTCCCATCAAGTCTGATCACAAAAACAGATGCTTTGGTGACTTTGTCTCCTACTATTTTGTAAAGTCATTCCTCCCTTCCTCCCTAGAGCCCTCAAGTGCATATTCTATTCACACTATATTCCGTAGTTATCTTGCATGCATTTTGTCTCACCCCTTGTAAATAAATGCAAACCTCTCCTTTTATTGTAGTTGTGTTTCCAATGTAATGAAATTACTATATCATTTCCCAGCAAACCATCAAGCCATTTTTATTCTGGTATTTCTTCTTGCAGTGAATGCCTCCAGGTGCTTAACGACTTTTGTTTCAACCAAGTATTCCTGCAAAACTTTTCTGTGCTTATTCTCATGGGTTTCTCTAAACCCAACGCTGTTCATTTCTCCTCTGAAAAACTCAAGATATCTACTTTGTTAGCAGAGAAACCTTTATAACATATAGCTAACATTCTGTATTCCTCAGTTTCAATTTCTAGTAACTCATTTTTCCTCCATCATTTTGGCTGCTGCTGTCATCTCCCCACTGAATAAGAAGCTTTATTAAAAAATGAAGTGCATTCTGTACTTAGCTATTTAGTTAGTAATTTTAATTTTAAAATTAAAAATTACTAATTAGTAATTTTAAGAATTTTGAGAAAGCAAGATACAGGGATACAGATTTAGCCTTCCTAAATTCCTTTATTTAATAATAAACATTCTTTCAACAAGGCCCTTCAGGATAATGCCTTGGGGAGAGGTGTAGCCAAGTAACACAACAGAATGCCAAGTCACTCGTGTCCGTGGTCAGGGACAAGGAAAACATGGTGTCATATGATACCTGGTTTATGTGTTGTGACGAATGAGTTCCCTGTTTTGCAGTAGGGTTTTTTTCAATAAAAAAAAATGCAGGACTGGTTGGCAGCTTTGTCAGAGAAGTTTCTGCCTATTCATGTTAATGAAGAAAGACAGGAAGGCCGAGTAAAAAAATCTTTAATTAATACCAAAACACAGAGTGAAATGTAGGTCACCTTTAATAACCATGTTAGAATAACAGCTGTGTGTTTAATTTTTGTAGAACATTTAGTCAGTCAAGGGCTCTTATGGGATGAAATACTGACTGAAGACAAAATAAAAGAACCAGTAAGCTATAGCTGAGTGCAACTAATAACCAAGCAGATGACTTGGAAACTCCCCAAGGAGACTGAGGAAGGTACAGATTTTTAATATTATTGTATAAATATTATGAATGGACTACTGCCTATAGAGGGAAATCTATTTTGGTGAAATATTTACAGTGCTAGGTAGAAACACCTGAATGAAATATACACTATCTAAAGTAGTATCCTTCAGGATGTTATGTAATGGTAACCCAGCCATGCAACTCATTAGTACCCCATATTCCATAGAAGGACTCTCATTTCTAGTAAGAGTCAGATCTCTCAAAGAGGATGAGGATCAGATCATAGGATTATATATCCTAGAAAGAAGTGTTCAAGCCGTACCACTACATAGCCACCTTTTATGCAAAGGGTCTGACTAAATGCCAGCCATGCGGGATAAATCCTGAGGGGAAAAAAAACCAGCAGTGCATTTGTTAGAGCATAAGATGTGGGTTCCAGCATGGACAAAGAATTTACTTGGTCTCATTGCTATAATATTACAGCAAGAGAGTATTATTCTGCCTACCATACAAAAATCTAAAGACAGTAATTATTCCATGTGTAGCTGAAACCAGGCCTCTGGATGGATTTTGCATAGAATAAGCCCAGAGCAGCCTCAGACAAACTAAATTTCTGAGCCAAAGGACTCAGAACGCATTTTTCAAAACATGTGACCTTTTATGTACTGTGAAATCAGATGCTCATTTTACAGACTTGTTTGGCTTTATTACCTTTAGGAATTGTAATCTGTTTTTCTCTGTGACTTGAAATCCTGTGACATTAAACCAGGCTGCTTTTGGTTAGTCCATAGGAAACACAGATCATTCATTCTCTTGTTTAGGTGCTTGTTATACAGAGACATCCACTCAGCCTTTACAGTCTACATAGTATAGATTTAAATATTTGTATAATCAGTGGATTCATTCACCTTCTCATTGCTATAGAAATTTTGCTATACAGCAAAACTCAGTAGGCTAAAGCATACACTGAGCTGCTTATAGGTAGCCTGTCCCACTATAATGTCAGGAATGTGACAGTTCTGGCCAGTGGAGAGGTTTGCAGTCTCTTTATCAGTTGCTGTGATAAGTTAAGAGTCACCTCACATTTGTTTGGACTGCTATCTTGCAAAATAGTTGCTCAGAACGCAGTTTTCAAAACATGTGCCTTTTTTCTTCACAAAATGCTACGACAAGGGCTAAAACCAGAGACACTTGGAAAAGAATGGTGCATTACATTGGCACTTACATTTCCCAAATGTCTTCTGGTAGGTTAGCTGGAATTTCTGTTAAGCCTCTTCCTCGACAATCCACTACATTGTTGCTGCAGGTGCAGGCAGATGGACAAGTGATGGAACTGGCACTGCATGATGGAGGTTCAGACTGGGAACCTGAGACATAATGAAAACATTAAATATTAGTTCTAAGAAATTAACCTCTGAGATTTCAACAATACAACAGCCTCTGAGTTTCCCAGATCCTTTTGCAAGATTTAATTAATAATTTACTTCGATTCAACTAATATAATGTGCAACAAATTAATTGCAGAGAAAATGTGTAAAAGATTACTGTGTCCTTATTCTTCCTCAGTCTCCACTCCTATTGGTTTCTTTCCTTCACAAACTCTACTTTGGTCTCCTCCAAGATAAGCCAGATCAATTTATTCAAAGATTTAAAAGCTAAGCCTTAAGCTCAAGTAGTATTTCCAAATGTTATCTTTGCTTAAAAGTTTCCATTATGCAAACACTCCTTGAGTATTTTCACGTACTGAAAGATGACTGCCATCAATGAGTTATGTTTTTGAAATGAGGAAACCTGTTATGACATAAAAACTAGAAATATAAAGATCTTGGGTTTTTTTTAATATCAGACAATGCAGTTAATGGAAACACAAAAAGCATATAAAAAAATGTGAGTTCAAACCCTCAAATCCTTTCTTAATCTAGTAATTCCACTGAAAGACAAGAAGCCACTTAGGGAGCAAAGCTTTAGCATAGAAGGATTTTGCTCTATATGCATTATAGTGATTCCATAACATTCAGGTTTAATTGTCATTAATTTTTTTTGAAACTAGCAATTATGTCAGTTTTACCCCGATTGTTATGATCCTTATGTTTAAAATTTTGTTAAATACGTAGACACAGATAGAACGTTTTTGCTACCCTAATTGAGGTTACAGAGATGTAGCAGTTATTGACTTATTAATGTTGAGTTTTATTTCCAAAGTACATGTAGGACAAGAAACTGTAAATACATTTTTGACCAGACACAGAGAGATGAATGTGAAGGCTTATGTTGGTAGGAAGTAGCAGAAATCATAGCAGAAACAAGAAAAACTAGTGGTTTTATAGATTACAGTAGATTTTAATGAGAAAAAATATTGGTCTTTTGGTTGGAAAAATTAAAACATGTAATTGTCAAACCACAAACCAATGTAAAAACATGGAAAACTATACACAAAGCTGTACATTCTTGGGGTTTGTCTTGGAAAAGACCCATGATTGCTCCTTTCAAAATTATAACTGCAGGTGACAAAAAGTAAAAAAAAAATTGCTTTCATCAACTTGAAATCCCATATCATTATGAGAATTATAATTTGATAACAATGGAACATTTTTATACATTTTCTCTCTTAATTTACTCCTAAATACCTTCTGGTCTAGACTTAATTAAGCACAACAAAGCCAGCTTGTATAGAAAGCCTACACATATTCCTATTTTCAAAGACTCATAAGCAGCAATGAAAAGTCAACATCAGAAAGACCTTCAGTGGCACCTCTGAGTATCACTATTTTGAAAGGCAAATAGAGTTGGAAAAGATGTCAGCTGAAAACTACTACAGGCTGACTTTACACTTGGAGGGGAAAGCAAAGTACAATCACTGCAAAATCATGACTTCCATGAGAAAGGTATTCAATTCTGCTGCTAATTTGTTTGTCTCAATTTTCCTTAGTTCCAGGCAAGCAGTAAGCCCCTTTAAATATTATTTTTTACACAGGGATGACAGAAGTGTCATATAATAGAGTATGCTGTCAAGTTTCAGGATAACATCATCATTGTGCACACATCATTGTGTACAAAATGTTGCCAAAATAAGGGACTGGGTTTGAATTTTTTTCAGTGAGTCATCAATTGATGTCCTGTCAGGATAGCAAGAGAAAAATGTGGGATTCATAGAACTCTGTTTTAAATACAGCTTTCATTGATGCTAATCAGAGCTGTGAGTAACTTTATTTTGTCAAACCAGACCTCAGAACTCCAATTCAGGCATCCAGAAATTAGACTTTAAGAGATAATGGCTGTCATGAAAAAATGGAACTCACAGGACATTTGCTGCATGGGCAAGAATCAAATTCCTTCTTCATGAGAGTGGGCAGCTTTTCTCAGGAGATAAACTTAATGATCCTTTCTCTTTCTTGAAATACCCTGTCATTTTTATAGTCCATTTGCCCTTTTCTGTGACAGATGCAGGTAAGGAGTTTACCAACAAGTCTTCTATCTCAACACAGCGTTTCAGTACTACAGCAGCTTCACACTACAGATTCAACAAGGAAAAAAGTCTATTTAAAAATAAAAAATTAAATAATGTAACTAAAATATAAATCCAAACATTTATGGCTCAAGTCTTCTGGCTACAGAAACGTAGGGCAGACATACTATCATACTATCACTATACATTAATAGAATTCCTTCAAAATCAATGCAGCTGTGTCTTACTCAGTCCGAGGTTTCTGTTAGATTTTAACTGTGACTACTTCCAAAAGTATTTCATATTCCCTCAAAATGTACATGGGCCTTTTTTGCATAAAAACAAGAGGTTTCTTCTTACAACCTGACAACATGTATTTATATTTGCTCATCTGCCTACCTCGTGGCGCAATGTCCAAAACAAAATGAAGAGTAAGGGAAGTGCAAACAAGTTATCATAAGCTTTTAGGTATAGGGAGAAATCATCAAACTGGGAAGAAATCTTGACCTCTATGATGTAAGAGAAACTTGGCAGGAAAGGTCAAATCTTCCATAAATAAATGATTTATCACCACAGATCTGGTGTGGTTTCTGAAGAGACTTTTCAGCAAATACATTTTGCACAGTTATAGCACTACAACACAGAACTGTGGATTAGAAGAGCAGTAATATACTCCCTTTTCATTAGGGCACAAGATCTGAAAACCTGACATATTTCCAGTTGGTCTTTTAAATCTGTTCCTGACCCTACTACAAGTAAATCAACAGCAGATGATTGCATAGCACTCAGCTCATCACTTCCCCATTTTGCACAACACAGTGTTGCAGGGTACTCTGCACCAAAAGAATGGTTTGAAAGAAGGTTAGGTCAGTTTGGACAAAAAACATTTACCTGTGACTTTCCTCTAGGAAAGAGGGACTTTTATATGAATAAAATACTACTAGAATAGAGCTTTAATTTAGGGCTAGTAAGTAAAAAAAATTAGTTAACCAGTGAGGTATATGATGTCAAAATAGAGAGAAAGCAATATGTCTTCATTCTCAGTGCAGGTGCAACAAAAATGGGATGAAAAAATAACACTTTTTGCTATTAACAGTATCATTAACAAAATGCTGCAGCTGGATAGGAACATGATGAACAAAAGCTATTATGCTTTTTGTGCCTTCTGCAATGGAAAGAGAGTAAGTTATATGTAATAGACTAATACAACTAATGCTATATGTAATGTTATACATAATGATTTGGGGTTAGGGGAAGAGGAAACAGAGGAGTTGGGAGCCAGCAGTTTACAGAGCAAATTGCATGCTTTTTTTAAAATAAGCATTGCAATGGTTTCTAGCCTTTTAAGAGCAGCAAATAGACTGATATTACAATTAGAATAAAATGACTAGGGTGTAATAAAGAGTTTAAATGTCTCAGGCATTTAAATAAATTTTGCAATTCCTAAAAAAATTATATACTCCCATTTGCACAGGCACTTGATTATGGCACAATAAGTGTGCTTTATTAACTTCTTGCCTATTCAATTACCTTGCAGAGGTTCTTTTCCTCCAGCAAAATATAATTTATTTGTAAAAAATATTCATATATTTTAATAAAAAACTGACAGGATTTACCAGTTAAAAATCTGTGGTGACTTTAAATCATTTTAAGTATAGCAGACATGAAATTATTGAGGTCCCTTCCAACCTTTACCATTCTATGATTCTATTAATAAACAAAACAGTATGAGTATTGCAGATCCATGGATATATTATGGCCTTTTTTCATTTTAATTAAATAAAGCATTAGAAATTTTTACAGTGCTGGGGCATCTGAAATAAGTTACTACACTATGAGCAAGTTTTAAGTGTACTCCCAGTAAGTCAGTCTCAAAAACGTGCCTAACAGAGATGCATTCATCCCAGAATTAAACCACACATGAGTGTGCACAAACCTTCAGAGAGATATGGGCCAGTCAATTGCAAATTACTATCTGCAACGTTAACACTCCTTATTGATGGCAAATATATCTCTAATGGATAAAACCTTATACAAATGTGTTTGTTCTATGGGAAAGTGCAGCAAATGGTTTATGCAAATATTTTCATCTATGGTCGTTCGATAGCTATTGCTGAGCCCAGCATTAAGTATTTATGATTAGGGACCATTTTAATACCACCAAGTTCATGGTATGAAAAAATGTGGTAGTCAATAATATTCATGATTTGCTTGAAATTCATTGTTTTGCTGAAAAATTTGCTGAACAGATAAATTTATCTGTTAAAAATTCACAGCACATGAGTTCATCTGTTCTGAAGGCAACGTAAAACACCTACTGGGTTACAAACAAATACTGAGGAATAAAATAGGAAATGTCCAGATGCAGTAAGAGGCAGGACAAGCATACTGGAGAAACCCTACTTTATTGTACAAAAGCCTACTTCGCCTGTTTCAAAATATATGAGTAAAGTAACACTACTGAAAATTAGACCTTCACATTGTCTTATCTTAAAAGGAGTAATATTGCAATGATACATTTAACACCAGTACACCCCAAGTTGCATGGAATACTTCAAAACAAAATGGAAGATGGCACAACAAAAATGCAGGCTCACCTTTAACAACTGAGGTCTAACTGGCAAATTTGTTCTTCTGAAGGATTAATAAAACAGAATCTGTGAGACATTTTGAGTGCTTCCAAAACTATGACAGTTGTTTTTCTCTCATGGAAATTTATTCCATTTAAGTTTTTCAGAGGAAGGACTGAAGCAAGTTTAAACTTGTCCTATGCCCTATGCCTGTGCTGAGCCTTTCTTTGAATATCTTTCTCCAGCCTTGATAACCGGCATTTTCTGCTAAAAGTAGCCAGAACTATTGCACTGTATGGAAGACTGATAGTTTGCATTTGGGTCTCTGGGTTATTATACTATTTGCTCTTCCAAAAAAGGCTAAAAAAATAATGCTACTATAAAGTCTTAAGAGATTTAGTGCTTCTGCAGTTCCAATGGCATCTATGCACAGTAATCTCATTAAAGCCAATTTGTACCAGCAGTCTGGAAGGTTTATGTGAAATGACATTTAAAAATAGGTCCCAAACTAATACAGTGAACTTATAAATATATGGAAGCATAAAAATGAAGAGAAAGACATTATTTAAGCAGAAGGATACCACCTGTACAAGGTTAAATGACAGATAATGGGCATGATCAGTTGTAAGCCTATTAAGGGAGAATAGTTCTGAAATGGCCTTCTAAATGGGTTATCCATCACAGTACCTGAACTGTTTCAAGATGAAATTCGATAAAGGTATGGAAGGGACAGGAATAGTTTAAGATTACGCTTTGAGTCCCTGGGGTTTGATTTGTTGGTAGCTGAAAAGGAATTTTAAGCACAACCTGATTTTCTTTGATGCACATTTGTCTTTGTTTCTATGCTCCTGCATGCCCCCCCTGCTGCATCTAACTCAGGACTTTCCCTGCCTCAGCATGAAAGCTGGTCTCTTCAGGAAGAGGAAGAAGATGGGATTCACTTCAGTCAGAAGCATTAGAGATTGACATAGCTATCAGAGGATGTCCAGTAGAATGTGACATTTCTCCTGATCATGACACTTGACGGATCCAGCCTGGTAATGAGCACACCCAACAGCCAGATCTAGAGTGAGGAAACTCTTTTTCCAGATGACTGGGAAAGGACTGAAGAGCGAGGCCCTGGCTCCTTCACAGACCTTGCAGTCCCTTCTTTAGCATTTGGGAAAGACCAAGAAGGGTAGAGTAATAGTGACCTTTCTTGCCTTCCTCCTGGGACAGGCTGAGGTTGCTGCCTTTGGCCTTTTCCAAGGGACCTCTGGTACATTCGAGCTCTTTAAGGTATATAGAAGTTAGAGAAAAAAATTCTTACAGACTTTCTGACCTGAACACCTTTGCCTGCAATTACTAGGAATTAATCCAGTGAACCAGGAGATACTTAAAAGTTTTGGTACTGGGTGTGGTGGCTCTGTGAGGAGAAGCAGCAGCTGGCTCTAGAGTTGCACTGCTGCAGGCACAGCTGAGCTCACCAGCAAAGCTGGTGGTGTCTCTGTGAAAGAGTATTTGAGAAAGGGCAAAAAGGCACCAAGCAATAAGGAGCGAGGAAAAAAACGTGAGAAACAGCCTGGCAGCAGCAAGAGCAAAGGATAAAGAGGAGGGGAGGTGCTGGAGCAGATCTTGTTCTCTCCCCACATTAGTGAGGAAGGAGAGTGAGAGCAGCTGACCAGCGTCCACCCACCACAGTTCTAGTGCAACTATGTAACATCAGTACATTCCTCAATAAAACACAAATTCACATGAACCTGATACTGCCTCTATGCAGCTTTGTACTTGCCAACTATTCATGTATGAAATTCTGCAGCCATTTTACAAGCAGCTCTATGGATTTTTTAAAAAAATTACTCACTAACTGAGTATCTGTGTGTTGCCAATCACATACATGTACTGAACAGGAAAAGTCTACAGATTTCATAAACAGGCATGGTCACAGACTCAAAGTCAGCCCTGTTGTTGGGTATTTGAAATTGCTGCTCTCCTGGGGCCTTGCAAACTAAGGGTGATCAGCAGCCCTCCTCTGGGCTGGACTGCATGGGGGGCAACTGCCAGTCCTTCTTCCTCTTTTGTCTATAGGGAGCACCAGTCTTCCCTGCTGGCAGTAACCCCAAATCCCATGTTGAAAGCAGCAGACCTGCTGCTGGCTATGCAGATACATCATTGCACAGTATCTTTTAAACAGGAGCAAATGGGGGGAATTTGTCTCACCACACGCTCTTCCTTTGGCATCTTCTTGATGTTCTTATTAATATACTAAGCTTGAGAAATGCTATTGTCTTAATTACTCATTGTTGATTTTCTCAACAATATGCTATGAAGCTACCAGGAGAAAAATGGAGCAAGACAATCTACTGAGTTTTTTGATCTGGGCAAGGGAGTAACAGCTATGTTTGAAGACTGTTGGACCTCACTCCAAAAAATAAATCTGCTTCCACATTAGTGCTTCTAGTCTGCATTAAGCAGCAGGAAGCTAAATTATTTTCTTCTTTATTATACCTCAGCTGCAGCCTCACCATATGAATCAGAAGCTCTAGATCTCCAACTGAGATTCAGATAAAGCCACTATTCTCTTAAAATGAGAATCAGTTTATTTAACTAGAAAGCAGTAGAAACTTGGCTCTGGCAATGATTTCTCACTTGCAACAATTTCAGACTGAATTTTAACTTATTTAATCCAAGTTATGCATCTTGGTTTTCTTCAGGATCCTGTAGATCTTCTGAAAAGGATCTAAGGACTACAAAGCAGAGAAAATGGCTTCTAATGAAAAAGAGAATGTTATGTAGATCCAACTTCCTTCTGTACAATGTTTGCTTCATTATTAAAGAAAACCACCTGAGAGAAGTCCTTAAAAATTGCACATTTTACACTTCCTAAATTTCATATTGCAGGACAAATCAACTTCAAATTAATTGGAGATTTTAGAATCTGATTCTGCTTTCATGAGAAAAGCATCAATCTATGAACTGTTAGAAATATCAGTCTCTGGTCTATTCTCTCTCATACAATCGTCATACTCCTTTGTAAACACTATCCACTGTAAAATACCTAAAGCCACTGGCCAAAACTATAACAAATCTGCATCAGCCTGCACCTTCAGGGTCAACACCAAGTCCTAACATACTGCCTCAGAGCCAGAAGCAACAGTACAAGAGTAAAATCACCTGCCTCCTACCACCCATTGAAATCAACCCACACTCTGCTTACCTACCAGATAGTCTCCTTGGCAAGCAACCAGCTGAGAACTGATGACATTTGAGTTGTTCTGACAGCAGCTAGCTGAGGACAGCAGTGGCTGAAGTACACTACACATTGAAGTATACTCTGCTTCTGAATGCATCTGCTTTATTCATAGACATGCAGTTCAGATGAATCCCTTATTTTCTTACGCATATACTTAGGAAAATCAGAATGATTCATCACTGTAAAAAAATCCAAATGAGACCAATCACTAGGTCCTGCAGAGAGCACTGAAGAGCCTAAGGAGCTGCTGGTAGTTTAACTTCATGAACCCATTGCTTCAATTTACAAACTTTACAATCAACCAACTCAGGTGAGAAAATACATTCTGACTTGACATAACTGATCAGTATATTGATTAATTTCAACTTCAGTAAGTTAACATCAGATAGAAGAAAAACCCAAGCACCATAATTAAACTTATATGAGAAGAAAATGAAATAAAATTGTCTAAAGAGGTCAGAGGAGGACAAGAAACAGACAAATAGGAAGAGAGAGTGTTGTGTTTGGGTGAGACAGGTAGATCAGAAAGACCTAGAGAAAGATAAGACAGTCCAACAGTGAACATCTGAACCTGGGAAGAAAACTGGTTTTGATGCAAGCAAAGGCTGAAAGGATTTAAGAGGTACTGAGCACAAGCCAGAACCTCCAGATTCTAGCTAACAGTTTCCAAGGAGGGAGTGCATGTAATATTTCAACTGACATTAAATATTTGCTTAGTGTACCATTTCTCTTGTCACAGCAATGTCGCAGTGAATTGCAAGGCTATGGTGGAGAGGTAGGAGAAACACATTGCCAGGTGTGTCATTCTCTGGTGTGACACAATTTCCCTACATACAAAACACCGCCTCACCAAACACATCGCGGAGCTCAATATGCAACTGCACAGGAGGAAGAGTCTGCTTGGAGATTTCTTTGGGAACAGATGGCATTAAGACAAAGGCCCAGGAAGGCTGCCCTGTCAGAGGGCAGCTTGCTGAAGAAGCCAGCCAGAAGGCTCTGTTGGGTGACAGGACTGCCAGCAGTACTGGATGCTCTTCCCGGATGGTTAGGGGTCCTCTAGTCCCAACCCTGCTCAGTTCTGTTAATGACCTGATGTCATTAACCTGATGGTCTGACATTAACCTGATGTTAATGTCCTGCCCAGCAACACAAATCTAATTAGATGTACTTGTAAACCTTCCTCCAGGCAATGGCTCACTATTAGACTCCATACATTTACCTTAATTTCTGAGCCAAATGGTCATGGGCATGAACAAGTGAAACCTGGAATAGCTTTTCCACTGCTCAGAGTTTGCTACAAGTGCTGTTTGAATTAGCATTTTTATAATTCATGTGCACAAGGTGAACAGTGTTTTTGAAAAACTGACTGTTAGCTTACACAGATATATTAGCTCAACTCGAGCTACAGCAACTTTATCCTGAGATACTTTGCACCTAAAGCTTACAAATATCGCTGTATAGGACTGGCAGCATAGTGTCCAGAAAGAATCAAGAAATATTTACAGTTACAGTTACGGCACTTCTTCATCCATATTTCACTGTTTTTCCAACTTACGCTAGTCCTTGGTATGCAGCATTCAAAACTTGTTTCATAAAGAACATTTGTAATAAAATTATTACACACCCCTACTTTTGCATAGGGTTGTAAGAATAACCACAAGTCAGTTTTTCAAGGATGTTGTTCTCTCCTCAAGTTATTTGATTCTCTTCTTTCTTCTTTGAAGCATGTAGCAGTATGAGTTTTGAATTGTAATGCTCTGATTAAGCCCATTTTACAGTGAAGGAAAAGTTGCATTTTCTTTTTCTGTGATGATACTCCTATTGTCATAACATGAGACCCTGAAATACTGAGCATATACTTAGAGCAGTATTTTGAATTGTGTTTGAGCTCTTCATAGCTATAACACAAAGGCAGCTTTCATTGCCAGCTTGGGGCTAGTTCCAGTGATTCATATAAGCTTAGATTGTATAAAATCCCTTTGCAGATGGACAAGCACAGTTCAATATCCACCTCCTTTTCCAGTTTGACTTCATAGTCAAATGTGAACAAATTATGCTGTAAAATCAGGAATAAGAACTGTAATAAGGGGATAGGAAGATTTATATCTTTGTTAAACTAGCTGTCCATATAGGTTTCTGTTGAACATATGAAGCTGAGTTCTCTGCTAAATCCTCCACTAAAAAGAGCTCTTCAAATGCCTTTCTTTTTCAGTAGTTATGTCCCACATGACAGTTAGGGGATCCAGTTGATGGACTGTCCCACTGGAAGCTTCTTTCCTCTAATTTCTATTAATTTCTGTTTCTAAAAAAATCCGTCCAATCTTGAGAATTCTCTTATGTGTTCTCTTAACTGTGTCTAACTAACAACAGTTAAAAACCTTTTCTCTTTTGGAAGGCATGGTCTGCACAGAAAATGCAATTTAGATGAATTCTGTCCATGCTATATTTTTCATTAAGAATTATTATCTCTTCTCCAATTTAAGCAACTCTTTTCTCTTGACTACACTATATCATAAATCCAAACAGTTGAATTCCTGCCCCATCTGAAACTTAATTTCATAAGAAAAAAATGCTGTGCTTACCACTTTGGCGAAATTAGATTTTTCTAATAGCTTAATTCATTTATCCATTTATTTTCACCTTCCTCTTCCAAGAATGTTACATTTCTAAACTTCTCTTTTATCTAAACTTTTGATGTAATCTATCAGGTATTCTGGGCATCCTCAAATTTCCACAGCTGTGTATAAGCTACTCAGCACCCTTGAAAATCATGTCACACTTATCACTGGTGTACAACTTAACTTTCCATGTGTCTATAATACTTCCTGCACACACCTTCAGGCCTGGGCATCAATTTACCATCTAGTTAAGGGGACCAAACCTTCTCCTTCACGTAGAACTCTTTCTCTCTTTGTCACATGTACATAAAACTATAGAAAAAAGGCAATATTAAAAAAAAAATTATAGCTGGAGTACTTGTACTGCATTTCTTTAAGTTAACCCATGTAGCAAAAGGATAAAGCTTTGGAGCACAAGCTGTTAGAGACAAAGAACACAACGCCACAACACCCAGAGTCTCTCCAGATTAGGACTCTCATCTGCTTCATAACAAACTCCCTGTGTTACCATTTGCCCTGAAAAACTATTTTCAAACCTTTGTCTGGTATCTTCTTTTATTTTGTTTTAATCCAGAGGATAAACACTGCCATGCTTTTCCTTTGCCAGATCTCTTCCTTTAGGCCAAATTCTTCTTCTCCTAAGAAATGCATTTCTGTCACAAAAGTCAAGTGTCATGCCAGAGACATGATGAACAGGCTCAACATGCAGACACATAGTTTGTGAAAAGGCTGTGTATCATTTATCAGTGCAGAAACTTGTAGAACAGTGACATGCAGTTGCTCCTTAAGAATCTTGTTTCAGTCCCCAGGATAAAATCTGCTCCTCCTGTTCTGTAGTACAATAATTAATCTGCAGACTCAGAGTAGCGTTTTCTATTTCCTTTCTTTCATTTTCCAGTATGCTCTAGAGCTCTTCCCTTGAGAAATACCAAATTATCCATACCTAATTGATTTATGTTGATACCACTGACAATGCTAAACTAGAATAATTTGAGAGCTCAAATGTTAATTGGAACCCAATAATCTTGTAAAAATTAAAATATTAACAACTTGATCTACTCCCATATAGTTCAGCAATGATAAGAGCAAACAGAACTGCTATAGAATGATGGTCAAATGCAACATTATAGCATCTTGCTGGTTTTATGTGACTATAGAAAACCCTCAGCTGATAGATAAATGAATAATTGGCATCATTACCAGAGCAGACAAAGTCTTTCTTCTGAACCTCTGCCACAAGAAAACCCCGCAGGTTTACAGGTGCCAAGCAGAAGGTGAACTGCCCGATGGTGCGTCTCTGCCGCAGCCAGTCCGACAGCCATGCCAGGTGGCAGTCGCAGTGCAAGAAGTTGGAGTGAAGCCGCCTACAGGAGACAGATAAAACTCAAAAGTTAGAATTAGTCTTTTAAACAGAAGACACAGAACAGAGCAATCAAACACAAGTCTCTCCAGTAGGATTATTGCAGGCTACTGGTTACAGCAGAGTCAGGCCTTGAATGTCTATATTGACACATAATACATAAATTTCCACATACAAATTAGTGCTAGTCCCACCTACAGGTAATTATGAGCTGGCTATTCTAATGAAAAGAACATGCAGAATTTAAGAGTCCTCCAATAATCACTTTGCCTGTGATTTCAAATCACAAATCAAATGAATATGATACCTTTGAGTGAATTCAAAGGATGGCTTACATAAACAGGAGGAACAGGCTGAAAAATGATAGCTGATTCTTTGGGGAAAGAAAGGGAGGAAAAGCACACACACCAGAGGCTACTGATACCTTTACTTTCCTGTATTGCCTGTACAAATTCACCAATGCTCTTTTTACTGTAACAATGTAATGCAAAATTACTAGACAGGAATTTTTAGGTCGTGAAAGGGACCACGTAGTCATGCCACACAGCAATACTGGGGCCATTCTTTGCAGTGGAAGATCTAGCCACACAACTATCTTTCCACACTGCTTCCCACTTGGTGCTGGAGGTTTGCAGAAGCATTATCACACCATGGGGCAAATCAGTAAAATGATGATGTGTTCAGGGAGAATATCTGGTAATTTTAATAGCTACTAAACTTCAGGTCGAAACAAAAGCCCAGGACATTAATTATTTAATTCCTTGTACTAAGTCATACATTTGCGGTGTTATACCAAGGCTGAAGTGATAAAACAAATTGAAAATCCTGTCACAAATGGTTAGGAAAAGCATTATTCACTAATATTACATGCACTGCATTCAAAAAAAAAGCCATGTTCTTGGCCTGTGCAAGGATTAAGCCTTGTCCATCCACCAAAGAAATAATCTGTCTATCTGTAAGATCTTCATACTGCACAGCTGCAGTGCAAGTCAGGTGCCCAGGCTGAGAGTCTCTAGATTTGTACGTCTGGGGTAGGCAGACGCAGTGAAAGACTGCAAATCTGCAACTGAGAGTTTATCCTGCAGAGACAGAAGATGCTGGTCTCCTGGGAGCACTGTAAAATGTAATTGTTTTAGAAGGATGACCAGAAGACCTCGGTTTCAGGGTTTATGAAGATATTCAATTGACACTGCAGTAAGTTAGATTTCTACTAAAATGTTTTGTTATTATGAACCACTGATCTGTTGTCTGAAAGAACACATACATTTAACAAAGGAAAGACAACAAATATAATCTAGCCAGAAATCTTCCAAAGTAAGATTTTGTTCTACCTTAGACAGTAGGCATTTCCTTTAAATCCTCAAAGCATTATCCCTTCCACTTCCACCAGTCAACAACAATATTCACAATCATCTTTCTTCACTGAAACAGAGCTCATCCCATGCCATTCCCTGCATTCCCCATAGGGATGTTAGGTAGGCAGGAGTAATAAGACCAGAATTTCACAGAAAGGAGAAGTTTTCCAGTACTGCTAGGCTTTCTTTGATTGCTAAATTTCTGTAGCTGGTTTCTGGGTTTTGACATTTTACCAGTTCCAACTGTCAGCTCTTCACCAGCTCCCTTGGCTCAGCAGAGCCCCACCTTGTCATTTTTTTAAGCTTTTTTCATGAATGTTCTGAAGTTTGCTTTTGAGAGAAGACCACTTAAGAGAGCCAATCAAGCTTAACAAAGCAGTCTATCTGAATTTATTTTTTGGTAATTATATTGATGAATACAGAAAAAGACTTTTCACAGTACTTGATAAGCATAATATTTTATTTCCTTATGAATATGAAAAGCACTGAAATGATTTGGCACAATCTCAACTTACTCTTAAATAAAAATTTAAAAGAAATAATGCAATTACCTATCTCAGCAGTTACTCACATGTGCAGAGACAAGACACCATTTGGCAAAAATGTGGGGGGGGCATGCCTTAACATAAATAAAGCTGTTTTTAGCAAAGGAAAGCAGATCAATAAAAAATAATTCCTGTCACTTTCAATCAAGGCTGAAAGATCAATGAAAGTTAGCAACAGATAAGACAGCTCAGTAAAAAAAGATTAGCAGAGAGGAGATGATTTTTAAAAAGAATTCTTAAAATGCTTCTAATCTTATAAACACTTCTCTGGGGTTTTTTTGTTTTGTTTTGTTTTTCCCTGGGTGGTCATGTTCAAGTTGAATATGCTATTTATTTCTCCTCTATTCTACTTAAATGAGCAGATTGTTTCGAGATCCATGTAGAAAAAGCAAATTATCCACAGGACTACTACAGCAGATGCAGCTGTGGCACAAGCAGCCCCAAATGTCCTGCGAATGGATCTCACTGGTGTGTAAGGAAGACACATAGGGAAAACACTATCCATACCCCACTGGGACTCAGCTGGATGGGAAAAAGGTCTCGTGTCCCTACTTAGGAAACATTCAGACCAGGGATTCCCTAGAAGAGCCTTTGAGAAGGTGTTCAAACAGAAGATAATTTTTTAAGAGAACAGTAGTCACCCAACTCTAGTGAACATCAGTTATGATTCACTTGGACTCAATCTGCGTCTACTAAACAGTAGATGTTATGCAGCCATTATGCCTCAGAGAGCTTTCTCATTCTATGAGTTTGTTTGTAAATGCAGGAGAAACAAGTGATTAAGTGAAATGAAGCTCAGAAAACCAGAGATAGTATTACTATTACCACCCAATAACATCTTTAGATATTTTACATAGCTGAACAAAAATTGATCAGTTTTACATGCATTTAGGTGTAGCTGTGAAGAGTATTACTACACATTTGCACAGAACTTGGTTAAATCAAAACATTACTACCCTAAATTCTGCACAGGAGAAATACAGAAAATCTTGAATGATACCTAGCTATAAAAACTTCTTTTATTAAAAATTATCATTAACAAAGTATCAGTTGCAAAAAGTGCTAAGATGACTTGGGGACAGAGGAAGAATTTTTAATAGGAAGAAGCAACATAAGAAATTATGGAATGCTATTTGATTCCTGTATTTATCTTTTATTAACTGTTATTTTGAAGACTTTTATGCCTCTTTTGAAAGTGATACAAGGAAATATAGAAAACCAAATAATTTTACTGTATTTCTGCCTGTCTATGTAGGATTTTTTTAATTCCCATATTGAAGTACTGAGAAAGGTCTTATTTGTTATTTAGCAGTCTTGGGAGACTGACATGTGCCACTTGATATTGATGACACTACCTTTACAGAATATGAGGTGAATGAATACAAATACAAGTTTGCAAAGGTGCCCTTTTAGCTATAGGACCAAAATTAAATTTCCAGCAAATCATTTTAGAGTGGGTCAGTATTCTATAAAATGTGTCACTCAGTAGAAAAAGCTTCTTCAGTTTCAGTAGAAAAGCTTTCCTTTATAAATTCTATTTATGATTTCCTTCTCTCCTTTTTTTTCCTTTTTCAAAAAATCTTAATTACAGCAGAGGGGGATTAGTCAGTGTAAGCCTCCAGGGAGCTATATACAAAGTCATCTCTGAAATTAAACTAGAAGGAAAACAGCAGAAGGCATAGAGCTCTGGTAACAGACAAGACCGACTAGTCTGAAGAAGCCAGGCAAATTTTCTGGATCACTATGACTGAATGAGAACAGGCAAATCTCCAGGTATCTTTACTTTTAGCTTCTTTATCCATTCTCTTCTTAAAGACAAACATCTAATTTCCATTTACTAACTTGCATTACGTTCTATGAATCTCATCACTTAATGAAGAACGTAAATTTAAATCAGAAGTTCTCATCTGTAAGAGTAATTTTTCTTCAGTTCTTTTATCTAATATTATTTTACACTTGCATATGTACCGTCCTTGAAGCATTTTTTTTTTCAGTGCTGTAGGAAATTTTCAGGCTAGCTGAATGTCTTACTTAAATTTTAAATTTTGGAGGAAAAACCAGAAAGACTTTGTTTAAACATGACTTTCCCTGAAGCTGTGTATACCCTAAAGAAATTTTAAGGGATAGTATTTAATTTGAAGAATATAAATAAAGATGATAGATTTTGAAAAAATGTTTTTATTAGGCTATGGCTAAATTATACAAATTTACATGGTCAAATATCACAGCTTTCTATTTTGGTCTACTAAAGCTGATCATGGTTTGTCCAGCGGAACAGTGCCCAGCTACAGAAAAATGGGTATGAGGTAAGAGAAGCTTCTATTAATGCATCAGAATGAGTGAAATTTTGCTTCAGAAAGTATCTGATAAAGATGCTTTTTTTCATGCTCTTTAAATTTTTTTTTCCTTTAGGAATTACTATTGTGAATTTTAAAAGAAGAAACAGGATTTAAAAACAGGATATTAGAAAAATTAAATGATTTGATCCATCTAAGAAGCCTTCACAATTTTGATGATGTTCCAGTTTGGAACACATTCTCATGGTACAGATCTTCCAATAGGAAAAAATTCCCAGTTTCAGTTCCTGCTATATTCAACATCTTGATAAAACTGAAGGTTATTTAAGCCTGGGTAAATCTAGTGAACACCAGGTCAGCACTATGAGAGCACCTGCCACCTCCACAACCCTGCCCAGCCCCAGCAGCCACCCTCAGGGGTTCCCCTGCCCAGGAGCTCAGCCCAGTGCTGCTGTGGCAGTGCATATCTCCAGCCCTGGCTCAGCCCACCCTGCATGGCCACGGGCTCCACCTGAGCACCCATGGGCAGATGTCCTAGCCTGACCTCAGTTTTCCCCATCCCAATGGAGGTGTTTGGGGCTGCCCCCATTGTGGGGGTCCCTGAGGGACAGTCCCAGCTGGGAGTCCTGGCCCTGTCTGCCACAGCCCTCACAGGGTCAGGCTTACACAGTAACCATCTTCCTCAAGGAAGATGGAGAAATTGTTCATTTCCAGAAGCAACAGAAATAGGATTATCACAGGATGACAAATATCCGAAGAGTTGTTTTAGACCATTACTATTATTATTATTACATTTATATTTAAGATGCTACTCACAGAGTCCTGATCTTTGGCATGTGATTGAAACTGGTAACAGGAATGCGGGTGATGTTGTTGTTGTTGAGAGTACTGTTAGGAGAAAAAGAAAAAAAAAGGAGAAAAGAGAATAATTGATCAAGTAGTTACATTTGTTCACCAACATCCTATTTATAGAAACACTGCTGAAACTCTTGGTAATAAATCTGCCAGGCTATGAGCAGCAAGACATGCTGAACAATACCTCAGCCAGTGCGTACCATGAAAGATACTGTCAGGGCAACGCAATCCACAGCTGCATAAGAATGAATGATGGTTACCAGTTATCACGTCTGAGTACCAAGGTGTACAGGTGATGAGTGTTTATCAGCTGCTAGAACAGATCCAGACTTTTTGGTTAAACTGCCACCTTGCTGGAAAATCTTGTGCAACTTGAGCAAAGGAACATCAGCCTCACATAATGGGATATGAAAGCTTTACATTTAAAGAGCTCGTTCTCACACAAAAAGAGCCATTGTCTCTTACAGGCTTGTTAACACAGCCAGCTTGCATGGTCAGACCGATCAAATTGTCCTTTTGAAAACACGCAGTCGGAGGGGTACCCTTTCTTTTGTTTCCTTATGAAAAAATATATGGATAGTGGAACAGACCATAATAAAACATGACATGACCCAGACATGTAAGTATTTCTGCTGCTCTATCAAAGCAGAGCTTAAAGAGAAAGTCATCTTAGCTCCTGGTAGGGACCCCCTTAACACTTGTCATGAAAAATGAACTAGCTAGATTATCACCAGCTGAGTTTGCTGCTCACATTTATGTAGCTCCTAATTACATCAATGACACTCTAGCAAATTAGAATCTATAAAGTTAGATAGCACAGGATATGTAAAGCACTCCAACAGGGCATAATTGCTATGGTCCAAGTACACCAAATCAGCAAAAACAGTGGCTCAGTTTGTCATGACAATTGATGGGGCCCAGTGAGAAGCCCACGTCCCAGCGTAGCTGATCTTGCTGCTGACTTGCAGCTGTCTTTGAAACAAGTGGTGTCCACAGCATCATGGCACCTCTGCTGCACACAAGGGGCACGGCCCTCCACAGGATCACTCTTCTACCAGATAGTGCTCTTGTGCATTGTCTATGTGTTGAAGAAAATACCTGCTGAAGGAACCTAACCCTGTATTTACACAGGGCATTGAATCAAAGGCTCTTGAAGAGTTTTACAGAAGTTAACAAGCCCTCCTGGTCATTTGCCAATTTGAAAACAAAATTGTGCCTAGAAATCTGCTGGCAAAGCCATCATATGCAACCTTAGCAGATTAAAGCAAAATTAGCTCACACCCTTAGTAAGCCTGTTTTTTTGGTGCACAGAGACACACAGGCATCCTAGCAAATCCAGGAGGTTGCAGAGCAACACAGCCTTGCACAAGCTTGCTCAGCAGAGGGGTGTGAGCAGGCTGTGAGGCTGGCAGCAGTGTGCTTTGCATTGCTGCTGCACTGCATCCCAGCAGGACAGAAGATGACCACACTGATATGAGGATCACAGCTGGTATTTCAGCATAGTGCTGCACCAGATGGATGCACTAGATCTGGAGCTAGTTTGGGGGCTTACATACCCATGAGAGCAAACTGTACCGGCAGAGCAAAATTACCCTCCCTTTCCAAATGTCTGAGCAGAGTGAGTTATGTCAGTGAAAAAAAAGCTTTGGAAATTTGGAATCTGCATGTGAAATCTATTGCTAGAGATTTGTGGCAGTCAAGTCATACACATTGACACACCAGGCTGTAGGCCTTAGAGACTCATGGCTTATAGTAAAATATGTAGTATTCATTCCAGAGGTCTCTGGGAAAATGTGATGATGCCAAAGACCGGACAAGAAACACATGGCTAAGTGTGGGGATCAATGGGTATGCAATGCTGTGGGCTTGTGTGTTCAGTTTCTCAATAAGCAAAGTCTCAAAAACAGTCTATTATAAATTTAGGATATAGGATAGGATGGAGACACAAATACTGTCAACTTCAGAAATGAACCTGAAAGTAATCTCCCACAGCTATCAACAATACCATTTTGTTGGCCCTGCATCACAGTCTGCATGTGCCTTACTGGGGCTTCAGTGCTGGAAGAGAATACAATGAGTAATAGTGGACAGCTGCAGGCTACAAAGTTCTACCTTTGAATTCCTGCTAATGTCATGATGACAACACACTGTCCCACTGTGGTATTTTGTACAGTGTGAAATTCATGTCCCTGTCATAGAATTGCTACTGCTTAATTCCCTTATTTAGCCAGTGATGCAAACCAAAGCCTTTTGTGGGGAAAAAAAAAATCCTATACAACAATTTCAGAAAATTAACAGCACCTATTATAAGGGTGTATACATATATACATCAACACATCCACCTCTCAACATGTATATTTGTTTGCTATTTGCATTTGCACATCCATGTTGGGAAGTCCAAACAAAGCACACTATCATTGTTCTGTAAATGTAAGTATATTGCTTCCCCTCTGCATGAGGTGGATTTACATAAGAACGAGCTCTGCACTTTGTCAGACAATTTTAGGTATACATTGATAAAAGCCACATGACGAGTCAGATCACAAAAACCAAATTACACAAATAGCTAATGTCTGAATAGGTTACACATGACACCAGAAGAGTTAATGGAAGCCAAAGGAATTGAAGTGAGAACTTCTATTGAATTCCAAAGGCAAAGGATTGGATTCAGGCAGAACAGGACATGACAGCAAGCTTCTTTCTGCAGTAACTGTGGGCAGAGAACATATCCCTGTCTCTTGGTGCAATTTTTCATCTGGATGTGGAAAGGTCAGCCTTTACTCTTTGATTTAATGATTCAAAAATATTTTTAAATTTCTTAAAATACTTCTGTTTAACAGACAAGGCATTATTCCAGTCACACATTATTTCTACTCACAAATTATGAGATGAGAGTGGCTCAGATTTTGCCCCTAATAAGTGAATGTTTCCCATAATTCACCAAAATACAACCCTCCTTCTAAGAATCCTAAATCAGTGCTGAATTAATATACTCCTGAAACACAAATTTCCGGGATAACTCTAGCAGATAGCTATTGCACAGATGACTTAGTAGCACACTATTTCATTGATATTTAAATGTTAGCCATAATGAAGGCAATAAAATATCTATGGTAATAGCAATTACCTATGGACAAAGAAGGCCAAATACTGCAAAGGGCACTAATTTACAGTGAACTCTGCATTGCAGCCCAGCTTTGCCGGCAAGAATTTAACCCTGCTGCTCTGGCTGTGCAGAGCACACAGCTCTCATGCAGTAAGACCACTTTGGGGTTTGTGTGGGGACGTTTTCAGGCAGAGGTGTGCTCTAGAGGCCTTTTGCAAAGCTTTCTGTCACACATATGAAGCCTTCCCACCAATGATTTTTGAAAGTATGTGTCCTGACCAGAGGTAAGCACACAGTACATTGGGATATTTAACATGTGAAGGGAAAACCAAATTCTGCTCCAGTCATCTGCTAGCTGTTTCAAGGCACCAGTCTCATTTTGAACAAACTAAGATTAAAATCCATTGAAATACACATGCAAATACCAGGAAACTGTGAGAAAAAGAAAACTTCTAGAATATTTTGACTCATCTTCCCTCTCCAGCCTTGTATCTCCCAACTCTTCTAGAAACACTGTCCTCTTGAAAAATCTGGTCCCTGTAAAAGATTCACACCCCAAGCGCTGAATCAGGAATCTGAGGTTAGAGACAGTACTATTCATGCCAGCAAACCTCCCACCTTGGGCCGTGATCCTTATCAGATCTTGCAAGCTAACCAGAAGCAGACTGCAGCAGGATCTTCCATGGACTAACTACTTGGAAGATGCATATCATGGGATCAGCAATCTTCAAGGTGGTACATCCTCCATTGGTATTAACTGTCACAGTCCCACTGACTTCAATTTAAAGCTCTAGAGGAACTGCTCTACTAATTTATACGTCTGCCAGTTGCCCAAACTGGCCAGAGGCACGCATGGAGCTGCTGTCGTCCTTCTGAAGAATAAAGCTGATTTATAGCGCCTACTAATCAGAATTTTTCTAAAGGAAAGAATGCTCACCCTGAAATCCTGTCATGATTTGAAAACAATTATTTATCTCCTTCAAACTTCTCCTGAACATCCATAAATACATGCATCTGCTTTTCTGTTCTCTTCTGACTTGCTCCAAAGACATCTTTACCACTGTAGTTACCTGACAGAGTTCTTAATTCCAGACTCAATGTAATTACATCAAAATCATTAACCTGTAGAAACTGTCCTATGTAGAGGTTTTTTTAGGGAATATTTATGCATCATTCATTACTCCTTTCTCCACGTTCTTGAATGAGAATACAGGTACAGGACTAGATGAGAGTCAGAAAATTATTACATCCAAATGCTAGAAGGAATCACACACCTTTTAGGAACATACTTTGAAAAACAAAGGAAAAGATCTAAATTTTTAACCCTAAGATTAAGAGACACAAACCCAGGCTGTTAAGATCAATAGTCAAACACTCTCAATTCCATAAATTACAGAGTACATAGACAGTTTGTTTCTCTTACTAGGAATTCAACAAATGGTATAATCAAGAGCATATAATGAATAGCAATATGCCTGATTATTATTGTTCTGAAACAATAATACCTTAAAACACATCTACCCACTTTGTTCCATTCAAGTTCTAGACAAGAAACAATAGAATCTGCTACCAATAATTTCAGAACAAGTTAAAATACGTAACAGAATTAGCTGAAATATGAACTAATTCATTGCTTCAATTAGTACTTCAATAAGTTCAATGTTAAATAGTAACTGGCAATATTTTCCAGTAGCATTACAAGTAGTAAAACATGTAGGAAGGTTGTTTTTTTTGTTAAACATACACCGCTTTATGATACTACTGCCTATTACCTCCCAACTTAAAAAAGAGTTATGTTGTCCTATTTTACCATTTGCAAAAAGGACAAACCACTATACAACTGTCCACTTTTCCGAGTACGAGACATTTTCACAATATGCATAGATAACTAGCTGTGCATCAGTACAATACCCACAGCGATGCTTCTTGTTTACAATCTGAATGGATTAAAATGAAAGGGGAGGGAAGTAACTTGTCATATACTGAAGACATCTTTTGGTGTTTGATGGCAACAGCAACTGATTTTCTTTCCACTTCGCACATTCCACTTCTGCAGGTGATTAGCACAAACAGCTAATCAAACTGAGAAATTATATGGTAGATTAAATTTTTGATTAACACTTTTCTGCAAGCCTTAATAAACATCTACCATAAGTTACTAGAGGTCTGCTGTGCTGGCCATTCAAGTTTTCAGTACACACCAGGTTTCCTTTGTATCACATTTGGTTGATCATGAGACTTGGCAGCATTCACAAATTCTCAGCTAGAAAGTAAGACTCAGTCCCATTTACTGATAGGTAAATGGAGAAAGAGATCTGTAAAAGCACCAGCTCATTTCTTGTATTTCTGGTTTTGAATGCCTTTTACATTCAAGCACTACAGATCCTTTACAGGCTTCAACACTCCTGTGTGTCTGTGGCCCTCACTCCAAATTCAACGGTGATGTTTATTTCCTTCTCCTGCATTAAACTCTCTAAAAATACTGTAAAGAACAAGATGCTGGGTTACCTTGCTCCGTGATAAATCTATATATTCAAAGTTAAGACTTTGAAATGGAGCAGAAAAGCAAAGAGACAAGGCTGGTGGGAAGCAGCCGTATCAGAAACTGCAGCACTGGCAGTGCTAACAAGTCTATTTCCTTTTGTCTTCTTCAATTACACCATTGCTTTACCACTGTCTGCTTGTTGTCTGTGTATTTAATCTATGTGTTGTGCATCCATAATACCATGTAATTGGGCCTAATGCAAGATTATTATCTATGTGCATACAATGCATAGCTAAAAATGCTGCATCTGCAGGCTTGTAACATTCCCAAGACTGTCATACTCCACGATTACTACTTCTCTCACAACTGCCATGGTTTCCAGACTTCCTGTCCCCAGTGCAATCATACATCCAGTGAAAAAGACCGGAAAATCTATTAAGACTTAACTAAGTCATCTCTAAGCATAATTAAACCTCTCATCTTCATAGTTTTCTTCATTTATGTCTTTTCAGAAGTGGGTGAACTGATGCAAAAAAAGAAAAAGCTTCTCCAGGACCTCAAATCTCTGGGAGAGAGTGTGATGTTTAACAATTAGAATATGTGAAGGAATATTTTCTCAGTGTACATGTACTCTGAAACTGTTGAACCTGGGCAAGATTAGACACCCCCATCAGAATTTATATATATATATAAAGAAGAGGATCTTCAGGCCTGTCTGAAATACTAGAGATGAAACATGAATTTGAGCGACTGCATTAGCACAAAATTTAGTGCTAAAAGTGACAGAACTTCAGACCTCTTTGTTAGCAGATTCCTATCACTCTTAAACCTCTCTCCAACTACATAAAAAAACATTGTGAAGAGAAAATAAATTCTCTGTTGCCTGCATTCAAACAGCAAAGTACTCACAGGTATAAATTTCAGAAATTTTTCTTATAATAATAACAACAGGAAATAAACAGCAAATTGCTGCTACAGAGTGCAGCCATCAGCAGCACAAGCCTAAAGACCAAATGCGACCCCATCAAGAAAGGCATGGGACTCAGTGGTCCTGCCCTAAACTGGGACAAGAGATGGCAACCAAAGACCCCTTTCAGCCCTTACATACCACCTAATACAACTAATGCCAGAAGCATTTTACCAGTATCAAGACGAGAATCTAAATCTATTTTTAGTATTAAAACCAAAACTTGAATTTTATGCACTACTGTAATTAATGGTTGTAATTAACTTTGAGATTGCAGGGGAAAGGCAGCTATACTTTCAATGGCTATAAAGAGCTATTTTTCACACCGATCTGAAGGAATTTGCAGCAAATTAAGTATTTACTGTTTCTCATGTTTTTCTGATGAAAAAGCAAAATGGCTTTGGTGCTCTACCCCTATACACTGAGAGCACAGTCCTCACACTCAACTTTCAAGGCATCCCAGACTTTAAAACCCAAAACTACCATGTGAACATACAACAAAAGTAACTGATGCTACCCTGATTAATCCATTACTCTCACCTGTTAAAAAACAATGATCTCACAGGGGGGCCCTATTCACTGATATGCAGCACACAGCAGAGGAGCTCCAATCTGACTTCAAATTAGCAGCAAAAGCAGTAACAGATGGGTTTTTGTCTCGGTGTTTGTAACCAGCTCTCAAACGATTTGGGACTCTACAAGATGCTACTTTTAAACACAGTGTTAGCACAGGCAAATAATTTCCTAAATAGTGTACATGTGACAGGTAAAACTGAAAATAAATGCTGAAATAACAAATATATATGATATATATGATATAATACACTATGCTATATCATGTATATATTGTATATATAATGTATATTCTACATTATATATATATATACATATATATATATGATATAATATGCTGAAGTAAATAAAAATACCTAGTTGCCAATTTGTGGTTTCTGTTCTAGTCTTTTGCCAATGTGTTCACAAATGTTCTTGTCACATCAACATAATGCTCCAGCACTGCTAACTTGGGAAGCTGACATCAGAAGTACAAAGAATGTAAATGAATCAGTGGAAAGAAAATGTATGAAAAAATAAACAAACAAGCCTAGTGTTGAGTTATGCAAAATCACCAGCAGTGTTTATTGCTATAGTTGCCTGATTTGTCCCATTCTGTGGCTGATTTTTATTTGAATATAACTGTCAGATTTTAACTATTTAAGCTTATATGAAGGACAGATCTGTACTGCAGATTATTTTTTTTCCCTTAAAAGAGTGAGATTATTTTCCAAACCATCAGGGTGGAGGGAAACTGTGTTACTATAATACAAATTATTTGTTCAAAAATGCCTGTTTTGTTACCCAGCAAGAAACAGGGTGACAACATTTGCCTATAGCAATAACTTGAGGACATATTAAGTCCTGTAATCGCTTCATTAATTCATCCTAGAGACTGTTTGTGCCTTGGCTGGAGTCTCGGACTGGCAAGGTCAGGAGCAGAAGCGGGAAAGACAGGAGCTGAGAAACTGATTGGGCAAACTACCTGGGTAAAGAGATTGAAACCAGCAACGAGTGGAAATGTGTAATAGAGAGCAAAAATAAAATTGTAGGGGACTGTGTAATCAAAGATTGTATTGGCATATGTATATGAGCAGAAGAAAAATAACGGAGGTGAGTGATTCTCAAACCTCCAAGTCAGTCAAAAAATATACTTGCATTCAATTTCAACTCACATTCCTTTTTTTTTCTACATAGATTAATTGGAAAATATCTTGATTAGGGATCAATATAACTAAATAATTACACTAACTTCAAATAAATTTATATATGTTATGTTAAAAATAAGATAAATTTTTATCTCTCACTGAATATTGCTTTTGGCATTACCCAACTACACGCATGTCAGGTACTGCAGCTTATGGATTCTGTGCTACTCCTGCAAAAATCAATGGAAATTGGATTGGGTTCTCAGTGCATACAGAGGTCCGAAAGCCTACTAGAGTATAATTATGGGAAGGATTAAAAAGAAACAACAAGAGAGAGTCTGATCATGCAAACCTTAAGATTGATGCTTCAGGAAAATAAGATTGCTTCCCAAGTTATTCTCTGAACAGTTGTTGCTGTTTAGCCCTTTCTGAAACTAACATAGTCTTATAAACACAATCCAACTCTAACTAACACAGTCCAAATCTATAATTTGAAACTTGTGCTGTTTGTTCAGGCTGAAGGCATTTAATGATGGAGATTTCCAAGGTAAAAATTTTCAGCATCCAGTCAGACAAGTGCTGTTGTTTTCTTACAGGACCCCTCTAAAAGACATTCTAAAGAAACTGATTAAATTAGGATTGGTAAGGAAAGGGGTCATTCTCCAAGGCTGTGATTTCACTTGTCCCATCCTGAATACACTGCAACCTTAATGCTATAACCTTAAGGTAAAAGCCTTTATTTTGATAGACTTCCCTACCAGAATGAACAGATCCTTTTCATACTTGGTGTAGCACACACAGGAACAGAAAAGCCATTCCAAGTGACAGATACAAATTAGTTGTCTTTTCAGAGAAAGTGGCAAAGAAAGGACTTCTGCATCCATTGTAAAGGGCTATGTGACAATATTCAATCTCTTTGGGATGGTTATTGTGCCAGTCCGTTGTCACTTCATCAACTGCCGCATTGCGGCACTGCCTGCCGGGCTGCTGCAAGTCCCATGCTGACCACTAGAACCAAACGAGGGATGAGCTGCATGCCCAGGTAGGCAGCTCTGTCAGAAGCACAAATATAACAATGATTAGAAAGGGCACTGGCAGAAGTTCAGCCTCAGTGTCCAGGTGCCAGTGCCCAAGGTTTTACAGAAACCCTTTGAGGGAGCAGGCAATCGGCATCCATGGAGCTGGCATTGGCTGCCAGAACCCCTGGTTTCCATTTCCCTCCCATGGCAGAAATACCAGGTCCCGCAACCAAATTACTCTTCTTGACAGAGCAGCCCCCCCTGATTTCAGGAGCCCAGTGCCTCAGCCAGCCCTCAGCTCTCAAGACTCATGACATTCCCACTGGGAGAGGACATTGGGAAGAGACCTTTCATAGTTCCAGCAACATGACAAGGGGTGTGATGCAGCACAGTACCACAAAGACAATTCTCAACTTCTGTCAGCAGGGGAAGGGAAAGAAATAAGTGTTTTAAAGAGGGTACAACTGTCAAAAGTACCTTCCAAAAATGTGAGAGACAAACCATATTTGAATTTTATAATAGAATTTTATATTCTAACAGTATGCGATGACCCTGCTAGCACCTCATACATGCTGGAAATTAAGGCCAATAAATAAGGCTAATATAAATCCACATGAATGACATAGGTAATGTGTGATACACATTCTGTGAATTTAGACTTGCATGTATGAGCAGTTACTAAGGAAAAGTTACATCTATAGAGGAAAGAAATGCTTTGAAAGAACAAGACAACACTTAGTTCCTAGACAAGGGCAATTACATGTTTCTCGGTGAGGTTGGAAAGGGATCTGCTTTCCATCTGGAATTAAACACAGAGTTTCTCTTTTAATAAAAGTTTAGACAGTGCTTGTGTGAAACACACAAGAAAAAGGTCAATATGTTAAAAAACACTTATCTTTCCAATTTTTAAGTTTTCCCCAAACACCACCTGCCCATGAGAAGCTGCAATATCTGCTATATTCATTCATGCATGCGTATGCCCAGCTCATAAAGTATAACAATTTGAATAGCAAATACTCACAGTGTTTCATTTGCGTTCAGTCCACAGAGTGAAAGAGTGGAAAATAAAAGATACATGGAAAAAAAATCAAAGCACTCATGATCTGTTAAGGAATATTCTACAGGTGCAAGAGGTAGCAAAATAAAAGGAGGCAATTGTCCTCCACACATGGCTGTTTCTCTGTAATATCTGCATGCATGTAAAATAAAAAATAACTGCCATTGTGGATGGTATGCCCTACCTGTTTCAGCCTAAGTATTAGCTGAAGTGCCTTGCCTGACTTCTAATGCCCATCCGTGGATGAGAAGATGGGGTGTCTCACAGATAAAATGGACCCAACCCTTTTAAGACATCACTGAAATTGCCCAAGGAGCCAGTAAGATGCTCGGGTGCTCGCGGAGTGGGCTACCCCCCTCCCCAGAGCCCGCCCAGCCCGCAAGCTCCTTTTGCACCAACGGGGGCTTCTCAGCGGCCTTCAAGCACCATCGCAGAGTTGCTGCATTGCGGCAATTTATCGATCACCGTAGCCAAATCCAAAGCTGAAAGCCATGAACAAGATCTGCCTTCTCACCCTCCCTTCTCCCCAGAAAGCCCTTCTGGTGATCGACGAAATCTAAGATTCTAATGGCAAAAGATGCAAACAAATCTGAATTACCAGTCTGGTGAACAAAAGAACTTATTCAGTTTATGCTTCTACATCCCTTCATCACAGTCATCAACTTGTCTTCCACAATGTTCTGCTCTTTTTTACTCCCAAATATATCCCAATCTCAGCCAGAGTTTGGCATTTGAAACCACAGATATCTCATATCACCTAGCATAGGGACAACAAGAAGGATGTGAGCAGTTTTTAAAAGTTAATGGCACTACTGTTCATTGTTTCCTTCAGTGGCTTAAATAGCCACCCCATTTGATGCTCTTTCAAATGACCAAGCTATTTCCTGAAGTATCTCTAAAATACTCAAGAATAACATGGTATCTCACAAAAAAAAGGTTTCTGGATGACCTTACAGTGCTTTAAATTCTGTTTCTAGGAATCTGTAGATGTTCTAAAGCATGGCTATTCTTCACTCATGCATACTAAAATAATACCTTCAGAGTACTCACCCCAAACCAGAAGCTTAAGAAATGTAATTCCAGTTCAAAAATATCAAAACAGTTAACATGAAATTGCTTCACTTATGGTAAATAAATTAACATAGAAATTGTGACTAGTTGGCTTCCAATTACTTCAAAATTGTTTCATGCTTCCATCTTCATTGAAGCATTTTCTTTTTTTATAAACACAAAACAGGATATGCTACATAAGGAAAGTCTATATGATTCATATGCCTTTCTTTGAAAAGCTATAAAAATTATTTTTAACTATTTGACTGTAACATACATGGTTTCTTTCACCATATATACTTAAACACATATATACTTACATTATATGCATAATCTTGTGAACAAGAGGAAAAAAAGCCACTATTTGATTTTTAGATCAAAAGCTTCAACCTATGCTTTTTTTTTCAGGTGCAAATGTAATTATCTACTTCACATGCAAGCTCTCTACATATCACTGTTTTGATTGCTTATTTACTATAGGTACAATATTACTACTATCCCAGCTAAAAATACCGGGTAACACTAAGAAGTAGTAATGCATAGTACCATGACCCAGCAGCTACGGTTTAAAGTTAATTATTTCACACCATGTTGAAGTGGTAGACCAACACTAGTACACAGAGCTCCCATCATGATTTTGCTCTGTCTTTCCAGAGAAACGAGGCTTTTGAAACATTTCTTGTATAAAGAGGCTACAGCTCAGAGCCTTTGTCTACAGTGTTCTATCAGCACAGCAGAGGGATAAAAATCACCTCTGAAAAAGAGAAACAATTTATACCACTGTAGGCCACAAACAATACCTTTAATTGTACAAAGAAAAGAAAAAGGAAACTGTTACGTGTTTTAAAACACTTTTTAAAATCAGTAATTTTGTTGCTGTTGCAGTGATTGACTCCAGAACAAGCAGCAGCTCCTGTATCTGCCACAAGCTTTGGACCCTGAACAGTGACACAGAAGGGCTGAGGACATCCTGGTAATTTTGACAATGACACCACGGACGCCTGTGTCACACGGGCATGCAGCCTCCTTTCCCAGCCAAAAAGGCATTTTAAGGGCCAAAAGGATTATGTCCACAGAATTGTCATCAAGCTGCTGTGGGGAGTCCTACAAACAAGGAATTGCGAATTACTGCACAAAACGCCTGCTGATCTACCTTAACGTTTTATTTTCCTTCAGAACTCTGTTGTCATCTCAACTTTATCTGCAAGCAGATTTATTCCCACCACAGTCTTCAGCTCAGCTTTTGGTTAAGGTGGTGAGCTGCACAGCTATATGATATGCACAGTTGAGTGTCCTCTGGATTAAGGCATTCACATTCACTTGACTTTCAACAGTCAAAATTCTTGTTCAACATCTTTCATATTACTGACGAAGAAACTGCATTAGTCAAAGGGAAGGAAGGGCAGGCCACAAGATGAGCAGAGCATGAAAATGAAACAATTAATATCATGGGCAAGGTTTGCCAGAAATCTGTGTGTCTCCTGGAGTTTTGACTTCGGAGTCCCTTGGAGGAGCCAGTGCAGCACCCATGCAGGGCTTTCACTTGACAAGCCATAAAACTGGGCACCCTTGAAAAGCGTATTGGTCAGGGATTCATGAAACAAATAATTCGAACCTGGCACTGCTCTTTATCTTCATAAATTCTGCAGTCTGCACAGCTCCAGGCTATTCTTAAAGGGGAAAAAACCTGCAACCTAACGGGAGCAGGAAAGGAGAATGAGCACAGCATTCAACTGCTACATATGCTCCAGGAGGGGAAAAAATCCATTTTTCTGAAGATGTTATATAATTAGGCAGCCACACAGAGGACTGATAGAAATGTTCATCAATTTGCTGGGACATGCCTGGAATACTGCAGGATTAGCAAAATCATTGATCAATGAATTTATGCAAATATATTCCCCCCGTAAAGAGAGAGTTACATTACATCTATAACAGGCATCAATGATTTACAGAGGCCCTCTCTTGCCCGCTCTTTTTTTATCTCAGCTGGTCTTTGACAAAAAGCCTGTCACCAAGGTGCCATCTGGTTAGTGTTCCTTTCACTATGCTGTATTTCCAACCTCACATTTTGTTATGTTACAGACAGAGGTTATCTCAGATTTCATTTCCATATCTTCAGCAATGACACCAGATCTCCCACTGACATCCATCAGCAAACAAAACATTTCTTATCAGGCAGCAGTGCAGTACCTTTCTAAAAGTTCTGCAGAAAAAGGCATTTCTGTAATTAATCTTATCTCCATCTGATTTATATACCTGAAATCTTGTAGTAACAGCAGCCGAGGTCTTCAGGAGCATTTCTCCTTTCCTTAGACACAGAGCGATACAGCAGGCAGGAAGAATAGGAAAAGTATAAACTGCAGAACAGCCTCATAAGTAATGGAGTAAAGAAAATGGAAACAACCATTTGTTCACTGATATCTCTGTGCACCATTTCTCAATTGTTAAACCAACTTTTGTTCTTCCTCTGGAGTAACTTGATCATCTGTGATACAAACTCAACACAGAAATCTGAGGATAATCTTAGAAAATTCAAGTTACTTGTTTTTCACCTAACTGATAGATACTTCAAGTACTCCTTTACTGCTAATTGTTACTCCCTAAAGTTTTGGGTTTAGGACATATAATACATACATGCTAACTGATGAAATAACTAAAGATTTTACATTAATTTTTTTCACTTACATACATTTGAGCTAACATACACCCTTGGGTAAAAAAAGCCAAACCCAAACAAACACAAAACCCAACCATTTTACTATTATTGCACTCAAGAATGAGCAAGACAGTTATGGACAACATTTTAAATAGAAATCTCATTTTCCTTACTGTATTTAGGTATTTTAGTATCAGTTATAGGAACACAATTTATAGATGTCAGATCTGATATGTATTGCCTCAACTGATCATAATTTCCAGCAAAATAGAAGAGGAAATCCCATTTGCATGGCATTTTCAGGCTTTCATTCAGCAATGACATCTCATATGTCATGACTTTCACTCCCTGACCCTCCAGGTTAGACAAATAAATAAAAACCTTCTATCTAGTTAAGACATGCCCAGAATAGTATTTCACAATTAAGTAAAACTGAATTTGTAGCTGCGTGTTCAGCACACAGAAGACAACCCCAGGAACACTTAAATCCTGACTGCAGCACAAAATGAAGATTAATGTTCAGAAAAGTTCTCAAAAGTCTGCTAGGACAAAATGTAGTGTGTATCATAAGCACACTCATGCATGACATCTCTAGCAGAAATTGCACAAATTACTCATTTATGAAACCAAATCCTTCATAACAGGGAAGTAGTGGACTGAAAAAAAAGGAAAACTTGAATAACTCTATGACACTTCCAAAATGCTTTCACTGACTGGATGTGTCAGACAATGCAGAGAAGCACCGGCGGATGCAGACCACACCTAGTCTGACAGATCATGCTCTGTCCGGCAAAAAACAACTTGGTGTCAAATCAGAGTTGGAAAGAAACCAGCAAGTGTGAGGCAGAAATGCTTGGAGAGAAAAGATTGCATATACAGTCATAGATCAATTTTAATTTCTAAGACTCCTTCTAATTTGAAGACTTTAGGAATGGAAGGGTGGTGTGTTTTCAATCATGGTTACATAAAAAAAAAATTTGTTTTTCAGGATCAAATATTTAGGGATTATTTGGAACTGGAATAACAACATAAAATTGCTTTGAACCACCTTGAAGTTACTTCCTTTTATTCATGTACCCTAAGAGACTAAAGGTGAAATTCTGAGTTTTATGTTGTACACTTTATAATTTTGGGCATTAAGCAATAAAGCTATGGACTAGTTTCTAATCTAGAAAGGATTTAAAAACCATACTGTCACACACCATAAGGAATACCAGACAATTATTTTGAAGAATTCTTTGATTTTTTTTAACTGTTGCTTTTTGTGATGTTTTTTCAATAATCTTTACATGTCCTTACAGCTACCCAGTAAATATTTCTCAGTGAAACTAATATTGCCAGCTATTGTCACAGGACGTAACTAAAAATTAGGCAGAGCAAAAAACCTCCTTGTACTAAAAATGACACTTTAGTTAGTGAGTTCCACACCAAACTTCTTTTTTGTGCTTTTCTATTTCAATAGGTCACAAGCTGACTGAAATATGCTTTATCATCTTACAAAAAGGGGAAAGGATGTACGTCCACAGGAAAAATTCCTTTAAAATCAAAACCTTTACAGGAACCTGTACAGAAAATTTGACACCAAACCAAACAAAACTAGCCCCAGTGCAAAACTACCAAGAAAAGATGTTTAAGTAGGCATGTCAGTTCTGCATATAATTTCTCAGACATTATTTTCAACTTGTTGCAGAGGCAAAGATGATCAATGGAAGGCACCAAAGCCTTTTTTACTCAACATTTTTACAGCTTTTTAAACCAAACTTCAGAGTTGCTGGTAGCACTTGGCACTTGCATTATGGTCTACATCAGTCAGATCGTATGGTCAGGGGCTCCTTTTGGAACATCCGAAGCTCATGGATAAAACAGTGATCAAAAGGCAGTGTTTCTACTGGGAGCCACCATCAGTGCCTTGGTCTGATCCAGGCTTCAGTGGAGTTAGCAGCTCATCGCATCAAATCACATACTGGCCTTAGTCCTAATTTTCAGTCTTATCATCACTATCTCTGTGCTATTTGCTGGTACAGGAACATACTCATAACATAGAAAATAGAAAATAAATATTTGTTTGACAAGTAAAAATAAGCAAAACGAAGCATGGAGTGCTCTTCATTTGGAAGGAAAACTGCACACTTCTGCTCCTACACCTACTGAATCACCAAACTCCTGGCACTAATGGTGTTTGAGGATTTCAAGGTGAATGAAAAGTGTACTCCAGAAACCAAAGTGTTTTTAAAGAGTGTTCTTACTTTTTTTTCATGTAACACCAAGCATTTTTTCTCTGCCTCAAATGATGTACAGAATCTGGAATTCTCTAGACAGATGGGTATGCTGAGAAAAGATGCAGAAATTTAAATGTTTGATATTAGAAACGTGACAACACTTCAGTAAGATTAAAAAAAATACACTCTTGTACCATTGCAAACTGTTCAAACAGATAACTAGATTAATTTTTGTAAGAAGCATTAAATATGCAACATTGCAGGTTTAAAGATATCTGCATAAAATACATAGTGGCTCAGAAAAGATGAACTTTGGTTTCACTTGTTAATATTCTTTGATGCTTCAAATTGCTTCAGATTTATGACTTCACATTTATGACTTTAAAAGGTGAAGATACGATAATTCTCTGGGGCATTAAGCAAATTAATTTTGATAGTGAAATCTAAATGCTTAAACTTTCTTTGAAGAAAAACTTAGAAAAATTCAAATTAAGTTGGAAATATAAACCTCACATTTCATGACTACAAGAAAAATACCTTCAAAAAATAGATACTGTCAATCTATTTACCCATCTTTTAGGACTGATTTTTCCTGTAGCAGTATGTCTGTGCTGAAAATAAACAATTCATTCAAGAATTGACTATTATGTATTTTATATACCCCTCTCTTTTTCTACCCACAAATAACTGGCATAGAGTTAACCAATCAAAACCAGAGGGGAAAATGAACTAACTCAACATTTACTACATCCTGGGAAGAATAAATGCATTCCTAGTAACTTTCTCAGATCCTGCAAAACTTGGCATATTTTAAGAAAAGCTCCAATTTTTGTTCAGCCTATTTTAGTGAAAGTTACAGCACAGTCTGTTGTCAGTGGAGGACTGAATCACTCTCTGCAGGTATGGAAAATCAGTTTTTTAAAAAATAATAGTCAGGTTTTTTATAGCTCATTGTTTATTTCTTTACTTCCATTCATCACACAGCAGATGACAATCTGACAGACAAGTGAAAGTTTATAGTGGTAACACATTATTTTTCCTGAAATATGCTATTAGTATAGAATTCAAACAATACTCTCAATGACAGAAGTTCCCAGATAAGAAATGCTGCAGATACCTACTGTTAGCTCAACATGAGCAGCACCTGAGATCAATATTGATATCCCATCTCGGGAAAGAAAAGGACCACAAGTATTTCAGATGATGAGACCAACATACACAGCCAGCAGTCCCAGGTCTCTCTGAAAGCAGAACTTGCTTCTGCTGAAATTGATAGCAAAACTCCTTGGAGCATCAGCACAAGGTGGACAGAGCCCTTGTGAAAGAATTCCCAACAGTATCACATGTATATTCAAAAACACTGTGGTGTGGCACAGTACTGTTCCTTTAACCCATTGTATTGCTGCTTCTTGGAAGAAAAGGCAATGCCTTGAGTCTGCTACACCTCCAGGTGCCAGGACCATGTGAGGTAGATGCTTACTCCAGCCATCTACCATTTGCTGCTTCATATCATGTAATTTAAAGACAACCTCTTCAGCAGTCTGACAAGGCATCCCCTCCTCTATTTAAGCATATTCTATTTCAGTGCTGGACCAGTATCAACCCCAGTTCAGATACTGAGAGTTCAAATTTCACACACACACCTGTCCCTCTCTTTATTTCAGCTTAGGACTGTGTGCTTTCACAAGTATTTCACAAGTGCTTTTGCCTTCAGGTTTGCAGTATGAACTTTCAAGTCACAGGGAGAGCTTTGTATCAGTTCATATAATCAAAATCTGTTCCAGAAGAGGTCTTTAAGCGAACAAGTAACTATCAGTAATAAATAATCTCCTCAGATAATGACTCCTAGGTAATATTTAATTTTTCATTATAATGACAGTGCTCTAAATTTAATGTGCTTTTCCTCTGTTAAGAGTCAGCTTTCACTATTAAATACATTTTTTCTTTCTTTGGGCTGTGTTAATCACTGACGTGTAAAGTTTGTGGTATGTGAAGAACACAATGTGGTGTTATTTCATCCCTCAGAGCAGGATCCTCCCCAAAAGCCAATGACTGCACTGAACAAGCCTGCCAAACGCCTGTCTCTCCTCCCTCTTACATACCAAACACCTTTTAAACACTTTTTGTCTAAGGCAATTGTCAAATATATCGTAATATTGTTCCCCACAAACCTGTTACCCATCCGCTACTTGACATTACACAGACCTGGCCAGGTTTCTGGCTGCAGAGCACACATCGGATGCATTCTGAATACTGCTGAACCCCATCTGTTCCAGGCAGCAGTGAGCAGAGAAGTTGTCTATTGTGGTTTAATTAGCAGTAACCCAGCCTGGGGGAAATGCAAGATTATACTCTGCTACCCACACCAGCGGTCTGAGGTGGGAAGGAAGGATGCTGAGCCCTCAGATGTGCTCAGCACTGACTGCAGCACAGGGAGACACCCCCTCCACCCCCAACCCCAGCACGGAACCAAGTCAACTCACAGGATCTCCAAGTCACGCAGGGCTCGGAAGGCTCCATCTTCGATGCAGCTGATGTGGTTGTTGTCCAGCTGCCTGCAGAAAGGAAGGGAGAGGATGAAGGCTGGTCGGTACTGGTAGCAATGCTTCGGACTGCCAGGCTGGGGGCTTCCCTGACACCGAGGTGTCCCTCCACTCCCTGGCAGTGCAGGGCTGCTTGGCTGCCACGCCGCTCAGCTCTGCTCACTGCTGTCTGACAGCGCTGCACGCTACCGCGCTCTGAAGCCTGTCAGGTCTCAGTAAATATTAATTGCAGCTTTTTTTTTCCTTTTTCTCCCCCCCCCTTTTATTAAAGGCAGAAAGGAGTAATTTCATTACATTAGGGCATCCAATCCATTATGAGCTTTTACCGTCATGTCACTGAAACAATTTCATTAAGTTAAAGGCCTGTAAATCATTGGAGGTCACTGTGCTGCCCTCTGTGACCTCCCACAATGCCTTTTTTTCTTTTACTGGAAGTTGGAGTCCTCTGTCCTGACAGTACTAAATCTCCAGGCTTTATCTGCCCAAGAGCTGTGAGAGTGCATAGGGAATATACCAATTCCAAATTAGACTCAACTAATCTGATTTTATAGTCTTTTTATTATTCTAAGCACCAAATGTCTGTGGTGGTTCGATGCCTCTCTGCATTGTTACTGGTCCCATCTGGTAGCCCGTTCAATTGAAAGATTTCTGACTAAATACAGTTTCTGTCTAACTGCATCAGGCAGAGCAAACCAAGGACAGAAAGGATTATACACACATACACTTAAACGCGATTTTGTTTCTAAATGTGTAATTTAATATTTGGATACTGGAGTTCTCTCATTTGTATCCCTGCATACACATGATTTAAATATATTTTACAATATATGTGGATACTGCAGCACAGCTACATCTGTCTCTTACTTACAAAATTAAAGTTATTAAGTTGTAATTTAAAATTTAGTAATTACATCTTCTGACATCTGATCCTTTAAATTTTAAACTTAGAGAACTAAAATTATATACTTATCCATGTGTCAATACACTATCTGCATTTCCTAAAAATATAGATGCAGGTTCCCAGCTCCATATTATACTGCCCTTTCCATAGTGTTTTATTTAGATTTGGTGAGGCAGGGACCATTTGTGTTGTGTGTGAAGTATCATGAACAAAGATTCCAAGACTGCATTGCAGTTTCTGTTTGCTATTACAAAATACTGAATATATATGCAGAGGTGGCAAGTATATTACACCCGCATATAAGAGATTTGCATAGTTTTACCAACTTCCTTCCAATTATTTGCTGAACCTAATTTTTGGTCTAAATACACATTTGTCCCAACTTTGTCAGCATAGAGCAGTAAAGCACCAAGTACTACAGTGTAATTACAAACAAGGAATCACAAACCAGAGTCTCTTTGGGGTAAAGAGCAGAAAGCAATATAAAGGTATAAAAGCAGCAACAGAAAATAACCTTTACGCAACCCATTAAAGATTGAATTCAATCTATTAACATTAAACCTCTTGAAGATATACATACAAATATATATATATTTGAAGACTTATCCTTCCTAATGTCTAGTGAACATCAGGGGGTTTATGATTTAAAGCGCAGGAAAACCACACACATCACAAGGTCTACTAGAAAGCTTAGCAAGTATAAAGCTCAGCTAAGGTTACTCATAGCTCTCATAGCTATGTTACTGAATTTGGCAAAACTGCAGTGATGTCTTCTATGCTGACAGACACGGGGATGTAAAAAAAAAAAAAAAAATTCAAAAATTCAAAAATGGATTTTTCTGTATCAGAAAAATTCATATATAGTACATATAAATATTTAAAGATATATATAAATATTTCTTTATGTTCTGTATCTCCAACCACCTAGGAAAGATGCTTAAACTACATATTTTTGACTGCTGAGAGAACCAGTGGCCGCTGAAAGGCTTTTTCCAAGATCCCTGCTTGATTGTTGTTAATTGTTGCTTGATAGCAGTTGTTTAAAATCTGTTGCTCAAACAGAAAGGATGGTGCATTTCTGAAGGAATAAACTTAAATGAGTTAAATATAATGCTAGTTGCACGGCTACTTTACACTTCAGCTGTTTTCATTAAGCATGAAGTTGGCACATTCACATGATGAAGGGAAAACAGGTACATGAGAATCATCTCTTTTTTCTTGTACAGCAAGCCCTATATATTACCTATATTTTTTTGAGTAATACTATAATACTGATTTTTATGCCAAATACACTAAAATAAGCAAATAAACCCAGTGTGCTAGGCACAAAACCTTCTGATTAAGGGGTTTCATATGTGGTGTATGATTTGTTGTTTGAGGGTTTTTTCTGTGTTGTTTTTATTTTGTGGGTGGGTTTTTTTTGTTTTTGTAAAAGGCTACTCATAGACTGATCTTTGTTGAAAAAGCATAAAGACAACCTTAATCATATTTGGTCCAGTCATGCTAGCACTCAGGAGCAAGTTTAGTCCATGTCCTTAATCCCCAAAAGCACAGCAAGGGAAACCTCTAGATGCCAGAAGACACACACTTAGCAGGACACTCAGTAAAAAAGGAAAATATTCATTAGAGATACGTTCTGATGCTGCATGTCTCATGAGCTAAGCCTGCACAGCCTCTGGGAGACAACTCCACATTTAACGCTTATTTTTAACAGAGCTCACATCTCCTGATATCTATCATGGCAAAATATTCACATCTGTTTAACTCTAAGCATGAGAATTTCTTCCAAAAGTATTAGAACTATTAGATGTCTTAAAATTATGTGTGACTGTTTTTAGGAGCCTTCACCTCCCTGTTTATTTCTGAATGTGTAAAGATGGAAAATCTATTTCTTTGTATCTGTACAGTCCCTGATGAGTCCTAAGCACAAACCAGATATTTGAGAGCTTAAAGCCTAAACAACATCTTCCTTTCAAGACAATGTGTTAGTTTAGAGTTTTGAGAAAACTTCAGGTAAAGCCTTACAGAAAGGCACAGAAAGTTATTCAACACATACTTTTACACCCTGAAGACAAAATAAAAGTCCAGTGATGTGGGCTAGCAGCCAGCTCGCGTACTCAAAGCTGGTAAAGCTGTGCATGCAGCTCTTAAATGCTCAGAACAGACATTCCTAACATTTGCTGAGAAGAGAACCTTACCTGAAGAAAACCAACCATATGCAGATAAAGTAAAAATTACACTTGGAAAACAAAAAAATGGAAAAAAATTTCAGTATTTCAGAACAGCTGGCACACAGCTCTCCCTGAATGTGACATTGCTCTCATGCCTTCGTCACTACCTTCTGAACAGAGCACTCACACACACACAGAGCAGGGCTTCCTGAGACACAGAGCAGCTGCTCCAGGCTTATCAGTAAATTTTAAAAATGCAGACAGATTCAGATTTTAAAAATATCTCTATTTTTCAGTGTTCGTACCCTTTCTAGAAGGTCTCTTTGTTCCCAATACCACAAACAGGATCTTATGCATGTAATAGTGAAAAAAGGGTCAGACAACACAAGCTTAGATTTAAAAGATTTTTAAAATGGAGAAAGTAACTTTCTATACCTTCATTTACTCCTGCTTTCTGAGGGAATACAGCATTAAGTTCAGACTTCATATAAAACTACCAAGTGATTCAGCCACCTCTGAAGAATCTAAGGGTTCTCATGCAGAAAAGGGAAGGCTACAGGATGTATGAAACCCCAGTAACTGAGCTCTGTGAGACAGCCATACAATACACATGGCACATTATAAGAGCCACAAGGCAATGTACAAATAACTCTGCCAAACTCTGAACTTCCAAGTTTTCCCTAAGTTAGATAGATATCTAACTTGCATTTGAGTCAGAGTGTTTGGGTTAAATGCTGAATCTCTAATCCATTACATACAAAGCAGTGGACGTGGGCTTGGTGATGCTGTCGGAAGGGTTCTTGCTCCCAGATCCCAGGCTAGGAGGCCCAGCAGCTTGTGTGTGATTGAATTACCTACTCTGACCTCACCTAAGAGGCTCCAGGGATCAGAGATCTCTGTGACAGGCAATTAACAACCAGACAATGCTAACAGATACAAAGAGCAGTACCAGGACTTCTTCGAGAAAGAAGAAAAACCCTTGAGAAAGGGAAGTACTGAATGGTTTTATGGGATTTAGGTGATGTGTGGAAGAGACAAATGCTTACGAATAATGTGAGAATCTATAAAACTATTTGGAGAAAAAGGCATCTTTTGCACAGTAGAGCTATAATGCATAATATGCCTTATTATAATGATCTGACTCTAAACATGAATCAATAGCTAGTCTCAGTTTTTATTAAAAAGAAAAATTACATGACTAAATTATATGCAACTTCTTGATCATTGTCTACCTTAAAAATCTGTCTGAAAGAAAAAAAACTTAGATACAAACAGCCTTGAAATGAGCAAACAGCCTAAGAAATGAGAAATAACAGTGTATTCTAATAGATTTGTATGACTGAAAATCTATGATTTGGCCCAGAAAGCACTTTGACTGTTTAAAACATAATTCCTCTGGTAGAATATAACTCCAGCTTCTCCTTTTAGATTTGTGCATTATCTGTCATACAGGACAGTTAAATTTCAATCCTTTAAATACTGAGGCTTGGAGGTTTTACTCACCACAGTAAACACTAGTCAGTTTTCACATGCATTTAAGACATAGAAATTCCAAGCAATATATCTGATACAATTTTTATCATGCTACTAGTTTTAAGATTTTAAACAATACCCCAAAACTGTTCTAAAATATTAAAGAATTTATTTCAAACAAGGTGAAGTTTTCCAAAACTGAAATAATCTTCTACTAACATTAAAGATTAGTTAATGATTAATACCATATATTTATATCCCTAGCAATTCTTCTTCATAATATACCAGCTAACTTGGCACTATATAGAAGAGTTTTCACTAGTTTTCCTTCAATTAGCCAAACTCATTTTCATGAAGAGGTTCTTCAAGCATCAACATTTCACAATAATGAACTCTATAATCAGTGCTTTGTCCTTTATTTATTTCAATGAGGAATTTTTTTTCCATTTACAACCATAAGCAAGGCCACTGCAGAGCTCCAGTGTGAATCTGTTTTTTTATTATACTGTACCAGTAATTACTGTAACTTCTTTTTATATTTTATCCAGAACCTAGTAAAATATTTAAATTAGGCCTGTATTAAGAAAATACTCTAATGAATACTTTTCAGATTTGTTTCGCATACTTTGCATGTTTAGCGTAAAAAGAAGTGTAAGAATGCATATATAAGAAAGTTCAATGGTTATAGTTGGGAAATTACTCACCTATTGTTACAGAAATCTGCTGGTATAGACCCAAGCCATTTCCTCATTAACAAAAAACTTGCATATTTAACCAGACGTATCCATATTAGAAGTATTGTTCTAGTTAAGTTTTTTAAGGAATTTTCAATAGCAATTTCACAGGAAGGTAAAAAACAAAGTGCATTTTATTAATTCCGTCTCCAGAAAAGCCTCAGTTTGGACAATATTTTTACCAAGCATTTTCTGTTTTTTTTCTAATACAAATTGTAGGGTCTATGCCTTCACTTTCCTGTAAAGTTTATACCTACTACTGAAGCTTTTCAATAAACTGCAAGAATTAAAGAGCCTTTCTATAACATCTATGGCCCAGCCTCCAAGCAAGTCCTTATGTAACTAAGAATGTTAAAATTCACTTTCAAAGAAAAGTGATGCCAATACACCTATCTAAAATTTCCAAATAACTAACTGAAGTCCTTATCTATAAATTAAATTTATAAGAAGCACCATAAACAGCAACAGATCATACTTTGAAGTAATACTATAATGAATTAAACTGGAATAATATACATTTTTTCAAAGCTTTTAATGCATTTTTCATGTTTAATTTTTACTCACTGATGCTTTACTAACATTGTATATGAGCTAGCTTGTATTAGAACATTTAAAAATTGATATGTTAAATTCAACAGTAAAATAATTCTCAAGTGCAGGAAGCTGGTAGTACAAAACACCAATGACAAAGCTACTATGATCTGTGATGAAGCTGAAATCTCCCTCTGGGATTTTCACAATTTTTTTTTCCTACAGATGTGTTTTTGCCAACAGCTACGGTTAAAGTGTGGTGTACAGAGAGCTCTTCTGCATTAAATAATTGGACACATTCATATTCTCTGCCTTCAGTTTTCATACACAACCTGTGTTGCCAAGGAGGGAGGCATATCTGATTTGGGGGGAGAAGGGATAAAGAGCTGCTTATAAATTATTACTCTGCAGACTGTTCAAAAGTATTAAGTATTTGCTCTAAGTTTTCTTATTACATTAACTTACAATTCAAAATGCTGCCACCAATAGAGATACCAAACCGGCTTACTGCAAAGCTTAAGTAGCATATGAACAAGTAGACCACTACTGCCTCTTCCCCCAAGGAGAAACACACACAAACCCAATTTTCTTTCAATATCAGAGGGGTTAGGACATTTTTTTTTTCTTTTTTTAACTCTCTCTGGTTGCTGATGTAACAAATTGTGCATACCAAGCACAGAAATGGCTGTCTCCATAGCAATTGGGGCAGGCTTTGCCGTTTCCCTAGTTACCCTTGACTGATAACCATCTGTTGTTGTCCTCTGCCCAAAGGGGAAAAGGGGAAGAAATGAGGAAGATTAAATTGGTGTTAGAGATTAGGAAAGCTATTTACTTTTGTGCATTTTACATTTTCATATTTGCACTTACTTAAATCTTTGTTTTATTTACAGTTATTTTCAGTTGACAAGTATCAAACACCACACATAAAGAGAAGTTTAAATTCCAAAACATTACTATGCATTCAAATAGGAAATCATAATTATGGATGTTACTATGAGATTGTGGAAAATTTGAAACTGAGGCATTTATATAGAAAAACTATGCAGATATGTTCTGAATAATTCTAGTTCTAAATAATTACTAGAAATTTGTAATGAAAAAAGAGCATGGGGGGGAGAAGGTGCAGAAGGTTAGCATCTACCTTGCTGCTGCAATGGAGCAGGATCCCTAAGTAACTGCTATTCTCTACCCCTGGCCTGCCCAAAGGGCTGGACGTTACCTCTGCTTACATGTTTGTGGCCATCACTTCCATCAAAGCTTGAGTCCCTTCCTCCTCTTCAGCATGCCGGTGTGGTTCTCTGGGGGAGGCAGAGGGAAAGCATGTCTGCATGGACCATGCTCCCCGTGCCCACATCCTTTCTTGAGGACAATAGCACCACAGAACTTGCCCCATGGGCAGCCTGTGATGGCCCAGCTGCCCAAGGCATGTGTGCAGATACCACACTTTAAGAAAGGTGAATGTTTGCATAGGCTCATGTGTTGTCATGGGATTACTTACACAGAAGGGACAGCATGTAATTTGTGCTCACTTTGAAGGAGAAACAAGTGACCCTCTGGAGCCTAGCTGTTACAGCAGATCAGTGGAGCAGCATGCAACTGGGGTGTGGGTTTTTTCCTTGAAAAAGATTCTGTGTGTATGTTCCATTAGGTAACAAATTCATTACAGATCCAAAACTTGAAAAAGACAGAAACTGAATGCTTCATTCCTTAATATTAAAATTTATATCAGCTGATGCTTGTCAAAGACAAAGTTCATTTGGAGCTAACAGTGGTTCTTCAAGGGCTGCCATGGGGCTGGCCCCATGCCCATCTCCTGCAGCAGAGCCCAGGGCTGTGCAGAGCTCACTGGGAGAAGGGGCTGAAGGTGCCCATGTACCCTGCCTGAATAAGAAAGGTGGTTATTTAAAAGTTGCTTAGCCAAAACCCTGAGGATTCTAGTGTTTCTCTGCTTACACATTTTTATGATTAATCATTTCCTAAAATCAGTTTTTAGAGGAAACAAGGACTTTTGGGTCTTTAAGAGGCTTTGACTTTTGCAGCAAACATGAAAATGAGATGATGAGATGGAGGCTGTTGCAGAGAGCAAACGCAATAGACCTTGGCAGCTGAGTGAAGGTAAATGTGCCCAGGGCCACCCAGCAGAAGCACCTCTCCTTACACAGTTAGGGGTATGACAGAGCAAAAAGGAATCTTGACATTTGATCTCCAGACATCTGTCCCCTTTGAAATCACATATTACATTAGGTTAATTCTACCGCCCACAGTCATACAATGACTTGATAGATGTTTGCTAGCTCTAAAGACAAAAATTAGGAGGAAATACTAACAGAACAGTAAAAATGGTAAGTAAAGTCACAGCAGTGTCAACCTTGTTATGTGGCTAATAAAGATGGGCAGATCAGTAGAAATTCATGTGTTTTGGTGATCTTTCTTTTTTAAAATTAAAAAATATTACTATCTAGTGAACGAATACCCAAAAAATTAAGATCTTGCACTTATGAACCAGTAATTTTTTCAATCAGATCCTGGCTATCACACTGCTTTAAGAAAAATACAGCCAGATGATGCTAGAGACAGAAGAACAGTTCTGAATATTTTATTGTCACGTTTTGGTTTGGGGCTTTTTTATTTTTTTAACATTGTTGTATTTTTTTCCTCAACATCCAGAAATAAAAACCCATAGCCACTGAAGCACAGTTAATGAACACTACATACTTTAAGATGCTGCATCAACTTCAAATTACTCTGATACAGGTTTCCAGTACTGATCCTGCATAGCACAGGCTCACAAGCTTTTCAACAGGCTTCCAAAGAGCAGAACATTGCATCTTTAACACAGTTGCGGGCTCTGATTTTAGCATGGGCAAGTGACACTCCAAATGATGGAAGCCGTAGGCTGGGGGTGCTGGCAGGTTTTTTTGATTACTTTTACACCTTCTCTCATATGGATCTGGCAACAGGAACTGACCTTTGAGACATTAAATTTAAAATACTCTAGTAATTTAAATTGTAATATTGTATCAAAACCTGAGATTTAGTTATAGGTTGGTTTGGGTTTGTTTTTTTTTATTTTACTGCTAAAGGGCTGAGGTGCATGTTGACCTCCAAATTTTTACTCCTCATTGATTACCTGTTTCTCTGCTTTCAACATAGGTGACTTCTCAGGCCTACTGAAAAAGCGCAGCAGACACATGTATTTCACATAACTATGCTCCCAAGGTTGTTGCCCTCCTACAATATAAAACAAAGCCAGCAATGGAAACTTCTGAGCTTTTAAAACATTTAGATGAAACTTCATTCTCTCTACTCAAGGCAATGAATTCAAAGTCCATATCCAAATCCCCACTGGAATTACTTCTTTTGGTTACAGCTCTGAATCTATACTTCATTGTCCCAAACTTGCTTGTTCTATGTGATTTCAAAGAAATAAATGCATATAGCACATACTTTGGATTTCTGCATTACCTGCTTACACTAAAAAAAAACTTGGAGAGTTCTTGCTCTATGCTTTTATATAGTTGTTTACATTTGTATTTGGTTCATATAAATAGGACTCCACACTTCTTTGGACACTGTGATTATATATCTAGCATAGGTAGTTACAGAAGTACATTTGCTTACTCATGTAAGTATACATACAAGTACTTATTATATATAAGTAAGCAAATAACACTCCTGTTACTCTGAGAAGACTGGTATAGGGTTCAAATAAGTACTAACATCTGCCACTTTGTTAGTGTTACAAAGTGGGGCATCCACAGAAAACACTGAAGAGAATAAAAAAGCAACCGCTATTTTCAAATGCAGGCAGATCCTTCAGTGGAAAAGCTCCAGGACCAGAGGGTGCTGGGTCACTGCCTTACCCAGGAGCCAGGAGACCAGTGGTACAAAAAAGCACCTTTGTCACAGTGACCCCAAGTCATAAGGAAAACATTCTTATAGGGAAGGAATTAGGGTTTTTTTAAAGAAAAATATTTCATTTTGAAATTAACAACATCAACTTCCAGGTCAACTTAAACATTGTGATTTCTAAAAAGCAAACAGTTAACATGTCTAACCTGCTTGTTTGTGTTTACTTACTAGCCACTGAATTATGATTCTACAACCCTTATAAAATTGAAGCCATTAAAAAAGAATCTTTAAAGTTAACTTAATCCATATGAATTCTAAATTTTCTTGCTAGGTGGTATTTTCTATTAGTATTTTTTACTGACATTAGTCCATAAAAATAGTCAGAGCAGGGAAAGCTCCTTCCTCTGCCAGCATTGTGATAACAACAAAACAGTCTTGTGTAAAGACTTCAACAAAACAGTCTTGTGTAAAGACTTCAACAAAACAGTCTTGTGTGAAAACCTTCACTCCCTAGTAGGATCAGGTGCAAGTTAGGATGAAAAGAGTGTACCAGTTCCCTTACCTGACCCTTTTAAACAAAATCTCAGACATCTAATTCATACTGAAATGTCACTGCCCTTAAAAAAATGGTTAGAAAAAAGCACTGCCCCAAAGTTTTCCTTCTTGCACTCAAAGCAACAAATCGTTAAGTAGGTAAAGCAGATACCTGCACAATTTGCTTCACAGTACATTTCTCCAGTCCTCAGCTGTTCTCCTGAGAGCACTGACTTATTGGCAAGAGTTTGCTGCTTATCCCCCTGCCTGAACATTAACCCTTGATTATGCTTTCCAGATGATCCACAAGAAGAAAGAGAGCCACATCTTTGAAAACACAATGTGAATTCAACACAGAGAGCTGAAAACCAAATTAACACACCACCACCAAAACTGTTCAGATAACTGTGAGCCCCTTTATTCCATGAATCATTCCAGGCAAACCACTTGACCTCCTTGCAGCAGTCTTATAAAACTGGTCTTAAAATTAGGACCTATTCAACAGCAATGCTGGATCCAACCTGAGCTTAAGCATATTAAACAAAGCTTAAGCTTAAGCATAAATTAAATAAAAATAATCAGGTTCAAGGGTGAAACTCATATACATGTCTACTGAGGGGTCACAAAAAAAGTAGAAGGAAGAAGAAGAAAAGAAATAAAAATCCATCTGATTGCTACAACTGATTTTCACACCTGAAGGATCTATTCCCCAACACACAGCAATTTTTAAGGTGTATGAAAAAAGTAGAATGTTTCATTGCATTGAGAAGCAGACTGGATGGTATGCTGTGCACCTGGAAATGCAGCAAGAAATACTTATGGGGCTTGTATTGTAATGAAAATCATTCACCTTACAAAATCTTGTGCTCTGTGTCATCGTTCTATATAGCCCATGAGCTTAGTTGTTGAAATGATAAATTAATTAAATTCCGGCTTTGTGGGTTTGTTGGTTTTGTTGTCTTTTCTGGTCTGGGGCTTGTTGTTTGTTTTTGGTGTTTTTTTGGGGGGCGGCGTTGTTTTTGTTTTTTTAAGCATCATTCTATATTCCAGTACTATCATGACTGACTTCTAAGGAACTTCTGGTTGACAGGATAGTGAAACAGCATTACACAGGGAAATGTTCTTGATCATTTTTGAAAATCTCATATTCCTTCAGAAGAATGATTAAGAAATCCTCACTTGGCCCAATAAAAAAACAATTCTTACTGTGAGAATAGCATCTGCTACAAGCTGCATATGCATATTGTCGTAGCATTACTGTACTAATATCCAATGACCTGGATCAGAAATCAGTTGTACAAATGACCCCATCATCTAAGAGCCCTTTCCAATGTTGCCATCTTGGATTTGTCCTATGCCATCTAGTCTTAAACAGAATGGTTTTTATTCCTATCTCCAAACTATTTACTAGAGCTATTCTCACCTTTGTACCTAGATAATCAACTTTACACTATTTCTGTTGATCTCATAACAGCTATTTTGTGTACCTGAGGATTCCCTCAGCACATCATTTAGAGTTAGATCCTTACTTTACATTGAAAGAAAACACTGCATATCCAAGAAGAAACACAATGTTTTAAAATTCAAGTAAATGAAGATCCTCCACAGGGTCTTCTTAATATCCATGTAGGGTTTACATGAGCTTTTTTGAGGATATTTTGAAATTATGCAGAAATTAGCTGTTTAAAAGGACTGTATAACACCCCTTGCTGTAAAAAACACAGTGAACATATGTTCATATAAAACCAATTTTTGATTAAAAGACTGTAAAACGCAATTATACCATTACAGTTTAATTCTTTTTTCCTCCAAAAATGTTTTCCTTTCAAGGCAGAACAGTTTTGAATTGAACTGAATTGCAGGTGGCTTTTTTTTTCCTGCAACTGTTTTACCTCCTGGAGCCACCCAACTGCAGGGTGGTGAAGCCACATAACAGACTGCATCACTGAATGAGAAACATAATCATTCTCTTCTGTGCCTGCATGTGACAAGGAACTGTACAGGCTTTGTCATCCTCATTGGTGTTTTAAATGTCTTGTCCTACGCCCCCACAGAAAGCTGCAGCTGAGTTGAGGCCTGACAATAGCCAAGCAGTACCCTTGCTGAGGTAGGGTCAAGAAGGGGGAACATCCATCTTATTTTGTGGTCAAGGAAGAGCAATGCTGGAAATCTAGTCCCCCAGTCAATTATCGAAATTAATTTTTGAGCCTAAGTCATTTGCCTTCTGGAGAAAACAAGAATCCATTTACTTACCTCTTTTGACCAATGTTTTGATCACTTTTTTTAAATGAAGTTAGAATAAAAATAGTAATTGTGTTATCCAGAAAAAAGTGATGCGGTATTAATTAAGAAACGAGGAAGTTTTGTTCACTTTAAAAGCACACCAAATCCAGGAACTCTGTTGCCTATTTACAAAATGAAATATCAAAACTTTATCCCAGTGAAACAATAAAATAACTTGAAGCTCGAGAGCCCCTCAGTAGCTCTTCCTTGAAAGCCAAGAAGGCCCCTGGCTCTTCAGAAGTTCTCAGAGCAGTGGCTCAGCACTCCCTGCTGAACTTTGCTGGGGCAAGGCCTCCATTTTGCACCAAACTGGTCCTGCCAGACAAGTTCCACAGCAAAGGTATCGCAGAGCAATGAGCAGGCACTGCCTGGCTGCTGCTTTCATGCTAAAAGACCCTTCTCTCTAGCTAAAAGCCATGTGTTGCACTGACTGAAGATCTGAGCTGAAACACAAGGGGAGAGGACAAGAGAGAAAAAAACTAACAACCCAAAACAGAAAAAAAAAAGTAAACTCAAGTTATGGTTTTAACTTTGTCCAGCTGGAAAGGTCAAGATGAGAAGCCAAACTTTGTTCTGCTAGTGGACAGTATTTACAACTCTCATTTATTCATGGAGTCTGTGCTGAAATGATATTGCTGTGCTGTTTTGGCTAGAGACTGCATATGCTGACCCCTCCGTGCCTAGCATAGCACCAGAATAATTCCATACAAAAGGTTTGCATTAAATGTAATGAAGCAAATGACAAAATCAATAAACCTGGAATGGTGTGGCTATCATAAAAATGATGTAAATTCAGAGTTCACAGTGGTTATGAAGCTATTTAGCATTATAATTAAAACCAGCACTACTTTTTTTCAGAATAAAAGCTCCTTTTGACAATCGGAGATGAATACTACAGGAAATTTTCAACAAATGTATTCAGAATTAAGACATGGCACAAAGACAGCACAAATTTTCCAAAGATAAACTGTAGGCATAGGCTAGGCTACAAAAGTGCAAAATAAAGAAAATGTTATTTTCATATTTTTTCAACTGATGTCACATCCTATTTTAATCAAGTTTTATATCAAAAGATATAAAGAATACTACATAGCCTGGTTTTAAATCATGTTATTTTCTGGAGTTTGCTTCTGTCAGAGACTTTTATAAGACTATTAAAACGGAAAAGGGCCAAATCTGCTATTCATTACTCTCTGCACAAAAGCATTGCTGCAGCATAGATGCGGCATCAAAATTTATCTATGCTATCTGGAAATATCAATAGCTACCCTGACCTTTTGTAGCAGATTTCAAACCCCCGATAATTGATCTCATTTGAACTTAGCATGAAATTTTCCTTTGTCAAGCCCTGGACATGCAGTTTGTTGCCACGTGTAAAAGTTTATACCAATGCCACATGTAGGCAAGTGAATTATCTACTTAAGCTTTAAACTGTTTTTTTTTTACCTACCTATTCTCCACATCAGCAAACAAAAAATTATTCATTATAGATTTTAAAAGTAACCATCAAGCCTGGGGTTCTCACACCCAAGTACTGAACTACTTTGTCTCCTGTGCAAACAGCTCACACGGCTGTGTGGGATGTGCTGTTTTCCTGATGGGATACAGCACGTTGCTGTCACTTTACAGAACATTCACTGGCCCCCAGCTTACAGAGCTTTACTACTAATAGCTACAGAAGAAGCCCTTTCAGGCAGGAGAAGAAACAAAATTACACAAAATCTAAAGCACAGGGAATATCATAACATAATTCGGATTAAATAGAAAGGATGACTTAGGCCTATGCAGTACACTTTGTCTTTCTTGTCACCAGCATTAGGATTTTATCAGAACAACAACACAAGTGCAGCCTTTAAAAGATGTTTGAAATACATTTCCATAAGAGGAAAACACAATTGGTATTTATGCTTGCTTTACACCTACAGGAAACTTTTAGAGATCTACGGTTTCCCCTAAAATCGATACTGAAAACAATACATATCGCAGTGAATATACTGAATAGAGAAACTGAGTAAACCATAACTTTATATAAGCTTATTATGGAGGTAGTCAGCTCTGATTCACTGATTCACACCAGATAAATGAAAATTTTAAAACTTTAAATGCTGCTATACTAAATGTCACCAAACAGACATCCTCCACTACTAAGTAGTTCTGGCTTATGTACTTCTGTTTAATAGGTAAAGCACACTTAAGAGAAATTTCAGCTTTCATTTATCTGATGTTTCACTCAGGAGAAAGCAACCTTTCCAGCAAGGAAATTTATTTCTCAGGGGTGATGGTTAGCTTTTAATGAGTTGTCAGTGACAGATCCCTTGTGGCTAGCCGAACCCACAACTGCAGGCATCCATGAAACAAAAAGCTCTTGAAACACAACTGGACAGGACAACACAGAGGACATGCTCTCTACTTAATGCAGATGTTTTCATTTAAAATAACATGTAAAATCAGACGTGCATTTTTGATCTGTGAATCAACCTCAAGTGAGATACAAGTGGTAGTTTAGAACATTCAACAGACTTAAGATCATTCTGTGCTGGTCAGTCCATCTGGTGTTTTATTTATTAGTAAGGGACATGGGAAAGGGGATTAAATAAACCAAAAAAGTTGTTTAAAAATATGCGTGTATAGTCTAACCACATTACCCAATATGACATACATTTAAATACTTCATGAAATGGTTCTGGAGTTTCCCAGTATTTATCCTGTGTGTTGCAGAATTTGCAGGTTATTAGATTGCACTTGTTTCTGCCATTGTTGTCTTATGCATTTGGGACCATCTCAAGCTGCTCAGGAATAAAATAATAAAGTGACGTTCCCTCTAGCAGTTCTTCTCATAAAATAGGGGAATATCCTGCAGGCTGGGACCAGATCATTGTGAAGAATTGACTGCCATCTTTTAGCATTAGTGGACAACACAAAAATCCCACAAAACTTCCTTTCTAAGAAAGTAATTTTGAATAATGATTGCTCTTTACAAAGACAAAAGAGATTTACGCAAAATTTTCAGGACTGTAATGACACTTGAAAAACAGAGTATTTCTTGACAGTGATGGCGAACTGGTAAAGGGTACAGATATTCAAAAGGCACAGCTTACAGATACCATACTCTAGGAAAATTCCAGAATGAACTCCTTATTCTTAACACTTTCTTTCCCCTCACCCATCCTGCAAAAGGCTCTTCCACAAGGGAAGGAATTAGTGGCAGCCTTCCAAAGGCTCCCTTGTGGCCCAGATGCTGCACTTCACCATTCCATGGTAGGTAGGACCAGTGTACATTTTGCTCACCCTCCTCACTGCAGCAAAACTAACAAGAAAAAAGGCTATGCCTGATCACAGAGGCAGAGAAGAAACTGATTAGAAGGATATAGTTTCTGCTTTCTTGTTTGTTTCTCAGATTTTATGGTAAGATGGACAAGAGACGTTATTTCGAAAAATCAGGGCTCACAGATTTTAAAGGTTAGTAATTGAGAACTGAACAAACTAGAAGAGAGAAAAGCAAAGGGGTAATAAATGTCAAACTGTCCTCAGGGAGTGCAGCCAGCAGCGGTTACCCCAGCAAGACTGTGATATAGCCAGCCAGTACCTGAAAGGTGGTTCACGACTCTCAAGAGGCAAATAAAGCAACCAACTTGTGTCACTCGGTGTTTGTCCTTTGTACAAGGCCAGCTGAAGACGTGAATAAACACCATTGTATCACAAAATTTCCACTGCTAAGGCCCAGACTCTCTGCTTGGCTGGTTTTGCATATCTCACATTAATTGCATCCTGCATTGTGTGGGGAATGTGCATGTGCATTTCTTTCAATCGTATCTTCTTAATGAGTTAATTATGAAATATATACTTTTTGCATTTATTACAAGGGATAGAACAGATGGCAAAAGCTCAAACTAATATGTTAATTTAATATTAACTTACACTGCAGGTGATTATCCATAGGTGGTAGGTTGGTAATATTTTATTTTTATAATAATGTTGTATTACTATGGAATGGCAAGGAAAGTAAATGTGATGGCACCCAGATCTCTCTTGAATTCATTATGGACACTACCACAATGAATACTAAATACAGGAGATAGAAAGGAATATACTTGGAATACACTGAATGCAGAGTGATTTTATGGATAAGGAGGAGGAAAATTACGTATAATTTTTTAAGGTGACGTAATATGATCTTTTACCCCCTAAAGAGTGCAAAAGGCTTGTCTCTAATGAGTATTTTCAAATAGCTGACTGTTTTGATACCTCTGATCTGCTTTGCCCACTCTAAAAACACTCAAAAATGCCAGCTGAGATCAAAGCAACCTCAAATCTCTTCAATAATTCAAATTTAGCCCTTAAGATCTCATGCACTGATATTAAAAATATATGGTGCCTTTTGCACACATCATCAAATGCAGACACGTGTTGTTCAGCTCACTGAAAGATAGATAAGTAAACACACAAACCAACATGTGATAACGAATTCTCCTCTAGCCCTGTCATTGCTTTTATTTGAGGCCAACCGCTGACTTCAGAAGACTTATTGCAGATTTTGCACCAAACAAGTGGAAAACCTGCCCAATCACTGATCTTCCTCCTTTTGTTTTATTTTACTGTAAACTGAAAAAGCTACAAGAGTTTCCTAGTCCAACATTTCACTACGATATACTGCATATATAGAGAGAGAGCAAATAACTCACAATCACTTAGTTCCTGCTTGTGAAATGGCTACACACAAATCAATCTTTAATGCCTTGGATTTAGTATTTATTTTGACATGTATGTTTAATCATTTATATTCTGTGGCTGAATGGCAAATATTATAAATATGCCCTGCATTGCTGGTTGTGATGGATAAAGAAAGGACATCAGAACATTTGTATATTTTGTACAAAATACCTTTGTATGTAAAGAGCAAGCTCAGCTTTTTTCCAAAACCTGAATGTGCAATCCTGATGTTTAATTTTTGTAAAAGTCACATGGATTGATGCCAGTAGTAGCTGCATACAGAAAAAGTAAGAGTATCTTCCAGGAAAAGTCATTTAACAAATAAGAAACTGGAACGAATAGTCACAAAAACATTTTACAGCATTTATGGAGCTGTGATTTTTTTACATTGCATTTAAATTAACCACGAGGAAAGAAAATGTCTACTGACTTAGAGAACTGGTAAATGCTACACATGTGATGTATTTCTGCATTTTCAAAAAAATCTCAATGCTTAATTTCTTCCTCCAAAGAAACCTTTAGGAATATAAAGAAGGATATAATGCACAATTCCCTAAGTGGCCCCAGGATGCAAGGAAAGCAGCTTGCAGGTCTAGTAATATCAGCTACTATCTTATGTGTTATGTGCAGCTGAGAAATATTTAGGCAGAAATGCAATGAGCCTATATTATCGTGACAAATGAATCTGCTAGCTTATGCTTTTTTGAATCCCAATGCTATGAAACACTCTTATAGTCAGAGGAGCTTTCCTACAGAGGAAAAGCAGCAGAAGGGGAATGAGAATGCACTGAGTTCCAGTGGAAAAGAAAAAAACAAAACAGGGAAAAGGCAGCTCTGTTCTCCCCACAGATCAACACCGCACAGGTACTCATGTTTCCTTTTCCAGTCAATCATTTGTTTCTTTGGCTGGGACACATTGGTGTGGGAGAGAGGACCACCACAGAGCTTGAGCTCTGTTGATAGGATGGCTATGGTCCAGATCCTACCACTCAGCTCTACTGCCAGCACTTGACTCCTTGATGTGGGTCATGGAGGCTGCACTGACATAGACACTGACACCAAACCTGGGCACTCTGGATAGATGAGATGTATGTTGGCATTCTCACTGCTTAAAGAAGTAGTTTTACTTCAGTCTGAAAGGTGAAAGATGGGAATGGGTGCCAAAGGAGCAAAGACTTAGGGAAACACATAAAACCAGAGTCCTGCTGTTTTAGTCTAAGGCAGATCTCTGCTTGATGGTAGGTCTAAAGCTACTGATTTTCCTTACTGCAACACTGTGAAACAAAGGAATACACTTCTTTCAAGAGATGGCAAAATGACACAGGGCAGCAGCTTGCTATGAGAAGCAGTAACTCTTTGAAATCTCTCCTGTGCATTTCTTGTACAGGTCAACAATCCCTGCAACACAAGCAGCCTCAGTATCACCATGCCTCTAAGAATCACATTCCAACAGTGCTTTGTGATGAGTGGTTATGTTCAGCTTCACAGTCCTGAAGTGAACACAGTGAGCAGAGCTGGGACTATACTAACAAAAACTGCAAGCAACACCCTGAAAGATTCATTGCTGATGTTCAAGGATCTTTATTTGGGTCAACCTCTGCATAGCCCTATTCTGGCAATCTGGCTTTTCTCAATAAGTTAGGCTGGACAGGCTAATTCAGTAGAAACTGCAGGAATACCACACCAGAGAAAGACTCATCCAAAAGCCAAGATGTGACACAAGCAGGGTAAACGTGCAGAAATCCAAGTAGTGGCTCTATATATTTTTATGATAGAAGGCCTCAGCTGACAGTGCTGAGTTAGCCCAAAGCTCAGCAATACCCAAATCCACATACTTTAATTCCTGAAATAAATGCGTTTACTTGGGGCTAGATTCCTCCAAGAAACATTTCCTGTCCTCCAAGTAATAACTAACAGAAATTGAATACAGGTGTGCTCTGCAAACTGGCCCTCTCTTGCCCTTTATTGTGAAAGTCTTTTAGGACCACTGAGTAGCATTTATTCTACAATACATTCACAGTGTCACTTCTGATAAACTCCCATCAAAGTTTACTAGTGGTAATGGATGTTATGTGCTCATGAAAATTGCTAAAAGCTGTATAATTATTTCCATATTTTAATTAGAAATAGACTAATTTATTCTTTGTGTGCAGATTCTTCCCTTGATTTTATAGTCAAACACCAGAAAACAGTTCAATATCAAAATAATTCATGTATCAAAATCTCCCCCACTTAAGAGTTTTAAAACCTCATCTTGCCAGGAAAAAAATTTGTCACCCTGACATTTAAAAGCTCTTCTTAGTGCTGCCCTCCTATAAGCCCATTTTCCCAGGCTCACTGCTCTGCTAAGGGCATAAGAAAAGATAGAAAGCTTTTACCAATGAAAAAGCTTGGTGAAAAATATCCTGAAACACTGCTTTCCCGTAACAGCTTCTTTTTTTTTTTCCTTTCCTATTACTATAACATTTTTAAATTACCAAAATCATAGTAGTACCAAGCCAGTATGCTCCAAGCAGACACAGCCTGCCACTTTGTTGCTTACTGCTACTGCCATGAAGAGATAGGGTAGTTCTCACAAGGTTTCCAAACGGCACCCACTATGATTTACAATAAAACCTTAGGTTGCATTTGTCAGAGCCTGTATCCAAAAAGAATTCATGCTCAGGCTTAATCTATTGCATCAGCTTATCCACATTTTCTCCTGAAGGAATCTTTCCAAGCTGCTGTTAAAGACAGCATTAATCAGGAGACTTTCATGTGGTCTAGCACTTGCTCTATTAATAGTCCCTATTGTAACAGGGACTTGTGTCCCTATTACAGTATCTGCAATTATTTTAGTCACAACAGTTGGACACTTCATGTAGAAAATGGAGGAATTCAAGGCCATGTGAAATGTCAGGCCATGAAAAAAAGAGAACATTCCCACACCAGCATTCCCCTATACGAATTTTAAAGATAAACTGGAAAGGGTTGAGGAGTTTGGGAGAATATATAACTTCATTTCTTATGTCTAAAAGTGTCCAACACGTCTCAAAAACATGCTTTTAAGGTGGAAGAACTCTGAGACACTGCAATAAATCTGCAAAGTGATAACCCCAAACAGCCAACCCCGCTGCTATCATGTTAGCTCATACGTGTCAGCGAGTCACCAGGGGATAAGCAGTGCAGGTGCTCAAGCAGCTGAACAGTGCTGAAAGGCAAAGACTCCTCTTCTTCTGGGTGCTTGAACACTCACTTCACTGGCATGGTTAATCTGTGACTCAAAAGGGAGCAATGTGGCTGACAATGGGAATGGGAACTGGCATGTTTAAGCTGACAGTTAAAAGCTTTAAGAGCCTGAAATATTAACTTGGTTCAACTTGCATCACACCCTTACCCTTACTGCTGCAAAAGTTCTAATGTGTTTCTAGCAGCAAGTTGGCTCAAGATTTTGTTGCATTTTTCTCAACAACTCACAGGTCACTGGTCTGTGTCTCAAAGCAACAGCCACCTGATTCAATGAACTACCCTGGATACACTTCTATTAATCTATTCCTTACCAAGGAAAAATGGCTAAATTTCAGAGTGAAATGTCTCCTCTAAGTCACTTCCAACCAGAATTATTTTATGATTCTGTGATAACATCAGTATTCCTGAAAGACAGAATGAATGACTACAGAGAAGCACTTCTGATACTTTTATAGCAAAATCATAGGAACTGTCTAACTTGACGGTCAGAATTTTTTGTTAATGCTTTAGGTCCCAACAGGTAGTGTTCCTGTAAGCAGTCCATCAATCCATTCCTTGATACCAGCTCATGTAAAGGTGAGACTGGCTCCTTCTGCTCTGAGATTGGTTGCATGAGTCAAAGAACACCCATGACTTTTTTGACAACTTGCCAAAGGTGAAATCAACTCTGAATGCAAACTTTGCTATTTGAAATGAAGTTTGACAACTAACAGTGAATTATAGCTGGCAAAGGTAGATTTTCCAAAACAAAACACCATCTATTGATTACACAATTGAAGTAAATAACAATACAAAAAAGCCATTCCTCTCTAAAATTCACAAACTTAGCTGGCTTCTCAAGATGTGTGTTCTGAGACTGACATTCAGGTAAAAAAGCCTTATTCCCTGAAAAGCTAAAGTCACAAATGTACACAAAGTAAGTAACTGAAAATAAAAAAGCTTAGTGTGCTGAATACCAAACAGTTGTAAATGTTACGTGATGTGCAAAAATCTACTCGTCCTGTCTATCCTGAAGTCTCCAAAGTTACCTTGAACAGTGCTCAGAGTGAGGTGAGAGCATCTCACAGCATTGCTCCTCTGCCTGTGTTTTCCACTCTGGGGCAAGTCCTGTTTTGGTCTTTTGCAATACTGACCCCCTTGCACAGACCCCAGTGATGTGATGGAACATAGCATCACCAGAAAAAGTAAAAGAATTGTGCTTTGCCCTTGGATGCAGACATGGTCATGCTCTGACTCATGTTGAGTGCTCTTAACACTTTCCATGCTGCCTATAGAAAAAAAAATTAGTCCAGGAGCTAAAGAGGTTGTTCACTGGGGCAAGAGATGAGATCCAAGCACAGCTATGTTGCAAAACTGTTCATAGAAAAGTGCTGCTTTTACCATCCCTTCAGCTGCTTCTTCTACTAAATGAACTAAAACCATTCATACTATTTATTCTATGCTTTCAATATTTAACACAATGGGCTATGATATTTCAGCTACTGGTGTGGTAACAAAGTGCTAATATTAAAGGCTCTGAAATGGTTATGAGGGTGGCTGCATGTTTTCCCAGGAAAAGCTGACTCTCTGCCAACTTGCTGGCTGTTATATCCCTTTTCATTTCACTTCGTGTTGATTCTAATAATGCCAACAGTGTGTTAGAGTGTAGGTGTGCAAAAGAATGCATTTCTGGTACATATAAATAGCCTCTAGCATCTCTGGAAATAGAGCACTGAAAATCTTTCTTTACAGATAACTCAGATTGTATGTTATAGAAAACGGCTAAAACAGACTAGCACAAACATCAGACTCCCCACTTTTCTCTCTTTGATGGCTTTTAAAAATTATTTTCATTTTCATTACAGCTGATCAAAGCACACACAGTTAACTTCCCATATTATCTTTTCATTTTCTGGTATTTCTGCTTAACTACTGTGCCTGTGTCCCACATTTTGCCATAGTAACTTCCCATCTAGGTGATGGGGCAGAAAATTTAATCTAGCTGAAGTACCGGAAGTTCACCCCAAACTCTACCAGTTCTTTTTCTATGTAGTTTGCTTCAACACTTGTGATTTCACAGGAGTTTGCAGGACAAAATTTGCAAGACAATACTAAAGGGAGAGGTAAAGTCTTTAAGTACACACTGTTGCCTGCTCAAAACTTCCCCAAGTGCGTTGGACAGTGTACATGCAGACCAAAGTAACACATGACACCATTGACAATAATCTGCTGCACACAGCAGGGTCCACAGCTTTCTTTTGTGTTACACAGAGCTAACTACATGTTACTCAAATTGTGACAGCCAGATGTAACCTGTGGAGACTATTTTCACCACAAACATTAATGAAGTTGTCACTTACAAGTTCTTCACATCAATGATTCCTCGAAAGGCCTTTCTAGGGATTCCTTTTATCTGGTTTTCACTTAGGTCTCTGAATAAAAGAAGAAAAAAAAACCTGTGTTAACAAAGAGAACAGATTTCTCCAATACATGTGAGATAATGTAATATAAACATACTTAGAAAAGTACGTATTTCCAGATTTGCTACACCACATGATGTTTTCAATTTTCTTTATCTCCTCCAGCGGTCTGTGGCATGAGCTGAAATGACTCTCCGACAAAACCCACCAGAAATTGTGATACGAATGACATAACTTCCAGAAAACATCACTCAAATGTGCTCATGATGTGGGCACAATGCCATGATTCACTGTCAGAGTATCTGCAGCCAAATCTTGTGCCTTAAAATTGCAGCCCTGTAGTGTAAATGTAATCTTCTCACCTGTTTGTTTACTGGCTGCAAGAATACTTGGCTGTCTCTGCTCAGACTACAGCTCCTCTATGGAAATTAATATTCATTAAAAACATGACAGTCATTCTCTTGTGAGTTTTGTAAATTTACAGTCAAAAAATCTTGATCCACAGCACTAAAAACACTACTCTGTGTCTCAATGCAAAAGACATAAATTTCAATCTTGTTCAAAAAACAAATGAAAACCAATTGAAAACAGCAATTCAAAATGTTTTTTCTAGTACTTAAAACATTAAGAAATGTATCAGTTTAAATTACTACAACTGCATTGTGAGTGCAGCAGAGCAATAAGAATTGCAAGTTATGCTTTTCTGTTCTGCATCCTGCTCCTTTTCCCTACAAATACTCCCACTATACTTTCCCAAGCTTGCACTTTTCTACCCCTGACAGTGTAGGCCGGCAGGAAGTCATAGGGAATGGGAGGGAAATGGATACAAAGTCAGAATGCTGCATGATTTCAGACTAAGGAGAGGCAGCACGTACAATGAGTTCTTTGCTGGTGCCCTGTCAGCATGGAAGAGAGATATTTCACTGTGGTTCAGGGTACTGAGCAGGGGCGGAGGAAAGAACTGTTGGAAGATGACAGGTAGAAGAGTGGGAAAGAAAAATAGAAGAAATAAGTTAATGGAAAGCACAGGGATAGCTGGAGAAAAGGACAAAGAAAGATGATGCCACAACACAGGAGATAAAAGAGTGCCCTGAGTGTGTCTGTGTCCCTATGTTATAGAAGACCAAGACACTACCCCATTTTCAGAAAGAAATCCTGGCTTTCTAATGATTATTAAGACTGAATGGCAGTCATCTGTACTCACCACCAGATACATTTCCTACGTACATTTTGTGTTGCAGCAAGCTTCCTATCTAGTCTCCACCAAATTGGCTTTACCAAATGAGAGGCCAGAAATCAAAGCCTGTCACAAAAGCCCACAGTGACATTGCAGGTCAAGTGTGTCACACAGGGCTTTCTTCTGCTTTCCATCAGGCAGATAGAAAAGAAAAAAGGGGACGTTGTCCTTGTCATGAGACTAATTCAATTTGTACCAGTCATGCAGTCTACACCAAATTCTCAAAGTAGCCACAATGGTCCATTTAGGCCATCACAAACAAAAATGTGCTGCTGGATACAAGTATCTTGTTCAAGACAGATTAAAATTCTTCAAGACCTTCACAATTGGTTTAACAGTGATCACTTCCAAAACATAGACTTACAAAAATCCTTGCCCTAATAGGCAATGTTAGAGACCTGACCAAAACTGTTTGACCTACAGACAACCCAAAATGTGCCAGTGCATCAACACCACCCTCCTTCACAAAGGTTCCTCTGTACAGAAAGCAGCAAGGCCAACACCTATGGAAACACTTTCATTAGCATCCTGATAAAACAGGTGTGTTGAGCTAAATGAACGTTAAATAAAAACAAGCAAATGTCATCCACTTCAATTTACCACACCGCTTTCAAGCAGAATAAATGGCACAGAGATTCTGCAAGAAGCCACTGCCTAGATAGTGTTCAGTGTCTTAGAAAGTGTCCCCTGGCCTCCTCACAGTTGTCCTATCTGGTGGACACATGCTTGAAAGGGCATGAGCAGCAGATCACAGAGAAACCCACTAGGTGAAAAGCAGTGCAGGGAACTATACCAGATATGTTCAACCAACAACTGCAGACAGCAGAACTTTGACATCAAGTTTGCATAGAGCAGAGATGCAGGAGCTAGCAGCTTCCAGCTCACATGTGGCTCACATCTCACAGTGCAGTGAACCATACACCAGACTCGCACAAGTCAATAGTTTTGGGGTTTTTTAGTGCTTATTGTAATTGAACTACAACGATCTGGACACACATTAACTCAGTCTGCAAGTACAATGTTGCTTTCCTGATCTTCAAACAAATACCAATTGCAAGATCCTTACTGATAAAAGAATTGGAAAGGAAAAAAAAAATAATTCAGAATTGCTGACGTTTCCTAAGTGCCTCTGCAATCTTTGCTATAATGCTGGTTTTAGCTTCCTTCCTTCTTTAATGCTGAGCCTTGCATCCTAAGTGAAATTTCAACTAACATACATAGAATGAGAGTCTTTACTTGAACTTCAGTTCAAAACAAAAATTAGTTATTTCAATACAGCTGTTCAACTACAGTGGTACCTAAAATACGACGTATTATATGGAAATCAAAACTGATAAGCAATATGCTTAGGTATTCTCCCTTTTCAAAAACACAAAAAAACAAATCCCCCCCAAAATCCCTTTCCCCATTTGGAAATCACCAGTGAATTTCCAAATCTTTATTGGCATACAGATTTCAAAATTTAAAAAGACTACTTTTAAACAAAAAAATGCCTGAAAAGTAGCTTGATTAAGAAGTATTTATTGTGGGTTGAACACCACTCTCTCATTATTTCCTCTGCTCAAATGAGCTAAATGAAAGATCACAATTCTGTAATCCAAAGAACTATCCTTGCCTTTTATCTCAAAAAAGTTCAATATGAAGATTTGAACTTGTCACCAAGAGCATATGCTTCACAGCCAAATGTATCTCTCAGTATGTTACTGTATGTTGATCACAGAACAGTAGACTCAGAGTTAACTGGTAATACACAGAACCAATGGTCAGTTAAAAAGAAGGAAAATCAAGAATAACTAATCTGATTGCTGCAAGTACCTTCTAGTTTATCCACAGTTCAATTGCTTCTTGGCATAAGAAAAAAGAAATCACACAGAAGTATTACATCAGCTGATACAAAACTGTAAGACAGGTACTGGTTGATTCAACTGTATATGGCTTGGCAGCATAAAACAACCAATTGTTTCCCCCCCCTTTCTGCCACAATCATGCTGGAAAGCTTTACTTTGCAAAGCAAACAACATTAAGGTATGAAAGCTGTTTTTTAAAAGGGTGACAACAGCCACCAGTGCTAACAAGTAAGTATTTTAACCCCTGGCTTCACTCCAGCTACAGAACATGCAGCTGAAAAAAATGAAATTTTGTTAATCTATGTTAGTAGATTATTTACGTTTTTACCAAATATGATTTTGGGGTTAAAAACATTTCAGTCTTATGCATTTACCGAAATAAAATAAACTAAAAAGTTAGACGGTTTGGTCACTAATAAAGTTTAGTGACTGTTCTTTAACCCATTTCCTTACAAAAAAAATAGGCTGAACTACTCTGCAAAAGGTCACATACTTAACCCAACCTAGTCACTGCAATTTGTCTCATTAGAATTAGTTTTAATTTATACAGCATGTTACACAGAAAGCCTATCCTACAATATTTAACTGATTTAAAGACAACAATTAAGTTAAAGAGTAACAGATGGGGGGAAAAGAGAGAGTATAATCGAAAGAGAACAGGTATCTCTAAGTAACGTATAATAAAAGATAAGCAAAAGTCTGTGAATTGAGGAGTGATGCAAGTCAGCTTTTTCACAGCGCAAGAGCTGGAGGAAAGATAATTTCTACAGATAGTGAAAGGAAAGGGCAAATGGACCAATGCTTATTAAGGAAGAGTTTGCAAGATAAAATGGAGCAATGCATGTGAGATAGAAAACCAAAGGAAATCCATAGGGAGAAAAAGCAGTTTACTCAACCATAACTGTAACAATTCCATCACAGAGCATTAATATTCTCAGTGTCTTTTTATTTAATTAATGGCCTGACACTCCCAAGGGACTTTGTTGTCTCATAGAGTTTCTATTAGAATCCACAACAACTTGGAATATCTCAAAAGTGCTTAACCTCAAGCACGGCATAACCAGAATCATAAAACCATCAGCAGAACAGCTACAGCATCAACTCCCTTCCAGTTGCTAAAATTTGGTTACTTTGAGCCTTGTAAATATGCATGGGAAATTCAATATATTTATCATTCTCCAGGTGGGAAATGCATTGACCAAATCAGGTCACTGCAGTAGCAACAGGAACAAGGTGTGGCAAGGCTGACACTCCCATCAGCACCTCTGAACGCAGGAGGAGCCTTACACAATGTTTTTTCTCTGTGTTCATTGTGTTATTACGGTAGTTACCATAAAGAGCAGTTATAACTCTGTCTAGAAGGATAAATGGGTAACTGTTGCTGCCCACAGGCTACAAGACAAGAGCTTAAGTGCAACAGTATTGTACAACATTTAGTCTGTGGAAACTTAGCATCACTGATAATTTTCTCAAAATTCTTCTTGCTCCTACTGCAATAAAAGTATACATGTTGAAAGCATCAGAGTTCTGCAAAACAAGAGCAGATCCTACAGCTGTTTTATCCCCTGAGCATGCAAGGTGATTGTGTTTTTGCTAAATATAATACACCTGACTCTCCATTCATGCCACTGAGAAACTCTGGTTTGGTTTGGTTTAAGGAAAGGAATTTAGATCAAAAATTCTGATTAAAGCCATCCTCATTGCTTTCACAGTCAGGCACTGCTGCACGAATACTACTGCTTTATTCAGAAGATAAAAACTATGATTTCTTTCTTGATCTGGTTTTATTGTGAGGTCAGAGACACAAACCCTATACATTCCAATATTCATTCACACAGTCTAATTAAGCCAAGTTACACTCACAAACTCTGCTTCTGAAAAACAAGACAATGAACAGAGGCTGATCTGGGGAAGGGTATTTGCTAAGCAGTCAAGTAGATTATTATTTTAGCATCATCTTCTACCTCCTCCAAGACCAAATTGCAACCTATTTGATAATAAAGACGCTTCAAAAAACATGACCTGCATGGACTTGGACAGATTCATGGCTTATGTCCTGACACAACTATAGGGATCACTCAGTACATGGTGAAATCTTTCTAAATGTTTTAAAAAACAGAGGCTATAAAGTTGCACATGCTTCATAATTTTTTTTAAACTTTCTTAGTCATCTCAAAAAAACCAAAACAAAACAAAAAAACAAACAAAAAAACAAACAAAAACAAACAAAACCACAAAAAACCCCCAATGTTTCACAAAATTAGACATAGTGCTACATTTGGCTGCCAAGGCACCCAACAGAAAACCAGAAAAAAATATACAAGTGCATCTCTCACAAGATTAGTAACTATTTTTATATTAGTCTATGCCCAATTAAATGCAACATTTACCCTTCTGACTTTTATGATTCTTTTCCCTTCCTCCTGACATTTCCATAATGCCGAGCAAATACTGATCAGATAGCACTTAGGTGACTCTTACTATAAACCACCTATCTTGATTGAGACAGATCAGAGTTTAGAAAGAACCATCTGTTTTGTATTTTGGAATATAAGCATAAGAATAAAATTTTACCACCATGTCTTTGTGCTTTGAATATGTCTAAGAGCAGGAATTGGAAAGTTACTGACAGTAGACCCAGACTGAAAGTGAAGACCCCTCAATAAATCAAGCTTCTGGCTAATAAATGACAATACGGGTTCTCTCTTAGCAGTATTTAACACAGGTCTTCAGTTCTTTACAGAACGGTGAAAACATAATTGATCCTCTTATAGAGAGGACAATGAGACACAATCAGAGACAGTGTATGTGACTCGAGTAAAGTACAGGGTAAGGGAAGAGACCAAAACAACCCTTCAAAGTTATACACATGATGTATGCCATTCTATGCTATTTGTATGCAATTCTATGCAAGCCTTGCTTGTGGATTGACCAGCTAGAAGAGAAGCAGTATGCACAGTTCTGATAATGTTTATGAGAATGATTAATTTTGATAGAAAAATCTCTTTTACTGTGGAATTATCTAGAACTAGTATACATTTGCAGATGGATCACTGACAAAACAAAGTGAACCTGATGTGATCCAGTTGTTCCTCTGCAATACCAAATTCTACCAATGAATTTCTATCATGCTGTCCTCCAACCAGGTGAGATTACAACAAAGACACTAAAAATTATTTTGTAGGAATGACATACACCTCAGAGAGGTAGAAGTGGGGCACTGACATCAATGGCAAGAAATTAACCTCCCAAAGATTCGATGATTTTGCAAATATTTGCTTGCTACAAAAACACTGTGATTTCAAAAAGCTCTCTTGATGCTCATTTACAATAATACTTTCTAAAAGGGAAATTCAGCTGTGTGGAGGCTCCTTTAAAAGCTGATACAAAAAACAACCAAAGCAAAACCCAGTAAGTTTTATACTGCTGACCTGTTATCTGTTTTATACTTCTGTCCATTCAGTTGTATTGGAAAGAAATGTTATACATTTGCAAATTCTAAAAACCAGGAAGCAATGTTACCCTCCTATATCCACAGACAAACAATGAACCCCTGTTTAAAGCCAACCTGATCACTTAACTAAAAGATATTTGGAATTGGTTATATCTTTTAAATAATACGGTTAATTTCTATTTTAGGATATAGTTATGAACAATCATTAAGTCTGAAGCATAAGCTAATAAATGGTTGAGTCATTGGATAACTGAACATTCTGGAGGAAAACTCACTCTTTAATGATATTGCTTGACATAACTCTGCTTCTGCTACTGGTGAGTATTTTTGTAAGAAAATATTACTGCACTTTACTGATGTATTTAGAAAAATACATCCCTGATCAATTGTATTGTATACCTAATCATCAGTCAGTAGAATGAAAACAATAGTAATATAGTATTTATGTAATTCAGGCACTGATCTTGTACTTTAGCTATGAAAATAGACTATTTTCATAGGAGTAAGCAGCAATAGCATCTGTAAAGATTTAGGCTTTATTTTTTTCCAAAGTTCTCCTCAAAGAGGCTAATTATTTCATTTGTTTGCATGATCACTGTAGGCCTTTCTGTGGCTGCATTAAAGTAACAAAATTATACAGAATCCCTGGATGGCAAAACCTACTAAAAGACATTCAATTTATTCTAGTGAGGCAGAAATGAAATGCAAATTATTTGAATGCACTGCAATGAGAAAACCAACATTCTGAATATAGCTAAGCCCAGGATATCAAGAGGCCATTATTCTGTGGTAAAAAGTATACCAGTGTTAAAGGGGCACACTATTGCTCTGGCTGTAATAGAAGTTTTAAAAATAAATCATAATATTGGGTTAGTAATATCGATCACAGTAAGATTCAGCAGTCTGTAGTCCATGAACAGTTACTGCAGTCAGAGATAAAAGGACAAGAGAGATCAATGCATCTTGTCCCTTTTTTTCTTTTACATTATCTTAGCTTCTGCTTTTCTTCAACAACTTAGCTTTATATATCTTTCCTACTATGAATTGTATAGTCCCTGAAAGCCTCTGTGAAACACTGTGGATACTGCTCAGACTGGTTTGTAGCCTTATTTAATTCTTCCATGTGGATATGACATGTAGATTTATTAGACCAAGATGTAATGCCACAAAGTGGTTAACTCTATTGGGGATACTCATGCAAAATGCAACTTCTTAAGTAATAGTAGCTTCTCCTTCATATCGCAAGTTCCACAAACCCACATGCTATTCAGTTATTCCAGAGCAGGTCCTCCTTGGCCATTACAGCAGAATGATACTTACAAACCTCATTCTCTACCAAACCTAAACATTCTTAATTTCTTTTTTTTTTTTTTTTTTTCAATGACTATCCAGACAGGCAAAGCAGCTTCAAGCATACCACTTCACACACAGAAAGCTCATCATTCAACAGTACTATGATTTAAAAAAATGCATCTGAAGTGGAAGATAGGAGTGTTAAATAAAAAAAATTAAAATAAAGTATGCTAGTAGAATAAACATGCTAACATAACAAAAACCTAAACCTAAATTACCCATCTGCTAATATGCATACAAAATTATAAGTTCCTCCAAAAAAGAGGATTGCAATCATGTTATTCAGCCTACTGAGTTTTTTGTTATTTTGATGCCTTGGTAGATAATCTACAAAGGAGATTAAAACTTTATTGAACACGGAGCTAAGATCAAGACTATTCACAAGAATTAACCCTAGAACTTCACTGGCACTTTCAACCAAGCCTGGCCCTAATACGTCACCAGCTCAGTTAAGTTTCCCTAAAGCCAACGAAACACAGCAGAATGAAAACTGCCCAGATTCTATTTCACACGTTTTTATCCCCAAACACACAAAATACTCAGAGAAAGAGGTGGGCATGTGTGAATTGTTCATAGGATCTCTCAAAGATTGAGGCATATTTTCAGCTTTATTTCTGAAGAAGACAAGGAAACAAGGGCACTACTTTGATTCATCAGCAAATGCTTTGCTTCAGTGATCTGCACGAGGACTTATTTGCATAAAGCCACTTCCAAAAATGAACTCAGCTTTCTTCTGACTCACTGTCAAGAATGTTGCTGACTTTCAAATTTACAAAGTCAACTCAGAAAATCAAATTAAATGTAAAAAAGGTGACAGCTGACCGAGGAGAGGGAAAGAGGGCCTCCTGCAAAAGAGATTCTGAAGTAAAGGAGCAAGAAGTCTACACATCGGTGTTTCATTGCTGACGCTCCCTCAAATCAAAGAATATCAAATTTGAGAGGGATCTGATTTCAACACTGCTGGGAAGGACGATGACTTTCTCTTAGAGTTCACTACAGCTATGCTAGTCTGCAGAAGAAACTATGCCTGACAACAACACTTGGCTTTCAACTATCCCAAATCTAAGTTTCCTTAATTTATGACACATCTGTTCAGCTACTTCAGCAATCTTTTGAAAAAACAGATAAAGGATGACATGTGTTTGTAGCACTAAATACAAAATTATTGAAAGCTTTTGATGGTAAAAATGCTTTGCTTTACTTTCAAAATACAGCTTGTCACTTAGAAAAAATACATGCAAATGCAAAGGGAGAGATAACCCACATCACCCTGACAGTGAAAACCTCTGTACTTGCAGCTTTAGGTGATGTATTAAAGGACAACAACCAATGCAAGCGATAATGGAAGCTCACTGGTTCTCCCCTGCTCCCTGGCACTGATTTGAATAGGAAATTGGCAGCCAGAATGTTTTTTTTTAAATAAAGTCAAAGAGCACTAACAAGGTTGAAAAAAAATAAAGAAAACAAAACTCAAAAGTAAACTGCCCAAGAAAACTGAAACTAAACACAGCTCCAAGTGTTTGCTCTCCATTACACATTTACACACAATTAAAAAACGATTTCACCTTAAATCTTGGATTTGATACTATCAAATTCAAAACTTTTTCATATGACACATGGAGTTCTATCTTATCAGAAAACCAAATTTAACTTCATTGTAAAATGTGAAAGTTTACATTGTGGTATTATTTATTCACATCATTACTTACAGATGTACTTACAGGAAACCAACAATCAAAAGTGAGAAACTAAGAATCAGTCAAAAAAATAAAACAATTTCTGCATTGCAGTATTGTACACAAGGGAGTTATTTTTGTTCTATTGCTTCGTAGAATCTGTCTTTATCCCATCTCAGATGCAATCACTTGCCCTTTCTTTGAGCACCTTATTTCTGGAAACTCAAAATACTGGGTATCTATATCTAACCCAGGAAAGTGGTTTTCTAACTAAACATATCCCACTCTTTTAAATTTATATGATTATTCTATAGGTTATACACAAGTATAACACATATGGTTCCAATGTTGCTTCCACCCTGCACTCTTTCTTCACTCTTTCTAAATCATGGAATATAATAAGACATAAAAGAAGAAAGGCAAAAAAAATACTAAGTGGTAGGGTTGGGACGCCTTACCAACACTACCAAAAACAGTAATACAGAACAAGTATAGTTTTACATCCATTAAGTATTTTGAATTTTCACATGTAACATTTAATTACTAGTTTTACATGACCTGCAGTTACTTTGCCATATGTGAAGTATATTTGCAAATATTAAACACACCAAATGTAAACCTTCTGCAGCAGGTTCTAGATTAATACAAAAATTAAAAATAAAAAAATAGAATTTAAAAAAAAAAACAAACAGTAAATGCTGAAATGCTGATACCGTCTACCAGAATTCACTGTAAGACAGGGGGGATTGTTCTTTCAGCTTTTCCACGATGTCTGGTAAGAAGAAATTCTCTAATCAGGTTAAAATCATACATCACAGCACCATTTGTTTGCCCAGAACTACTCCTACTGATTATTTTACTAAGCTCTATACATTAATCCCTATGGTTTATATGATGATTTTGTTCAGTTTGTATGGTAGCCAGCATCTCTCACAGAAAGGTCAGCAAAGAAGGGACTCATTGACATTCCATTCAGATACAGACCCTAGGTTATGGTCATGAGGCACTCGGTAACAGTCCTCAGTCTATAGTTGCAACCCAAAAGAAAGGATTTCCAATGTGTTTGTAGGAATGAAGAGAGTAATCACAGAAGCCAAACAGATGGAAGGCTTTTTGTTTTTCTATACCTCCATAAGCAAATCCTGCACAAGACACACAGGAGCTCTCTATACTGGGAGTTTCTGTGCATCCCTGACTTCCACAAGGCAAGCATCTTTGCTTAGGTATCATAAAATTTCAGGGCACATAGTTAACGTTCAAATGGCAGAATATATTGATTCTCTGCCCATCCCCTAGTATATCTTAAGTTTACCCAGAAGACTATTTTATTTAATTAACTTGGTGCTTTATTAATATAAATATTCCACTATTGATCATATGAGAAAGCTAACGCACGTTTGAGTCAGGCATACATCAGATCCATTTAGTAGAGTTCCACTTAGAAGAGTAGTTGGCTCTAAATCAAGGTAAATGGTAGCAAGTGCTCCTTTGGGATGACAGGGCTTAGCTGAATCTATAACATTTTTACAGAGCTAGTTTTTTTAAAAGCAGAAAGCATATGGAGATTAGATATGAAAATGGCCTCTCCTTGCACGTATCAATTAAGCATGTCAATACCTTAATTAAATTGCTCAACTTAATGAGATTTATACCATTGAATATATTTTATAGTTATAATAGCTTTTTTGGCTACAGTTCAAGTTGTCAAATAAATTGTGAAAAGAGGATTAAAAAAGTAGTAATTGACATTCTGAACTGAAGCCAGTATTTTTTTCTCTCATTTTTTTCTTTCATTCATGTGATTTTGGAGAACATACAAATACAGAAATGAACTCTGTAATAGCTTTGCTTTTAAAAATGTCTTTCTTTTCCAGTTCTAATCCTTCTTATCAAATTCTCTAAGTAGCACACCATTTGAATTAAGAAGCACTTCAACATAAATTATTATAGGGTTTTTTTTCTCTTAGAGGCTCACTATTATGCTTTTCATCCAAGTAAAAAAGAAGGAAAAGTTTCCTATCCAGACATTTAGCTACTGTAGAGAGTTCTGTATCAGACTGTTTTAGCATAGCGTATAGAGATGCATGGATTTTTCCACACCAGAAATGGGGAATTAAATTCCTAAGCTAGTCTTGCTTCAATATTCTCTCCACCAACTCCAGCCAGACATCACTTTCCAAAGTCTAGACCACATCTGAGGAAGTTGTGCAGAAGTGTCAGAAAATGTATTTTGGAGAAGCATTTCCAGTCCTTCAATGTTTCACAGTGCTGTAACTTGCTAATGCAAGTATTACTTAAATAAGTAAATGAGTATTTTTTTTAAAATTACCTGGTACTATTAAAACATTTCCCTCTCAAAAAAACAAAGCTATTTAATTTGTAAGGTACAACTTAAGGTCACGCTGGCCTCACTTGCTTCCCAGTGAAAGGTGAATTTAACTAACATTGATCAGAAACACCTGATATATCAGAAACTTCATCATAATGAATCCAAATTTTGCCAACTCAGAAGTACAAAATATACAACCCAGCCTTAAGAAAAGACAGAACCAAAACAAATGTCTCCCGCAATATGGACAACACTCATCTAGGTTTAAAGTGTTGTATGACACCTTTCCTGGCATAAATTACTGATTTCATCCTAAATTAATGTTGCAACCTTTACAAAGTCATTGTCTCAGTGACTCAGTTCTTTATATATCTGAAGGGACCTGGTTTTTTCTAGGTGGGAAGTCCCTTACTCCTATGTACAAACACGTAGGTATTCTCAAGTGAGAAGCGTTACACAAGTGCCTTCCTTGTGAGTGCTGTCAGACTCCCTCAGCAGGACTGCAGGTGACCAGAGAACACGAAGTGCCTTTTCCTGTGCCAAAAACAGAATAAGGAAAAAGTTCTGTTTGTGATGCTCTCTCTCATTGCCTGGTAACAAATACAGAAAAACTGAAGGTAACAAAAATCATCTCAGGGGGACTTCACGTACGAAAAACCTAAGTAAGATAAGAACATTTATTTTTCCCCTTCATCTTGTCTTGCAGCTGAACAATCTACGGAATTTTATTACAAAAATAATGTCCAGCTCAAACCTGTGTATAATTTAAATTGCTATATATTACACTCCAGCTGCAAGGTCATTGCCTGAAAATACTTCAAACAAGTATTTTATGGTCATTCTGTGACCTGTACAGGTTGCTGTAAAAAGCCTTAGTAAACTATAATTAAAAGCCAAGTATGGTCTTACAATGGTCATTCAGCACTAAAGAACTGTACCATTTATACGCTTTTTATGTCAATCAGCACTTTCTGATCATCTATTCCAGATCTGCCCCACTTCGAAGTTGCCAGTTGTATGGTAAATCATACACTTGAAAAACAGTGAGAGACTCACACAACTGCTTTGACTTGATTTCTGATCATTATTAAATGTTTCTCTGTAATGCAAATCTAATTTTTCTCCTTTGTCAATCCATTAAATTGAATTATTTAGCTGAATTCCATGGCAGCATTTTCTGTGACAGTGAAAGATAAACTCCTTCATATATATCAGCTTGTTATGTTAGAAGTCCTAAGAAGGATAGCTGAAATGTCAGGAAGAAAGAGAACTAATTATTTATATAAGCCTTATACTACCTTTCTCCACTATTTTTACAAATATTGAAGATTTAAACTGACTTTCAGTTAATTAACATAAGAACGACTTGCTGTTTTTCAGGCACTGTTTCTCATATACTAAATTACCATTGTTTAAATAAAACAGAAAATAAGAAATTGTTTGATTAGGGTGTTTACTCAATATAGTTGAACTCCAACTCATTGTTTACTGTTGAAATTACATTATTATTCCATATAGATTATTCAGTTACATTCTGAACATCACAGCTAATAGTTTCAGTGTAGCTTTTTATCCTTTTACTGCAGTAGTCAACAGGTAAGGCCAAGGAAACGCCAAAAGTAAATTTATTGTAAATTCCTGAATTTGTATCTGTACAAATACAAATTGCATACAAATCTGTATGCAGTTACAGTTCAGAAAAAAAATCCATTCCAGGCAGCTGATGGCATAAAGATGATGTTGTAACACAAAAAAGACAAAGCTTTTTCACTTGATTTATCAGCTGTGACCTCTCCATTAGCAGAGTCTCTTCACTGCAGTCTGTGGGAGCATATGTCCATACCCACCATCACTTCTGACCAGAAACCAGAGAGCAGGGTCTTAGAATTGCTGTCTGATATTGTCCCTGACTTGCAAGGTGAGTCTGCTTCTTCTGCAAATGAAGAGCAGCTTTGTGATACTCTGCTTGCTTAGTTAAAATCAAAATTTGACGAATGAGCCACCTGTCATTAGATTTGTCAATAGCAGTAATAATTTATGTGCTGTACCAATGCTGAAGGCTTTGGGCTAGGGAATGAAAAAACCACACATATTTGCATATCATGGAATTAATACTTCTAAAGAAACAAAGTCCATTCTTTTCTTTAGTGGTTGACTTCAAGTATAGCATACTATTTTTAATGCAGCTTCCAAAACTAAAATAATGCTGAATGTGTTCTTTTCTCAATACCCAGAATTGCTTTTTGGTTTTTTCTTTTCTTTTTGTGCACTGATGGCACTAAATTGGTTATTCCCTGATACCTTCATGAGATACCTCCTCTCTATCCTTTATGCCTGCATCTAATTCTCATGGTCATTTGTGACACTGCAGATAAAAGGGTAATATTTTAACTTAAATAATAAAAACTATTACAGTTTTACTTCTAACTTCATTTAAGACTAAATTTCATTTTACATAAAAATGTCTGACAGATGTGACATCTCTGTCTTTCTATTAGGAGGTAGCAGTATCTACGTGATTATCAGAACTTGAATTTTCAAGCTTTTCTTAGGTCAGAACCCAAGAAAGAAAGAAATGGAATATAAAAAAGACTGTTTATATGAAACTTTTAAACAGGTATTTATTTCCCCAGTTTTTAATCCACTAAAAAGGAAGAGGCATTAATTTCAGTGTAGCCAATACTAAGAAGCAAAGCTGAAAGCCCCTTATGATTACCAAAGTGTTTCACATTTCCAGAATAATGGGAGGGGATTTGATTGGTTATGACAGAGTAAAATTAATTTTTCTTCATCGTATTTGCTCTAAACCAGCTATGCATTTTTTTTTATAAAATATGCTGTGTTTTTCTTGGAAAAGGATGCATAGAGAGGCATATGTACTCAAAGAAAAGAAAAATATCTAATCAAAAGACCTTATGCAAGAACAAACCCACAGTCATTTTAATAGAAAAGTCATATTAAACTACTTGAACGCTTGTCTAATTATACCTATTCATTTGTAAGACAGATATTTTTTGCCTCAGTATTAATGAGAACTAGGATTTGGGTAGCTGACTCCAAATCACAGAAACTACAGAATCAAAGCCGGAATGCTCTAATGACTACATTTTCTCACTTCTAAAGAAGTTTTTCAGGACTATGGGGCTTTTTGTTTGGTTATTTTGGATTTTGTTTAAAAAAAAAAAAAAAGAAGAAGTTACAGAGGTTTTTGTTACTTTTCTTTTTTTTTAATTCAAATGGCAGACATGACTGCAACATGAAAGTGAACTACTCAGATGTCATTAATATTTAATATCGTAGGCCAGCATCTCAAAGGCAGCATTCTCTGCATATGACAAATTGTAGGACACATGGTTTTGCTTAAACACCAGCATAAACTGTCCTTGGTGCAGGACTGTCAGAAAGCTTCTCTGGGTAAGTTCTTCCAGTCCTTTGCCAGTTCACACTGACTTGAAATTGAAAGCATCAGAAATATAAAAAAACCAATACTAACCCACCTCTACTAAAGCATATTCATATTTCTTCAAAAAGAAAATGATACTGTGTTTACAAGCCACCTCCCAAGGTCTCACTACCCCCCTGGCTTCCCAGCACACCATGGCTCATGCCACTTAACAACTTTACTGCTGTAAGCTTGAAATTAAGACCTCAGAAGTAACACTTCAATTTATAAATGAGGTTAATTTACTTTAAAACTAGGCTTGCAACACATTCCAAAATAAATAACTGTTCTTCAAATGAAAAAGAACTACTGCTTTAATTATTTATTACTTTATGCTTTACAAGATGAAGAGGCATATTTGACTTATGCAGTATTAAAAACATACTTGATAAGGGTCAGTATGTATCTTGTGTATTATTTATATTTAAAATAAAGATGTTTCTTCAAAACTAAGTATGCTGTTATACTGAAAATTGCAGTAATTCAAAGGGTCTTAGCATATAATATTTTGATTCTTTCACTTAATTAGTGTTCTGTGGACTGAAGTAGGAAACGTAAGAACCAACTAAAACTAATATTTGCTATGTGCTACAATAATACCAAATACTTCATTTTTTATGAAATCAGATAAGATTAAATGAACTGCTGTTCCATACAGTCAGTGTCTATCAGATAAGGTACTGATTTACTGCTGACTGATGTCAAAGTGTAAAAGATTACCTAGTATGCTCCACTCTTCTGGTGGGTCTGGTCACAGTTTGTATGCATTTCTCCATTTATGACACAGGTATAACTCCTGCCTACCTGTGCCAAAGTCAAGTTCAATCTGTCATATCAGCACAACAGTTAACACAGCCCATCTAAAACCTGGATAGTGTTTCTTATTTTCCACTCAAATGGGAACTTTTAGCATGTGAATGAGTCAGAAATGCAACCCCAGTACTACTCAGCTTGCATTGGAGCTGTGGTATCAGGGTACCTTGAAATCCAACACATTGTGTTTTCAACATGCATTAAGGATATTACAAAGTACTAGACAGATACATCTAGCAGTTACAGCATCTTTTTTTCCTGAGCTACTGGTTATGAGCAGAAAAAAATTCTTTAGATACCTCTGCCAGGACTAAATTAGGAAAGCTCCATTTCCTTCCACAAGAAAAGGCATAAGAAAGTGCGTATTATTAAAACCAAGCATTTTCTACTGGGTTGTACTGACAAGCTCCATGTCAGTGGGGAAGAGGAGGTCAGCATCTGCACTTCCTTCTGTTTCCTCACCCTTTCTTCCACTGTGTTTGTAACTTAGCCAGTATCTCTCTCTCCCACATTGCAGCCATAATGTTAGAAACCTCCATGTTCCAGGCCTCGTTTAAAGATGATTTTTTTAATGTCGTGAGCTTTACTGAAGAGAAGAGCATGGGTAAAGTTTGGCGCTTGAGTGGTGGCAGCTTTTCTCTCTCCATTTTATGATGATGAAAGGTATAAATATGAGTCTGTAGGGGGTTTAAAATTGCTTTTTCAGCTTGGTGTTATGACAAAGGTTGCCAAGCCTCATTTCCAAAAGCAAACTTACATTTCTCAAGAAACTGGATGATTTTCAGGTGATTTTACATTTAAAAACAAGATTTACAAAAACCATCTTTAAAACCATCCTTTTGCCAGTGTGTTCAGGGCTAAGTGAAATCTCTGTGGTCACCTTTAATTGTTTTATTCGCAATCTATTTTATTAAGAAAACAATGTACTTTATGAAGTGAACACCCATCTTTATGGTTTAAATTTCCTGACAATGACAGTGGTTTAGGTGAATTTGTTAGCACTATATATTTACCTAGTACTTTAAGATAAAAAAAATTGTTGCTCAAGGTATTGTCTCTAAGAAAATCTTATCCAAGAGGAGGCAGAAAACAGAAACAATTAATAGAAGTATTATTATATTAAAATAAATTAATAAATATGTAAACAGTATCAATAATAAAGAAACCTGTAGCTTCCTCTGTCCTTCATAATTTAAGACCAGCTTACATTATTCCGTTTGTTCCTTATATCCTTATTGTAAGATTATACTGAAGTGTTACCTAGTCAGTATGCTCTGAAGCACATGCAGCTATACAGACATGCATTTTTAATAAACTAAAATTAAATTAGTAAAATTTTATGATCTGAAACACACTAATTAGAAATATGTCAATATATGAAAAACCAGCAAGAACAACAATACACACATGCTCTAGATGCATACAAAACCTGCCCCATTAATAATTAATGGAAATGGGGAAGAAAATCAAGAGGATTAAAAATTCTCTGGTTGAATTCAACTATGATGACTTAAAAGGAATGCAGTATTCGATTCTCAATGACCACTATCATAGATTGAAAGCTTGCAGCCTAGAATAAGTAGCTATACAACATAATTGGGCTCAAGGAGTCAAAGAAACCAACTTATTTCCTTTGCTTATAAAGTTCTATGGGCTCTAACTAGCCTTGTGTCCTACCACAGAGGAACAAGAACAATATCTAAAAAAACTCACAGGGATGGCTCTCTTAGTTCCATTCCACATGCTTGGACAGTATCTAGTCATCTTGATACCCCTCTAGTCATCTTGATCTCCTTCTATGCTTTTTTATATTTGCATTTTGTCCGGAACAACTTGTTCCTCCTTGCCACCTTTGTTTGAGTTCCTGCTTATTGTGATAGACTAGTTGAACTTAGAGATGACAATCCTTTAACCCATACGTCATGCTTTTTGAACACTAAATGCCACCCAGAGCCGATCTGAAAGTTTTTATTATCTGTACTTTAAAGTACTGTGATGTAAGAGTGCTAAAGAAATATTTTATTGTATTTAACTTCTTGGCAATACCTCCTTATGACAACAGTAAACTGAAGTCCTTATGTGATTAGGCAAATAGTGTATGTCCTCTTTTCCATAGAGAAACAGAATTGGCTTGTATAACCAATGAGAAGATGGTAAAAAAGAAGTGGAGGGAAGAAGTGGAACTCCAACACAGCATAAACTAAGAATTATTCAAGAGCTGTCCCTTACCTTACTGCAACTAGGAATTCACTGACAGTGCCATGGTACAGCCCAGCACAGCATGGAGCAGGGGACATGTTCTCCTCTGTCTGTATGCATCATTTAGTGTACTCTGCACAATGCATTACTGACTGCCCTTCATTACTGGTAATGGAATCTCAAGGTCAATGACCAGTCATAAATGTCCATTCTAAATAAAATGTATTGAAGACACCCTGTCCGATTTCTTTTCCACAGGTTTCTAGTGAGACTAGGAGTGTCAAAAACCCAGCTGACTTTCCAAGATGAACAACATTATCAAATGCATGGATTTAGATTTTAATCTGTTTCAACTACATGCATCCACTGAGATCATGTATTTCCTGCGGGCCAGTCAGTTTGTAACATGTTTTATCAATATTCATTTTCTCTCCCCCATGGTCATAGTATTTCTCCCACGTGGTGGTCTCCTATCATGCATATGTATGAGGCTTCTGGTGGGAGTACTGGTATAACAGTGCTGGAACACCCTTCAGCATTTTGCAATTTAAAAAATGTATCTTTTGATATCTTAGGAACAACTTGGCCAGCAGGTCCAAGGAGGAGATTCTGCCCCTGTACTCAGCCCTGGTGAGGCCATACCTCGAGTACTGTGTCCAGTTCTGGGCCCCTCAGTTCAGGAAGGAGATTGAGGTGCTGGAGCAGGTCCAAAGGAGGGCAACCAGGCTGGTGAAGGGACTCGAGCACAGATCCTATGAGGAGAGGCTGAGGGAGCTGGGGCTGTTCAGCCTGGACAAGAGGAGGCTCAGAGGAGACCTCATCACTCTCTACAACTACCTGAAAGGAGGTTGTAGCCAGGTGGGGGTTGGTCTCTTTTCCCAGGCACCTCTCAGCAAGACAAGAGGACACGGTCTTAAGTTGTGCCAGGGGAGGTTTAGGTTGGATATTAGAAAGAATTTCTTTACCGAGAGGGTGATCAGGCATTGGAATGGGCTGCCCAGGGAAGTGGTGGATTCTCCGTCCCTGGAGATATTTAAAAAGAGACTGGATGTGGCACTCAGTGCCATAGTCTAGTAACTGCAGCGGTAGTGGAGCAAGGGTTGGACTTGATGATCTCTGAGGTCTCTTCCAACCCGGCCAATTCTATGATTCTATGATCTTTTGTATGGTTAGTATGTCTCTCCCTTCTTACACAGAACAGCTGTAAGTCATTAAGAAGAACCCCACAATCCTCATCGGGCAGGATTAATAACATATTTGAATCACAGATAACGAAAAAAGACAACAATCTGACAGATAGTAAAACAGAAAAACAACTGAAAAAAACCTCCACACAAAAAACCCCCCCACATTTTTTTTTCTGCTCCCTAACTCTTGTGATCAGAAAGCTGCCACACTGGATAGACTCAGAGCACCAGGAGTGATATAGCAGTGTGTCTTCTGTGCTAAGCACCATGGAAACTTATCCCACTGTCCTAGCAAGCACTGATTTTGATGGCATTCAAAACAATTGCTATCTCACATCTTGATTTTTTTTTTTTTTTTTTACAGAGAGGAACTGGTTTTCTGGAAAAGGAAGAAAGAGGAAGACCTGAACAAAGCTACAAGTTGCCAGGGCAGTAGTTCCCTTCCAAAAGAACAACATTTTAATAATAAGTTGGCTTTAAAGTCTGGAAGAAGGAAACAGCAGTGGGAAAGCACCTGATCAAAGATCCCCTGATTGAGCACATCAGGCCACACCAGCAGACAGCAAGTTCAAGAACAAATGCAGAGGGGATATCTTACCAGTGCCAGAAGACAAGGTTAGAAGAAAAGACAGGCTTACAAAAGCACTAAACTAAACAGAAAGAAAACAAGAGGCATGTCATCGAATTACACGATAGTAAACCAAATGCTATCTTTACATCTGCTAGGATGGTCAACCCAGCTGTAGGCCATTCCTATACTGACACATTACTTTATGCATCCATAAAAGGGGTGTGAGGTTACACATATACTATTTACACTCTATAGGATAAGGATGCTCCCAGTCCAGTCCTTTTTGCCCATTTGAAAGCCAAATAGCAGTCTGCTAGAAGAGCTTGCAGCACAGGGTGTGAGAATGCCTTGGAACAGCGACATTAGCTGACAACATGGAAGAGGAAAGCTGTAAATGGATACTGAATTATATATAATCTTGAATTGCTCCCAAATGCTCCTCTGTCAAATTCCATCCCTTCTGACAGATGATTTAACCAAACAAAATAATGTTTTTCTAGTCATTGTCTTCACTATTCATACATTTTTGCCCCAAGTTCAGTTACTGAAGAGAATGTAATAGAGGTCCGGTTCCAGAACACATAACAACTCAGAATTAGAGATTTGCATATTTGTGCTTCTAGGACTTTGATCCTAGGTATAAATACTTGAATTTTTATAACACTAGTGAATTCTGCATTAACATACTATCTTCCTCCACATTACGTTCAGAAATCTGACCAGTCTGGGTGATACAACACCAGTAATTGCATATGGATTTATAACTTCCCCTAGACCTAAGTTATAGCACAGGGATCTACAAGTTTTCCAAACAAGACTGAAACTGCTGTATTTATATTGTAGATCTGCATAGTTCTTTTAAAGTTTTGTTTTGTTTTTCCTGTTTTCTTCACTGTAAGAGATACTTCTTTTGACAGTAGAATGTAGTGGGAGATGTAAATATACTGCACTTTAAAATATTGTTAAGCTTTTCATACACTGGATGGAAACAGGTTGGTATGACAATACAGAAAGGTTTTATTTTGGCTAATTTTTACAGACCAAGAACTACTTCTACATTCATACTGTATATGGACCTATCTGTTTAGACCATAAGGGTTAATATTATCAAGGTTTGTTCAAGCATATTGCTTGTTTTAAAGGAGCTACATTAGCCAGATGCCAAGCTGATACCATAAACGTCCATGCCAAATCTAATGAATTAAGAAAAAGAGAACCATGTGAAGAAATTTTCACATGAAATCAAGTAATGGCAAGAAAGAAAAACCAAGATATATCAAAATAAGTAAAAAAAAATCCAACATACAAGCTGTAGAGAGATTCTGAACATGATATATTGCTGCCTTTGTCATACTTACACATCTCATACTGGTAGGTAAAAAATAATTCATTCTAACATGGAAGCACTGGGATTTGAAATAAATCCATACACTGATAAATTTTCCAGATAGAGTATTCATTTTCTGTTGACTGATCAGAACAAATTACAAGATTAACTAAAATTTTATCACAGTGCTTGTTAGAACAACACTTTGCATCCAACCATATTGCTGCGTGGTTAATGCTTGCAACAAACAGGGCTACAGAGTCTTCTTGAATACAGACAAGAAAAGAGTAAAAAAAAGGATGCCTGGGTTACTTACAGGTGTTAATGCACTTTAATGACTAATTCTATTTTATTTTTTTAAACCAGGTAAAAGTGATGTAGGAGCCCAGCTGTGTTGTTAACAGAAAAGAAATAAACCACACCACAATGTAAGTGACATGATCTGCATTATTAACCCCAGGCACAATAAGCCTCTATCAAGAAAAGTATTAAGTTCACAAAATTTCAGGATTATATCTGCATTGTCAAGCCCCTTTTTCTTCTGAGTGGTTAAAAGTGGAAAGAAAGTACTCAGTGAAAAGAGCAATAAAATTTTTTCTGTTTCTCATTACATGAAGAGAGGTGGCTTTACTGAATGTTATACTGTTGTGTGTTCTGCTAGCTTGGGGTGATTCCCTGTGGGCTTTCTTGACCCAAGAGCCCCATTACCAGTGTGGCACGACTAAACAGGACATCATTCCCTCCACAGCAAGCAAGGCTTAGAATGAAATGCTCAGCAGCAGGACAAATCATACCAATAATAAAATTTCCACCTGGTTTACAAGATGAAAGCAAAATTTAAACTGCTCCAGAATCACAAAAAAATTTGGTAATATGAGCCCTCCACTGAATCTTACAACATTATTAGATGGTGACAAGATGACGAAAATTCAGGTCAGGATTGGATCATCTCAGTAACACTAGCTCCCACATCTTCTCTCTACTCGGAACATAGATGTGTGTATGAGCACACATGAACATAACATTAACTACAAGATTATAAACATAAATTATATATATTTAAAATGCTATCACTAAAACACAGACCACATTTGATTAATTACTTGCAGAAGCTCTAAAATACACATATAACACATGCAAACTAAACACAGAACAGCTGCATTTCATGAAGGAGCAACCACTATTTAGAAAAACTAACGGTCCATTACTAACTTCACAAGCCTAAGCCTAAAGTTGCCATGGAAGTTCTGAGAGAATCATTTTAAAAATCAAGAATAATCATACCACATTATTATAAGATTTTAGAATAGACATAATTGTTTATGTAAATATTCAACTCTGCTCTACTGGAACCACCAGGTTATTCAGAATATTTATTCCAGAACTATCCCTTTTTAATCAGGTTTACTGTAATTATTTTTTTTCTGATTTCTTATGAATTTTGTAATACTAAACAAGTGAAATAATATCAGTTGTGAGGGTATCTGTGTTTCTCATGGAACAAAAATGTAGATCAGGTTGCCTCCTGTACTCAACTACACCCAAAGCCCCAAAAGCTTTTTAAAATTCACTAAAATATATTTTCCAGGATGAAGCTTCTTTTTCACTGAGTGGCCCTTGACATACCAGAAAAGCCCAATGAAATGAAGTAGTGGTTGCACAGTGCTGTAGTTTGAACAATTTCTTCTCTGTATTTAAGCAAATGTAGAAATGCGGTCTCGTGGAAACTGCAAAGCTCACATCTCTGCATTAACCACTTGGTGTCTTTTTTTTTTTTTTCTTCAAGCTAATGCAATGTCTGCATGAAGTTTCTCTGTTAAAGATAACATAAACTTAGCAATGGTTTGTCCTATGTAAATGAATATACAGATGGTGTAGAAGATTCATGTCAAAGCTCCCATGGAATCACTCTCTTCAGTTCTAGCAAACACATACCAGAAATGTCAGCCAACAATCCCACTGTAACATGTTACCAGGTTTTCTGCAAGGGTGAAAGACACATCACCAATACATTGGGGACTGAGTTACCTTCTTAATCTACAGCACTGCAACACTGCTAATGAATTATGTCATTTGTGTTTTGGATTTTAGATGGAAAATAATAAAAATTAAATTGCAAACACATAACAGGAAAAAAAGATACCTTCCCAAGGAGCAGATGACGTTTAAATTTGATACAGTAATAAAGGGTACTTGTATAACAAAAGGAGAAAAATCCCTAGTAAATAAAACAAATTAATCCTGACACAGGTCCATTTAATGTACTCTCTCATGTGTCTCTTTACACATGCTCTTTCCACTGAAACTCCATTACGCCAATCTATTTTAATACTACCTTGTACTGAAAGCACTGCCCTCAGCTCTGCCTTACAGATAATTCTTAGGAACAGAGCATTTTGCTCATCTGCCTCTTTGCTATGAAGGAATATGTAACAGAAAAAGTTTAAAACGTCATTCTAGAAATACTAAAGTTTAACCACAGCCCAAACTGCACCTTTTAGCGTGCAGTACCCTTTATGCTAACTGAGGAGGTCATGTACACAGACATACCATGTAGACCAAAGATGTGAGATAAAATAAATGAATGTGTTTTGGAAAATGAGGGGGTAAAAGTCCCAAAATAAATGGAACTTCCTCTGAAAAAGACCGTAAACATTAGATAGTAGCTACATTACAAAGACGTTCACTTAAGTAGAAATTGCTACCTTGCAAAACCCACAATCTTTACCCAGGCAAACATCCCTTGCCCTGGTACCCTTTGCTCACAGAGACTGTGAAGAAACTACTGAATGCAAATGAGATGGATAGAAGAAAATGACCTCAAGTTCAAATTCTATAAAATACCTCTAGCTACATTTTTACAAGCTCTTCTTAGAGATACGTTTAATTAAAATAAAAGCATGATATATGCCACTGTGCAAAGCTATTCTGATAACCAGAGTAGCTAAGAAATTACATAAAAGTTCTCCAGAGAGTTATTTCAGAAAGGCACACAGATTACTGCAGCTGCAGCTTGGACCCAATTTATCACATGCCTACTAATTCTTCAAGTGTGTTTCAGGAATATTGTAATGGAAAAAAAAAAGAGAACTTTTCTGTAATCTCTGATTCACTGGAGACATTAAAAGGTATCATTCATTATATTATTCATATCCTTTTGTTCTGAGAAGAATTTAAGAGAATCAATACTTGAGCCTGCTGGACATAGTAGCTAGTGCGCAATTTGCTTTTAGTTAGAAAATACACATTTATTATCTGTTCATTGTGAGTTTTCCGGGGCAGACTTGGCATGAAAAACTATTTTCTGAAGAAGGTATTTGCAGAGAGGCACTATATGCCACAACAGATACATGGATACCTAATTCTTATCCAAAAGCCATGACAAATACAAAGCACAAAGGAAAATGGAAGGATCTTCAGCCTTCTTGTGGTGATAGCACAGCACTTCACTGGATGGATCCTAAACATTTCAAGACACCTTCCTTTATTGGCAGGGAAATAGAAGAAGATGGCTTATATTATCTTTGCAAACCCTTACATAGATGTTATTTTTGTAGACACAAGGCACGTTGAAAACGTTTCATCTAAACTCTTCAACTGCTTTGGGATGGTATGTAAGCTCCTCTCTGGTTCCTTGTATGGAAACAGAGCCACAGTCAATCTAAACCAGGAGATTTTCCTCCAGCAGGTTTTGCAGATTACAGGGTTTACCTCAGTATTCTCCCCCTGCAATGTAATTTCAAGTCCTGACCTGGTTTCTCCTGTACGTATTTCAATGGAAAGGAGTTTTCATTCTTTGCTGATCCCTATGCAATCTGATTATTCCTGTCTCCTCATCTTCAACATGCCTTCAGGAAATCAGAGTGCAAACAACATTCCCTTCACAACCACCACAAGAAGGATTGGTTTATGAGGCTGATATAGATTGCCAACTATTAGACACAGCTTTCCAAACACGGGTGGCCTCTGACCCTCACAGCCTTGGCCACACAACAACATTGCAGGGCTATCAGGTTTACTGTACTATACTGTACAGGTTTACTAAACTGTAAATCTGTTACATGAAGGAAGTCACTACCTTAACTGTCTTTAGCACTGCTAATTTATAACTCATACTTTTACAGAAGATTTCCTAGGCTAATACAACAATTTGACTGTGTACAGGCCTTGTCTTTCAGGAAGACAAGAATGTGTCCATAGAGGCAGTCTGTCATGTTTTACACATGGCACAACACGTGTATTGGACAGGATGCAAAATCAACTGCAGCAGAAGACAGTTTTTCAGCACCTTTCATGCTCAGTGATATCTGAAAGGAGCCAAAACCATATAGAATAAAATTTTAAGTGTCAATGTGCACTGAACAATCTGTGTATAAAATATTAGAATTTAAGATAAAAAAAGATTTTTTGTGAGGAAAAGAATGCTGTCTCTTCATTTCACGTTTTGACAAATGAGGACCATTAGCAGCAAGAAATCAAGAGAAACCCTCTGTTGTTACAATTAGTTCCTTCGCTCCCACAGGTGTGAAAGCTTCACATAGAATATCTCAAATATAGCAGTCAGTTTCCCATTCCCATATCAGAATGTAACTGTTTCAAAGATCACCAATAAGCTTATCTATAATCAGTCCCTGGCCTTTTACTGTTATTGATAATCTTTGAACAAAAAGGGTGAATAATAAAGTGTGGCTACAAATTCCCGCTTCACACCACCTTTTCTGTCTTTCCCTTTTACATTTACCCTCCAAGTCTTGCATTTCAGGCAGCAGCAAGAAATCTTTCAGCCAAAGGAGAAGGAAGATGAAGCTTTCCACTCTACCTTTCTGTAAAACAGCTTAGAAAGCAGGCGGCCAACATCGAACATTCTCTTCTGCTTGAGCGGGTTCAAAACCTGTCTTTCCCCATCAGAGTGGGATTCATTTACAAACGAGTGTCTGTGCTAGGAGGACAGTTTCTTCCAGCCTCCCTTCTGAAGTTGTGCTATTGACAGGAAGAAAAAGAAACATACCAGAAAGAGAGAAGCGGAAAGAAGCAGGAACTGGAGAACAATAGCTGAAAGAATTGTCTGGAGGAAGGAAACCCTGTGTTGCCAATTCTTCCTGTAAGATTATACATATACTTTACCCAGTGACACGTGTAAAAATAGGGAATGAAAGTGATCTCTTGGAGCAGAAACACAGTAGAAGAAGAGGCATTAGGTTTAGCTCATCTCCCCACACCACTGTAATGGCTTCATTCAACTGTCTTTCAAGACAGTTAATTGCTTCCTATTTAAACCTGTGTAGTTAGAGTAAAACACTCCATTAGATGAACTGATCCAGTTTACAGGGAGCTGCACAAAGATCTTAAGGCTCCAGTTTTGCTCACTCAGGGACATCCTTCACACACGTACCCAAAGGGACTTCTTACCATAACCGCAAAAAAGTTCTCCCACATATACATACAAATTGCCTCAGCAAATTGCATCTTTAAATCCTTTAGAATAAATCCTTTATTCAGGCTTAAAAAGCTAAAAAACAGCCAGTGACACGTATTGAAAACAAACTGTGTCTCCTTGTAGGTGAAGTATATAGTCCATTCCTTTAAACTAAAAAAAAAAGGCATTTGGCCTCCCTGCCTCTGCCTGCTCCCTCTCCCTTTAAAGTTTGGGATAGGGCATGTTGCTTTTTCCTTAAGAAGCACAGCAGATTTCCTGTCTTAAACACTCCATAATTAACAGCCAGCAAATAATGGAGACCCAGGATATATAAGTCTATTAGAGTGCTGGCAGTGCTAAAGACTCATGCTGTTTCACTGTGGGCTCCACTTGAAGAGGTGATTTATGGAGGACATTTTTTCATTAAGTAATAGCAAATGGTTTCTACCCTTACAGTACCCAGCAATCTTCTGGGAACAGAACAATGATATTGAGTTCTTTTCTGGAGAGGAACTTTTCAAGGACTTTGGCTAGAACATAAAATGACAGTCATTTACTCAAGGTCAGGAAAAAATGAGGGCAAATACAACCAGAGGTTAAGCATAAGGCGCTTGATTGCATAAAATCTGTCAGTCAAAGAAATAATACGGTTGCTTTCAAAACTACCAAAGCCTCTTAACTATAGCCCTGCAGAAAAAAAAAAGAGACAGACTGACACCAGGTGTTTTGAATTATCATTACTATCATTTCTTCTATAGTCACCATTACATATGAACACCTAAAGTCTTATTTTCCTTAATTACTCTAAATACTTCTACCTTAACTGACTCCTACAGAATGCTCCACCACAATGGGACAAAGCTTGGAGTACTGCCTGTGTGCCTGCTAATACCACCACAATACTGGTACCAAATCATTTCAATTACTAACTTCCTTCTCCCCTAGGAGTAACTGTACACAAGAACAAAATATAATTACATTGGCATCCTGTGATTGCATATCTACTTTCTCAACAGTTCTCCAGTGCTATTAACTACAAGGCTGTGCCTGCTAATAGGGATTTCTTCAGTGTACGGACATCCAAGAACTAAAATATAATTATAATACCCTTCAATCCTAGGCAGCTCATTTAAGGCATTCAGATATTGTAATAATATTAAAATCAACTTTATGGCATTCATGGGAATTGTTCTTCATCTATCATGGATACTGATGCAGTATTATCAGTGACAGCACACCAAACCACTGGCAGAGGTCAGAAAATATATTGCAGTCTTGGCTTTCAAAGATCCAATACTGATTTTCTCAAACTCCACCCCACCCACTTCATTAATTAAAAAATACTGCATACATTGCAAGATTTCAGTTCAGGAGTCCAAATAAGTATGTAAGCTAGTAACACTGCTTTATTTTCTGAGTTGCCAAGAAGAAATACTGTGAAGTGCTGTGACTTGTTCCCACAGAACAGGAATACAAGGCAAAAAATCATCTCCATATAATAAATTCATTTAATAGTTTTTTGTGGCATAAGATGGGTTTTTCTTATTAGACAGTACAGTCTTACAATTAAGTATGACAACCAGATAGAATATATGAAGTCCCATGGAGTGAGCTCAATACTGGAAAACTAGTTTATTTCAAACAGCCACCAGAGCCTATAATACCAATGTGCCATGGCAGAGGGGAGAATGAAAACAGTTTTGGAGCATTGGTGCAGACAAAGCCAACACACTAAAGTACAACTACATGGTTGTTCTTTGACCAAGGACTTCTGCAGCGCTCGCTGGGACCACGGGCAAAGATACAGAATAATTCCACTCCTGAAAGCACCATAAATTGGAAAGCACTGTTGCAGTGATCTGTATTATACACAAACAATTTTCTTTCAGTGTACATAACAATTGGCTACATCCTTACTTTTCCATTTACATTGACTTTGTAATAGCCTGAACATAAGGGGAAAGCAAGTACAGAGCCCAACAATTTTTTCAGTTATGATCACTTTACTACTACTCTTAATTTCTTTCCATTCGTACCTTGTATAATGGAGGAGATTTTGGAAAAACTGCAGCTCTGCGCTGAAACAAAAGCTGTTTCTGAGTTCAAAAGAGCATGAATGCATCGTTATGATAAAATAGGGGCTCTGCTTTTCAAGCTTGTTGAAGAGGGTGAAACAAGGGGTGTTCCATATCTACTCTCACTTTGAGAGATGATAAGCAGGTCCCCAAAGACTCCCTGAAACATATGGCAGGCAGGGCTTCTCACATAGGGCATGCTTGGGAGATAGGATAAAAAAGCATTTTTGGATGCTTTCATCCCAAGAGCTCTTTGGCCATTTCTGAACAAGGATATTCACCTCTTGCCTTCTGTTAGAACATAACCCTGAGAGAAGAGATGCACTCTGTCACTGCTAGAACTGGAATTTACTGTTGAGCTCCAACAGGCCCAAATCATACTGAACACTTAGATAGTTGTTATAAATCTTAAATGACAAAACATGCTCTCCATAACGAATCTGTAAAAACACTCCCAGACTCTTCAGTGAAAATCTTAATCTGTCTCTCTTTAAAACACAAAACCTGCTCCTTGTGAAAGAATTATCACATTTGTCATAGTCTTATGCTCATTTTCCCACTTGAAATAAGCCATATTTTTTAAAAATCCAATGGATTTTTTTAATCCTACTGAAGCCAGGAGATGAGCTATCTATTTTTACTAACACAAAAGCCCCTTCCCATGAACAGCATCAACAACCAGTTAAAAATACACTACAGAAATTTTAACATCAGCATTAACACACACACACTTTACACTTAACAATGTTTCATAAATAAATCCTCAATTATTAACTACAACTTTTGTAAAATGCCACCCACTTTTCTGTAATCTCTATATTATCTATATATTTAATTTGTCACAACCTGCACTTTTCCATGCATGGTAAATGAAAAATTTTAGCTAACAAGCAATGAATAAACCTTCCACCTGTGCAGATTTCTGTTTTCCTTAACTGTACAAAATTCTCATGTTAACAGGCATTTGACAGTTTGCTAAAAAGATATAAATATATGAAAACTGCCCTGCAAAACAGCTTGCTGAACAAATCTTTGTCTTAATACATTTGTGCTATCCTGCCCTTCATGTAAATTTCTGTTATTGAAAACAGTATGTGCTGTTCAAAAAAATCTCTCAAAAAGAAGCAAAAGTGTATTTAGTAAAATCACACACATTCATTACAAGAAAATCCATGCAGTTCTCTTAATGTTCCTTAAATTGGACAACTGGAGATACAAGCAAGAGTCTGCACTCCCTACTCAGAATTGAATGCTATTGTTCTTAATTACTTTGATAGGTGATGTTTAAACCTGAAGTATAGATTACAGTAAAAGCTCAGATGTTTCAGTAGTCCTATATTGTAAAGTTGTCCTTACATTTTCAAATACTCAAGCTTGGATTTCACCCTATCAAAAGAGCATGTAATACTCATTTTACTTAGATAAACAGGGAGATTCCTGCTTACAAAAGGCAATGCCTTTGAAGATGAAGACTTCCATTTATACTGTTATTATAAGTATAAAGAATATTTATATTACTGAGTGCAAATACTATGATCGTTGGCTAAGCTAATAAGCATTATTTTTAAGTCTCATTATTAAAAACATGGGTTAAGTAAAGTTTGGGAGAAAGCATATTTCCACAGAGTTCCAATAAAGATGCATAGCTTTAGAATTTTCTTACAAGCTGAGAAATATTGCTAAAGGGTAGAACAGAATGCAACTAATCATTTTGCAACTGCCACATTAATTCTTGAACACTACCGTTCCCCTTCCATACAAGATGATTCTGCCTAATACTGAAGATGAAGAGAACAAAACCATCCATTATTGCAGGCCTAGTTCAGCATCTCTATATAATTTTAAGTACTTATATGACTGAAATGCTTGTAGGGGGAAAGTTGGATTTTCTTTCACTTATGCTGATACATAACTAATTCAGGTCTTCTCCTCACTTTCATTCCTGTAACAAAGAAAACTAGGAATTTGCTTGGAAAGTATCTTTGATAGAGTGTTACTTGACATGAAATAACAAGACTATATTTGAACATATGATGGAAAAGTCCCTCCATGCAGAATGACTGCAGGTCATTCCATAGCGGGGCACTTTCCTTGGTGGTAGGAGATGAGCTTTAAAACTTGCTCAGTCAAAAGCAAGTCTGATGTGCATGTCCCACTGCCCAGGCCACTTGACATTTGCTTACAAGGAAAAACAAGTCTGAAAAATTCTGCTAACATGAAGCCAAATTCTCAAGTAGCTTCAAATGCCTGAATAAAGCTGGTGACTAGAGAGGCAACATGGTGGCACACTGACATTTGTTGAAACAATTGTACACAACAAACTGTTGAAGCCCTTCCAAGGAAAATATGTATCACTGATCAGGTATCAGCTCTGTAAGGTGAACACCACTCACCTTATAAAGATGGTTTTTCATAGACCTGTTGACAGTGTAACATAGCAGTAATACGATCAATTTTTTTAATAGAAAATTGAGTTTCATATTGAAATACGTATTATTATTTAGCTGCTACATGGATAATGTCTTCTGTTGCCAGAATATGTAATCTATGTAATCTTCATGTGTAGCATCTGAAAAAATAATTTACACAACACTGCCTAATTAAGGGCTCTGGTCAAACAGAAAACACATTAGGTTTAGTATTTCCCAATATCTCAGACTATTTTTCAATTGTCTGGATACTAAGAGTCCACAAGGCAGATTCTAGTACTGTTTGGAACAGGTAGGAGTTGTTGATAAAGGAATCCATCTTATCACTGGGCTTAGGTACTGCCATTTCAGGGAAGTGGAAAGAGAGTGTGATTGATACTAAGTGCCAGGAGGAGCATAGTAAAGAAAACTATACGTTCTATCAGGAAACCAAGTAAGGACATGGAAATTCATCAACATTGGTCTATTTTTTCATTACTCATCTGAGTGTTATTGACCTAAGATTAATATGAACACAAAATCAAAAGAAAGCTGCATATAGAGAACTGACTTGCAAACATTCGAACAAGAGGCAACAAAAGAAATGGTATAATTACATATGGTGAAACATCATGAATGAATCCAAGTGTTTCTGAAGTCCTGGATTAAAGACTCAAACTGTTCAACTGAATTAAACAAACCAATATTTAGAAAATAGTGTGCTTTATCATATTAAAATCCACTGCTACTTGCTCATTAGCTACCAGTAGTCTCATTATTTAATAGTGTTCCCTCTCCTATTTTTCAAGTGTAACAGTGCTTCTGTTCTTTCATATCCTCTTCACTGCTTTTAGGACACAATAATTTATGTCATTCTCTAAAAATTGTAGCTTAAAAACTAAATTCATGCTGTTAAATATATCCTGGATCATGGAACATGACTCTCAATATGTACAAAATTTAACTATCTTGAATGAAAACTGTTGCTACTAAAAAAAACAACAACAAAACACTAATATCTCAAAGAAGTCTTGACCTTGATGAAATCTATGAAGTTTTCTTTGTTATTCTAAGTTAAAAAAAACCCAACCACCTCCTGAAGTAATTAAATGCTTCTGGGATTCTTCAAAATATCTGATTTTGAAGGGGAATACAAACCAGGGAAATTTATTGCATATCCCATTGCCACCTCACTACCAACATAATTACTCTTTCAGAAACATATTGCAAGCCCATCATATACAAACACCATGAAATGGCTTTATTTAGTGCATAGCAATAAACAAAAAGTTTATGAAAATGAAACTTCTGAGATAGCAGAAAGGGTAATAAAAGGTTAAATTTTCATTACTTTGATTTCAGCATTTCAAATACAAAGTCTTTACTCTTCCAAAAAGTTTGGATTTCATATAAACAGTAGATTGGTAAGTTGCCCTTCAGTTTCATTTCTTTATATCACTCTGTTAACTTTGAGCGAAATCTCATTAAAGATAGATTTTCCAGCAGCACAATACAGTTAAAAATTTCAGCCATGCATTGTATTTAATGGAAGAGCCACTGTATTAAATCATACTATTAAAACATGTACATATCCACTAGATCTTGTGGCAAATTTGCTTTTAAACATGTAGCAACCCCAGCAGTAGATTGAAATTTAGAACAGTTTTAGAACATGCTTTAATGGGTCCCAGAAAGTAACTTTCTAATAGAACTGGCTGGGTAGCCTGAGGGGATACTTGCTGGTAGGGCTCAGACATGGGGCAACAGTGAAAGGAAGAACAGTGATGCCTGCTCTGGAAACAGGCATATTCCCAACTCATTAATTACTTTGCAATTTAAGGAGGAGATGAATGCAAAATCATTTTATTAGTAATGAAAAGAAGGGTGAAAAAAAGATAAAGAAGGATTTGAATTGTACACGATGCTGCAATTTCAGACCCACAGAAGTTTTGGAAAAAGTTACAGAAAAGACGACTACACTATCGTAATGGAAAATACTGCAGTAATTTATGCTAGGAAACTGGTGAGGTCAAGTACTGTGTGAGATAGGGAGGCCTGTTTTCTAAAGCCTTCCCCTTTACTGTGGTAAAAGTCTTCTCAGCACACTCACAGATCATTCAGAACACAAATAACAACAAAATGCTGGCATCCAGCTTGTTCATCTAATATCTGAAAAATACATAAATGAAAAACTAGTTTCTCACAGAAAAAAAAAATCCGTATCAAAATGAAAATTTTGTCCACAAGACAACAGGAAATTAACCAATACATAAGAGTTGAAATTCTGCATCAAAATCTACTAAGGATGACCATCTCTTCCTTTCGGAGTCCCACAGGCCAGCAAGAAGCAGAGCAACTTTCTCGCCAGGCTTAAATCTTTACCCAGGTTCTCCTCACCCATCACCATCAGGAAATTACATGACTTTGGGTGGAGATGGAGGAAGCCTTTACCAAACACCTAACCTAGAAGCAAGAGTGACAGTCATCCTGACAACATTCCTGGAAAGAACATCTTTTTTTAAAGGTGAAAAGATCCTCCTCTGAACGCTTGGTAATCCACAGTCTTGAAATATTCAAATATTATTATCCAAAACAACACTCCATAATTTCTTTTAGGAATAATGAAAGCTACTCTCTTTTTTTTCAGAAAAGATGATCACTTAAAAAAAAATTAAAAGCACATTTGAAATTCACAACATAAAAGATAAAATTCAGACTTTTAGAGCTAAGGCTGGGTAAAGCAGTGAGCTGTAGTGACGCCATTAAATAAAGTCCACTAAGTACACTTCCTTGACTGAAAACACTCCTGGAAACACTGCTCTCTTGAATAAGCCTGAGGTAAAACACTGTTTGTAGACAGAAATTGTATTTTCCTACTGGCAACAATACTGCTGTAGAATTTGATATTACTTTTAAAAAGCATTTTCAAAGGGTATGTTATTTTAAAAAGTTATATTCTAAGCCCCAAAGGTGGTATATGTTCATATTTAAAATACAGCTAAGTCAAAATAAGTGTGGAAGCATATGAAGACTGAAAGAGGGTAAGAACTCGTTCTAATTCCAATTACTTTTTCATGATACAGATAAAATTTAATTCAGCAGGTGATAAGATTTGCACTTCAGAATCAAGGAGCTCCTTTTAACACGAGGATAATTTTTTGCATTCAGCATAAGATTGAAAAAAAATTAGTTTCCTCTTATCAACTAAAGATTTTCAGTATAAAAGTATGCATCAATAGCTAAGTTCAGTTCTCTCAACAAAAAATCCCTTTTAAAATGGCACAGGTATTAAATTTTCTTATTTTGCAGCTAACAAGAAATCTGATTATTAAGCAACTACAACATCATGTATCATTTTTGATAAACTGTGATAAAATACCTCTGAATGTGATGAAAATGGAGTGATCCCAGTGGAAAATGTTCATCTTTTTCCTACTTTCATAGATCATTCCAAAGTGTTCTTAGCAAAAGTATATTTAAATTATATTTTTAAAATAAATAAAATAAAACACTACTTGCCAGGATATTGTATATACTAAACCAGTATTGCACATACTGAAAAATACAGCAAAATACAAACAGGTAAAAAACAGGGGGGGAACCTATTTCCATGAAACTAGAGTAAGGATCATACAGATAGTTGGGAACCTAGCTTTGCAATGCTTTTGCAAACTTAAAAGGCAACCTTGCTTTGAGAAAATAACTAGTTCTGCACATGGGAGAAAAACTATGGGGGCTTGGACTCTAGTGGCACTCTGGGACTGAAAGATACTGAAAGTAACTAGAAGGGAAAAAAATGTTTTATTAACAAGGAATCCCAAATAGCTCAACATTGAGAGATTTTTATCACTGCGTACTAAAATAGAAATCTTCTGAACACACTAAAAGCATTTATATAGGCCTTAAATAATATGGTTTGCACATAGTGCCTGAGGAAAACAGAGCAAACGAATCACATTGGAAGAGTATACTGCCCAAGCTTGGACACTGAACTAGCTTGGGAAGTGCTGTCACCATTCCACCTCATGCAGTTTGTTGTTGTTGTGACCTGAAAGTTACACACAAAGGGAAAAAGGAAACATATATAAATTTACTAGTATCAGTCATGCTGCAGGTGACATCACCAACTCCTAATTAAGATCATTAGCCTACATAGCTCTAATGTAATTTTTTATTTCTTAATGTAATTTATAGGAAGAGAACACATTCCTTTAACTTTGGTTTGATGGCCATGCAGTACTAGTTTGTTTAAAAAAATGGAGTTTAAAGGTGTGGTATCAGAGGATACAGTATTTGTACTGCAAATTGAATCAGCATGGGAATGCTGCTGCTTAGTCTTAGCAAAAATTAACATCCAGAGAATAGTTTGTGAGCAATTCTAATTAAGTTTTAAAAAATGATCCTCATATATACGTTCAGTATAATCATCTAACCTAGGAGAAAACAAACAAACAAAACAACAAAACAAAACAAAAAAATCACCACAAATTAATCACAGTTGGTTCACATCTTTATAAAAAATAGGTTATCATCAATAAAATATTGCTGACAAGTTAAAGCTAAGGAGACTGCAAAGAGGTACCAGGAAGTTCTGGTATAAAATAATACCAGAAAGATTTGAACTTTTTGAAGTTGCCTGGGAGAAACTATGAGCCATTAATGCCTTAGTTCAATTTTTCTCTAACAGCAATCACATCATTCACAAATAGAGTATGTTAAAGTATAGGGTAACAATTGTCATCATACTTCAAGAAATGCAAAAGTACCATCAGTTTATGTAAAAACTTAATGCTATAGCAACAGAGCAATGAAGTCTCTTATTTCTAAGTGAAGCAGAAAACATTCATTCTTGAGATGAAAAGCACTAATTGTAAAGCTACAGAATTTGAGGATAGGTGCAAAAGTACCTGGAATTCTGAGACCTCCCGAAGAGAATTTCTCTTTGATTCACTCTTAAAATTACATACACCTATGCTAACCCTTCTCAGTTTCAGTGAAGAAAGAATTATGCTGCAAGTTTTCCTGCCTTGAAATGAAAGACATGCAGAACTGAATTACAAGCCCCTGAAAACAGAAATTTAATAGAACCATCAAAAGGACCACAGCTGCACTATTGGATACCACCCTAATTAATATTACATAATCCATACAACACATGTGATCAATTTAGAGGTCCCAAGAGGTTCTTAAGTGAATGAATGTGATTTGTAAGCTCTGATCTGTCACTTCCACTTAGAGCAGAAGTGTCTACATTTCATATTACATTGTAATGCATGCTGTAAGCCTGTAGCAGAACTCCAATTACTCAAATAATGATCAAGTACCACAGACGTAATTAGGAAATGGGGAAGACAGAATCTGTAAAATCAAGAGATGTTGGAATAGTAGGGAGAAAGGTTGGGAAAAAGTTACAAAAGTGTCACATGTAACCTGCTTGGAAAGGAAACAGTTATTGGCCATTGGCTGGCACCGAGAAGAGGAATTTTTTGAAATCTGCCTTACTTCAGGGTTATTTTGCACGAAGTGGAAACAGGTAGCACCTTAAGCTGTGTACTTTAAAGGGAAATAAGTTGTTGTGATCTGAGAAAACTTCAACAGAAAGCTTTCTGCATGTCTTATTTCCTACACCTCTTCTATTACAGCAGTTAAAAGGTAGTACAATTTCAGTCCTTTAGCAGTTCACCTAGTAAAAAGAAGAAATATGTATAAATTCAGTGCTGACTGGCTTTGATCAGGAAATGAACTTGCTTTACTAAAGCATAACCAAGAGTTTTCACAGCAGGCTTTATAAATTCCAAAATTTGAACTACTGAACTATAGCCCCATTTAGAAAGACTAAAAGGTTATTCTTAGTTAAGCTTGAAAGCTGTCTCCACAGTAGAAACTGGAAAAATGAAATGCAATAGATATGAGATCTTCCTAAAAGGACAACCTTCCCCTTATAAAAACCCAAAAAACAAAAAAAAACCACAGAACAATGGCTTCATTTTTGCAAAGGAAGGTAGATTGTGGGCTAGCAACCCTGGCTCTGATATGTGCACAAAGATCCCATGTGCTGCTGCTAACCTCATTTTTTGGGTTTGTTGTTTTATTTTCTTAAAAATAATGTATAATGATTACTTAATAAAATGTTGAAATGTTTTAGAGTAAATATATTTGAAAAAAAGATACTATAATTACACTCACTAAATATGGCTCCAGATAAACATTATGCCAGCTTTCATTTTAAAAATAAAAAGGAAAGAAGGAAAGAAAATCATTTTAGGAATGGGAGGTGAAAAGCGAGGTCAGTGACATCAGCCATGCTCCATTATGTCCTTATTTAATTCTGTGACAAAGATCTCATTGACTTCAATCAGAGTATGATCTGGCAGGAAAGAAACAAGCAGAATTAAATAGTTTCAAATCTATCTTAATGCACTATTTTCCTTTCTCAGCTCTGACAAGACAATTTCTGCTGCACCCCCGCCCCTTTTTGGTTTTTTTTATTGTTGTTGCAGTTTCTGTACTTACTTCAACAGAGAAAGTGGTTCTTCAGCAGCGTCTGAAATGCTACATTTTGTGCAGAGAAAACACACCGAAGCCCATCACTCATGGAAGATCATAAAAAGCTAAGTAAAAATTTATTTAGTGACAGCGTGGTTAATGGGAGCGAAGTGTAAAACTGGAAATTGAAACCTGGACAGTCAGACAGGGTAACAAAACCCACCACTCAATGTTTATGTTGATTCGAATTGGAAAGGAGACAGAAACAGGGAAAAAATGCAAGTGAAAAACCGCAAGTTGTGGAAGTATCAAACCTGCTGTGAGGTAAATAACTGAAATGAGTATGAATCAGTCAATGTTTTTAAAAACAGGTCTTTCAGAGGGAACACACATCATTGCACCAACTATTGGACACAAAATGAATTCCAACACTTCAAATGAAGAAAGACTGAGAGATTTGTGAGTATTCAGTCTGCGGTGAAGTCCCTGAGGAGACCTTATTGTAGCCTTCCAGTATCTGAAGGAGGACTATAAGAAAGCTGGTGAGGGACTTTTTAGGATGCCAAGTAATCATAGGACTAGGGGGAATGGATTCAAACTAGAGGAGGGTAGGTTTAGATTAGAAGTTCTCCACCATGAGGGTGGTGAGACACTGGAACAGGTTGCCCAGTGAGCCAGTGAAAGCCCCATCCCTGGAAGTTTTTAAGGCCAGGCTGGACAGGGCTCTGAGCAACCTGATCTAGTAGGAGGTGTCCCTGCCCAAGGCAGGGGGCTTGGAACTGTGTGAGCTTTACGGTCCCTTCCAACCCTGAAAATTCCATGATTCTAAATACAGAAAGACTTAGGATGTTTTGCTTCTCTAGAAAAAGGACATTACCTATTGTGGCAATAAGCAGCAACAGGCGGCAATTGCAAAAAGAAAATAGTCAGGGAAACACTTCTCTCTTCCATCACCCTGAACTACTTAATGGAAAAACACATCTCAAAGGATGCACAACATTTCCACTGTCACAGGTCTGAACACTCGATGTTACTCTTGTCCAGGCAGCCACTGCAGGGTGCCCAGCACCCTGGCCCGCAGGGGTTGCACGTCCCCACAGCCAGGCCCATGCAGGCGCCTTGCTCCCTTATGCTCAGCTCTGCTTCACTGCTAATCTTCTTACAATGAACTTAATCCAGTTAACGGCAAAGAATGGCAAAATGTCAGAGTAATTGGATAACAACCCGAGACTCTATAATTATTTCATTATGGCAGCAGATGCTGTATAGAGCAGGGCATGCCTGCCAGCAGTGCCAGGCCATGGCAGGCCTTGGACACTTCATGTCTGAGCTCCTGAGGGTGACTGTCTGAGTGCCACCAGTGGCCTCACAGAAATTAAAACTGTATTTTGGACACATCGAATTTACATTATGTTTCTGCTAGTTACAAGCCCAGTATCTTACCTTATGAGCTTTGAAACATACGACATCCCAACAGACTGGTTTTTACCTCACATTTTCTGCCAACTCTTTCAGCTCTGCTTCCTCAGCAGCCCCAGTGGTCCCCTGTTCACCTTCCCTCCTTGTCTGTCCTTCTCTCTCAGCTGTATTGCCTCCACAAAGGAGAGGGAAAGCTCTGGACACACCACTGTGGTTAGGGTGGCAACAGGGTCCCCCTGGGGAGGAGAAGATAGGCCTGAGGGGTCACAGCCGCGGGGACCCAGAGCCAGGAAAGCGGCTGTGAGGCCTCTGGGCTCGGCCCTGTGCCCATTAGACACTGCTTAGCGGGAGGAGCAGCCGCGTGGCACTGCCGAGACGCCCCCTGCCGCTCAAACATGGATACAGGAGAGCGACCACCGCCCGGGCACAGCCACGGGCCCGAGCTCCACCTCAAACCCTTTCCAGAGATCCTTGATCCTCCTGCTACTCTTGCCAGAGGTTCACTTCTGGGGCAGATGTGCAGAGGGAGTGTTTAGGAACGGAACACAACACTTCTGTTGGGGTGAAGAAGAGTGTTGTTTCAAATCTAGAATAAAAAAGCCTGCAATATATTCATGGCTGTCACCTAATGCCGACCGAAATATTTACAGATGACGTGCCCTCAGATCTCGACCAGCAGTTGTGCCTGCGCCCCATGCACTGGCACCCAGAGGTGATGAAGCCAGCTGAGTTGCTTGGTCCTCACTCCTGTGGACCAACAGTGACACCTGGGGGAGGGAGAGGTGGGACCAGCAGAGCTTGCTCCCCTCCCCTTCTCTTGTATCCCCTCATAAACTGTAACTCATTTTTGCAAAGCAACTAACTTCTCATACATTAAGCTCTGGCTCTCCCTTTCTTGACAGTGGATCTGAGTATAAACCTGCGTATCTTGTACTAGAATACAGAGCAATGTTGACTTGCCTTGAGGAGCCTGTCAGGTCACCCAGCACTGTTTCACATACAAAAAATAATAAAAACATGTACATATTTATATTCCTATGTTTGATAGCAAAAAATCTAAACTCTGCTTATCACATGTCTAAGAATGCTGTCCCTAAACTATTTATATATCCTTAAAAGCAAAGAAGGAGCCATGAGAAGAATTATACTATCATTATGAACTGAAATAGTAAGATTTTACAAAGAAAGAATTCAGAGCTTTTTTACGTTTTTTGGGAGGGATTTAAAACTCCCCATGAACAACCATAGATTGTGTTAACCTCAGAGGAAAAATGCAAACTTAATGGTTCACTCAACAAAGAATAAATGGCCTCCCACAGTTTTTTCTTCCCACCTCACCATCTGCACCACCTTTTCAACTCCCATGCTTGACTTCTTGTCTCTCCTGAACAACCTGCCTCCCTGATCATGGGGTCACTATTTATTTATCTATTCTTTTCTTCAGGGCAAAGGGTTCCTGCCTGCACTGAATTATCCTCCCACTTTCCTCCACTGCTATGGCTGGAGAGATGCTGCTGCAGTGGACTTGGAGTGAGGAATCTCAGCAGCAACCTCTCTCCAGAGTGCATTTGTGGCTGGTGCAGGCTGGGCACCCTGGTGGGGCCATGGCAGCTTCTATGGCCTTAAACACATTAGAAATAAAAAAGGCAATGACTAGTTCCCTTTTGTCACTGAAACTGCTTTGCTCCGTGGGTGGCCCTAGTTATCAGGGTCTAATTCTCAGAAAATGAACTGTAGGCCTTGAGAAATTATTTCAGCATTCCTATAAATTGCAGAGATACTTGTGATAACACATTGTAATCCCAGATTTTTATCTTGAGTGACTGTAAATCTGATTTTTAAAAATCACAGAAATTGCTCAGTAGTGATTTAATTTGACAACAGCAGTTTCCTTTTCTCTGACTTAATTTGCTGTCCATAGCTCAAAGCTATGTTGTTTCAGGGGTTTTGCACAATGCATTTTAATTTTTTTTCTATTTTCAAGTTAATAACAAATGGCTCTGAGGAGCTTTTATTACTTTCAACGAAAAATCTTCTGGAGAAAACTTTTGTACAAGCAATTGAGAGAAGTGTCTCATTACAGTCCTGTAACATTTTTTTTTCTCTCCAACACCTATTTCCTCTCCCTGTTATTGCTATTATACTAGCAATAGGTAGTACCCTTCTACTGCTATTCTTTCTCTGCAAAAAATACTATTCTGCAATTTCACACCACTTAACTCTTTATAAATGAACACAAGATAACACTTGGGGAAAAGGTTTATGGCAGCTCAAGTTACATTGGAAGGGATTTGAGTAGAGTAGCCCCCCAAGAGCAGCAGACACAGCTACCAGCCCGTGCTGCAGCTCTGCCCCTTCACAACCACATGAGCTGAAGACCCAGGAGAGGTGAGCCAGACCACAGGTGCTTATGGCACAGAGGGCCTGGGGAAGGACCTGGCATGGCACAGGATTGCATAAGAGAAAGAGAAGTCTGAAGAGGACACTGCTGAAAAATATACTGTTTACATACATTAGGAAGTACCTGACAAGTTGTGCTGCTTATTGCTGTAGTAGGAGCTTGCAAAGCCTTTGTTCCTCCTGTTTTAAAACTGTTCTATACACTTAAAGTTAGAAAGGAGGAAACAACACAGGTAGTTGAAATGTTTCCTAGACAGAACTGGTGATTTTATTCTGTATGAAGCAGTAATAACAAGGAATCTAGAATTTACTAAGAAAGAAATTGAGTGTTTCTGAAGCATAACTCAAAAGTTTGAAGTACTGAGCCTGTTTCACACCATCACTGTAGAGGAGATAGAAAGAAACCTACAAGAACTAGTGCATTGATATACCTGTAGAAGTCACAAATTTCAGACCTGAGTTATGCTTAGGAGAAGAATACCTCTCGGAAAGGGTGAGGATGTGGTTATTTGTAGCAGCAAATCAAACTGTCAGAGGCAAAAGCAGCATCTAACATACACACACAGACAAGTAAGCAGACACGATGTCACTGGGCTCTGTTTCTTCACCACTTTCCACATATTTCAAGAATCAAATCCTGCTGCAGTCATGCTAACAGTACAGTCACCTCAGCTTATCTAGCTCAACACAAAACTGAAGCTTTCTGATGGAAACGATCACAATATTCTTCCTGTACATTAGGCTACTTCGCATCTGAATGCAAATAAAGAGAACAGTCAACGGATCAGAACAAAATAAGGTAATATTTATGCCATGATAAAGACTGGAAGAATACATATGAATGAAATGCTGAAGCTGAGTGGAACATCTGTCAGATAACAATCTTACAAGCTTCCTCACTCAGTAAGGAAAGGACTTAACAACCCTGTTTAATAATCAGACTGGAAATTCCAAGGTCTGTTACAATGTATCCTGTAAGTTCCTAGCACAATTTTACAAAATTATTTATTAAAAATAATTTCCTTTTAATCATATATACAAGAGCCCATAAAGTGAGACAAGTGTGATGCAAACTCAGTGAACCAAACCCCTCAAACCATAAAAAGATGTGCATTTTTTTAGCAGTTACATGTAAAAATTACAGCTATTACACCAGCCAGATGGCTTCTTAGTCATTCACACTCAGGTTGTTTTAGGACTGCACTAACTCACTAGGCTGATGTGTTATAATTATTCAGGAGTCACAAAAAGCTATTTGTCAGGGAACAAAAGTCCTGAAAGTTACCTAAATGCTATTCTGTTATTAAAGCTAGGGAAAGTCATAGATCAACAGGAAACAAACTCCAATTACCAAATACTGAATCACTAATTTCATAACCAGTGAAAAATAAAACTCTCTGCAGGCATGGATCATGCTGTACTCTGGGGAACATGCCAATCCAGCCTTTTAGCAAATTACATTTGTAAGGTAAAGCTGCATATAACAATATAGTTTTTCGAAGTATGAAGACTCCCCATTCCTAGAGATGATGAGAAAGTAAGCTTTGCCCTTTAAAACAGTCACCCTGTTGTCAACTGGTTTTACAGTGTTGTCAAGGCAGAGTACAGCTTCTTTTGAATAGAAGGGATTTAAAGTCTTAGCCAGGTAGCCTATGGAAACAACAAACCCACTGAAGCAAGGCTGATGGGCAGCCCTGTGGACTCCTGGGTGACCTACATCTGCCGTACCAGCATTGGTGGGCACTGCAGATTGAGAAACTGTTGTGTGGTAGATAGAGCAGGAGAGCGAGCTATGCACCTACATGTGTTCATAGGGGTGCACAGAAAGGCAGATCTAGTCTTAAGCCATATATATTCTTGAATTGAATTTTCAAATGTTTTCATGCCCTTAGAAATTAAATAGGTTGTGAAATAAGCTGAGCAGTTTAGAAGTGTTCTTCGACATGAGTAAAATATTTTTTGTGAAAGATGTTGGAAGTATTGTATTTTATTTTTATACAAAATGTTAGAAATGGTCTCTAACAAATTCTAGCAAAGACAGATCACTGTTCTAAAAGGATGACAAGGGGAAAAATAAATATAAGTTGAGTCCAGAGCCTGATATAACTAAAGTTGAAAAGAGAGACCTCATTTTTCTTTCACCCTGAACATTACAGCTGTAACAGCTTTATTGCTACAGCTTTATATATGTTTACATTTTTTGCTGATTGTTGGCATTACAGCCACATCTGGTATCATTTTTCTTAACTTGCCTTATTACCATTTGTAATGTGTTTCCCTCCACTCCCTCAGCCTCTCAAGGATCAATCTTGCCTTGCCATTCCACCCTGTCTTGCCCTCCTACCTTCTCCTGTAAGCATCACATTTCCTGAGACCTTCTTTCAAGAGGTAACGACAACATGAAAAATATTTTCCACTTCCCCCCCCCGAAAGGCTGATTTGAAGGGCTGATTTGACAGCCTGGCTTTTTGGCTATGCAAGCTCTATTCTTACAACCCTAATTCAAGCTCTCACTCTGATCTGCTAACCAAATAACATATTTAATTATATCATGCTGGTAGTACCAGGCCCAGATAACTGTTTTGCTGGCAGCATTTTCCTAACCTGACCCTATGGCAAATATCTCAGCTTCCACAGCTTCAAATAAATTTCAGGCTGCAGAGTACAAATATATCACCTAGGAAACACCTCCCTCCTTCACTCAGCACTGAGTTATGAGGAAGGTGATATCCTCTGAAACATGGCCACATGAAAGGAAAACTACAGGGCCTTCTTCCATGTTTCTATTTTGAAATAATTAACAATGCGTGACATTTGCACATTTTCAGACTAGTTGAGAATATACAAAATGCATTTTAATCTTAAATATAGTTTTAAAACCTCAGGGAATCTTCCACTCCTGGTGTTAATGAAAAACAAAGCTCTAGATTTATTTAGGGTTGAAGGAGTAAAATTTGTCATTGTAATAGAATATAGTATAGTTACCTTTCTGGGTTAAAAAAAAAATGTACTAAACTGCCTCAGCTGATCAGAAAATACTTGTTTCACACTAGCATTTATACAGGAAAATCAAATCAAATCAAATCTTATACAGTAGAACAAAAATTAGAAAACTGTCAAAGGCACTGTCAAGGACAGAGCATGAGAAATGTACCCATCAAGCAAAAAAACTAGATCTAAATTGGAAAAACATTATTTTTCTACTTTCTTTGTTGGCATCTAATATATATTGTCTCTCTTAAGGGAAAATACGTCTAGTTAAACACTGTGCAGGGGAAAAAAAACGGAAAACCAACAGATAATGCTCTCTAGTAGGACTACAGAAAAAAAATATTTTCTTCTGTAATTGTTATGTAACAATCTAAAGACAACTGGCACTTCAGGCTGGACTTGCAGCTGTTGGAGAAAGTTTGATTCAGTGGCGAATGGATAAAATCAAAGCATGAACACATGCAATCAGTAATCCCATCACAAAACTAAGTATTGTATCACAGTGGAGGCCTGGATCTTAGTACAGCAGAAGGACTCCACCAATCGAAAGGACCCTGTTCCAAAGACGTTCTCACCTAAAAATATATCGTGTTAAAGTAACAGTTACTGAACTCACAGAGTTTTTTAAGGATTTTACTTCAATGCCAACCTCCCCCCATGAGGGGGGAGGTTTCAGCCCATTACAGAAAATTTACTTAAAGGGAAGTAGGGTCATAAATTAAGAAAAACATTGAACAACTGAAAGGTTAATAGCTTAGATAATATATTTTGCTCTAATCTATCAGTGTTTATCGGTCAAATAATAAGAATATTTCTGGGGGCACTAAAAAAAGACAGGTATGGCTCCCTAGACAAAGCTGCTAAAATTAGGTATGTTTGAGGAAATCTTGAAAGGTAGACAGAAAATTACTCCACCTGGATGCCACAGCATCTCCTTGTGAGAAATGAGAAGATCTGGAAGAAAATAATTATTTAAAGAAAATAATTATTTAAAATTAAGCTAAATATATGCATATAGGTGATCAAGAGGATGCACTTTTTCTGTCCCTACTTAGGTACAAATAAACCTAAAGTCACATGTACGAAAGCAAATTACTATTATTTTTAAAATAGCAAATAAAATCACTGATACTGAAAAGTCAAGTATGTGATTTCCACCTCTGTTGATACAGGTACTGAAGCTACCCATGCCACACAGGGAACACCATGTCCTCTAGAACCTGGAAGTGGACACTAAGACCAAGATACATGCATTTGTATGAAACATGATTCCTTTTTCAGAGGTCAAGTTTATGGCTTTCCATTTACAGAAGGGAGATAAGTACTAAAATTGTTATAATTGACTGTGATTTAGAAGGGCATTGTCCTCCACCTTGCAGCCTAAATTATTCCACAGTTCTAATTAAGACTGTTAAAATCTTCTCCCCTTTCTAGCTTTCTAAATTTCAACACACAAAACTGATGTAATTTCTAGCATAAATAAACAAGTTTTAATTTGTGTGACAGTTTAAGGAAAGACAGAGTTTTATCTAAACAGATAAAATATTATTCGTTAAACCTATCAACATAGCCATAAAAACAAGGTAATTGATCTGATCTGAAGAAGGGTCTGCATCCTCCATACGCTATGGATTTCTTCCAGCCCTACTAGTTTAACTAAAAATAACAAACTTAGAAGTGCCTCAAAAGAACTCACATAAGGGATTTACCTTGAGGATCACACCTAAGGAAGCACAGCTGTACGTGGCCGTACAAAGCAGTTCTGGATCAGTACAATCCCAAAACACCAAAGACCAGACGCCTCAAAACACTTGTGACAAACCCACAAGGCCCATGACTGGAGTCAGCCCAGACTCGCCTGATCTTATGTTCAAATACTGAACGTGCAAGCTCTTCTTATTTTGAGATATCAAAAAAACCATTCATCTCAAATTGACATGGATTCCTAAGACAGAAATAGAAAAACAAATCCAGTCAAACTTTTGAAAGATCTGGCAGAATAGGAAGACAGGCTTTTTTATCTCCCCCTTTTTCCAGAAAACCCAACTAAAGAATTTAGAAAAAAAAAAATAAAAAATCAAAGAGGGAAAGAAAAAAAAAGAGGCAGAGGATAGCTAGGACTGTTTTCTCTATGAGGTGTTTAAAGTTCCCTGCCTTGGCATCAGGCCTCAACAGAGATGGAGGTACTACGTACTACTGTTGACTGCAATAATTCAACTTGTAATGTAAAAACGTGCACAGTTCTTACCCCTTCAAACTTTTTTCCCCTGATGCTTTACAGGAAAAAAAATTTGGTTCGCTTTTAATGTAAAAAGGTAAGAGTTACTTTAAAAACTGCAAAGACTTTTTAGGAAGTCCAGCTATCATGAAATCTAGCAAGCCGTTGTGGGTTAGACTAACTTTGCCAATCTATGAAAGGCAACAGGTGTTGTAAATAAAAAAGCTTGGCCTCCTTTCCATAGGCCTTGATTATTTATTCTTATTGTTTGAAGTAGCATCTGGACCTGAACAGATAAAGGACTAGGACAGCAGACAACAGAACTGGCTAGTGGTCGTGACAGCTGTTATCCATACACTGAAAGAAGGAGGACCTAGTTTCTAGCAACTGGGACCAAAACTATGTTTTTCTGTGAGTACCTAAAGATGAACAGAGGTCCACTGAATAGGAAGTTTCTTACAGTCCTCACAGTAAAAGAAGGTCAAGTTGTTAAGAGAGATACTGTATACATATTCATCAGGAATATAAAAGCATTTGGGTTTGCGGTTTTTGTTTGGTTGCTTTGTTGCTGTCGTAAAAAAAAAAATAAAATTCTTTCCTCTCCTGGATTAAATGTTTTAAATATCTAATATTTGTTCGCCCAAGGGAATATGAATATCGTACTGACACAGACACAACCAATCATGCAATCTAAATAACATGCCAAGTCTGGAAGGCATATTGAGCATGTTCTCCGATGATGATTATCATAAAGGTTCCCAAAATGGAAAACACATGCTACCAATTCCTCACATTCCCTAACCTGTGCACATGAAGCCTCATTCAACTCTGATCACTTCTGTGACAAAAATCCATAGACATCAGGACCTAAAATTATTAAGAAAATAACCAAGTCAGGGTGCCTGAATTTTCCACACTGATCCTCTATTCAGATATAGGTTTTTCAAAAACCTGGGTGTATCCTAAGCTGATAAATAGCACTGTTCTGAAATTCATCATACACCAAGTTCATTCCTGATGCAGAGTTATACGGCATGATCTAGAGTTTTTTATTACCAAGCGTGTCTTGGAAGGGATGACATTAAAGCAAAGTCCTTTCTCCAATATAAACATAGATATGTTCATTGAAAAACTGGAAAATCTGGCAAAAGAATTCTATAAAAGCTACACTACCAGATGTAACTGCTGCTGGAGCTGCTACAGCTCTGTAGAAGCACTTAATCATGCTGAGAAATGATGCCTCTCTCCTGGGAGCTGAAGTGCTATCTCCTTTGTCTTCCTGTGTGTTGTACACCCTCAGGAGCTATTCATCGTGTCTTCTGCTACTCAAGACTTACTGCAGTTCTTGTGCTTTCACATTCATCTTTGACAGAGTTCATGGGAGTTGTGCTGTCATCAGGGAGCCATACTAGATGGAGATGGGAGACTTCTGTAAATTGGCAGAGAATGAATCCCTAACACCAAATATTCTGTGCCAAGGGTTTGCTACATCATGGCACTTGAACAACTCTCCTTTTCTCTTTCCTTTCCTTCCATTTTTTTTTTTCAATGTTTTTTGTATAGTTTCCCATAAAATAGAAATTACTATGAGACAAACACCTTCCTATCTGGAAAATCATAAACAAGATGCTTGTTCTCTTCCCTGGGCCCCACTGATGGATGCTGCAGCTCCAAATATGTTATCACTCTAATTACACTTTCTATCCCTACAAGAAGCTTCCTTGCTGGCAATTCAAAAAGGTGTGTAAATATTAAATACTGGAGACTTCAACTTCTAGAGACACAGGGATTTGTAATGTGTTTTATCATAGCCTTTCACTTCAAAAACAGTTAGCAGGTGGCTTTACATAACCTGGACTCTGTTGAACCCTTGCTTTGGTTGGTCACATCTGACACATAAAAGATACCTCAGAGCCCCCTGCATTTTGTAGTCATAGCAAATTGATTAAAATATTTAATTCCAGTCATCAAAATAAAGAGCAAAATAAAAATATCAGCTTAGAAAAATTTTCTGTTCTTCAGCTGAGTTTCAGAAGATCAAGTGGATCTAAGATTTTTTTTAATAAGACAGACTAAGATAATTCTTTAATTTCAAATACATAATAAAAATAAATAATCCACAAAGTTTCTCCTTTTAACAAACAGTTTCACCTAAGAAACAAGAAAGATAAACTGTTGAAGACACTTTGGATGCAGACACAAAACTGTGGGCACCATTACCTCTGATGCAGGAGGCACACCTTAGTACTGCAGCCCTAACAGCAGCTAATGACCCTGGACACTGCCTGATCCAACTGATAGAGGTTCCTAATGGACACCGACACAGGATTTGCTCCATTTCTCTTTGAAATTTCTTTATGACAGATGGTATAGCCCTGGTTAACCATTAATCAATAAAGCATGTGAGGAGCTTACTTTTTATATAATAATAAGTAGATTTATAACAAGGAAATATATAACAAGGAAATTTTCTGACTTTGGTAATGATTTTAACTTTTCTAAAGAATGACCAAAAGAACTTAAAATAAAAGTAACTTATCAGGATGGAAAATTTTCCCCTTTCCCACACGTGATTCACATGTTAGAGACACAAAGGCTAGGACTCCAAGTCTGAAGCATAAACTTTTCAGTCTCCAGACAGCAGTTTGGTCTTGTAATAGAACAAGCTGAGAAGACAAAAGTATGTTATGAAATCAAAACGGGGTTTTTACTTCTCCACAACATCTTCTGACACTCCCTAATCCTAAACTGCAAAGTTTACAAAAAGAACAAAGCTAAATAAAATTTATATTAGACAAGAATGTAACCTTATGCAATTTCTGAGGATACATTCAACAAAAGAATGTACAGGAACAAGACAGCTGACAGCAGTCCTAGTAAAGTCTGACCTACTCTACATAAAAATTACTTCAGGCAGTAGTAGAGATCTATATCAAATACACAGAAGAAAAAATTTATTCTTCTACAAACCTGAGGGGATTGCTCCTTGGAAAGGGCAACTTACCTTGCCCTGATAAGAAACTACTTAGACACGGACAAGACTCATGAGTTGCTAATCCATAATTCCAGAGGAACACTCAAGATCAGGATGTAGCAAAGGCTGGTCAATATGCAAACATGCCCCACAGGACTGTGCTAGCAGTTCCATGTAATTTGATATATTGGTGCCTCTACAGAAAAATAATCAGATTTCACTGTCAAAATATTCAGTCTACAATGTTTCAATCCATTCCAGTTACAAGATGTGTCTTTCCATAATGCTGGAATCAGAGTCACAGATTCAGCTGGTTGGGGTTGGAAAGGACCTCTGAGATCACCAAGTCCAACCGCCCTGGTTGCCAGCCCATGGCACTGAGTGCCACATCAGTCTCTTCTTAAAAACCTTCAGGGATGGAGAATCCACGACCTCCCTGGGCAGCCCATTCCAATGCCTGATCACCCTCTCTGTAAAGGGTAATGAAATTAAATCAATGCTTTATTTCTTTAATAACTTGCCTAGATTTCATCTTGGATTTAAACAGCATAAGCAACTAATGCAATTTATGGTCAGTATAATAACTTCCTGTGGCAAATTAAAGCATTGATTCAAGACAAATCCACACTCTGACACATTATCTATAATAAGTGAGCATCTATAATGCGAGCATGTTTGATGAAAATGCCTGTCTATATAATAAGATTTAGTGGGAAAGTATTTCTTTAAGGATTCAATTTATTTGCTTCTATCAAAAGTTGCATTTTATATAAAAATTCAGTCCTTGGAATATAATAGCCTATAGTTTCCATTCTGTAACTCCAAATATTAAATTAAAATTTGTTTAGCAAAATGTCTTAAAGGTGTAAAAGATTTCAAGTTCAAGCCAGCAGCCTCAAGAAAGAATAACACTATAGTAATCGCTAAATTACTTAATTTACACGATATTAATCCCATATCTAGCCTATTGCTCTCATGATAGTCACCAGTGGATATAAGGAAAATAAAATTTCAATTGTACACTTTTCAGCATTAACTTACAAATCAAAGCAAGATTAGAAAATATTATTTTCCCTTAAATTTGCTGACATCTTTAACTGAGACTAGAACTTCTCAAAGCAACACTAATGATTTTTGAAATGTAGTTATGCACTAATAAATCTGTATGCCTTAGTTACAGCTACTTGACATATAAAAATTGCCTAACTACACTATAGACCAATTAAATGGATTTAGCATTGTCATAGTTTAAAAATGTAATTTGCATGGACTTATGAAACTGAATCAGACAGCTGATTATAAACAACATTAGAAGAATACAAACAAGCCAAACTCTCTTAAAGCGATTCATTATTCATTATATTAGTAAGTAAACAATCATTTGCTGATGACACAAAAATAGACTGCTTAGTAGTCAGAACTCTGTTAGGAAACAATATATTCAGAAAGCATTAAAGATAGAGGACATGCAGAAATCCAAGTAATCACTGCCTGGTTTCTAACTCTAGTAAAAAAGACAGCAGTACATGGAGACACGATCAAAGCTTTTCCTCTTTACTGGAAACACCATCTAGACATTCGCTTGATAAGGGTCTGACACCTTCAGAATAATTGTTTCCTTGCAGAATGGAAAGGTGGACAGGTGGATGGATATTAATTCCTTCAGAAACAGTTCAAAAATTTTAAAGGAATTTTAACAGATAAAAGAAGCCACAGAAGCAGAAATTGAACATCCTTGAAAGTAGAGAGTAATGAAAAGCTCAGGGAGCTGAAACACCAGCCTCTTACAGCAGTTATCAGGGAGGAGTGCATGAAGAGAGCATGCATGTGTATCATTTACCCAGTTAACACACATTTGCTAGTAAGAAACAAGTCAGAAAATTAATAGCCCATTGACATCAACACTTCATTTATCTAGATTTAAGATCCACTGAAGTAGATATTTTGATAAGAACACACAAGAGAAAGCAAACATTCCTTGTTTGACTCTCCTTTCTCTTACTGTGTTCCCTACAATCCTAAAAACGAGCAGTGAAAAGTCACTACAAAAAATAGCTAGGATTTAGTTTAAAACGCACCTTTAAAAATGCTTTAAAATAAAAATTAATAGTTGGAGTAACTGTTCATTTTTGGGTGGATTTTGAGTTTATTATCTGCATCATCTTCAGTTTATGCAAAGCTAACAATGTCAGTGAAATAATACCAACACCAAATGATAATGGCTGGAACCTTGTCTTTGAAACATCTATAGTAATATGCAACAGCTGAAGCCATGCCAAAAAGATTATCTTTTGCTTGGATAGTTAATTCTGTTTACCACTCAGGCAAAATGAATTACCATATATTCATTCACTGCAGAATAGTTCTTTTTTCACTGATACAAATCAATTTATTTTCAAAGGGATCCAGATGCAAATCTTCAACATTTCTGGAGGCAAAATAAACTGCGACGTATGTTCTTCTTGGCAAATACAAAGTGCAAAAGGTGCCTGGAGATATGCTATACTGATTATGAGATATTATTGTGAGGTTTTATTATCCTTCTAAACAATAAAACAAAAGAAACCAATATAAAGGCAAGCAGTTCTGCACCAGATGGAAGAATTTAATGCTATCCATCCCTGACTAGCATTTAGAACATGTGCTTCAAATATGAAATTTCTCTAAGTCTCCCCAGGTGAGCAGTTGATCTTATCTTGCAATTTCTACCTCTTTTCAAACAGCTCACAGCAAAAGCCAGCAGCTGAATGATCCTAAGAACATTAGAGATAAAATAAAGGTGGGGATATTTTTTTTTCGTCAACATCATCTTCCTCAACTAAAGATTAACTTCAGACAAAAATACCATTGCAGTATCAAATCAGAATCTTAGGAAGGAATGTGAGTGTAGAATAATTTGTGGCTCGCCCTTTCTCCACCCCTTTAATTTTTAACCCGTCTTCCCATGACCCTTTCTGCAGTTAGGATGAAATCTTCACTCACACTTAAAATCCCAGGATCTAAAAATACTTTTTGGTCACATGTGGTGAAAAAGGTTTTCGAAGATGCAGTAAAATGGTCAGTTCAAAAGATTGAGGACCAAGCTCCTTCTCTTCAACAGTCTAAATACATTTATTACAAACATCTAGCTCTAAAATTGTGGGGTTAAAATTTCTAAGGGACAATTTAAACATATACAAATGTAATGACTTTCTACTATATTTATGGTGACTTTAACATACAAAGATGATAAGTAAATTTATTAAAAAGAACATTTCCTGGAAAAGATTTTCTAAGGGATGGAGTCCTATTGTTTCTTAGATTCTCTTGCATAAGGTCTACCTTGAGAGAAAAAACGCATCTATAGAAGTTATTTTAGAATCTCAGCTTATTATTTTCTCTGAAGTGGACATAATGGAGACAGTTAAAGTAACATATAAATGAACAAGTATCAAATCAGCTTTCACTTGTGATAAATAAATTATGAAGTTGTTTGTTCTCTTCAGCTGACATCTGTAAAGGCTTAGCTGCTAAAAGGAGCACTTAGCTCTCTTCAGAGAAATCTGAAGTATCCTGCTACTCAATTCTGTTTTCCAGCTGGTTCTTATTTACAGCAGAGTTATTAAATATTTATTAGAGCAGAAAGCAAGTATTTTCAGTTATCCTAACTTGATGTCTACCAGTGAAGTAATAGGATGCTTATATTTTTTGCATGAACCTACAATGTCATTGCCAAGAAAAGACACAGACAGGCCTCAACGACTTGACAAGGCCTGTATACAAAAATACATTTACCTGATTTTCTGACAATTTACTGGTTGACAGCTTGCTAAATGAGCAAGAGCAACACTACAATAAAAAAGTTGGCAGATGCTATTTCCGCTAACTTTCAAATTTTTTAAACCTTTCCCAAAAGCTCAAGCACTGATCTGCTTGCCTGTCGACTTGCAGTTCCCAGCAGTCATGTTCTGGCCTATCAGTTTACACAGGATATTTTTACATTACTGAAATGCACATGAACCACAAATGATGGAAAAAACACGCAGCGGAATCCTTGTATTTCTGACTACAAAACATGCTGCTTTGAAGTGACGCCTGTAGAAAGGTTCTAGAATCTACATTTAAAATTTGAGCACAGTGTTAACAAATAATCAAGTCTATTCTATTTTCTGGAATCTAGTTATGAGAAAGACAGCATAATCCCATTTGTCATTTTGTGTTGATTTTTATCTTGTTCACATTTTGTGGTTTTTTTCATTTTAATGGGCCAGCCATATTAGAATGAAGGGTAAAAACACTACTTCTGAATAGCCTCTAGGCTAGCTACTAGGTCTAAACCACTAGGTTAGCATTGCTTTCTTATGCAACATAGTACCTTGTCTACTAATTTTCAGTCTCATAAATGCTGTAACACACACAAGTTGTGCCCTTAATAATTAATTCCATTTGACCAAGCTTGCTGACCAAATCTCAAATGCTTGCCTGTAAGGAGAGATTTTTTCACTGCTCTTCTGCTTTACCCTTTGAACTTCAATGCTGATATTCACTCTTTATTGGGAAGCCATAAGCAAAAGCAGATACTAAGCAGTACTCTCAAGCTTATAAGCTTGATGTAATTTCTTTCTAATGAGTCACTGGCATTCACTACGTAGATTATTTTATGATTAATTTCATCTCAACTATCTAAATGGAGGGTACTTAGTAAATACAACCCATTTGGGTGGATCCTAAACAAAAAGTCCCTCCTCCATTTCAATCACATATTTAACATGAAGGTATTCACTGGTTTTGAGAGTCCAGATCTGCAAAGATCGTAATACTCTAAACAGAGAAAGAGAAGATGCCAGACTGACTAAACCCAACTTCAACTGACCAGTGAAGCTCAAATGTCACAGGGGACTCTGTCTTTAAATGCACTTAATACAACACTTTATAAAAGAATGCGCTTGAAAATCACAGTGTATTTTCTCATCTCATCCATTACTAGGTAAGAGGCAACCAAAGAAAAATTCAAACAAGAACTCACGGAACTCAAAATAAAACTAATTACAGAATTGAAAAATATTTTTTCTTGGTTTTCTCTTTTCATTTTGACACCATGAGCACATGCAAGACTGCTGCATTCCCTTTTCAGCCTATCTAAAATCCCTTTTTCCAAAGAAATGCTAATGATAGCCCAAAGATAAATCAGGCTTAAGGAAGGTAGTTTCTTTAGGAAGGCCAGAAATAGGTTTTAATTTCTTCTCTGGCATTCACAATCAGTGTGCAGACTACAGCAGAACAGATCTCAGTGCTTACCTAGACAAGCAGTTCATTAAAAAAGGTCTGCAAGACTTCACACCCATAGCTGCTCCTCAGGACTCTTTTGAAGGGGGGCATTTAGCATCTGATCTGCTCCATGTGACTTCACCGATTTTTCATGAGAAACCCTGAAGGATATTGTGGTCCCTCAGTTACTTTAATCGTTGTTTAATGTCATTGGGAAAGACTTCAATGGGCTGATTAGTGTACGTAGGCAAATATTAAATTTTAACTATCATTTAGATAATGGGGATAGGGGATGTCAGGTACAGGTATCTGACACAGTTGACATACTTGAGTCACTGACTTACTTCTGTTCAAAGCAGTCAGCAAAAAACCAATAAAATTGTTTTTGTCTAAATCTAGATGCTCTACAGCTACAGCATACTGGGTTACTTAATAGCCAATATTACACAGTGTAACATTTTGTAGTAGGCAATTTGTCTCATCTCTACAGCGTCACTGTCACCCGTATTAAGGATGCCCTCCCATGCCTGGACCCAGCCTGCTCTACCACAGCATGCAGCATGGTGCTCAGTCAATTATGTATCAGTGTCACTCTCCTTAAAAAATATTTCCCAAAGTGACAACAGTGAAGGGAGGGGAGCTGACAACATGTACTTCCCACAGTAGAAAACAGAAGTTATTTAAAACACCTACTTTATATGGAAATTTTCAGATTCCTGAGGCTTTAACCTCCTGAAAAGTCTTTTGAGAGGAATAAAAGACAGAGCAAAAGCTGACCTTAAAGCAAAGAAAGCTGATCTAGGACAGAAAACAGATTTTCATATTTACTATAAGTGACAGATGGATAAATGACAAAAATCATCTGTCTCTCCATTTCCTTCTATCATACTGTATTTATCCACCTCTTCTCCCTATATTCAGCTTTAGAAAATACTTACAGTACAGCTTAAATTATTAATTTACTGTGGAGTTCCTTCTAAGACCTGTTTCAGTTCATTGAGCTGTGTAACTCATTGATTTAACTAATGCATTACCTACAGCATTATCTTTTATTAACTTTGGTCACTTGAAACATTTCCATGACAATGTATCAAAATAACATACTCACATTTGTCTGGTATATAAGATGATTTCTTCCTTCTCATATCTATCTTAGAAAAAGTAAATTACATATATATTGCTCTTGCAGCAGTAGCCTGATTAGCAATTGATACCCTAATCTTGCTCTCCCAGAAAAAAAATGCAAATCACTCAGCCACTGCATTACCCCTGCCACAGGTATTATTTAATCAAAATTTTCTGACATACTGACATCAACTAGCAGAAAAATGTCACATGGGGAGGTTAAATACTCTCAACTCTCACCAGTTCCAGAAAAGAAAGACAAGAAGCACTTAATGCAAAGACTATGGAAAAGGCTTTTTCAGAGTCACAGCAAATTTAGAAACGCACTGAACCACTGCCAGGAAAAAATGTAAACTAGCTGCCCTCTACCACCTAACTCAAATGTCTCATACCTCCAAGGAACTAAATCCCAGACAACATATTCTATGTTTTCTGCAAAGTCATCACTGAATACAATGTGTAGGCCAGCAACAGATTATAGACGAAATGAAAAATCATCAGTAATGCCATAAAAAGATTGAGAAATAAAGAGGGTTGTGCACACTGATATCATCAAATCTAAACTGTATAGGATGAAAAACACAGTTGCTATCAGCAGGCTCTTCCTTTCCTTTCTTCTCTCAGAAGAACTCCACCAATTTGTTCCACCAAAACAGTAATTTCTGTCATTTAAACATGTGCACGATCTTTAAGGGCCAGTAAGAAGGAGCCGAGGACACTTTGCCATAGAGGTAGGGATGGAAGGATTGTGCCATTGAAGGGCTGGCGCCTTCCAAGAAAACCTGTGAACACATCACTAGTTCATACTTCTTTTCTAATCAAACTCCTTGTTTTCCTCAGTTTTTTTGCTCTTTCCGGGTTCGATGGTAATACCCTTATTTGCAATTCCTACAGAAAAGTAAGCCAGAAGTGGTTGTGATGTCTGTAAAAACTTTGTTCTTCAATTCTCACATAACCTTCTTCACACAGCAACTCTGACAGTATAACATTAATACCACCCTATTGGTCTTTCTCAACATTTCTCTGTAGAAAATTGTAAAAAGAAGTGCATTTTTTCTTGTTTTTTGAATTCTGTTATAACTGAATAACCCTATTCACTCAGAAGTCATAGAGAAAGGCACCTGAGCTTCCAAATGCTATGAGCACACACCTGTAAGTCCCCCAGCCTTTGGAAAGGAGATACTGGGGCAAATTACTCACCTGAAATGTTCTTTATAACAATATAAGATAAGAGTGAATAATCATCACTTTATGGTACAAAAGCCTTATTAATAAAGCATTTAGGAATGATTAAAACAATCGAACTTCAATTTCTGCTGAAAATCAATGCCATAATGAAATTCTTAACATGTCCTGAGACCAATCTGAACTCATCCTCTCTTCCACAGAGATTGTAAGCTGCATGGATAAGACATGGTGCCCTTTGCTGATCACTAAGAGCTCAACCTAATAATAACCACAACTGTACCCATTTCACTAATGTGTTTTTCCAGTTGTTTTAAGCATGCAGGATTTGAACTGGTGTGCTTCTAAAAAAAGTCTGAGTGATCTAGGCGCTTGCCCCTCCATCACCTGGTTGCCATGGAGACTTGTGTACCTTGTTGCTTCCATGGTGAGAAAGCAAGAAAGATGGAGCCAGCACTGGATCAATGATCCAGAGAGTCTCCACCAGCCCTCCTCCAGATGCTGCTGAGCAAAGGCAGATTAAAGAAGCCCAGTTCCAACTACTGGGACACAGCAGCCTGTTTCTGGAGAAGCACTAGCCTCCTGCAGCCACTCAGGGAAAGAACAACTCAGACTTGCTGTTATATTGTCACTTCTGCCAGCAAAATGATGGGGCTCCCTCCCTGCTAAACAAGGAGAGTAAAGTCTTGTTGAAGCACTGTAGACTGCTGAGGAGAACCAAACAGGGCTCTCTGTTTTGACCCACTACTGAAATCTGGATAGCCTCATGACTCACAGCACCTGCTGCCATCCAGGGTGCAAATTTAAGATAAAGTCCAAAAGCCATTAAATAATTTGTCTCCAAAACTCTTACTTCTACTCTAAAAATAGCTGTGCTTCCTGAGACTAAACAACCAAACACACCATATTCAGTGTCAAACTGAAAGCTCCTTCAAACCTTGTGATCTGCAATGACTGGACTCTCATTCTCGTGAACAAATTGTTTGTACCACTGACAGTTTATAAAGGTTCACAGCAGCACTGACAGCAAATACACGACTAAACAATCAAACAGCAATGAATTGCCACTTACATTCCAATGCATAACTGCTTTGACACAGGTATTGTTAAATGCTGAAACTATATCATCTGCATCAACTATTAAAAATCCATATTATCACTCTGGCTGGAGCTTGCAAATGACATGTGGTCAAAAACTGGAACATCTTCTTTAGAAGTAGGTTCTCAGAACAAGTAAATTCTTCCGTATTTGTCTTAAAGCATTTTCTGATTTGCATTAAAATCCATTCTTCACACGAATATGGCACCAATTAAAAGCTCATAGTTAATGTTTGATTCAGATCTAACTGCAGAAAAGGCTTTACCAAACCATCACAATTGACTTTCCATCACTGATTCATTTGGTGTTTTGGAAGCAGAATTCCATCCCCTTGGCTCCCCAGCAATGCCAGAAGCTCAGCCCCAGCAGACCTGTCAGGACATCAAACAAAGCTTATCCAGACTTATTCCAGGACTTTGTGCTGACACACTGCCATTTTATACATCACACGTTCGGAGAAATCTGGGTCCAATGTACTGTCATTCAAATGTAATAGGATATTTTAACCACCCAGTTTGTTCAGCAAAGGTTCTGGGATAACTGGAAGGTAAAATCCTTCAGAAATTAAACTCAAGTCTGAAAAATATTAGGCAATGTTTTCATAACTTTTCCAGCAAATTTTGAATAGATTAACTGTGACTACTTTAAGCTACACAGAGAAGTCTGAGCAACACAAGTAGACATATTGCAACTTTTTCTATAATGCACAGACATCACATCCTTCAAACCTGATGCAAAGAACTACTCAATTAAAAATTTATATTTCATATACTTGAAGGTGAACCACAATGGCAAACTTGATACAAAGTTTTTCACCTGTTTTACTTCAGGGAAGTTTAATGAGTCCTGTACTTGCAACATAATGAAACAAATGCATGTTTTCCCATATTAAAGCAACTTAAAGCATCTTTTCTCATGCTACTAAAATACACAGTTAAAACTGAAATATATTTCAGGAAGTTCTCAGTGACCATAGCTTCACTGTTCATAATGGCTTTGCCACAGCAATAATCTTGACTACTGAAACAATTAACAGCTCCAGTAAGTTACAAACTAATTGTGTTTACTTCTCTTTCTGATTCAATTATTTTTTGCACCGAAAGTATGTTATTCCCTGTCTGCATTGCATTGTTTGCCATAGCTTCACGTTTTTTCTTTCCTTCCGTAAGTTATTCCTTACACTCTGTACTACCTTTCCCATTATTAGTATAAACCCAGAACATTCTTTTAACAAAAATTTAAATCAAGTCCATGAAGAGATCCCGTGAAAGATCTGTAAGAAAAATTCAAAAAGAAAGCTAAGTCTAACTGGATGGCTAAGAGGATTAGCAAAAATAATGCTGGTGTCTGTACTTTCTAAACCTGAAGTTACCTTCTTCCACCCTATCTATTGACAAAGCTCTTCAGCTTGTGATAGGCAATTCAGGAAAGAAAACAAGAGGATTAAACAGCCTGTTGCATCCAACACTCACGGTTCACAAAAACTAATGGTCCCTGTTCATCTATTGAATAATTCTATAATTTAGGTAAGAAATCACACTCTGAAGACCCTGTTTTGATTTCATTCATGTTTACGGTACTGGACATGTGGCAGACACATGGAAACTGACACAATGCAAATGAACGATGTCGTGAATGTGGTTTCAGATCATGGTCTATACATGACACTGATGAAGCTGAAAGACCCTCTAGAGGAGGACAGTTTCTGTAAAACTGATTAGTATTTTTATATTTGACTCTCCCCTCCTGCTGTAGAATCAGTCAAATACGCCTTCTTAATGCTAAAATGTCATCCTAGCTTATCCAAATACACTGCAAACTTAAGACTTTCATAGTGTTTATAGGGTGCATCACTCGCATTTGTTTCTCTCTTCAAAAACCCCACATGCTTTAGTGTATTAACTAATTAATTACAGAAGACTAAGCAGCAGAGCAAAGAAAACCTGCTTGAATGTTTTAATATTTTATGCAATTTTGCTTGGCTTCTTTTGCCTTAAAAGAATTTTAAGGAAAAGAAAAAGTAACAACCCTGCTTTTTCTATTAGGACTAGGTTTTGTCTAGATAATAAGGATTTATAGTGTTGGTGAAAGGCCCTGGAGACAGCCCTGAAAGCTGAAGTCATTTATTTACTCAGAGAACAAGCACAAACTATACAAGCACCTGTCCCAGGAGCCCAGTTAAAGCCCCTTAGACCCTGACGTGGAGTGGAGAGACAGCTTGTAGGGTGACACAGGGTGCCTCGTTTCCCGTACCACCTGGGATTTTTCTTCCTTGATTTGGTTTTTGGTTGGGTTTTTTTTTGCATTTTTAAGACAGAGTGCATGAAAAGTAATTTTACCATCTAGCAACAGTTCAAAGAATTCTTCAGAAGAGTGATCTGAAAGTCTGCCTACTTACAATAAGGCATCAGACCTCCTTGAGGTCACCCATGGGTCTTTGTTACTAAGCAAATAGATCTCTGGAACCTTTGAAAAACAGGGGAAAAAACAGAATATTAATACACGTGGACAGACAGCCAACCCAGAAATAATAGCTACATTCACAAGAACAGCAGTTTCTGTTTAGATTTATGGAGTGTGATGTGCTAATATGTATAATGAAGCAAACAATTTAATGACTTGGAGTGCTAAAAAGGGGAGAAAGAAATCCACAGAAGTCACACGATTGACTTTCAAGATTAATGAGGATAAACCAAATGTTCCAGATGTTCTAATCCAGTGTTCTTGTCTCTACGCTACAGAAAATCACCTTTCCCAATGAAAAAATATTGTCTTTCAACCTGCACTTGTGTTCTTATTTTAACTCATGAATAGTCAATTTTCATCTATCTTTTGTTTCTTCTACATCTACAATCAACATGAATGAGCAAGTGTACTTTATATACAAGCCATTCCAATGAGCCTCTCTGAAGATAAAAATTCTGTACAGCAGAGATATCCATAAAATGTAATTTATCAAGATGAAGCTAAACAGTATTCTTTACATATTTGCTGTCAAAATTACATGAAAATACCACAATCAGTTCTAAAAGTGCCATCATAACCATTTTTCTTCTTCTGTAAAACCAGAACTATCACATGCTATTTACTCTGGACAAAATTTACAGTTCTAATTATTGGTCCTCTTACAGCTAATAGAAATAAGAGTTACTGTGTTTTGCTCTGAAGAGGAATGCTGTTCAAAAACAAGAGTAGGAGAGAAAAGAGATTAGGAAATCTGATGAGCCTATGACTTGCTGTTACTATGGAAATCCGTGATTATAACAAAATATTCACATGTTAATCATGCTCCCTAGAGGCCTGACATCCCTAAATTAATTCTATTTTTAAAACCAAGATTTTGCTAATCTGCTAATCAATATTAATCACAAAAAAGAAAAAAAAAAAAAAGGGCACCCCAACACACAGTGTTCAGACTGAAGAGCCAGGATCTGGCAGCACAGTTCCATGACAGCTACTGCAAACCGACCACTACCTTTGCTGACCATCTGGTCTCCAGCAGAGGAGGATGCTGAATTTTGAGTCCATTTTTTTCAAAAAGAAAGGACTGTTGCCCGTGTTAATACTAGCACCTAATACTAGCTATGTCCAAGTTTTCTAATGCACCTTTTTGGAAAGGACTGAATAAACAACTGCAAGGCACCCAGGTTCCCACACCTCAGCATCTCCTACATCACAAACATAAGTGTTCAGAACATGAACTGAACATAGAATGCAGCCATCTGGAAGATGAAAAAAATAAAATCACTTCAAGACTTACCAGTTTCAAGAGATGTTTGCTTAGACTGGAGCTTCTGGGAAGTTTCAAAATAAGTTCTTAATCACTTTGAAGACGACTACACTTTTATTTTTGACAGAAATCTAAAAATCTGATTGCATGCCTACTTGGAAAGCCTGCATTAGTCTCTCTAGTTCAGTCTCTAAAATTCACTGTGACAAATCTGAAATTCATCCCCTGTCATGTTTGGTCATTTTGTAATACAAAAAAAACATGAAACCAAACCAAAATAAGAAAACAAACAAAGTAAAAACTGAAGCTAAAAATAAGTTACATGAAAAGGCTCTTTACAGAAGTAAATAGGCTTATGTAGGAAACAATCTCAGAAGTGCTTTGCATATCATGCCTGTGGCGAGCAGAGACTCATCAGTTTGCATTGAAGGAGCTTGGCTGCTGAAGGAGACATCCTTTGGACAGAGATCTTTGGGGGTTGCCAGTCCCTAATATAAAACTCATTTCCAGCAGACCTTTAAAGAAAGGATTTGGGTACTCTCCTTTTGTATTTTTTTCTGATACTGCAATCAGAAGGTCAACTCTGTACTTTGCTGTATTTCACTGACTCAATCAGGTATATCAAGACCTGGCACCACATTCCCTGAGAGCAACAACTTTTCCCACTCATGTTTAGGTTCACAGGGTATTTTATAATCTGAGTGGGGTTTGGAACTCCCCAGGACTTGAAGAGAGCTTTTTCCAACAAACTGAGGAGGACCACTTGGCAAAGTCTAAGTGTCAGGTCAGTGGTATGGCACTTGCACAACAGCTGTAATCACTGCCTCATGAGAAGCAGCCGGTTGGGAGGAGGAGGAGAACTTCGGTGATTTTAGAGCTAATTATGCATGTGGTTACCACATTTGAAACTCAGCTCAGCTTCCCACATAGCCATCATCCCCTGCTATGGAAAGTCACATGCCAGCTTTGGGTCTCCTGCCTCTGTCTACCCCAGTCGGATGGAATCCAGTGATAATGTGGAGCCAAGAATGTACAAACAGCATGCCTGACTCTGCTTCTCATCACTGCATTTCAACAGAGATGCTAGGAGATAAACAACCACACTCTGTAATGAGGACTGTAAATATTTTAAAGTACATTATTGTCTCCAATTAAATAAAAACCCAACTCCATTTTAAAAGCCTTAAAATGAAAAATCTTAGATTCTTTTTTTTCAAAAGAGCAGTAAGAACCAGTCTAATAAGTCAGCTACCAAATAAGATAAAGAAAGCAGCCTTTATTAAACTATATGGGAAGGGGTCAGAGATTAAAAATCCTCTGCCTCTCATTATTAGACTCGAGATGATAGATTAATTCCAGAGCACAGAAGGAAATATATTATCCCAAAACAGGATATGAAGTTCAGTCCCAGTAGATTAGTCTCTGATAAGTAAATTTATGATCTAATCTTTTAACTCTTCCCCCGAAACTGCTGCCCAAGATCCTCTTCCCTATCAGTTTTAAATAGCCTTTCCCTCCCTGTATAGCCCTACGCCAAAGCTCCCCAACAACATTGCCCTCTATCCTCATTCCCTCAAGGACTTTGATTAAAAGTCCTCCTCATAGGAAAACAAGAAGTGTTGGGAGTAGAAGAGAAATTACTCAACTGCCATCAACCAACTAATAAAACCATTCTATGCTCTCAATTGTTATGCAGAAAAGCAGGATAAAGGTTTTGCTTGCTTTAAACAACAGCAGAAAGCCTGGTGGTGAGCTCTTTGTGTGTTTGTGTGTGTGCCTAGTAACCGCTTCATAATTTGGATTCAGACATTGAAAAAAACCTTCAAAGAGCTGTATGAGAATACTTTCTGGGAAGAATTAAATGTACTATGTGGAGCTAGAAAGCACATCAAACAAAGAGCAACTCTATCCCTTTTTTGTTTACCAAGGCAGAAGCAATCTCCATACAATTATACATTTCTAATACCCTGTTTAGTCTAACTTTAGACTCCATGAAATTATTTGCAAAGACACTGATTCCCAAAAAATTCCAGTAGAAAAAGGAAGCCTTGCCCTTATCTTCCTTTTCCCTCCCACTAATTGCATGGAATTTATTTGTATGATTCACATGCATGAGACACGCCCTATTAGAAAGCCAAATAACAGCAAGACGATGCACTTCCAGACAGGTGCGCCTCTCACTCTGGAAGAGTTAGAAATAATTCTGTCTGGGTTCTAAGATGTTTCTATCCCCGGGACAAATATTCCACAAAAATCATAAGCCAAACACAATATTCCTCACTGGCTGATTCAATCTGTAAGATTACTTGTGTTTCCTTCCTTTAACAGTATGTTACAAAAAATACTCCTACCAGATACTTAACCTCAGCCTTTTGCCTGTTTTCACGTATCAGAGCTGTGATGTGCCATACTGATTCTTAGCAACAATTGGTTTCACCAACAGAGTGTGCTCTCAATTTGTTATTGACTCGAGCACAACACTTTTTTTTTTAAAGAACTCCTTTCTCTGGAGATCTCTTGCAAATACTCAGTTCTATATTAAGATGCTTAAAGAGCTATCTCCTCTCTAAACAGTTGACATTTACACAGCATCTGCTATAGAATGCCTTTCTTGGCTACGTCTGGCAAGGCTGATGATGTCTAGTCCTCATCTCCACAACTGTTTCTTTGCAAACCCTTCTTCTATTTACCTTGTGGTTTTTGTGTTTCTCTTTAGATTCTGGGTGAACAAGGCATGGGAATCACAACCAACACATTTGGTGAGTCTGCACATAACCATTAGTTAAGATAACCGTTCCTATCAATAAAAGTATCCTCACACAGACTACCTTCCCCTAAAATTGAACAAGTCTAAGATGGTTACTCCCTCAGCTTCCACCCTATCATTTCAGTCCACTATATTTTCACAAGATAGCAAGGTCCTAATTTTTATTACTGAAATTTATTTCTAAAACAACTACTGTGGAACAAGTTCAGGTTATTTAAAAAAAAAACACAAAGCATTCAAGGAAATAATGCTGTTCTATTTTCTGTGTGGCTTTGGCTTTTGTTGATTCCATTACTTCTTTTTAAAGTTTCTACTGATTTTTAATGGATTTAATGTTATCTCCATAACAGACAGATAATGAGTTACTCAAAGATTCATTTTCAACGAACTTTTAACACTAGTCTCCAGAAAAAGAAATCTCTGTTCTTCTCATTGTGCCTGAATGGTAATAGGAAGATAAACATAACAAAGCCTAAAATTCTCTAGCCAGAAGCCTGTTTAAACCCATCATATATATATATATATATATATGTATGTATATGTATGTGTATATATATATATTCAACTTTCCCTTTCTTGGAAAAATCATTCTTCAAATAACTTTGTATTAGTAAATAACCAAAACTAGTATTTTTTTCTTCTTCCCTTCTATTACCATAAGGCATTCAGTGAGCAGCTACCCTCTGTTTTGTGTTCTCAAGCATCACTTTGAACACAGGCTTTAAGTCATCTGAAGAAAGAGTACAGGGGGCTACAAAAGTAAACTGATCTGCCAGACATTTGTAAACTACTCCCAGTGCGACATACAGGAGATGTTTACATCTGTACAGAAACATTTCTGGGGAAATACAAAAAAGGTGAACACAGACAGAGCAAGTGCCAGCGCCGGTGGGGTGATCAGCTGAGCAACTTCAGGATTCTCCTAGTGCCCAGTGTCCTCCAATAAGCCTTATACTCAGTGGAACAAGCCACAGAGGCTCTATCCAGAGAACTTCATGGGTATTCTGGTATTCTAAGCACTGGAAAAACTGAGCACATCTATTGTTTATGTAAATAAGATGACGTTAACACAAATCTAAAGCAAACTACCCAAATGAGATCTCTAGGGGAAGCATACCAAGGACACTGCCTGTCCCTAGCCAGGCGTATCTAGCAGTTCTGACTGAACAAGAAAAAGGCTGAGATATTTCTTCATGTCAATTAGAAGAATACTAAGAATCATCTACACAATTACTTAAAAGGTTAAGACAAAACAGGACAGCACTCCTAGTACCTGCTTGACTGCACCTCCCAGAATGAAGCCTCCCAGCCCCGTATTTCATAGCATAATATGTGAAAGGAATCATCATTTCCATTTAACAGAAGCAAAGCAATTATTTCTCCCTTGCATTTTAAATATTTGGCTAAAATGAACCTTTAATGCAAGAATTCTCTGATTAGAAGGGGAGGAGGAAGGAGAACAAATGCTGATACTACTTCAGTCAAACTCTAGATACATGAACTCCAAAAACTCCAAAAACCTAATAAGAGTCGATACTTAGATTTTGGACCAGAATGGAGAACTGCGTTCAAGAAGTCTTCGCTCTTGTATAATGCAGACTTACATACTACTAATTTATATCAACGATTAATACTACAATTCATCTATTCTGGCCCTTTGAAAAGGAGATACATTCTATATTAAACAGTACAGGATCATCCCAGGCAGAATCACTGATGGTTTTATGCTATACTAAACTTTACCCTCCAAAGAATATTGCACCAGGGTTTAAGTGGGGCTTGAAATATTAACTGCATCTAAACTATGGAAAGATTGCTCAAGGGACTGGATGCTTTCAAAGGTGATATTGATATCAGGAGTATTAAGGTATCATTTGACCTAGCTGCTTGAACTAAAGTCAAGGTCTTCATGCCATGTGAGCATTACTAAAATGTTATTTTCTGTGGAAGTGCCCCCACCACCCCAAGCAAAAAAAAATAAAGAAAAGAAAAAACAATAAACCCCTACCAAGCAAGCCTCTACTCATTTTTATATCACTCATTCCTCCCCTTTCATTAGGCAAAACTTGATTTTACTGTCTCCTCTTGATATTCACCAGACTGCAACATACTGAACAGCAACATTATATAAGTGAGGGCAATTACAACTGAAGTACTTAAGCACATTCACACAAAGCAATGTGCCCCAAATATCATAAATTCAGACATCTCTTTTAATCTCACTGGAAATTATGAGTGTACAAACAAGGAAAGAAATCTCAAGAGGTTTTGAATGCCTGGAGTTATTTACTGTTTTCCTACTCTTCAGCACAATCACTGCATTAGATACTTATTTGAATTCCAAGTGACCGATATATTCTGACTGAGACATACCGTACTGCCCCAAAAAGTGGTCACGGTATGATGTACAAAGTTTGCAATGCCACATGTGAGTGTTCAAACATGCCATTCCAACTGTGTCATGTCCAGCACCAGTGTTCCTTGGAATTACCTGCCTACACATCTCATGCCCTGCCTCAATCAGTCAGAACAGATCATCAGCGGGTATTTGGGTAATTCTTCAAACAAAATTTGAGAAAATAGGTCTAGACAGCTTACAGAAAAAGTGAAATTTATTTTGAAAGTATATTCCAAAAAAAGTTAGCATCCCATTAGGTTTGGATTTAAAATTTGTATTTCTTGTTTCATCATGAAAGCAAAACGATGAAACGTTCCTTTGTCTGAAAAGGCAAGACAGAAATTCTTAGTGAGAGGGATTGCTTTAGAAATTAGTCTGAGTTCAGAAACATATTATTTAAAAAACTAATATAAGCTCTGGTGAGTTCTAAATCCAGGCTGGCTGGCCATTTCTGTTTCTCAGAATGACAGTGTGTCATTTCAGAAATAAGGAAAGAAAGATGTAAGGAAATATCTTAATACAGTAGAAATTGAGTGACTAATGTGGATGACTCAGTTAATTGTGTGACTTTCTACTGCAGGTAATTCATGGGAACAGAAATAACACCAAATTAAAAAAAAAAAAATTACATGGGAAATTATTTTGGACCAATAGAAAAAGAAGTTACACCAGAAAAAAATCTCTGGGTTTTCACAGTAGCAGCATCATGTGTGTACTGCAGCAAAAATGGCTAGAAATAGGGTCTCTGTCTCCTCCCACCCTTTACTTAAGACCCTGGATTAGCAAAACAATTCTGGCTAGAATGCAAATCCCTCATCTAAAACAGGGTCAGCTGGGAGGTCAGACCTGGTTGCTCACAGCTTTATGCAGTCTGGTCCCCATGGATTGGAAGCACAACCTGCAAGGGCAGCCTGAAGTCTGATGCTCTTAAGTCTTAATGGAAAACAAGTCTCTCATATCCAAAGAGCAAGACACAGGATATAGCATACAGAGCAATAAAGCACCCTAAAGATGAGCCTATTTTTGTAGCAAAATTCAAAATTTATTTTAAAACTCAAGACTTTGCTTGACATCTGACAGTATTAATGCTTTGTAGCTAACAAAGTTATTGTTATCAGTCTTTTGAAGGTAATATCAAAAAAAGCTGCCTATGTGAGTCTTCAGGTGCCAGACTTTTGCAGAAGCAATCTGGTATTGGAAACAGTTGGTGTGCTAATAAGAGCTGAATTAGCACTAATTTGGGTCTACTTGACCTCTGCACATGGTTTAATGGGGAGTACAACCCCTTCGTCTGTTCCATCTGTCCATCCCTAAGCACATGAATGAGAAATATCCACTGTGTACCTACATGATTGCAATGGTACCAGGAGTAACCAGGTTCCCTCATGAATATCACATCCTGTTCAGTCATTCCAAAACACCAGAACTCTTCACTAGCACTAAGGAGAAGGAAAGGGAAGGAAATTCAGGAGTATGTGATTATTCCCATTATATTGTACAGATGTTTATAAATGTATTTAATATATGCTTGTGTATATATATGAATTATGATTAAATAACATGAGTTTCTTTTCATACTCTTTTGGGATGCTACAATATTAAATGCACGAAAGAACTCTGAGCCAGCTCTTTTTTCTTCCCCTTAGTAGCTACACCAAAGCCTGTAAACATTAACTGTTTTGGAATGAACAAGTGAAATAACTAAAATATTGCAAGACCCTGAAAAACATTGACTGCAAGTTCACAATTCTCCTACCTGTTGCATTTGATTGCATGTATTCCAATATAAAATAACAAAACTGTGAATTCTATAATAAATTTGATAACAAATGTAATTGTTATTCCTAGAGAAAACTACTAGAATGCAAAGTTGATCTTCTCATCATCCCCATTCTCTGTCTTCCCCATTCTGCATTACACAAAAGAAAGAAAAAATAAAATTTAGTCAATGTAATGATTTTTGCAAGAAGTGGAAAAATTGATTTTTCTGCAACTACCGTAATTTACAAAGTCTTACAGTAATTGTTCAGTTGAACTTGAAAGATCAAACAAATGCTCCCATAGTGATATTATGTCCCATTTTAACAAAGAAAAATCATTTAATGCCAGACAATATAAATTATAAATTTCTATAAATGAAACACAGCTTAAAATATTTAAAAGTTCACTAGAAATATTGTAGAAAATTGATGTCTTCTCTATAAGAATCAGAAGCTGGTGATCATTTAATTCTTATTTTGTATTTAAACACTGGACTTGCTAGCTTTCTGTTAGGACCTGAAGACAGCTAATTCAGGTGCTTACACTGTGGCTGTAGCAAACATATATTTAAAAGAATGATTTAAACACTTTGGTAACTTTGCCACCACAATTCTTGAAACAGTAGTAGTGAAGCTTTTTTCATGCTCACACTTAAGAGGCTGCACAACAAGAGAGAGACTAACCTCAGAGGTGTATTTTTGTTTACCTTAAATGCATCTAAGATAATTCTTATGATACTTCGCTATAAAACAAATATGTTTTCTAGTTGCATTATGTTTGTAATATATTTTGACACTTTATAGCCTATAATAATTACAGTACCCCATAATAATTACAGAATTACAATAACTACAGTACTCCATCTTAAATTCTGAAAAGGGTAAAAAAATAACATCTAAGAGTGGTTAACCCTCATAGAAAACACCTGGTATTAAACATGCTCAGCTCTGGTTCCACCATGTTGGGTTTTTTTAAATAATAAAACCCCCAACATTTTTGTATGCCACATTTCTTCCTTGATGCACACTAGTATGTGGTTGTGCAAACAGCCAAGACTGCACCGAACAAAATGCTTCACAAGCAGCAATGCTGCAGAGAATTAAATTAGTGTTAAGATTAATTCTGTTGTCCGTGTCATCCATTTTTTAAATTCAGAACCACATTTTATTTTTCCTTATGAAAAAACATGTAATTTTAAAACATAATTCTCAAAGAAACCATTCTAGCAATCCACAGCTTTCCTGACTTATTTTTCTTAAAACCAAAGCACTGATGTCACACCTTTGTGGATGAGACACAAACAAAATTTCAAAAAAATAATACAAAAGTCTAGTGTAAACAGCTTCACTTCTTTCAGGGAAAACACTTTGAACTTATTTGCCAATATGTTTACACAAGTAGGAGACTGGAATCTTCAACAGAGAAAAATATTTTATTAGATTATTCTGCATATCTGAGATTATTTTAGAGATTCTTAGATACAGGAAGGTAAAGAACTGCCCCTGAACTCACTCTGGGATCCAATTTTAGCAGCCTGGTAACTGATCATGACTGAGACTCAAAATTTTGAACCTTAAAACAAGCCCTGGAGGTGATTATTCAATGGCTGAGTGTGCCACAAGCCAGCACTCAGTTTAATTGCTATTAAAAAAACCTTGGAAACACTACATGGACTCTAGAATGAAGTACTAAGATGTTAAAACAATTTTACTGAAAGTTTCTTCCCAATAAAGACATACAATCTCCTTCTTTTTATATAATATCTCATCAATACAGAGCATTTCCTCTGCCAAATGTGAACTTTAATCTCAAGTTTTTCTTTTAGTATATGTGTAACTAACCTTATTACTGAATTAGCTCCCTAGAAAGCCAAGCATTACTAACCCCTTGCTGTACTTGACAAGTGAAATACAGCAAACAGGCCCAACAATAGAGAGGAATCAATTTAAATTAAGTTTTCCCAATATTTTCTTGAAAATGTAACACAGGAGGGAAACAGATTAATTTTTTTTTTTAAAAAAAAGGAAGATTGATGAAATAGCTATTGAACAAAGAACTCTTTTTGTTTACTAGGCTGATTAACTACTTCATGTATGTTTTAACTGTCTACTTGCACGCTCATCATACCCGTCTGTTTTGCATTACCAAGTTCACATTTTCTTCATTCACAGGAACATAGCAGGCCCTCGATAATTCATAGTACTTCATCCACAAATATCAGAGATGGCATTGAACAAGCTGCATTAAATTCATTGCACAATTGCCATTTCACCCTCACTGAATGGCTAGGTTAGTGTCCTCATCTCCTCTACCAGATTAACAGCTAAATCAGCAGACTCTAGATTCACACTCAAAGCAGTTGCAGTGCTGAGAAGTTGCCCTCCAGCTCAGCTGATTGTTTCCTCTGAGAATACCACGGCACCACGTTATCCCACCAAAGATCAACCTATTGTGTTTCTATAGCCTTTCCCTTACCAAGCCAATTTTAAATGAAGTTGAAGGCAGCAACTACAGGACAAACCACAGTCAGAGCCTTAAAGGATTAGAACAAGCCATTGTTTTCATGTCAGACATGTTTTTGTAATATAGACTATGTCTATTCTTGTTACTTCATCACCACACCAGCTTTTCAGCAGTCAGCCGACCATTTCCCATACCACAGTTTTAAAGGCTCATAAACATTACCTTTATTATATTAAGAGAGATTCCAAAATTTTAAAACAGATGTGAAGTCACTCCTGCCAAGAGCCTACACACAGTGTGATTCAATAGGATGTGGGTGCTGTAATGTACTCAAGACAAGTCATTCTAAAACTCAACTAGCTGAACGATTATTTTTGTCTAGGAAACAAAAAACTTAAACTAAGCGCTCCCATTGGCCTGTGACTATGAGTGATCCAATGACCTCACTATGGATGCTCCTCAAAGGTGTTTCAATTGACAGCATCTGAAGACAAAGGAATGATGAAAAAACACAATTTTTTTCTTTACTTCTTGAAGAAGCTGTAAAAGGCAAACAGCACCTCTCACATATTTCCCACCTAAGGGAGACAACAGAAATTCCATCACTCACTGTGTGTAGCTATAGACTGGCCAATTTTTTTCTTTCAGACTACTACCTGGCTCATAGGGGCTTAAATTACTGTCAGCCACCTCACAGCCATAAGCTCAACTACAACAGCTCAACTTTCCTGGGGCTCAGTGCTGCTCTGATTTCCCCTGCCTCCCTCCCTGGGGTTGGCTGCAAGTTGTGCACCACAGCTACTAGAGTCCTCATGGCTTTTTCTTCTGACCAGCTGGAGCTATATCAACATTTTTCCCACAATGCAGAGTTGATCCATGTGGCATCAGTATTTCTTATTCCATTTCCTCTCGGCCACCAATAGCTTTGGCTTTCTAACTTCTTATATAAAATCTCTATGTGATTATCTGAGGGAGTTCCGCTGCATGTGTCTCTTAGAATTTACCACATTCAGCTGTAGGCAGTAAGCTTAATTTGTGAACAGCTGAGAACTTAATATAAAAGGAAGTGGGTAGCCTCAAGGAACAGCCTTTCCTCAGATAAGGATAAGGCCAGTCTTGGTTGTTTTGTTGGGGTTTTTTTGTTTGTTTTTGACTCTAACAAAATCCTTTGTCTCGTTAGTAGACAGAAAACATCTTTCAGCAGGTGCCCAGGAAGGGGGAGATTTTATGGCTGATACATTTGGAGGGCTATAGAGATAAAGGTGCTACTGCTCTGCTCTAAGACACCTCACTTATAAGTGCAGTGGCACAAAAATTAAGACAAATAACAAGGAGTCAGTGAGTGTCAGGGTATAAAGTGATCCACTTGAGAAGCCATATCTCATTAGGCCTGGGTCCTCAGAAGGTGCCCCAGCAAGGCTCCCCAGCTACTGCACTAAGACCCCACACCAGAAAAAACTGAGAATATGAAGAGTTATTATAATCCTGTTCTTGTTGACTACTTAAAGGTATTAAGCTCACAGTTCTTCTTTTTATCCATTTATCTCTCCCCCATGTCACATTCCCCAGGTTTCCTCTTACCACATCAGTCTAGTCTGCAATTTCATTCAATCAGTTGTGACCCCAACTAAATGAAAGGGAAAGGAAGGAATGATTTTGTCATTTCCGTTGTCTGTCTAATAGATTATACAGATGGTATAAACAATGAGGAAACAAAATGAGAAATCTTGTAAAGTATTCCATATATTCAGCTCTTAAATACTCTGAATGGCTCCAAGGACAAGCAATCAAATCCTGCGTGGTTTGAGAAGTAGCTAGAGCTCAGCAATGTTTGCTGTGTAACCAGATAAAGTGAGGTAGTGAGCAGGGGCAGCTTCCAGGGTGTTTAGGTTGGCAGTCATGTGGCAACAGAGACTTCCTGTTTGCCAGGACAGAGCAGACCATCCCCCAGCCTTCTCCTCCCAAAGTTCTGCTGGAAATGAGAGGACGTGTGCTAGAACCTGAACATACTGAGCACAGTATGCCAAAAGCAGACACAAATTCACTTCTAAAACAAGATCTGTATTTACAAACAGACAACAGTAACTCCAAAAGAAAATACTGTTCAACAGTAGGCTGCAAGCAACACACTACGCACAGTAATATACATGCAGTCAATGTGCAGGGACCGCAGGAATTATTCCAGTCTACAGACCAGGTGTATGTGTCTTGGTCAAGCACTCCCAGTTCTCAGGACACCCCACTGCCCCACTAACACCTCAAGTACTATGTTCTGCCAGTAGGGACTTCTACACAGGTTACGACACAGAGGAAAATGCAAACACCAGTCCTGTATGTTAACTAGGACTCAAGTTCCTCTCTCGTGTAGCACAGGCAAAATGTACTCTCACTTCTGTGGAACTACTCCAAGGTACCCAGGCAAATGTTACCCTCAAAAGGGTTGGAAGACAGGACGTGCTGGGCTTTGGTTTTCACACACTTGTCACAAACAGGACCATATGGAGTAAGGGACTATCCATGTCTCCTCTTCTGTACACTGAGGCTGACACAGACACTAGAACTTAATGATGCCTCACCCACCTACCACCAATGCTATGTATGACACTAGTGCCCTCTCCTGGAGGCAGCTCAACTGCAAGTCCTCATGCTTCTATGAATCAGCCTTCAATGTTATTTTTTTCCTTTTAAAATTGGCAAAAATTTGAATTTTCCAAGCAATGGTATACAAACGGGGAAGCTAAAGTAATATTAAACAGACTGAAAAAAATGCCATTATTTATAGGTTATTTTAAGCACTGTTCTGTCTTTCAGAAACAAACATGTAGCAGCACTAGAAAGTTGATAAAAACTTTGTCCAAATTCAGACAAAGTCTTTGTCCCTTTGACCATTCACTATAACTTGAAACACTTCCAATTAGGAAACTTCAATGCATATGAAACCATTACAGGAGATAGTTTGCTCTATGGAGCACCCTCCAGGTATCATGTGACACTAAAAACTAGCTTTTGTTTCTTATTTAAAACCAAAGTAAACAGCAATATAAACCCCAGTATAACAAACTCACTGTGGAAGCAGGGATGTGCCTGAAGCAAAATTTCCTAATTCTCCTGAAAACATGCATTTTGCTCTTTGGACTAATGCCATCTGTTGGCTCTGCCCACTCAGGGCCACGCACTATTCAGCTGAATAACTGTAAGGTTCTCACTTGCAGGCTAATAGGAAGGAGTTTAATGAATCGCAACATTTTGTTCATATTTTGCTTGGAGGAAGTATTTTCCACATTTTCTCCCTCTTAGTGAAGTTCAGAGCAATTCCACCCAACCCCTGTATAACTGCTTTATTGAGACCAAAATTCTCTGTCAGATCCTAGGGCTTTCCTACCAACCAAAAAAGAAAGAGAAAAGGGGGCAGGGAAAATAAATGCTTGTATGGAGCGAATTAACTAATGAGCTTGCTGAGGCTTACTTATTTTCCTCTAGAGACCTATGAAGACCAAAGCTGGAAATGGTGCTTGCCTATATGTACAATCACAGCTCACATGCTGTGGAATGCTCTTTCAGCCATAAAAAAATTCTTTTCAAATTCCTTCTCAGTGATACAGGATTCACTGGAACTCAATTCCCATTTGCTGCTCAACAACAAATAAAGATATGGGACAGAGAATAAAAAAGACTTGTGTAACAGAAAATCTGGCTTCAGCTGGCCTGCCAGCACAGTCAATGACAGCCCTTGCCTTTTGTCATCTCAAGGAAAGGTTGGAAAAAAGTCAATTGATACACAGTTACTCACTGCTGTGGCTTTGATTCCTGGGTTGCTCTTTTCTCATTTGAAGAAGTGTAAGGGGTTGGGGGTGAGCTGGCATTTTTGGTCCCCCCAAAGGGCCATTTGAGGTTCACATGGTCAGCAAGGAGACCATGGAACAAATCCACAGCTTGACTTCTAAACTGGGAACTGGACTTATGGTAATAACTTTATAAAACAAGAGATTCATTGCAACAGTAAGATCTAGGTCCCTCCATTTTACTCCAGGGAGTTAAAAGAAAACCCAGATGTAGCACAAATTCACTGAAGAACTACTATACTACCTCTGCTAAAATGTAATGGTAAGGATGCAGTAATGTGTACCTTTTAATAATTAGATACAATTTTTTTCATAAAGAAATTACTTATTTTTGTTATTTCCAACTTTTAAATTAAAACTCAGCAATTTTGAATTTTTTAAACAGAGGGAATCAGCTTGAAGGAATGTTTCTAATTGAAATCTTTCATTAATTCCTAATTAAATATATTTCTCCATACTTAAATCAGATAGACATCCGAATAAGAATGAAGAAAAACACAAATATTTTCCAAGGAAATGCTGTATGCAGCTCAAGAAAAAAATAATGCTTAGTTCTGCTCTTCCTTCATTTTTCCTCCTTCAATACATATGCTTCCAGGCAACTGCTTCTAAATGCCCTGATGTACAATTCACCCTCATATCCATCAGACGTTAAAAATAACACAAGGAGATACTGGGTACTTCAGAAGCAGCTCTTCTGTCTCAACTTACTAATATACTTAGAGAGAAAGATCTTAGATTGAAGTAGAAGAAAGTACTATTACAAATGTATGTCAAAATTTTAAAAACAGTTCTTTAGATGGGTTGATCAAAAGGTGCTGATGTGTACACCTAATTATTATTACTTTTAAATAGGAAAATAAGGAAAATAAAAGAGGGAAAGGAAGTTCCAGGTCATCTGCAATACTAGAATTTTTTTTTACCACTATAGCTTTTCTTAATAAAAGCAGAATAAGGGCAAGTTGCATTCAGTAGCAAAGAAGATTAAAATACAAACCTTTCTTTCACATATTTCCATCTTGCTTTTGACACAACAGATCAAACAAACTACATCAACACTAGTTACCCAACAAACCAAAAGAATGAAAGAACATTATAAAAAAAACATTTTATATTTAGAGAGGAGCAGAACATATTGGTGGAGTAAAGGAGAAACATTTTTTGCAGTATAAAATTAACAGGTTTGTATTATAAAGATGAATAAGAAGTACAGACAATTCCAGCATGAGTCTCATCTCTCAGCTTCTTTGTTTCTCTGTGTTGTCTAGCTTTTTCTTCCCTTAAAGAACTTTGATCTTCTACTTAAAATTCATTGTATGGATTTTACAACTCAAAGTAATTTGTTACTGCTGCACCCTCCCCTCCATACCATAGAGACAGACAGACAGGTGTAGAGGCAGGAACCAGACAGTGCTGACCAGGCCACCCTACAGGGCTGAAGCCTCTGCCTCTGCAAAACCAGTTCTACAGGAAAATATAATTTCAGATTTTGTTTTCTTTTTAAGGAAATTTTTCCCTAAGGAAAGGAAGAATTTCAAAATTAAATACTGCATTCATCAGGAACTGAAAGTGTAAAATTATTTTTGATTTTAATTGCAAATTACATTCTTCAGTTCCTTCATCTGTCCATGGAAGAAAACCTGTGTGTAGATTCTGTGTTTCCTAGTCTGTCCCTCTTGAAGCGTGTCCAACTTTAAAAAGATTTACAAACAGCAGAGAAAAATAGGCCAAGGAAATTACAGTTCCTATCTTCTAAGCAGGAGTACAAAGAAAAGCAGAAGCAAAGGTGGCATATTCCTGTGAGTCAAAAAGTTCAAAACACCTCTTGGCCATGACTGGCTCCTGACCAACTGACAGTTTTTGCTGTGTTTGCCAGGCAGACTCAAAACGTTTTCAGCAGTTGTAGCATTTAAAAAGTAGATTCCATGTTGCTTAAGAAAAACAAACTTGTGATACAACCCTTTCCTTACTCTGGCCAGTCCTGAAAGCCCATCTTACAGCTATCTCCATGTTCTCAGGCTATTTGTGATCAGAGCTGATCAGAATCAACCTCCCCACACTCATTTTCCCTGCATCACAATTTTTAATCAATTTATTTGTAGATTTCTAATGTGTCTTTATTTAGTGGCTCCCACACAGCCAGATGACACATCACTCACAGCTTCCAACAGAAGTCCGAAAAGGAAGGGGATTGAAGTCCCCCAAATACACCCATGTTCCACAGCACCACTACAGAGTACAGGAAACACTGACAGTGCAGTGTTGGATACTGCTGAGTGATGAGCGTTTTTCAAATTTTGGCATACATGGATAGGCAACAAAAGTTTAACAAGGTTGGGGAAGCACAGCAGCAGTCACTACTTAGACATGAGTTAACAGATAATTCTGCTATTTCCTGTGTTAGGCAGAATGCATGAATGTGTCCTGTAATTGAGCAATAGTTAATATGCACCATCTCTTATTTAAATTTGAATCTTTTCAAAGCTCCTTGAAATGCAACCAGAGGTTCAAGTCAATATGTCTTCTGGATATTTTTTTAAATAGCTGACACAGATGTGCCAGCAGTAGCAACAGCAAGCATTGAAATAGTAGCATGGAAGGAGATACAGGAAAGAAAGCAGAAATGCTGCAAAAGATGAAAACACAACAGTAATGGAAGCTTTCTGTTACCTCCATGGAAACTAGATAACGTCACATCCAGAGGCATGGCAAAGTCTGCATCCAAGGAGACCACTAGCAGCAGCTTCACTGAGCAGCTAGGCAGGAAACCCACAAACAGAAAAGCAAGAGCTCACTTAGCCCCAGCAGCATATAGTACATGAGTAAACTTCATCAGCAATGAGCAGCCCTGCAAGACAGACTGCAGCATACTCAAATGCAACATCCACGTAGGAACAGCAAGAATGTAGATCAGTGAAAAGCAAGAACCCTGCCAACAAGCCTAAAGAACCATGAGATGGTAATAGCTTGTAAGAAACATTCAGAGATAATGCCAGAACAAAACCAGAACAATTCCTTTGAATGCATACTCCTACTGAAGGCAAGTTTTCATTCCAGGACACCTGTTCTGAGAATGCCACAGAAGCATCATTAGACTAGAGAAGATACCAATGAATTCAGCAGCTAAATACTGTCAGGATAAGTGGTTAACTTCCTAAAATTCTAAATGGCTTCAAGGATTGGATTGAATAGCCACAGCCATGGAAACATCAGCTCAATGTCATATTATTTAAACAAACAAACAAACAAAAACAAACAAACAAAAAAACCCAAGCAACCCAAAAAAACCCAAAAAACAAAAAATGCTGTCAGGAGTAAAGCAAACTACAAAGAACAAGTCATTATAGCATTCTTTAAATACCAGGTGGGATTTCCACATTTATTGTAACCTACACTGTTGTTAAACTCAGTACAGAAAGAGCCAAAAAAAAAAAACCCACCACAACTGGAGAAGATCTTACTGGTTCAGCTGTGAAGGTTCCACACCAGAAAGATGAAGTAAGCCAGGACTATTCAAGATGGAAAAAGAAGCAACTGAGAGGGGATACAAAAATGGTCTATATATTCGTGTGACACACAAAGTGGTAGGGTACAAACATTCACTTCTTATCCAAGGAGCTAGGTGGCAGCAAAGGAACCCAAGGAAGCAGGGCAAAACCAGTGGAGGCGGCCTTGAAAAAGGGGGAAGCTGTGACACCTTCATTCTGAAATATACCCACATGCAAAAGCTAACATAAATTTAAACAGACACTAGTCAAACTAACGGAAGAAAACCGCCCTAGAATAACTATTAACTCTAAAGACCCTTGGTTTGTCCAGAAGCCTGGGATGAAAAAGAGCTAGAGACTGGGAGAGCAGGCAGGGACTGCAGGCACTGCATTCCAGATCACCCCTTACATGCATCTCCAGGCACCTACCATGACCACAGGCACAAATACTGTGTTGATCTTTCAAACCACTGCTCTGAACTGATCGATTTTTACATAACAGTCATTAAATTAGAGTGGAGTGGTGGCAGCTGCTGCTTTACAGACTTAGCTGTGTGACCTCTGAAAAGGATAAGAACAAACAAACAAAAGTCTTAAAAGCATCAGAGCCTCATCTGTCTGCTCTGATATGTTTTGCATCAGAGGCTTCGTTAGCAAAGTAGTATTAAGAAAGACTGCCCTACATAACCTGCTCCATCAGAGTATTACAACAAAGTAATAGGTCCCTCCTTGGTTCTCAACAAGAACGCCAACAGGGCTAACCAAGTATTGAAAAGAGGTGCAGATAAAAACAACCCAAAAATCAATTCTCACTTACTCAGGATTCCTCACATAATCATGTTGTATCTTCATTGTAACTAGAAATTTAGACGCAGTGGTACAAGTCTGACTTCATCCAAATCATATTAACTATATGAAACCTCATGACCGCTAAGATGTTTAGGTGCAAAAGGAGGTTGCATTTGCAATCCCTCTGATGCTCCAGCAGTGCCCTTCACACAACATTTAAAGCTGAGTGGGAAGAGGGAGGTCCGTTCAAAGTGATGGTAAGAGAAGACAGATTCACCAACCTAGAGAGAAGAGAAGTAATTCATAGAGAATACCTCAAACGGAAAGGACGATCAGACTGGCAAAGAACCTTGTATGATTTGGTAGGTAAGTACCAAATACTTTTAAAACTCAATTGTCTCTGAAAAACCAGGGAGAAGGTGGAACAGAGGAACAGCGATAATGTTGGAAGAATCTGGGAAGAAGAAACTGAAAACTGTGCTGAAAACAGGTTCAACCAAATAAAGCAGATTTTAAGTACAAGTGAAGGAGGTTCAGCATCACTACACTTCAGATACTTAAACCAACTGGCAGTTTAGATGACAATTGACTAAGAAGTATTTGTTGAATTTTACAGTCACAAAAAGTCACAATGTTTGGTGTGGGGGTTTTTTTGTTTGTTTGGAGTTTTTTTAATTGTTTGGGTTTTTTTAATTAGTTAAAAGCTCACTCAACACACTTTGCCATACTTTTAAAAAAGTAAAATAAAAAAAAAGTAAAAGAAAAATAACTTCCTTCTTATACAGAGAAGGTGACCTAAGTCAATGCAACCCAGCTGGCTGGATTTTTACTGATGATATGCTTTGCTTTGAATGACATCTTCCTGCAGGTTTTGTAACCCAGGATTGCCAGATTATTCTGCTTCCAAATCAGCATTTCTTATATTTGAGTTTCACTGTCTAAAATCAATGGAAAAGTGACAAACCAGAAATATTTTCCCACCATGAATGAGTATTTTGAGTTTTGGAAGCATTTCTTCTCCTATTTAAACCAGACTGATGTGTCCTTTCTTCCCAGCAAGGTTGGGAGGTGTGCAACGGAGGTAACAGCATTTCTTTGTAAACGTCCTTGCAGCTAGCGTCAGGTGCAAATCCATCAGGAACTCAATAATCAATAATCAATAATCAATACTTACAAAAATCTGGCACTGTGGAGCACACAGGAAAATACATACCTGCCAAATGACCTGGGCCACAAGAACTGCATGTGTCGCTTAGTTTTCATTCCTCCTCTCTTTCACAATTCAATTGCCTAAATTTTTTTAAGCTGCATGAAAGGAAATGCTGGAAATCCTATCTGCTTTTTAGGCAAGGGAGATTGAAAACTGAACACAAACATATTTTTCTATGGAAATTATTAAATGTCCAGATATAATCAATTTTTTTCTGCATATCGTCTTGAAACCATTTCATCCTACCATAGCAAAGGTGTAATTTTTGTTCCACTTACAAATATGCAGGAAATTTTGACGATGAACATTTGTTTGATTTACATTTAGTGGGGATTTATACCACCCTTATGTATAGAGTGCACACTAATTTACACATTAACACACAGTGATTAGGAAAAAAAGCAACGGAAAAGCTGACTATCTTTTTTCTTAGTCTCATGTTTTGCTGCTGGAAAAATAGCCCAGTCTGCTTTAGGCCTGTGAATGCTCTGTCTAATCAATCGAAGAAACTATAAAGATACTGGAGTTGACCAGCAACCAACAGAGATTTCTTGAGGCCTCTTGCCTATAACAACAGAAAATAAGTTTAATATTCCAGGAATGACCTGTGTCAAGTTTGCAACCAGCACGTACCCAGTACCTTGCCAGTCTCAGATTTAACTAGGATACCATTAATCATGTGCTTTAATATATTTTTTAAATATTTTCATTACTTTTCTAGTAGGAATACAAAAATCATATACATCTATGGAGGGAAAAGATTTAAGACATTACACGGTCAGTGGTGTAGAAACCTGAACAATAATGTAGGGATAGCAGGGATCCATCTCTTCCTATATGACCTTTTAAGCATTCCAGTTTCAGGAAGTGCCCTAATCATAGCCCTTACACTACTGTAGAAGTAGAAAAGCAAGATTAGAAAGAATGTATACATCCTAGCATTACAGTTTGGTCTAAAACATGCTGGAATATCTACCATAAAAACAGTAACCATCAATTAGATTTACCACAAATGTCGAACGTATGTTTAAGCCAAACCAAATCCTATCTTAATAGTATGAAAACTTGGGATAAACCAGCCCAATGTTCTATAAAACTCAATACACATGACATGTGATGCTGTCTGAAGGAGCTCTGTAAAGGAAGAACTACCCTTGATAGAAAGTTAACTGAAAGTAGAGTGAATTCCCTCAGTCCCAACTTTAAAGTCTCTCTCCACTGAGTGAGTTGAACAATCCCTGTGTTTTCTCAGACAGAATGTGTGTGTTCTGGGTCCCTGGGGTTTGCACCTTACAGCCCTGCAGGGCAGCAGCTGCTGGTCAAGCACACAAAGCATTGTCACTGTACAACACACGGGTGCCATTACGCCCACTGAATCACGCACAATCACAAGGCCGAGCACTGCCAAATTTTACCTGTGCTTTTATTATCTGCCAAGTTGGATTCTCTCTGTGTAAAAGTCAACTCATCTGTCAACGCGTTACTTCAGTAATAGCATAAAACTATTGCAAAAGTGGCTGACAAAATACATAAACACATTTGTGATGGAAGATGCAAGTCATCAGCATTAGCTGCTCATTTTTCTCCCTTTCGGAAGCATTAGGTATATTTGGTTTCCCTATCATTCCCACTGCAAACCAAGTATATCCTTCCTCAGTGCCAGATCCAGCATTCCTTACAGCCTTTCAGGATTAAGTCACTTTTATTCTTTATCCCACACAGGAAAAATAAACCCAAAAATTAGTACAGCAAGCCAAGCAATCAATTGTTTAGATAAAACTTTACAAATGATGCAGAAGAGAAATGAAGTCCAAAATAAATTCCAATGATGCATTAAAATTATGTTTAAAAGTTCTGATAATTGCACATTGATATGTAGAAAACGTTTTTCCTAGATACTCTTCCAACTCTATCTTGGCAAATGATGTGAAATCCTGATTCAGGATTCTCCTTTCCAAAGTCCCACAGACTGAGACCTGGATTTGTGTATCATTTCCCCAAGATAACAAGTGAGCTAACAGTTCAATGGTATTAAACAGGGGACTGACAACTTATTAATTATACCTCTCAAAAAAAGTCTTACTGATTTTATACCATTTTATTCAAACTATTTTTCAACCTTGGCACATGCAAGCATTCAAGGTTTCAAGCTTCTTACATCCATTAGAGCGTTAAAGCTCTGTTTATTTCTTCCAAATGAAAGCTTCACTTATGAGTAATGATTTGATCCTAGTGACAAGAATTTTATGAAAATTACTTCTGTGAGATTAAAATTAAGACTGCCAAATGGCTTTTGGTAATGTCTATCCACCCTTTGCACTCTAATACAGAGAGAGTTGTCTAAATGTCAAGCTGCTACATGTCAGACAGTCAGCATGGGCAGCAGGATGGACTTTGAGCCATAGGAAATGCTGCCCCCAACACTTCCAAACACCTGGGTAGCTTTTGATCCCTTTCTTCTTTCTCTGTCCAGGTATGGAACACCCCTGTCTCCTGGCTGCATTCCTTATAAGAAAGCAAGGATTATTTCTGAAATCAAGGGCATGGGACTGTGATAACATGGTCACATCTGCCTTTTCTATGGGAGTCATCACATTAGGAATTTTGACTTTGGCTTCAGTATCACAGATGCTTTTCTCTGTTTACACTTGGAAATAATTACAACCTCACAACTCTAACTACAAGACTGCTTCAACTGCACACAAATAAATGATGTTAACACAGGATTCTATGTTAACATAGTAATTTTCAAGGGTCATTAATGGGATTATCAGAGTACAAGCCATGTCTTGCAGCTTAGCACTTATGGTTTATCATTAAAAGGCTGCAATCACTACCAATAAATGAAAAACAAAACAAAACAAAGCAAAACAAAACAGAATGCCTCAAGCACATTCTGAAGGACCACAAGCTGCTGCTAATAATACCTATATTCAAATACTTGACAAAATGTTTCTCTATTACTATCCTGAAAGTCTTGTGTCAGAAACAAAACTAAACTACATTCTGTGTGAATAGCATTTGCCAGCTGGAGCCCCCAAGAGCAGGCTGCCCAGGAGATGCTGAAACTGATGTACTGCTATAATAAATGAACCTATGTGGGAGCTTGGTGGCTGGAAGAGGCATCTGCTTCAGCTGAGACAGAGCAATGAAGGTACTGAGCAGTGTGGATTCAGAGCTCTGAAAACGTGATCATTAGGTACGTGTACCATAAGCACTGCTCACCCATGTTTATCAGCCTAAGTTACCAAACAATTAGATGGGCTGACTTCAAAACGAATACATAAACAGGTTTTTGTTTCTCTCTTACTTGAAGGGGAGAGGCTGCTGCCGTTTGCCACCACCACACTGAGCAACCTGCTCAGAAATGGGAAAGAAAAGAGCCTGGGACGCATTGGGCATAAGGCATGAGAACAGCTCAAACTGATAGCTGACCTTTGTCTGCTGTGGGTGAGTGGTAACATCCTCACTGCCACAACTGCCTGAACCACAAGCACATTGCTCACCTCCACACAAAGCCTGTGCTGCCAGACTTGATTCCTGCTAAATGCAGGAAGATCAGTTCAGAATGTTGAAAATGAAATGAAGCATTCTTGTGCAGATAAAATTTGATGCAAAGTATCTGGATAAAGAGAGAAAGAAATACTTTTTTCCTCATAAAAGCGCTGTGCCTAACTTTTCAAAACTGCCACTGATCTAACAGGGATTACCAGGCTCAACATATTTGTTGCCATATGCTCAGTGAATCACTGATCTCTTTAAAAAAGCAAAAGGCCCACTGGAAGCAGGAAAGGAAAGGAAGATGAAGTATACTTGTAAATAATTTTTCTCTGTCCAATCATATCCAAACCCTTTATTTTTGTTCACGAAACTGATTCCTGATTTAATAATGACTGTCTCTTGCTAGGAAAACAAAACAGTGTCTTATAGCAATAATGCTATTGTCAATGAAATTACCAACAGATGTAAAAAAAAAAAAAAATAATACTGTCTATCCAAGGGTGTTTGCACCTGATTACTGAAAAGACTAACACTGTATAAAAAGCAAGATTAACACTATACAGCAATTATAGGATGGTCGAATCCCTAACATTACCTATAAGCTTTCAAGCCTCACATACAAAAGAAGGTGTGTAAAACCGCCTTCTTTAGCAGAATATGAAGAGCTTTACAAATCCCACACCATTACCTAGGCAGACACTTCACTATAAAAGATTGAGGCTCTGCTATCAACTAACAACTCAGCTGTCTGAAGGGCCTGTGGAAGCTGACAGTAGGACCTTCTGCCAGCCCAGTAGTGGAGCTGTTGCCTTTTCTCAAGAAGATCGTGAGGCTCATAAGCCTGACATACTGCTGACCCAGGAGTTCTCTGCTGCTTATAAGGCACCAAGCACAAAAGCAGCTCCATAAATCACAGCCTGCCCATTAATTCAAAGAGAGTATCCTAGCATTTAAATGTTTTATCAGTATAAGCACCAAGATGTTGCTTACCATTAATGCCTTGTCAAGCATCCCATTCTGATTTCATTTAAGACTACACACTGGCTTCTAAACACTTTACAGTGCATTTCCTGATTTAAGTCTTAAAGGTTATTTGACAGACCTGCATAAAAATTCTAAAAATGATCCTTCCCCCCCCCAGCAGAAGTGTTTTGAGAGGACTTAATATCATGTAACTAAAAAAGTGCATTAACTGAGTAACTATCATTGCCTGTATTCCTGGTATATGTGTATCCATTAAAGCATCCACACTCCTCTGGCTGAGACAAAAAAGTCTAAGATGATATTTAGAAAAACATTTCCTGGAAGGTACAAGTTCATATGGCCAAAAGCAAAGGGCTCTTGTCTAAATATTTAATAAATACTAAACTACAAAAACGAAACTTCATTAACCATAGCTTTTCCATTGATTTGATACAGGAGATTACTAAATACATATTTTCAGATTTAGAGTACCAAATGCTGAATCATTCACAAAATTGGCAGAAATTTACAGGCTAAATTTATAATTTGCATCACAGATATTATAATGATTTTGCATCAAATAAAGTAAGGGCTGATTTAGGTCAGAACATATATGGATTTCTCTCATTATTTCCTTTTAAACGCAGCATATTCGTCTCCCAGTTTTCCCCAATGTACTATTAAAAACAGAAAAAAATCTAAATTGATTTTTAATCCTAAATAGTTCTCATCTTTGGTGTGAGATCAGTACAGCTCACCTATTCCCCTAAGTGGAAGAAGGGGAAAACAAACATTCACCACTTAGAGAAATTACACTCTTCAGCATTAAATATTTACTAATGGTATTGTAAGAGGCTAGAAAGATGAATTGTAGTGGGAGGTATTTTTTATCACTGACCAGACAATGAAATATTTTCACTTACATATCCAATACTTGACATTAGATATCTGTGTTTCAAGTAAAAAAAAAAAAAAAAAAAGCATCCACTTTTTTTTTTAATACAGTTTTTTTAGCTTTTTTTTTCTTCTTGTCCATTTTCTTTTCCTTTGTTCTGCCTCTTTGTTTTGGAGTTTCTCCTTTCTAGCTTTACTGGGCAGTGTCCCTTGCCTCCTCATTTGCATCAGTCTCTGCCTGTGCAGGACACTGTACCATTCCAGCTGCAGAAAATCAAGGTGGCCAATATCTACTGCACACTATTCATCCATGGATTCACCACCTCAAGCACACAATTTGATGAGGCTGGTCAAGCACTATTTACACTTGGAGATCCTGCAGTGGCTATTATCAACCACTTGGTTTTCTTTCCCATGCCCAGAAACACTTGGAGAAGACTGAACTTGGCTCTCATCCCAGACCTGTGCACGCAGTGCGCCTTCCCACGTCCAAAGAGGAGTTCCAGACATGGGAGCCTATTCTTCACAGGAAGGACAAACTCTCACCTTCCCTGTCTGTCTTTACTGAGAACTCTCTACCCACCCAGCACCAAACAGGAGCCAACCTCATAATTTATTCTGAGGACATAATAGTTCTGCCTTCATTGGCAAACTTGACTGTTGAACAAGAAAGCAGTACCAATCCTATACCTCACATGGGCAGAAGCAACTGAGTTCTTGACTCTGTTTGCTACTTTCTTGCTAGCATAGACTGCACATCTAAGCTTGAGAGCGCTACCATTATGTTTATAATTTAGGAAACCTGAGTGTTGGCGATGCTACACAAAGCTTAGTACAGCATCTTCACTCTTCAGGTTTGGTGACTGAATCAGAAACCAAAATAAACCTCAAAGCTGAACGAACCCTATAATATCTTCATTCCTTGTTGTTTCTGTAACAAGCATGACTTGCTGCACTTTTTTTTTTTTTTTGGCTGTTTCACCAGGGACACCCACTAAGAGACACTAAGCTCACTTGGTTGATGAGCCCCTAAGTTAAAACACTGTCACTGATTTATGAAGCAGCAGGCCATGCAAGAGTGAGACTGTCCCCTTGTGAATTTTCTCTTAAGCCATGGAAAAATATAATTATATGGAATATATGTTAGTAGGAAACTGGTATGATGTTTCAATTACTGCTTTTCCTATGCCTTGCTACCATAGCACATCATCACGTTAAAATTTCAGCATGAGAATCAAAGTCACTTGACAAGTTTTCTTTCTGAATTCCAATTATGCAATTATAATCTTTGTATAACTGTTTTAGCAATCACAGCAGATATTTGCAATATGCACTCCAGGGTATCACAAAGAAAAATTTCTAACGCTGTAGGAAGCAGAGAACACCTTTCCTCTCTAGAATGAAAACACAGGCATCTGTGTTAAGGCCATTTTGCGTGGTGTGTGCAGGAGATGCCTATAGTGAAAACAACACAACAGCTTTGTGTCTCATTACAGCCAGTCACTCACCTAAGATTAAAGAGAACTGGCTATTGCTCTTAGACATCTCCAGATTTTGGTACTTTCATTAGTGGTCAAAACAAACTTGGAACTACAGGAAGGCAAAACCTTATACTTTAAAATGTGCCTTGAAGCTGCTTTGAGCATCCCATGGAATAACACACTGAGCTCAGTAAGGAAAAAGGAAAATTGTGACTATGCTGCTTATGAAACTCAGCTGCTGACCTCCTTTACATGACAGGCAAACAACTACTTTTTGCACAGTTGAAAATAATTGTTGACATAGCAATTAAATTTTACCTGTGTGTTACACAAACATAACCTCCAGCACAGCAGATAATCAGACCTTAGCAACAGTCAACAGATAATCACGTAGCACTAGAATGAGGAAAGCTGTAGCTAGAAACCAAGGCAGCAACAAGCAATTTTTAAATTAAGAGACATTACTAAAAGAATACTCATCTTTGTTTACATCAGCTCCATGATGAGAAATGCAAAATCAGCTAAAAATTCTTTTCTAGAATTTCTTTTCAAACCAAATGTAACTACAGGATGCATATAACTAAAAGGCAGCACTTAATTCAAATTGCTTTAAAATATTTTATCTTGGTACCAGAGATCAGCAGCAGACTAGCACAAAGCTGATTCTCACAGACATATTTTCCAGAACCTTAGCAATTCACAGGTAACCTGGTCCAGTCAGTAATGTGCACATGATCCTCAAGCCTGTATGTGCTCTATTGAGAGAGCCTGTAGAAGTATTATTTTACACATACCACTAGATTGCATGGAGATATTCTTAAAAGTTTAGTGAAAGATATGATCATTATCTAAATAGACAATTACACACCCTTCAATTGATTCTAAATGTTAAACGTCACAAATTAACAGCTCTAGAAAATTCCAACCACTGAAACTATTTATTTAGCCAATGGACATTTGAACTAATAATTCTGTAGCATCCTAATTTCACGTATAACCAAAACAAATAAGCATTAGAGAAGACTGGAGGCAAGTGTCAGTTAATTGCCATTTTAAGAAGAGAAAAATTACCACAAGCAACCAGACAAAAATCAAAACCATGTTCAGATGTACACTGGCATTAGAAGTCATGCTAATACAGTTCTGTTACATTCTGAAGCCAAGACAGATTCTGAGGAACAAGCTGATAAAGGTATAAAAAGTAGTATTATACTTATTTTCATGGATTTCAAAAGCCAGAATATCACCATAGACAATTAGGGGCAAGCAGAGGATAAAGATGCAATATATATGCCCAAGACTTACAGCTACAGCAGAAAAATTATGTGTAAATTATCACAGTGGAGCTCAGTAAGTTCCCACTCTGGAGCTTTTCCTTAAACTGGGTGGGAGTCAGAGGAACTTTCAGAAATGAGAGGCAGAGAAAGAGGCTTAACAACAAGCCATAACATTCACAGAAGAATCACCTGAAAGAGGTGTAATTCTAAAAGCAGTTCTGAAACTGAGAAATATCTTTTCTTCTTGTTTTTTGTGCTTCCTCAGGATAAGCTTCACATGTTAATCTATCCAGCTGCTTTCAGTTTTTTATAACTAGAGTATAATGTCTCCAGAAAGAAGGAGCAAGACTGATTTCAGCAGAAAACAAACAAAAGCAACAAATGCAAAGACAGAAACAGCTTCAATCAGAAAAGATGATGTACTCCTAAAAATCTTATCTATTTATTTGGGATTAATGTGAATCAGGGTAAGAGATATCTCTTATCAGGATAAGAGACTTCTAATATGGTGCAAACTTGCTAGTATGGCTTCGATAGAGGTTCAGTTTTACCTCAACCTAAAAGATTTGCAGTTGCCAAACTAGCTATTATTCAGGGTGACCTTGGTGTTAGTGTATTTTAATTTCTAAAAAAACTTTATACAAGATCCTTCAAAGACACTTACAAAGAATAAGTAGTCACAGGATAAAAGGAAAGCTCTCTGTGTGCACTAGTAATATTAGAAAAAAACAAGGCACAGAAGATGGGACTAAATGGGCACTTTTCACATCCACGAGAAGTTTGCAGCATGATTCCAAAGGCCCTGGTGCCCGTCAATGTATAAAATGAAATGAAGAGAGTACATGAGGCAAAAGAGTTTGCAGATGATTCAATTTTTTCCAATACTGTCAAAACAAGTTCACTGCAAAGGGCAGCAGGAAGCCTCCTTGTTCAAAGTGACTAAGGACAAAGCTTCTATCCAAGTGGAGAAATGCCATGTACCATACATCAAATGACAAGACAATGAAAAGAAAGCTCAGAAACATGGAACACTGTCTGGACAAGGGCAGAGACACCTATGGACTTCCAGCTAGGAAAAGAATTAAAGAGTGGGCATATTGAAATTGTATGAAATAGTAAAACAATGACAAGAAAGAAAAAATTTACTGCTTCTCACATGCCAAAAGAAACTCCCAGGAAGTGCACTGGAAAACGATACACTTTTTGATATAGCAAATAGTAGTATAGGACTTCTTGTCAGAAGAGCTTGTGAGGGTTAAAATTAAAAAAGTAACACTTATTCTGAAAACCAGGAATGCAAACATTTGTGGGGAAACAAGTATACCAATGATAATTAAAAAACCAAACCAATGAAACTTGCAGCTATTATTTGTGAATAGGGAATATCTTCAGCATCGTGTTTGTGGATGCCAGTGAAGCTTGCATGGGGCTCCCTTGCCCCAATCCTGACATACTAAACATATGACACTTAGCTCACTGGACCTGAACAATCTCTGGCCTGACCAGTTGGACAATGCCTAGATTTCTGTTTGCTCAATAAGGCCTTAACCACACAAGTAATTCCTGATAACTATACTTTAACAGAATCAATTCAGCAAACCAAGATGAAGTTCAAATCACTTGCTGATTACTGCATGCTTTGAAACATAATTGAGGTTAAAACTTCACAGTCAGCACTTTAAAAATATTTTGTAAGTTTAGGTAAATGTATTTGAATGCTTCACCTTTGAGTCAGCTGTTCTTGAAATTCCTTAGTAGTTTTATTAACAAACCAAAATACACCAAGACTTAACCAAGGCAACATATTTTCTGCTTATATTTTGTTTATAACACAAAGCAAGGACAAATTTCTCTAAGATTTTTTTTTAAAGTATTCCACAGTGTTTTACAAGCAGAAGAAATCCATAGCAGAACCTCACCTTCAAAAATGGATATTTCCATAATGGGATGAGTTATCCTAGATACTGCAGAATGGAATAAAACACAGATTCTAGGTTGAACTGTGAACCAAAGGAGTCTCACTTTCCAGTTGAAAGTCACATGGAGCAGATGTTGTTACACCTCACAAGCGCACATAAATCTCAAGATGTGGGGGAAAAATGAGAATTAATGATTTTTCTATCGGTTTTATTATAGCACCATTCTGGTCTCTTGGATCTGAGGTGCAAACCTATCCATCATCACTGTGGCTTAAAATTCTAAATTATACATGAAAGCTCCAAGCAGCTAAAGATAAAAAGGGAAGTAAAGATGATATTCAGATGGCAAAACACTCCCCATGCCACAGCTGAAAAAGAAGACAGATCAAATGCATACAAGGAAGACAGTTGTAGGATTTCTAAGGAAACTACAGACTCACAGAGCTTAGTGTGCAGGATGTATTTTAGCATATTAGCAAACTGCTACAGACATATTTTAATCAAGAACATGGCAACTTAAAGGGAAGATGTGAAGGAGCAAAAATGAAGGGCTTAGTACATGTTTATAAGGAAATCAATCTTTCCCAGTACACAGGCAGGAGGAACTTGTTTTATAACTTCAAAACAGGAGATGAAGCCTTGTATCATACTCTAAGTGGATGATGGATTGCACCCTCAGCTTTCAGGATGAGTTTTGCAACTGGTAAAAAAAATCTTCTGCATCACTCATGTCCAGGAATTCTATCTCCCTGTTACAGCAAATTGCCACATGTGAAGCAAAAGATTTTGAAATCGACCTTTGCATCAGAATCCTGGATTGACACCAGAAAGCAAAACTGTGTTCTTCAACCCTAGAAAAATGAATTATGCAATAATAAAAACAGAAATCTCGTTCCAAACCAGCATTTCTCAATGTAAACTTAAATAAAATGTTGAATTAGGATTAATACCCACACATAATCTGGCCTAAGGATATTGCAGACTCAGCACCCAAGTATTGTTTGTTCTTTTGATTTGGTAACACAGACTTGAAATCCTGAAACAATACTACTTAAAACCAGGTGCCCTTTAAACAAGTAGGTTATTAGCCTCCAAAACAATGATTTAAAAGTATCTTTAGATATTTGCCTTTTTAATCTGTACCTGAAGGATATTCTCACATACAGAATCAAAGCTGAACACAGTTTATTATGCCTTCCGACAGCTTGCAAAACTCAAGGATAGAGCTCTCTTTGGTTTTGTAATTAAATCTAGAAGACATACCCTTTCTTTCTGGAGTCTCCATTCCCAGCTCCAATTTCAAACCATTTACCTTGATGTTTATTAAAATCTCAACATGTCCAAAGTATTGAATTACTCAACATTCAGCAGCTGCTTGACCTCTCTTATTTAATCTCCTCCATAGGTGAATACCCAAACTGAATTAATTGTTTACTAAATACATGACTCAGGGAGGAAATCTATGCCAGTTCTGAGCTTTGTGCTACAAAGGATGTTGATGGGGATGAGCAAATAAGGAATTCAGTTTTCTTTACACAAAGAAGTTTTTCTGTAAAAGATATAAAACCATGCGTTACATTCATGGCAGAATAAGCAGAAGGGAAAAATACTTCTGGAAAGTGTAACAGCTTCTCTTAGAACACATTTAACTGTCATACCTGTATGGTTTGTTATTTTGATATATTAGCACCCTTCAGACAGAAATACCTATAACTTGAATATCAGACCTTCCAGAATATATCAGCAGCTTTATTACACTGCTTCTATTAAAATGGCTCAGGCCAAGTCCTAGCATTTTATACGATTATTCATCCAACTCAGTCTTAAGAGCTCTGCTACACTTTTCTTTTAAACCTTTAAAATTAATAAATACCATTTCTGCATCTCATTTTTTACATACTTCATTTATTACTTCATGCACTTTATCTGTTCTTATTTTTTCACTTTCAACATTATAAACTGAAATATATTACTCTACTGACTCACCTTTTTTTTCCCCCACACTTACGCTTGCCTCAAGTGAGAATACATACAGAGTCATCCATACCCTTAACCATTCCTCAACTGCCTTTAAAAAGGAACCAGTATCTACATAACAAAATAGACAGAAAGGGAGCTCCTATTACAGCAGCAAACCAAAATCACAGACCACTGTGGCATCTTGCAACAAGGTACATGCTGCCACATACTAGATCCTCTTTCCTCTGCAGAAACCAACAGCTATGCTCTAAGAAAAGCTGTGGTACTGCACAATTTCATACTCTCAGACCAGATCACTCTTCAGGCCTCTGGTTTGCGAGCATTTAATACTCACGAGCATGAAAACCATACTTGCAGTTGTTAGCCAAGTTAACATGTTGAGTGCCTTGCTCTAAATCAAATTAAAAGCTAGCTTGAGCTCATAACACTGACACAGAAGTCATAGCAAAAGCATAGAACAGAAAATAGTACAAGACATAAAAACAAAGTGTATACACACTAACTAAATCAAGGTTAACTGAATATGGATTTTAAAAAAGCATCCATTTGGTACCCAGGGTCCTAAAATTCTTGAACAAAATTCCCAGGTCCAGTCAGAGATCTGCTGAACTCTTCAGTGTTCCGGTTGCAGCCCATTTTCTATTAACTCCATCTAAATTAACGAAGCAATTGGTTTTACCTGACATTTAACTTTCCAAGAAGTCACATGCCACATGAATTCTGAAATAAGATCACGAACAGAAAAAAAATCAAGAAAACAAGTACGGAAAAATGTGGGCAACGAAAAAAACCCTTGGAATTATTATGCAGAAGTACACATACTAAAATGTTTATACTAGGAAAGGTAAAATGAAAGATGTTGACAATTTTAGTAAAATAGACAATTCACAGAATGGGGAACTATTTGGAAGCATCAACTGTATCAGAGCATCTTTATAATTCAAATCTCAGCTCAGGCCTAGCACTGTGAACAATATTATCCAAACTGAATAAAAGGATTTCTTCACCTCAAAATGTAAATTAAAAAAAAATAAATAATAATAATAATAATAATAATAAAATAAAAAGTAAAAAAATAAAAAAAAAAATGAGAGAGAGAGAAAGAGAACATTTATGTCCTATGTCCTATTTTTCTAGCTATTTATTATTTGTTGAACTTCATCCTCCCAACATCAAGCTGTTGGGTAGATGAGCAAGCACAGGCACTGAGAAAAATCCAGCTGTCTTCACAAGTTTCTTAAACTGTGGGGAACCTGGTACAGGCCTAGCAAGGTTTTTGTTCCTCTCAGCTCATTCTGTCCCATGAATTCTCTAAATGCAGATCCTTTCTCTCACTCTCCCCATGTCTGGACAATAAAATATTTAAAGGCAAGGCAATATTCAAGGCAAAGCCAGTCACAAACTTGAAAGAAGCTAGGACTATTAAATGTCAAGTTGAACAAACACATCTGTATTATTTAAGTCACTCCTTGAACTGCATTGATAAGTCTGTCAAAATGGTGCAGAAATAATAGAACACATTAAATTTCATATGCTTCCATTCAGAGGAAGCAGTAATTTAATGTACAGGGCATAAGCAAATGAATAAACTGAGACTAAATCCCCACGTATCACGCTAGCAATTTACTTTAGCATAAATCAGCACAACAGCAGCTCTGTGTTTCATATACTACTACATTATTGAAAGGAAAGCAATAACCCAGGGAATGAGATTTCAATATTGTAAACTGGGCTAATGTAGAGGGGTCAACAGTTCTCTGCAGCAGCGATCACCAAAGAGATGCAAACCAGTTTCCTTTCCTCTCAGACTGTATCAAAGGAAGGACTTCTGCAAAACCAGTTCTCTACCCACAGTCATGACACCACAAGAGGCTCTGCAAAAACACTGGCAAAGCAATTCCCAGCATTCCTGGGGAAGGACACAGAGCACTCCTAAAGACAGACAAGAAATACAAGTACACAGAAACAAGGAGACAAAGCTGCAGTCACACACAGCAATGCCAGTACCTGCCCTTCAGCTGTCAACTTCTCCTAGAGCAGGCACAAAATGCAGCAGGGCAGAAAGAAGGAGTCATGGCAACCAGGCAGGATCCAGGCTACCAAACCTACCCCTGTCATTTACCCTGGTAAACAGTCCAGAAGACTAGCAAGGCTCTCTTGTTATTGAGGTGCAACAAGTGAGCCCCAAGATGTTACATCTACCCTATCTGCCCACAGTAACCAAAAAGCTGGACAGGAGACATGACTAAATCTAATTCCTGTACCTGTTTCCCAGCAAAACCAGCCAAACAGTAATCTACATTCCACAGACAAAATAAAATTATCATCAGTAATCTGTCTCCTCTTCTGCAGCCATGGCAAATGTATGCACACACCATGCTTCTCACATGGCAACATTATCTTAGGCTGTCTGCAAAAGACATTAGGTATCAAAGTTAAAATACTTCTTACATTCGAAGCAGTGACTAACTAGGCATATGCTAGGTTATCCCACAATGCTTAAAACAGAGCAACAGACAGGAAAGCTTTAGACTTGATAAATCCTCTGCTTTTTTCATCATAAATTACACTCCAGGACACAGGCTGTTATAATTTGCCATTACCAACAGTGAGTTTCAAGGTCGAACTTTAAGATCTAGTGGTGAATGGGCAAGAAGAAATCTTACATACTTAACTAAAATCTTCATCCCAGATAATCCAAAAAAACATTTCAGATCTGTAGAAATCTTCTGTAGCAGCTTTCTGAAGCATGTGTAAGAATAACAAGGCTAAGAATTAAGTGAGAGACAAACAAAAACCAAAGTATGCCACTTCGAGTTTTGTTTAAAAGGTAAGGAGCAGGCACAGTAGTGAAAAGCCTCCTGTGAGCTAACATAATCCAACCCAGATCTGCAGCACCAATACTATCTGAGGTTAAGGAGCACTGAAAAGTCCAAGGGTTGCCCAAATGACACTATTCATTTGTCTCAACACAGGCAGACAAGTCTTCATCAAAAGCTTGCACAAACATTTCACTGCCAGGGACCAGAACACAACATGGGCCACACCAGGCTCTGGCCTCAAACACATCATCTGTTATTTGTGACTGCACTAAATAATACGGTGGGATACATTCCCCAAGCTGAATGAATAGCAGGAAAGCTTTGCAAAGAAAACAGAGCTTTTAAGACTTGGGCTAAAAGGGATATTTAACAGCACTTCCATCTGGCTTTACTTCACTTTTCATCTAGGCTTCATTTTATCCTGAGAGCACACATGTAAGCCTTTCCACCACTTTTCTCTTCAGGCACAAAAAAATGTCCAATCCAGTATCAACTGTGGCTTAAGTCAGAAGCTGCCGTGATATAAAAAAGCCCAGAACTGAAGTGAAAAATCCACATGGAATTAAGATGAGATGAATTATTTGTTAAAGACTAAAGAACAGCATTTTTCATGGGGAAAAGGTGACATTATAGACATACCATGTGCCTTGAATCACTCAAATGATTCAACTACTTGGACATCCTTTCCACTTCTGTTAAACTATATATAGACTAGGAACACTATGGGGGCAAAAACTTTTTATATGTGGTTGGAAAGTACACATGGCATAGGCAATGCCATTTCCGTGTAAAAAAACCACATAGAACTAGTGTCCACCTGAACAGATCATATACTTGTCTGTCTTGAAGAACCAAAATCTTTGCTCTGATGCTGGCCACACAAGACCAATCAGCAAGAGGCAGAGTAAAGGAAGTTAAAACAAAGTCAAAGATGAGACAATGTGAATGAAGAACTGTCATGCAAAGATCTGAGGTGACCAAGCCAACAATAAAATTTTAACTTAACAGAAAGTGGCATGGCACCAATGTATAAGTAATCATGAAATCATTACAGAGTAAATTACTTTAGCAAATTGCCAAGTAACTATGCAAAGTCATCAATGCATGAATATGTATACTCAGTGTAAATAGGATATTAGAAATTACTAGGTTTTAATTAATTTTTTTTCTGTACATTTACTAAAATACTACTCCAGCAAAAACCCACCTCTACAAACACAGCAATTGGCAGGAATTCTTTAACATTGTGTAGCAGTATAACCATAACAAAGTTAGTATCTCTGCCAAATGAAGGCAAATAGCATTACTTCCAACTTCAGTAAACCCAGGAAGAGTTAAAAATTGCATGCCTCAGTGTTGGACCACCCACTGTTAAACAACTCCCTATTTTCTGAAAAGCTTGTATAAAAATCACATCAACACTAATATGAAGAAGGCAGCAAACAAGTCCTTAGGAATTAATTTTGATGGCAACAGATCAGGACTGATTTTGGCAGGTTTGTGACACCATGAGGACATTCCAGCAGTCCACGGCTGATGAGGGAATCATCAGGGATAAACCTCAGGGTTTATCCTCTGAGGTTAAGACTCTGCCCACTGCATGAATTGTGCTTCTTTACAAGATTGTTATTTTGCCCAAGAAATCTTCAACAGCCCTACATTAATCTGTCTCTTCCCTAAAAAGCATCAAGCCACTCTGGAACAAGATATATTAAAGCTCACTATGAGAGAATGTATTTTATTAAGGGGTTTTCTACATGCATATACCTGAAAGCCAAACACAGGGTTTTGTTTGCTTGGAGGAGGAGGAGGTAAAAAATTAAATGCTGGCTCAAGGGGTGTGTTCAGGTGCACCATCCATGATCTCTGACATGCCACAGTACAGCCTCATGGCCTGCACATCCTCACCTGCACGCATTCTGGGGACCATCCTGCAGACCCCTCCAAGGGCACTGTGTGACAGCTGTGTTCTTGTCCTGTTGCCAGGGCAATGCAGCAAGGGATGAGGATGCAGCAAGATGCGTACAGGCACAGGGGAAAGAATAACTTGTTCACAAACATGTCTTTCTTTTCTGTAGCTGCGCTTGAGTTTTGAGCCCATACAACACAGCAAGAGTTCCATGGTATTTGATACTCACATCTGGACACATCATTATTCCAATGCCAGATTATAAATTAATTTTCCAATCAACATGGCAGGAACATGACCAAGTTTTATAGTCAAATACTTTATAGGAAAATGCATATTCCAAACCTCAGTGAAAACAAGGTGGTTTAACTGCAGCACCAAAATACATAGGCTGCTGAATAAGTGCAAGCACACAAGGTAGAGTAAGTACTGAACTCAGAGGCAGCTGTAAATTCCCAGAGGCATATCTAGGTACATCAAAGCTGAATTGCTTTCTATTTACTCATGTCAATTCCTGTGCTACGTAGTGTTGGCTTTAAAATGCATTTTGAAGCTGTTTGCTTTTTAACGTTTTAAGTTAATTAGGTTTGAACCACTGAGGAAGAGCCCACAGCCAGACTGCCTGCACCCAGATCTGCCCATCACATATAGCAGTCCTTCTGCCCATATCACAGCATTTGGTAACTTAAAACTCCAGTTTCAGGAGTTGTGAATTCACATGAAAAAAATATAATGAAAAAGAGAAATAGAAATAACATTTTGTTTTCAGGCTTGATAAGCCAATTTTGTGACACATCAACAAAATGGTAATGTTTAATTTTAAAAAAGTGTGCTTATACATGGTTTGCTAGGAAATTCTGAAGTTGTTTTTCCTATCATTCTCCTTGAGATCTGGAATTCAGTTCTCTGCTATGTTTGCCTCTGAAGGACTTAGAAATCCAAGAGCAGTTTGCTCATGAGCTCTCTTTTCTTTAAGGCCTCTGTAAATTGCAGCCACAGGTGTTGCTGCCAGGCTGCCCAGAACTGAAGCTGCAAGCACCCAGCACCCAGCCCCAGAAGCCAGCTTCAGAGCATCCTGCAGCTGCTACTGAGCTGAGAGGGGAAAATATTACAACTCTGAGCTGGAAAGGGAAGACCTTTCCAGCACATGGGAAAGATTACACAAATCACCTGCTGACTAACAGCTTACCAATGCAACACTAGCAAGAATGTGCCAGAATTGCCCCTGTAATTATTTTGTGTTTAAGTGAGCAGCTGTGAACTCCTTGGAAGCTACTGGTGTAGTGAAGAGTCAGGAGCTGCCCACCCCGTGTCCTGGACCTTCGTTGGCTTTAGTGTTTTATAATTCCTACATAAAGCCCGTGTCCTTCACCTCCACATCCATCACAGGACCACTGCCATCCCACAGGACCCAACAGGCACTCATTGCATAATTCCCTGCTAAATCAAACACTTTTTCAAACAAGGTTCTAATATCAATATTATTTGTAAAAAAGTTAAAAAGTAAATATTCAGCTTTTGTTTCATATTACACAGCTATCAAAAAAAAAGAAGAAAAATTTCATTACAGGAGCAAACTTGATTAAAGGAATTAAATCCTTAGAAGAAAGTAAACATACTGACTTCCAGTAATTAGGTACAAAAATTGTTTGGTTTGATGGAGAGAGGCTTTAAAAACTCTTAATTTGCTACCTTAGATTGAAGTTACTAAATGAAAATATAACATAATAACAAAAATTAATGCCTAAAAAAATCCATACATCTAAAAAAAAATAAAAATTTAAAACTAGTGTGGCACAAGCAATGCTCAAGGGCCATCAGAAAAATGAAGAACAGACTGCCGAAGTTCTCAGCTCCAAATTTGTGTGCTTGAGGTTTTACTTCATTTTTAATACCAGTCATTTGAATTCCCATTTACAAATTCTACAGGCAATAATGGGAAAAAAGAAAATACACAACAAAACAAGCAACAGGAGAAGTCAGCAGCTCTTGCTGACATAGAGGAGTTGGCACACTCATGCAAGAGGACACACTCCAGATCAAGGAAAGGTCTTGTTTCACCATCTTCAAGACTTTCCAATACAGAGAGAGAAGGAAAGAAATGCACCACATACACTTTTTTACTATGCGTTAAAGCCCTCCTGGTCTTTCCAAGTTAAGTGGAGTTTAGTATTTTCTCTGGACTGCCAAGTAACTCCTGTCAAAAAACCACATGCACTTCAACTCTGCTCGAGATCTTTGCTCTGAGAAAGAATTACACACCTCACCCACAGGCAGGGTGGTCTGTCACATTAATGCTGAAGTCTTTTTGGCAGGGCAGAGAGCATGGATGAGTGCCTGGAGCACAGATAAAAATAAAAATAAGAAAAAACAGTAATTCTGCAACACTTCCAGCACTTCACAGCCCAAAGCTAAAAACATTCCAAAGCTCCTCCCCCCCCAAAACCCTCTCAGTTCATGTCTGCAAACCTCCACTCACCCTGCTGAGATTCTCAGAAATGAAACTTCTTTGCTAAGCTACATGAATCTGAGTCAGTGCTGAGCCTAAGCTATTATTTGTGACTGTAAAGAAAATATATTAAGAATTTTGAAAAGCCCAGCTGTGGAACATATTGCAAACTGCTGCATTGTGAAATCCTAGCTCCATTATCTCACCCTGGGGCAGCCCCTCCACAGGGGAGCAGCTGGTTCAATTTGGTTTCAGTTTGTGGTTGCTTTGTCCTACAGAGCTCCCATGCAGGTGCTGCAGGTCCTTCAGCTGCTCTCCCTGCTGCATCAGGCAAACACAGCCTCAAGGGGCAAAGACCTGACACCAGCCTCTGCCCTCAGCAGGTCAGGGCTCCCCAGCACCCACCCACAAACCTCACTGTCCTACCTGCTCTGCTGCCTGCCCTCACGCTTCCCTTCACGCTTCCTGATTGCTATGAGAGTCAAACATGTTCAATATACTGCTGTCTAAATGTGTGCTACTGTGCAACATCATCATGTTGGAGGGCTCCAAATGAATAATGTATCTTTGTTCCATCACAGATGCTCTTCCTGAGAGGACAACAGAAGAGGGTTGGGGTATCTTCTGCTTACTGAACGCCGAGGTGTCCAGTTAAATTCAATTTCCGAAGTCTATTTTTTCCTCTGAAATAAATGGAAGCTAGATGCTACTTTTTTTTTTTTTTTTTTAATATCTTCCTTTCTTAAAGGTGAAACAAACACAGAATCTATTCATCAGATGTGACAATACATTTCACGAAACACTGGGGACCTACAACCTTCAACTGTTTCAGAAGAGAAATTGCTGTTTAGAAACTCACTAAAAAGACATGTAATTTGCATATAAGCTTCTTTCAACACTTAAGCAGAAGTTTCAGATGTAGTGTGGTTGTTCATATGTTTGTATTCCACCACAGAAATGGTGTAAACTTGTCCTTTTGTTTGCAGCAAACTATGGATTCTGCATCAGTCCCCCGGGTGGGCACAAGAGCACAGTGATAAATAACACTGCTGAGACATCCTACAAAACACTGCTTCCAGCTCTTGTCACCACAGAGCTAAGAAAAGGGCAGATCTGGTCCACTAGAGTAAGCTGAGTAACTGTATTGCATAAGAGAAAACGATAAGATTGTGGCTTGGCTGAGCAACCAGGCTTACAGGAATTCAGACATTTGACAACACCAAAGCAGCTCAGGGTTTGTTTTAAGAGATCGGGACATGGATCGTAAATTTGGTGTAATGATCAATGGAAAACAGTCAGGGGAAAGAAAAGGCAAGATTCATTTCAAAGCCAGATGAAGTAGGGAACACCCCATAACAGTACTGCTTCGCAAACTGCAGCTTCACCATTTCTGCCAAGCACTCCTTATCATCTTGTGGTGTCCACCCTCTCACCTTGCTCTGAATACTCGTATTTCCAGTCTCTTGCCATACATTTAGAAAGATGCAATAATGCAAAACATTATCTTAATCATGACATTTCTCACAGAAACCAAGATCTTTGTACCCTGTCATGCTTCCAGCCAAATTAGAAACTCTGAGCATCTTAAACTCATTTACATCACTTAATGCAGAAGCAAAACATACTTCATGCATTTTTCAGTCAAAAGCATATACAAATACATATTGTAATGCATCAGTCACAAGTGGTATTTGGAGGAAGGAAAAGCAGAAGACTGCTTTACAAGACTAGAAGCTCTCTACACCATTTGGCTAAGACAGCAAAGGACTCAAATGAAAGCCTCTGCAGTAAGGCCGAGAGAATAAGCAGGGAAATCAGGACTTCAGCCTGATGTGGAAGAAAAACTATTTGTTCAGGCAGCTGTCCAACAGCCATACCGTTCCATCTCAGCTCATCAGAAATTTCCATGTAAAACAAGCCTTTGTTCAAGGAAAAGGTACTGGCTTGAGTCACAAACTTCTTGATTTGAAATACTGAGCTCAGGATATGTCTCTGAAGGCCTAAGAGACTCCCAGAGATGAATGGAAACCTGCTTAGGTGACATCCCATGGAAAATGGTGCTTCCCAACTCTGTCAGGCCCTGTGACCTCCTGGCTTACCAGGCATTTTGAGACAGTGTTTTCTGATCAGTCTGAAACATCTCTTGTTAAGTAGACTTTGTATAGTATCTGAAAAATATAATAAACAGCACCTCTGCACTGTGTTTTGTAATTTCTGATAATACTTCCAGCTAAACTGGAGCCAGAGTCAGTGCTTCCCAGGAGACAATTCTTGCTAACCTCAGGAAAGCCCCAGGCTATGAAAAACAAAGCTGGAATAGGAACAGGGAAGGAGAGCACTCACCACCTCTCAACAAGAGGAACACAATCAGAAAATATCACTGCAAATAGGTGTTTTAGATGTATATGTACCAGAAAATAAAGTTAGAAAAAACAGTAAGAGTTTGCCAATGCAACCATTTACTATACAATTGTGAACTCTGATTCAAAGGGCAGAAGGAAGAGTTAAATTCGTTTCTTTCTAAGAGAACACAAGTTTAGGCATTTGCATGCAGAACATTTTTATGACTGCTAGCTCAGGCAAAACCCATAACAATGTATAAACACACTGGAAAACCTGAGGGCATCACTTAAGTGTTCGTCTATACACAGTTGAGTTCTTAATATTGGTAAGAGGAGAAAATTTTATCCCTCACATATTATAGAAGGACAAAGCAAACAGGATAAGCAAACAATTACCCTTTAGTTCACATTACTAAAGGTGTGTCCTCTGACAAGGGAGACAAAGACAACTTTCTACTTGGCTGTCTTTGTTACTCTATATCCCACGGTGAGAAATACAGATATACATTTGCAAGCATCCCTGGTTCTTCACTGGTACTTTTACAAGTAATGGAAACACACATAGCATTTTAATTAATCACATTCTTCTCACAGTCAAGAAACAACAGCTAGGAGCACATTCTGCCCTATTTCCCAGGACCATCCAGAATTTCCTGAATATCCTCCAATTTCAGAGCAGTCAATTTTTTCCAGCCTTCTGGCCCTTATTGATTAAATACAAAATTATGGTTCTCATTCTAGAATATGTTCCAACATAATTGTTCTGATGCTACATAAATCCACATTCTTTATATACATACAATGAGGATAGCTCTTTATCTGTTATTACTATTATATACACATACTCTCATACAGTTATAATAGCACTGGGTCAAAAGAAATTATAGTCTCTATCATGGTGTCTCATGGCTCTGTTAAATAGCTAAGAACTATAAGCAACTCAGGGAAATTTCCATAATATATAAAATCCCAATGAACACTGAAATTGCCTCAAATACCCCAGGAAGTAAGCAGTTCAAGACAATACTCAACGCTACTGCATCAGAAAAAAACCCAAACAACACAATTCCCCAGTACAAGCTCCTATTCAAACACAGTATTGCATATATATTTCCTTCACATGCTTGTATTAGGCTTTTATCAGCATTCTAAGCAGGAACACTTCTGTGCCATGCAAATATTTTCATCTGTGCAAAGACAGCACTGTTACTCGGTTAGATTCTTGGATATTCAACATTCAACTGTTTTTTGACAGGAAGCCTCTGATCTGGCCAGATGCTATTAAAATAAGCAGAGAGATCCAAATCCAACAACTGAGTGCTTAGAATCATAGAATCATAGAATTAGCCGGGTTGGAAGGGACCTCAGAGATCATCAAGTCCAACCCTTGACCCACCGCTGCGGTTGCTAGACCATGGCACTGAGTGCCACATCCAGTCTTTTTAAATTCAAGCAGCTTACAGCTGGTTTCATGCTGATGGTACTTGGGACATCTCTTCCCATTGCTCCCAGACACTCCAGAAGACTCTGAGAAACATTTCAACTGCTTCTTCCAGTGATCCTGCTACTTTACACTTCTGCCACTCTGTCTGAAGATTAGCCTTAGTAACACATTTTTCTGAACTTGTATTTCTCTATGAGCTCTACAAAAACATGTGACCACATGAACCTCCTCCATGAAAATTGGATGCATGCCACAGACTCCCTCCTGCTGACTGTTTTTGCAAATACTCATGTATTGAAGCAAATCAATAAATTGTATTCACAATGGTACGAAGGCATTTTTGTTTTCTCAGAGCACATAAATAAGTGGATAATTATTACACTCTAACTGAAACACATGAAATACAGTGGAAGAGATTTCATACTCACTTCGTTCTCAACATAATTCAGAGGATCTAAATTTAGAAAATAAAAAAGATACAACCCTTCCAGTATGTGAAACTTGGTTCTTTTATCCAATTCTTTTTTATGCTTCTATGAAAACTGCTTCAGATTTAGTTTCTGTATGTAATTTCTAAAAATAGGGAAATTGTAACTGTCTGCAATAGAAACAATAATAAGCTGATTCCACAGAGAGATGATTTACTCCACATAAAGTTCCTCCAAAGAGGCTAAGAATCTTGTGTTCTTGGTTCACAAGAGAAAAACAGAATAAAATATTCTGAAATCCTCTACAATCATTTATGAGAACAGTTTGCTGAGGCCCCAGTGCAGACAGCAGACACAGAGAATATATAAATAAGAAGCAAGGAAGCCTCCTTTTTAAAATATGCTTTATGAAATAACAATGGCTTCTATCCAAATTCCAAGCTTGGGACATAAGTAGAAATAAAGTTGTTTAAAGCTGGCCCCTAGCTATGGTGTTGTCAGCTCAGTACTGCTGAGAACCCTCAATACTCATTTATGTCAACAGGCATTAACAGTTCTTAGAGCAGGATTAAGTGCTTTCACTTCTGGCCTCTTCACCATTCAAGCATCAAATGCAGGGTGTTACAGATTGTACCTCTGGTACACCTCGACAAATATCAGATTCATCTGTGTGAAGAAATAAAACAGCTCAGATATTCAGCACGAAAGTCCTTGGATCCTTACAACAAAAAAGAACCCCATGGTGTAGATATTTTGAGCTCTGCATTGCTTGTGCCACCCAGTTCTGACAGCTCTGATCTAAAGCAGTAGGTGAAAAAACCTCAAACTGAAAACACTTCCTTGGGGGGAAAAAAAGCTAAAAAAGAATTAGGTGGGGCCTCCCAGATTCTGGTGCTTTAAGTGCTGCTCTGGACTCAGAAATATTTCAAAACATTTTAGGCCTTTCAGAGACCCTGCCTAGATCACTAATACTAAAGTTCTCAGCATACCATATATAAAACTGCTTTTTAACATTTCCTTATACTCTCTTTGTGGTCTGATAAATTCAAGGGAGGAGTGGCAGCATCAATCGCTCTTAAAAACTCCAGTTAGTGTGCAGTCTGTTAGGGCATATGGAATGAAAAACTCTACAAAAAAATAAAAAATCTTGGCTGAACAGTAAAAGTAAAAAAAACAAAACAGAAATTTAAAAGAAAATAAAACAACAAACTACCCTTGGCTGAAGATCCAAGGGAAGCTATGGCTTTTAAATACAGAAGGGAAAAAGAATCTCTTTTTATTATAGAAAATATAACTTTTTTACTAAAGAGTGTGAAATCAAATGCAAGACAAGCAGAAGAGAACGCAGTGGAATTACTTTATTCCTTCTTATTTCATAAAGAAAATATAAACATAGAGCATTTAATTTCTCAATAAGACAAGTTCTTTTCATTGACATGTTAAGCAGGCATTAGAGGTATAATAGGTTATAACTGAATCCTTAGTTATGTTTGCCTTTCTTGAAGCATTATAGGATAATTTTACATGAGTGGGTTTTTTTCTTCATTGTCTCCTCAAAATCATGTTCTTTTAATTATATACTCTTTTTGTAATTAAAAAAAAAATTAGTTTCTTACTGTCTTTCTTATGCTACTTGAAGTACAGTTAAATGATACTCAGAAATGGTGAAAACTGCATCTTTGAATTGCTAATGGGCACATTCTCACAAAAGATCCAAGGGTGCCATCAGCCACACATTCCAAGTCCTAATATTAATATAGGCATCCGAGTCAGGAGTCTTTACAGGACTTCCTTCTCTTTCTCTTAGAAAACAGTCTCAGAAGTTATTCCCTATACAACACCAATTACAATGTGAGCCTTTTCTGCAAAAACCATGCATCCAAGCAGAAATTTATGGCTGTGTTGAGCATGAATATCATCTTCTAGTTGATCCCAACAAACACAACTGCAAACCACTGCTGTGCCTGCAACTCACGTAAACACATCAACAAACTGAAATGAAAATAGTTCCAGCAATTTGCTGTTACTGGAGAACAAACAAGACTCCCACTAACTACAAACATCAAGTTGACCAAGCAGCTGAGGTGTTTTGTTTTGTTTTGTTTCCCTGTGGACTATGCTATAATATATATATTTTCATTTCTTCAAGCATCCCTGGTTGTCCACCATCACTTTTACAAGTAGTATCCTGGGCTTCCCTAAGCAGTTATGCACAACTCAGACAAAAAATTGGAACATCTCAATCTCAGCATCTTCCACTCCCAAATCTGAAACATTTTTGAAAACTTTCCAAGGTAAATGATTTCTAAGATTCAAGGGTAATGTTTACTGCTTTCTGGCTTAAAAGCCTGTTAACAAACTGAAGGCATTCTCTGTCAAAAATACCTTGTGTGACCACCTTTTTCTGGTACATGAGTTATTGTGGTGAGTAAAATTCAAACAAATCTCCCGTATAAATCTCTCCTAGTAAAAGGACTGGAGCTGACTGGCAGAGTAGGTGTCTCTACTTGATGGCTTCACAATTACATTGCATTTTTTGCATAAGTTTTTCTCTAAAAAAACAATCTTAAACCACGTTAGCAGTGAAAATGTTCAACAGTAAAATTGTCTCAAATGCGTCATTATGAAAACACAATTTTGTGATTAGAAATCAAGTGGTTCTCAAGAGTTAAAGAACTTATTCCACTGAGTGAAAAAGAGGAGATTACAAAGGACACTGCATTATTTAATGCAATTAAAGCCTCAGTTACAAACCAGAAACTCAAACATCCCAAAATTGTAAATGGATGGACAAAACAAACAAGAAATAGATAGCAATCATTCTCTGAAAGCACTTCTATCAGACACAGATACGCAGGAGGAAAAACAAAACTTCCATCTGCTTCAGTAATGTCTCATCTAGAGGCCAGCAGCACTTGCCCCAGGTATTTCCCTGCAAGTAAAAAATATATGGAACATGCCTGTCTCTATGCTAAAGGTTAGATCTAAACTACTATGATTAATAGTCCATGAGAAAGAGAAAAGAACCACCAAGCTAGCATTTAGAAGGTAATAAACAAAGACCTCGAAACAGTTTAACAGCAGATGACCTATTACATCACCCATCAAAGACACGCAACTAAATATCCAAAGAGAAAAAGAAATTCAATTTAGGCACATTTCAAGGGTTGAAAATCCCAAGTAATCCTCTGGCTGTATGAACAATCCTAATACACTGTTTTAAGGTCAATAAGAAATTCATCTTTAGCTTTATTAGCCATGTTTTGGGAAATACTGGAAATGAGAGACAAAGTTGACAACAAAACAGATAAAGGACAGCACCCACTATTTTGAAGAAGATAATTGTTTCCCCCCCCCCCCCTTTTTTTTTTTTCCTAAACAGCAAAAAGACCTCCAGCAAAAGTGATTCTAGAGATAAATACTTTGGTCACATTACACATTATTCTACAGAGCTTTTGATCTGGACCAGTTGCACATGTGCAGCCAATAGACCCATGCACCTCCAGCGGTAATGGAGCCACAAGAAGAAAGAGTACACACTCCATTAGTCATATTAACAGCACACATCTATGTCCCATCACACTCAACCCTCTCCAAGTTGATCCTCCCATTGGAACCCAGACCAGAAAACCTGGGAGGAGCCCTGCCTCAGCAGCATCTTTTCACCTTTAAACTTAGCAAATACAAGAAATAGTGGAGCCTCAAAAAGACTTCATGCACATGTGTCCACACATTTGCTCAGTTTGGCCAAGGAATTCTCTGAAGTCTCTCTACACTGGGCAGCCTTCAGCCAAAGGCTGCTGACATGAACACAATTTCACCTGTGACTGATGTTCAGCTACCAGGCCCTTGGTCCTTCTGCTCTCCTTTCCAGCACCTGTGAGAGCTTTGGCAGTGTCAGATGGACAGATGCCACTTACAAAGACAGAACACTACTGCTGCTCTGGTGCCAGAGAGCACTGTAGTGACAGGTTACCCATCACTATAGTTTGCAACAATACTGAAATAAAAAGAAATGGAAAGGGAAGGATATCATGTGCCTAGAGAGTCTCTGCATCTTTGTCAGAAATCTTCAAATGTGCTTTTTTGTGTATGTGACAGTTTCCTAACTAGGTCACTCATTTTAATATGTTTTCACACAACTACTGCTAACCAGAAATTATGTAAAGCTCAGCTCTTCTGAATGCATGTAACATCAAAAAATGTGTCAGGTATCTCAACAACAACCTGTTAGGAATAGCAGAATCTATATATAGTTTAATATCTCCTGAACTCAGATGCATATTAGCAGCCTGTTTTAGCTCAAAATACCAGAGGATATTATACTGTCATCAGAAGCTTTGCCAACTCTTTACATATATGGAATTCTATCTGCTCTATGAGATGATGTTCAGAGAACACTGGATTTTAGATGCATCACACACTCCATCACATTAAACAATTAATGCAAGCTGCTATAGTATTCCATTTTTATAGTCTAGAGAACAAAACATTACACTTTCAGAAATTAATACTGACTTGACTTGGACTATTTTCACATGATATCAGTGAATAAATCTTGGAGATGATTTAGAGAGGCACCCCTTCCACACAGCTCCTATCAAAAACAAGCAAAATATGACCCTGCTTTGGTCCACACTGTTTATATTAATTTCCAGTTTCCATCCTAAGAACAGATGATCTGTAATCGTGGCCTGTCAGCTTGGTTCAACAAGAACATCTCTTTCAGTTTGTGCATATCCAACATACATATATATATTGGTTTAATAGAACAGTAGTTAATCTAAACATGAATGTTAGCCTTCTGTATCAAAATAATATGCCCAAGTTTCTGGAATGCCTAATTTTAGAACCTATATGGGTGATGAATGGCACAAATATTTACAAGTTTCAAAATAAATGAACTGGAAAAATACTTCGCAACCAAGTTGTTTCATACTCCTCATATAGCCACAGACTGTTTTTGTAGCTATACACTTTCTACACAAAACCTTTCCCTTGACACTTTCATTTCCTACACACTTTGAGACAGAGGATGGAACTCTAGTGCAGAGCATGACTGTTAATCACCTCTCAGCACACTCTTCATCTGTAGGCCAACTGGTAGAGCATCTCCACTGCTCCTCACTCTCTTATGGGGGAAGTTTCTCATTGATACACAGAAGCTGGGGAAACGTGTTGGATTTAAAGTCCCACAACCCCCTCCAAAACTTATGATCTCAAGATGTTATTTCTTATTAAAGGATAAAAAGTGAAATGTAGTCTGTGCTCAATCTCAGCAATTGTCTTTTACAGAAAAACTCAATAAAAGGGAAATAAGCTAAATAAGCTCTTCACCTGTTTGTTATGCTTTGGTATTTAATTAATAGCTGAAAAAAAATAATACTCTAAACTTTATGAAACTGTAAAATATGTTCTTAGAAAGATTAAAACAAAACCCTGTTTTCTACCAACTCTCTATAAAATCCTCTGGAACAGGCACCAAGCCACATCCCTTCATGCCAAACCCAGCAGTAACACAGCAAAGCCCAAAGACGTAATTTCTTTTCATGTCAGTATTCACCCTACCACAGCACAAACAGACCAAGATCTTCAGACTGGTAGCTCTCAGCTCTCCCATGTCCCCATCATTGGGTGGCAGTAAGGAGTACCAAAGACAAGGTGGATTTACTCAATTTTTCCAAGAAGCCCAGGAGAAACAAGTTCCAGCAACAAGTTCTCCAGCACAAAACAGCTCATCCTGTCTCACGGAAACATTTAGTCTCACATGGTGGATTATAAATTACATTAAAACCTCAATTTTTAAAAAGTTGCATGTATTTAAACCTGTGCTGTCCAATTAGCACATTCCACAGCTAAGATATGAAACATCTTCACAGCTGCCTGCATTGAGGGCAAAGGGTACCCAAGCGCAAAGTGTCTCAGCTATCTCTGTGTGTCCAGGAAAAATCTCTAGCCTTTTCTCAAATATCTCCACATCATCCACACATTTCCAACTTTGAACAAATGGTTTCCTTCTAACAGTGGTGCCCCTCATATGCTCTCTTGCCTTAGTCTGGTATCCTTCCAATTTCCACAGGATGGGTGACAATGGAAGGGACACCTGGAGATGTAGTCTAACACCCTGCCCAATCAGGGGCAGCTGCAGTGTATTGCTCAGGACTGTATCCAGTTGGGTTTTGAATATTTCCAAGGTGACCTCCATCGCCTCTCTGGACAACCTGTTCCTGTGTTCTACCAGCCTCGCCAGTAAAGAAGTCTTTGGTTTATGTTCATATGGATTTGAGATTTGATTCATGTTTCATTCCTGTCACTGGGCTCCACTGAGAAGAGCCTAGTTGTGCCTTCTTTAGTCCCCTTTATCAGGTATTTTACACACTGATGAGATCCCCTGAGTCTTCTGTGCTCCAGAATGGACATTCCCATCTCTCTCAGCCTCTCGCCATGTGTCAAATGCTCCAGTCCTTCAGCTAACCGTATGACCCTTGGCTGCACTTTTGCAGTAAGTTCACATCTCTCATACTGGCCATCTCTCAGCACTGATCACAGCCCTCCAGATTTGTCTGACCACTGCTCGACAGAACGTAAGACTCACCTCCCTCAACCAGCTGGTGATGGCAGCCCAGGATGCTGCTGGCTGCTTTTGCTATGAGGGCATGTTGCTGGCTGAAGGTCATCTTGTTCCCCAGAGGCCTCAGGTCCTTTCCTGCAAAGGTGCTCTCTATCTGGCAAGCCCTCAGCATGGATTGGTGGGGCAGGGTGTTATTCCTCCCCAGGTGCAGGATGTTGCTGAGTTTCGGGAACATGTTGGCCTGTTTCTCTAGGCTGGTGCAGTCCCTCCTAATGGTAGTAAACCATCTGGTGTATCAGTCACTCCTCTCAGTTCTGTATCTCAGTTTTCACCTTCTTAATTTGAAGGCTAAAGCAAAGAGAGATGCACAAACTAAGGGAATATATTCTGTTTAAGTAAATCTGTAGTCTACAGCTCAACATATTTCTCTTCCACTCTACCAGAAATTCTTTCACAGAAATGAAAGATTAGCTTAAGCTTGAATTGGCTCATATAAACACTCAAGTTTAATCACCAGAATAAAATTAGGCTGAGAATTTTCCCTTCATTTCTCACTTCCATCTGGGATTTTATTTAAAATTTTTTCCAGTTGCCAGTAGAAGGAATATCTGCTACAGACACATAAGAACTACATCTAGCAACACGCACTTATTAAACCAACAAGCTTCTGCCTTGCAAGGGAAGAAGGTTAGTGGTAATCTAGACAACTTTTATTTAATGACTGTGTGCAGAACACAAAGACTATCAGACACGCATTCCTATTCCCCAGTTAAACTACCTGCTTGTTTAAAAAACGGAACTCAAAAGCTCACTCATCCAGTCTTGATTTTCTTTTCCCCCTGGCTTAATGTCTATTGCCAGTATCTGTTAAAACTGCTGGTTATTTCCTTTCCTGATGCTTCCTAACTTTCCAATGCTTTCCAACTCCTACTTGTCTCTACTGTATTTCCTGTACATTTACAGCCATGCACTGCTATGGATGTGCAGACCTTCCTACCTAAGCTATCCATTTATGCATGGATGTCTTGCAAAAAAGGTTCCACGCTTACATCTGTCTGCTCAAGGGTTTATAGCTCAAAAACTGGCAGTTCACCTACTTACACAAGTCATGTGTCCAAAGCTGAAGCATTCCAAATCCAGCAATGGAGACTGGGTCAGCCCAAATCCCACTCCACAGTAGAGAACACCCTATTTAATAAGCCACAGAAGAATTTACTACTGCTGTTTATTGCAGCAGCAGTAAACTACTGTACAACAAATCAGTTAACTTTTCAAAAATACTATTGCCTTCACAGTTTCAATTTTCTTTTTTCTTTCCTCTCCCCCCCCCCACACACACAGTCTGCCTTGTGCAGATGCATAAAATCCTTCTGTGAAACTACATCTAACACCCCTTCCATCCACCTGGTAATTAGGAAAAACAGAAAATGTGGGAAGATTGCATTATGTTACAGCAGAAGGTACTAATTGTATAAGAATCTTTGGAGAATTTCCAACTCTATTTCAAACTTCCCTCTTCAGACAAAAGGGTAAAAAAAGGGTCAGAAAAGGCCTAAATTACCTTTCTGATTATGGAAAAGCTTTACACAGTTCAAATCACACATTATAAAAGAAAATCCTCAGAAGCTAAGCAAGGTTTCACAGGAGCCTGAAGCAGTGTGAATTCATGAAAAATTAATTTAATTGTCAAAGCTGAGACTAAGATGAACTGTTCTACATAACAAAAAATGTTCTCAGCTGCATTATTGAAATCATTGCTTAAAAGATCACTTTATTTCAAAGTGTAGACTCCCTGTATTAGAAGTTATCAAACACACACCATCTGAAAAGAGTCTTTTTCAAGCACAGTGCCTGTCTGCTGGAAATGCAACTGTATTAGCATCGCAAAGCATCGCAATGCTTGGCCTCATTTTTTACATTTATGGGTTTATTCTTATCTAAATGTAGACAGAAGATGGTGCAAAGCCTGCTAAAGACAGAAAATAGCTGGATTGAAAGCACCAACAGATGACTTGCGTAACTGTAACAATGTTCGTATTTCTTTAAACTTTTGATATACAGCATTAATTTCTATTTAGTCCCCATTCTAAGCTGAAAACTGTAACCTGAAGCACACAAAATAAACTTTACATACCAACAGCTTTAATCACAACACAGTTCTGAACAGTTCCAGATAGGTTCCAGAAGACTAAGACTAAACATGAAGGTAGGTCTGAAAATGAAAAATCTCTCCTCCCATTACCAGTAACAATTTCTCTCCCTCATGGAAGGAGGCCTATGCTACATGTACCACACATTCTGAACGATGCTGGTGTAAGAATGAGAACAATTAAGGACTGAAGCTAATTTGTATGCGTCTTATCCGAAGGCATGTGGAAAACCAAAAAATCAGAAGCTGTAAGAGCTTTGCTTCTCAGGACCACGATTCTTTCTGCCCTTATTTCTCAAGTTCCACTAATAAAAGTTCAAATTTTACAAAAAACGACTAGTCTGTAAGTTTACTATAGACACTCAGCCTATGGATTCTTTTTATATGTAATCTACATGACCAAAACCTGCAACTTCATTTTGTAAGACTCCACTGCCTCACAATCTCTCCCATGTTTTCTGACTGCTTAAAAAAAGTCACGTCACGATTTGTGTTTCTGCAGTTTTCTCCCTCCTTTTTAAAGCACACCCAGCTATTAACACACTCAACAACCGACTGTCCAGCTCCTTTATTATCCCACCATCTGCATTTGCCTCTGCTTAAAAGATGTAAATCCTAGAGGCCAGATTTTCTGAAATACTCTTTATGAACTATAAGTAAGAGAAGATCCTCCTTGCTTCTTCACTAACTGTGCTATCACTTCCCAGTAACTATGGGATACAAGAGGAAATCTGAACTCATTCATCAAAACATAGGCAATACTCCTCCTTCCAGCTGGAGAGACTGTGCTTGTAGTATCTAAGTCATTAAACAGAATGTCATTTCCCACCATTACAATGTTAGACATTGATTATATCTGATAGGAATCAAAAAACAAGTAGAAAAGAAAAACAACCAGCTGTCCAATATAATAATCACAAAAAAGACTTTCTCCTCCCATTTAGGAGAAGAAAGTGCCCACTGGCACTTCTTAAACAGAGTAACAAGTGTTTGCTGTAAGCCTTGCTGTGTATGTTAACAGGGAGCAACTACTAAAATGAACTTTCTAATGCAATACAATGTGCAATAATCTGTTAAAATAGAATGAGCACGTATTCAAAATGGCTACTCAAGTTTCATAATTTAAGATTACTAATTTGAATGTGTGCATAAAGTTTTTAACTTTAGTAATTCAGTTTTCTAATAACTAGCTATAAGTGAAATGGTAGGAATGTAGCAATGACTGCTAAGTTTTAACAAAGGATAATTTTAACTACAATTTAAACCCTCAAGTAAGTATGCAAAGATAAACCTGGAACTATCTGTTAATATCTACTCATTTATAATTAAATGTTTTCCTAAGGTCATACTAAAAAAATAGCTCCTTCATCAAATGCTAGCAGCCTTCTTTCTTCTGGTTCTCTGGTAGCTATTTCTTGAACTGGAAACCTCTAATAAAGGCCACCTTTATTTGACATGTTAAAGTTTGCTATCCATAATACTTGCAGTCATGCTCCAGAAACAAGAAGGAAAGGAAAATTAAAGGCAAAGTCCCTATCCTCAATTTGCTACTGAAATACATTGCTTGGATAAACTGCTACAGACAGTGCAGTGCCTTCTGCCACAGAACACCAATAAACAGCTGGACTATAAAGATTTCCAGTTAAACACACAAAAGGCTCAAATGCTTTAAGATTCATAACTTTAGTGCTTGGTGGCTGAATAGCAACCAGTGCTACCTTTTTGCAGGATTGGCTGTCACTATCTAGGTATTGAGTTCTACATTAATGAAGAGGAAAGCTTTTTCTCTCTCATCACAGCATTTAATTCACTAACGCTGATGCCACAACCATTCAAGGTTAGGCATAAATCTGCTTTCAAGATAAATAATGTCTTTGTTCAATTTAACTTCAGTTTTCAACTGGGAATAACAAAACTTTAAATTTATGCAAGGCCACATTTAGTCCAAATATACAATCCACCTTGAAATTTACCAGCTCTTTAAACACAAGCGACAATTCTATAACTTATTTTTTTGCAGCCAGGAGTTTTCATAATTTATAACAACTTTGTCAGAAACCAGGAGACAGAGCAGAGGAACTAGTTAGACAAACTTAGATTGTGTAGTGTGGTCCTCATAATACTAGCACAATAGTTTATTGTATACCTGTTATACATACTAAGTATGGTCATGAAAGAAAAACAAGCCAAGTAACATTACTATGCTTGTTGCTGTCGTGGCTGTAATGATGGGAAGACAAAAAGAGCAGTCAGAGCAAACTAAATGCAGAAAATCACGCTGCTGGTCAAATAGGCTTTGGTACTTTCTAGATTTGTTTCTTGTATAGCGCTGTTTGGCTCAAAGATGTATGAAACAGCTTGAGTAAATCACTGGAGAGAAGCATTTTTGTTGATAGATCAGCTCCTACAGCTGTGAGCATCATCCTTACATGAGTACACTAGAGCTATGCAGTTAGAAAAACAAACAGTGAGGATTTGTAGTTTATAAAATGAGCTCAGCTTCCTAAGTGTTTAGCTAGGAAATTATTAAAATCCATCAATTTTTACCTCTAGCGGGGATTATCAGCCTTATCTGCAGGCTTAGCAAAGTTTTATCTTTATTTGCTTCTTGTCACAATTACAAATTATTAGTAGGAACTGGACCCATCACAGCAGTTTAGTCTGACATAAAGATCTATGAAGCCAGATGGTAGCTCACATTATAACACCTACAAACTGCTGGATTGGCATGGGAAATCAAGACAGTTACCAATTCACAATTATTACTATCCGAGGTTTCCCACTCCTCCTCTGTTTAGATCTGAATGAAGGGAGGCTGTGGCACACAACCTAAACACATGCTGAACATACACTGCTGCCAGGCATCACTGCCTTATACACTGATATTCAGTCATTCAAACTAGTCACCAACTTCAGCCTATGAACATAAATATTCTGCCCATCTTACACACTAATGACTTACTTAGCAAAGTCTCTACTTTGGTAGCCTTTATGTTTCTACTGCACCAAAAATAGTTTTCCAAGACATTGCTGTTTCACATCCAAAGTGCAAGTACAAAAGTAGTTGCCACCATCACCGACCAAACCTCCTGTTGTTTTATTTGGGTTACTACTTCAGTGAAAAACTTGCTGAAATTTCAGACCTACTGACCTCTTCCAGCAAACAATAACAACAGCGAAAGAAAAAAGGTGGTTTGTTTGACCTTTCAGAAGTGTGTCACTTTTTTTTGGCTAGGAAAGCACTAAAAAAGCTATTTCAGGCTCCAAGGCTTATACTTGTTGCAGAGACTTGGATGTGTCTGTATTAGTCCCTAAACACTCAACTGAGCACAAGCTCAAAGGAGGAAATGAATTAACAACAGGGGATCCTCTAGTTGATTAACTTCACCCTCAGAGGTGGATGTCAGTCATGTTAATTGGAATCAATACACTGCAGTTAAAGGGACACGGGGATAATCAGGCAGGGCAGGGCAACAGGCCCATCAGTTCTTAAAACAAGCTTTCTGTTAACAACTTACAGTGGCATGTGACAAACCTCCCCTCCAAAGGAATGCAAAGCATCTCTGAAATTCCAATTTAACACACAGATAAAGATAATTTGGCAACACTTATCTTACAATCTAGAAATAAAGGAAACAGTCGTTACAAATGAAATCGGTGTTAAATTAATCATCAAAGTAGTGAAATGAGAAATTAGGCTCCCAGAAAAGCTTATAGGAAATCCTTAATCCAACTTTTACACAGAATAAAGCTAAGGTCTTAAAATCCTGACATAGATTATTTTAATGATACCCAGCTGCAATTTTTTTGTACACCTAAGGCTAGAATTCAATGCACAGTTTCAAAAGCAGTAACACATCATAAGATGAAAAGGGAATAAAATTCCAAGTATTTTCTAGTCTTTAGATGAGTAATAAGGTACATTACAGTAGTCAAACCCTAAGCCTCTCTTGCATCTACATCCTAGCACCATTTCTTTCTCCCACTCTGCAACCCAGCTCACGACCCTCACCTCGAAGCACATGATTTGAAACGTCTGATACATAGGTTATTGCAACAAGACACACAAGTGTTATACACCATACACAGAAAAGCCTCCTGGATGGATCCCACCAAAACTTCCTGTAGAAAAATAGTGCAGTCCATAGCAACATGAGTTACCATTCCTCAAACCACAGCCTGGTACTGGCACAGGAGTATGATACACCACATGTCCATCTCTGTTCTATAGCCTTACAGAGGAAGTTGTGGAACCTGTTTCAATTCAATTAATTTCAATTTCAATGCACCAGTAAGACAAGTAATGAACCTGTAAGAAAAACTTTTTTTTGTTTGTTTTAGAATAAAAAAATACCACTGATTTTGAACTTTACAGGCCAGTATTTTCTTAGCCTTTTAAACAACACAATAGAAAAGGGAGTAAATGAACCTTTGGACAAAAACTTTTGTATCTTTCCTCTATTCCTGTAGGGAGTGAAATGAATGCCAGATATTTTATTGCAATGTCTTCATATTCTGAACCACAGCAAATACCTTCAAGACAGGATTAGGGTAATTTAATTATTACAAAGGTATCAAGTAATATTTAACAGATTTATGCAAAATCTGTAGCCATCTACATACTACCATCCTTCCAATTAAACTTAATCTAGCCAAGCCAATTAAGCGAATAGATTAAAATCACCGTTTTTTTATTTCCTCAGACATAAAGACTTTGTGAAATCCAGCTAAGCTCTTCAAGGTGGGAGGTTTTTTGTCAGCTTCCTTATCCATTATAAAGTGTTACAAAAAGAAAGGAAGAAAGGGCATCCTATTCTTTGCTGTCAACATCAATTGGTCATCACCCCTGCAAATAAACATATCTTACAGAGCCCAAAGATGCTAAAAGAGCTCTTAAGTGAATAAAAAGCAATGATTTCTCCTTCAAAGTGCACAGCTGTGCCTTCTGAGTTTCTGTCATCTGTCACTGCTAAAACCCTGAAAACATCATGGAGCAGCTCAGTCCTGCTATAGTAGATGATGGTGGTGTTTCTTCCACCATAAGCTCACTAGGTTATTAAGGCAAGGCAACCTGTTCAGTTTGCTAAGGAACAGAGATGGTTTTTAAGCTGTCAGGCTCAAAGCCACATGCACATTGCAATGAAACCTACTTTAAATTAATTACAAAGACCACTATTATCACTCTGCATTCTGTAATATAATAATACATTCCCTGGTCATGCATCAATGCATCATATGTTACTCTAAATCTATGTATCAGAAGAGCAGTCTTCAGAGACGGGACCAAGCTATGTGAGAGACAGTCCACCCAAATGTTGGGCTACTTAGGGTTCTTGAACCTTCTCTTAGGAAGTTATCTGGTGGGGTTTATTTTTTAGAGTCATTGTATTTGCCTCATTTTTTTACTGAAAATGGTATCACCTTCATTCAGAATATGAACACAAAGTGTGGCAGAGACTGTACATGCCCAACATGCATGAGCAGTTGCACTACGACTTTCTCAAAAAAGGGTTTCCAGGCCTGTATTTGATGCTGTCTGGCCTGATGTCAAGTTTCTGAGTGCTCTGGCCAGAGTAAACCACATGATCCAGTGAGAGTCCATACTATCTCTCGACTTTCAGTTTCTTTGTATACAAAAACACCAAATTACCACACCCAACTGAATACTTTTTTGTTATCTTCAAAAGAAATGGTATACTTAACACATATCTTACAAATAAAGGTCTGTCCCCACAACAGCAATATCTGAATGTAAAACAGACATTACAGCACCTTATTTCTGTGGGCATCTAGCTTAATGTTATTCATAATCCCACATCAACTACTTCAACAACAGACAGAATCATCACTTGCCAAGAGAAGACTCAGATGTCAAACCAAGAGACTTGCCTACACAGGCTATATAACAGCACTGAATGTACAGGGTATAATATAACAACATTGACTGGATTTCATCACCTCACTGCAGTCTTTAACTTCCAGCAAACAAAGCAGATAGTTGGATACTTCTCAAGGCTACTGTTAAGCACTGGTATAACTGGTATTTTTTTTTTTCCCCTGGTTAAATGAAGTATTAATGGTGGATTGGTTTCAGCAAATGCTGTGGTTTCAAACAAAATTTATGTGATAAATTCTAGCTGGACTGATATTGTTAGCATTTCTTTGGGTAGAAAAAACATAAGCCTCTCCATATATAGGAAGCAATTTCACTTTTTTTTTTTTCTTTTTTTTTCTTTTTTTTTTTTTTTTTTTTTAATCTAATTAAATTGTAATCTTCAGGTATTTCACTGTAACAGGACCACATGCAAGGCACTACCCTATATCCTATGACCTTCTTTCATCCTACGGACAAGCAAAGCAAAATATAACAAGCACGGTATAAAAATTCAAGTAGCTTGCTCTATGGTGAGCATGCCAAAATCCCTACAGCAGATGTGGCATCCTGGGTGTGAAGAGCACTCTATATGGTCGTAGGAGAGTCTAATGCCTTCACATGAAAACATCTGATAGCCCCTGTGCTGACCCGTGGCCATGTTTCCATTTTGAAGCTGCAGAACTCTGACACCAAATTTACATCAACGCTATGATGCACTGAAACACAGACTCCCTGTTCCCACTTCATGCTCATACACACTTCTAACCCTGACCCATGCTTGCTCACTTCCAAAAAATACAAGCCGAGCCAACTTAACATAAAGGAAATGCTGAGAATATCTGCCTGCTTCTAGCTTAAATATCCAAAGAATTCAGGCCCACAGCAGAAGCATCTTAATTATAAAAAAATTATAAAAACCTTTTGTCAACACTTTTATTTGAAAATAAAAGTTCCAAACCATATCAATAAATCTAGAAATAGAGACCAAGAAATAAGTGTTGACATGGCACAGCAATGAATACAAGTTGAATGTGATACACTATCAGCCCTAAAAGCTTGAGAAGTAAATAATTAAGATACATAATTTCAATTTTAGCTACCTTCTGCAGCAATGAACTTTTATGAATCATGGAATCATAGAATCATAGAATTAGCCGAGTTGGAAGGGACCTCAGAGATCATCAAGTCCAACCCTTGACCCACCGGTGCGGTTCCCAGCCCATGGCACTGAGTGCCACAGAGAATCCACTACTTCCCGGGGCAGCCCATTCCAATGCCTGATCACCCTCTCCGTAAAGAAATTCTTTCTAATATCTAACCTAAATCTCCCCTGGCACAACTTAAGACTGTGTCCTCTTGTCTTGCTGAAAATCGTCTGGGAAAAGAGACCAGCCCCCACCTCGCTACAGCCTCCTTTCAGGGAGTTGTAGAGAGTGATGAGGTCTCCCCTGAGCCTCCTCTTCTTCAGGCTGAACAGCCCCAGCTCTCAAGTCATGTTAGGGCATTTAACTCCTCAACTTGTAATACTTTTATTAGAGGCATACACGCAGGAAACAAAGATGTAACATAACTTCTGTATGCTGTGAGGATAGGATACTTTTTTGTATTATTTTCATACATCACTAATTGAAATCTACTGTAATTCATTTCTAGAAGAGACATTTGAACTTCAGGGATATTTGTCAAGTTACAGAAAATGGTAAAGAATCCTCATCTTCCCTCATAAACTATTACAAATGGTTTCAATCAAAACTCACACTTGACAGCATATACATTTTTATATTAGCTGTATCATACCTCAAGCTTCATACCTAACCCTTAGAAGTATGTCTATAATTCATTTTCATTAACTGGAAAGAATTAACATGAAGCATTTATTAATGCGGCAAATTCAATACTGAACGTTTTGTGCACAACAGAACAACCGAGTTCCAACAAAATGCAGTTTAAATGCATCCACCTGGGCACAGTGATGAGGCTGCCTAGGTCAGTCTTATTGGTCCTGACCACCTGGAGACCTGTGCAGAGACGTATGGGGGTAAGCAGCACCATGGCTCCTGTGAACTGGAAGAGTGAGAATTAGCTGTCATTACTGGCTGCAGACATTTAAATTACTTTGGGAACTGTTAAATGCCTCTAAGTGATGGATGAAGACTGTTTCTCCCAAGGTGAGGGGCACTTGCACCTCTAGCCTGTATTTGCATTGATGTTTCATCCTGCAAGAACTGACACGGTTACTGACATAAGGGGTCAAACAAAAGCAGTTACCTGAAGAATTCTAACAGTAAAAATAGTACAAGCAGTCACTAATGTAAAGTACATTAATCATTTAATTAGAAGTCAGTGAAGCCATTTTAAGTCATTTCACACACACAAAAGTCTGAGAAGATGAATAAGGGCATCTTATCAGAGAAGTCTGAGAAGATGAACATGATCTTAAGCAAGAGCATATCTGAACCTGATATTTGCTGAAGAAGCATGAGAAGGGCTGGTCCTTAGCATCATGTGAGCAAACTGCCAAACATGACTTAGTGGTTCTGGTAAGGAGAAGAATACATATTTAATTCTAGCTGAGCCACTTGAAAAATGACGATGTTACCTTTTTAATCAGCAAAATAAACACGAGAATGAGGTCTAAAGCTGAAAAGAGTAAGAATCTTCTCATTAAAGCAGCTGATGAAAATCTTAGTTGAGAACTTTGTGCATTTTTTCCAATTATTTCCTTGAGATGAACCATATTTTTTCTAAATATATGATAGTCACTGGAATCTCTAAGTTTTACCTTAATAAAAGCAATACAACTCTAATATTGTTTTTGTAGTTCTTCTGAAATCTGTAAGAAAGCCACTCAAGTATGAAGAGCTACAAAGCACAGGATTACCTCGTATTCCAGTGTGCACAGCTGGCATTCTTAAATTTTTCAGTGTATCAGCATTAGAATGATCACATGCCCTAAATTCCTCTTTTTAAAATTGCTTTTTATCTCAGCAGTAGTAAAACAACAAGTAAAACAACCTACAGTCAAGTACTGCCAGGATTTCAGTGCTTGTGTGATGTATTTTCATTAAGTCCCACTCTCAGGTCTTATTGGACTATGAAGTTTCTTTGAATTATTTTTTCCTTTAGGGCGTATTAATTGAAGCTAAACAGAAACACAATGCACTGGCAGTCCAGAATACACCAGACTGCCACACCACACCAGTATCAGTCCTCCTACACCCTCATCTCCTGTGAAAATTACAAATCATGTTCCACAAGACAACAGCAAGGAATAGCAGCCTAGACAGAAAAAATCAGAGGAATTTCCTCAGTCAGGCAAGCAGTATGAATCACAGAAACAGTCTTCAGGGAAGGGTAAAGCACCTCTACAAGGAAAAGTTACTTTACATTCCTCAAACAGGGAGTCCAGTGGGAAGAAGTGATGAGAACAGCAATATTCCATGTAAAAAGCTAGTTAGGATTAGCTAGCTAGGGAGCTGGTAGGACTAAGACAGAGACTGAAGCAGAAGCAGCAGCTCAAGCCTTTTGAGTCAATGAATCTACCAAACGCTAGACATCAGCATTTAGAATTCCAATCTAAACTCAATCATCAATTCTTAGTAAAGAAAAGGAAAACTGAGAAAATCTTCCAGCATTATAACATCAGATTGTAGTTTATCACCTTTCTTCTGCAACTTGGTCTGGTTTGGTTGTATCCCCAGGCCAGGACAGCTTCAGCCCACACACTGAGGCTCTGGCTCCTGCAAGAGTCTGGGGGAAATTTGAAGAAAAGTGCAGCCATCTCACACCCACTTAGGAGATATTTCCTGCAGACACGAGGAGGACTGGGGAAGTCAATACTTCGTATGAGACAGAAAAGCCAACTGCTGGAAATGCAGACTAGAGAACTGTCAGGCAAAAAAGAATTATGTGCATGTGGCAAATCCAGTTTCTACATGCCTTTGGTCTGCCAAATCCTATCTTGGACGCTGTTTTTTCTCCTGTGGATTAGTAAATCAGACAAATGCTTGCCCTATGACGATGAGATGTGGTTTTGTTATCTCTAAAAAGTCTCCAAGTCCAGCCAGCCTGAAATAAAATACATGAAAGGTTGTGTTTACTTGAACATGCACATTTTCTCTGTGAAAGATGGACTGATGGCAAAAAAAGATTTAGAGCATCCTAGGACTACTGCTAGAAACAGTTTACCTCCAATACCAGGATTAGGACGCCCTTAGAGCCAAGACTCAAATGTCTTGTAGAAGCTGCCTGGCCAAAACTGCTATAATTAAACTTTGTTTAATTCCTTTGAAAAGGAACTAAAAGAGAAAAATGATCCTATCAGGTACACTCATGATCAAGTCAAAAACAGATGCCTTCCTCTTACCTTGATGCAAAGGCCTGAAAGAAGATTAAAAAAACAATTTTTCAGAGTGGCTTAAGTAGTCACAGAATTCTTGTGCACACATCATTATTTTATTAGCTGTAGCTCTATCACATTAATCATTCATGTCTCTACCTGCTTATTCATGGCAACATGCAAGTAAGTACTAGACTTTACTCACTGCCTTACTCTGCCCTTATCATTTTAAGAACAATGAGTTAGTTAAAAAGCAAGACACAGAAGGCTAAGTGGGACACCAAACAACAACCTAAAACCACTTGGAAACCTTACCAGGAAAAAGTCTAAACCTGATGAAGGTAAATGTCATTAAAACACCCCAAAAAAAGCTGTTTTATCTCTTTGAGTCAGATTGTGACTCTTGAAGAGGAAATATTTGTGTGACAAAATGGAATCTACTCTACTGATCATATCTATTCTAAAATGACTAGCAAACTTGGGCCTATTAAACAGAGACAATGCTCAACACTTGAAGCCACAGAAGTCCCAAATACCTAAACTCTTGACAGAGAAGCACCTGCTGCAAAGATGGGTATACACAGTACATTACATGAAACCACTGCTGTATCCAAGAGCCTCTTGACAAGAAAGATTGTTAACTCTAGTACTTCAAAGCTTTAAATAGCTTACTTTAAATCGAAATACTTTAAATCAGTTGAGAGCTGAGTTTTTCTTTGTTGTAGAGGTGGGGGTTTTGTTTGTTTTGTTTGATTTTTTAATCAGCCTACAATTAATTTTTATTCAAGTACTTCACATATTTATTATTCTTCAAAAATAAACTACTTATATTGACAACACACTTGCTTAAGAGTAACAAGCACTTTGTTTTGAAAAGATCACCAATATCAACTGCAAACATTAGGAGACAACAGAAATTGGAAGGGCTATGCCTTACTACCATTGCAGGATCTTTAATTTTCTTGCTCCTACAAATGCTTTCCTGGGGCAAGCAGGGGGTAGACTTTCTAGCAGTATTTAAGTACTTCAGTACCGATACCTTGAAGGTAATTGCTACTTTCTGCTCCATGTGATGCCCAACCCTGTTACAAGCTGCCTCACACTGTGTTTTAGAGCAAAATGCACTAGCAGACAAACTTGGAAATGGCACTCAAGTAGTGAGGGTACTGCACTGGAAGTTGTGCGTGATCTCTTGCATTGTAAATCTGAATCCATGTCACTGCTTAAACCTGTGAAATGGAGAGGAAATTTAAATAATGATTCAGTTATGGGAGCAGGTGTTTTTTCAACTTGCTGAACATTCATCCTGCTGCTAACAGCTTACACATTTATACTCCAGTACATGAAACAGTAAAGCACTAGAAAGAATATAAGGTGCTAACAACCACTACAAAATATTTCTGCAAGGGAACATTTCCTTCATTTCCCATCAACATAAATTCTGACAACAAAAAACAATATTAATCCAGTCATTCATGTTTAGCATCTGCTTTCAATTTACACATTAATAGAAGGCCACATTTCATTATTAAGTTTTTCTTATTAGTGGTTGATTCAATATTTCTGCCCCTTTCGTAGTGTCAGTTCGTTTCCTGAAACTGATTAAGTTTATTTAGATATTTCAAAAGCAGACCACACTCTATGTAAACAGACAACATAGAACATGCTACTTCAGAGACTTCATGGCACATCTGCATCTCCTTAAGTGGAATCACTTCATTAGCAGCACAGCTTTCAATTCCCATCAAACAGCCTAAGCAAAGTTTAATCCACAAGCTAGCACACCACACCAGTGGGTACAAGTACACTCATATAACCAAAGACCATTTAATAGGAAAAGCCACACAATGCCCATAGCAATGCCATGGCCCATCACCCGAAATAAATTTTTTTCCACCACTTACTGAAACAAACTCCATACTACATCCAATTTACAACTACAGATGCAATCCACTTAAGACTCGGGGAGCAAATTCTCCATAGTCCTTGGTCAGATCAATTTGCAAGCCTCTCAGTAACTCAAAACACACAGGTTCATACTCAGTAACACAATTATAAATACATGGTCCTTACTAATACCTTTTCAACCAAATCTCAAAACATCAAAACTATCCCAAATAATGGAGACCATGCCAGGCAGCAGCATTCCTAAATAACATTGCCCTCTTACTGTGCAAAAATGATACAGAGAGGTTTTGAAACCAGAAAGCCTTTAGGCAGCAGATTTGCACTTTGGGACATATAGAACTGTGCTGACAGGTATGATGCATTGACCAAGGAAACTTTAAGGCTACCCCTAAATTCTTCTGCAGTTCTATGAGTTAGGAAATAAACTGAAAATACATAATCACTGTAATGGGAGGGAGTGACCACCTGATCCCTTGGGAAAAAATCTGCACTAGTTTCATATAGTCTCTTTTTTCCTTTGCTGCAGATTAGAGCCCTGACAGTAAAAACAATCACAGGAGCACTCTGTAATCCCTCCCACTGCACAGACAACTGAGATGCAAAGTCCTCTTTATTGGCTGACTTTCCATCAAAGCACCGTAGGGAACAGACAAGAAGTCCTGCCTCTGGTGAGCATGACATGGAAACCAGAAACTGCAGTGTCCTAATCCTGGTGGCTAAACTCTGAGGGAAAAAAACAACAAAACTTTCTTGCAATGCTGTAGCAGAAGAGCAGGAAGCAGACCTGCTTTTCATCACCAGGTTTGCTACCAGTAACCTCCTAGAGGAAGCAATGGAGTGTGTATACAGCACTGCTTATGGGAACATAGAAAGTTCATAGTATTATATCATCTCTTCATCTCTTTGAAGACAGTTGTTTCACCCAGATTTCTATATTCAGGATTTCTAAGGGTTGGATTTGGGGTTTTGGGATTGTTTGTTTGTTGTTTTGGTTTTTTTTTAATTTCAAAGATACCTAAATGAAAGCTTAACAGAACAGTATTACAGTGGTTGTTAAGCCAATGGTGAGTGGAAGCAGTGAACAATACTCTTCAGTAAATCTTGAAACTTAGGAAATATGTGAAAATTTATACAAACAACAGCTTCTGTAGTTGCATGAAAGAAGGGAAAGAGATGACAGAAAAGTATCACTTCTGTACTTAAAAATAATCTGTTTTGACAGTGTCACGGTAAAACACATACGTCAGTGATTTCTCATTTGTATCAGCTTCCCTGGTGGAGAATCAGAGTTAATTTCCTAACTAAAGCAAACCACATGCCTGTTTTACCACTTCCTGCCCTTTGGAAAAGCTGAAGTCTACCTAGGTTCCCAGTTTATGAACCAACTTCACTGCTTCCTTTGGAAGATAACAGGAATCCACTAATGATGTTAATGACTACAAACTTTTTAAACTTGAGACCATTACCTCTTTCACTCTCTAAACAGGTCATCAGTTGTGACCAACTCTTTCAGTTTTCTAGCAATCAGTAAGTCTTAACTAAATGTTTAAAAGCATAAGGACTTAATTTAAAAGTTTAAGTAGAATCAGTATAAAACTTAAATGACACCATCTGTTCTTAGCAGGCCACATTCTTTAAGTGTTGTAAGTAAAACAGGGCTGCATAGCTCATAAAAAAAAAAAAAACCCACAACACACAAAAAACCAAAAAAACCCTCCATGCTAAAATTAGGACAATCTCTTGAAATTTAATTCCAGAAATATTCTCAGGCACCTTTTTAATTATTATCTATCACCAAAAGGCAGTACCTTCATTCATTTCCTGCCTACCACATACGCCACTGAAGGGTATGCAAAAAAAAAGTCCCACTGGGATTACTGATTTAAGAACTAAAACCAAGGTACATTAATAAGAAATTGATGTTTAACTTCAATTTGCTCTGTAAAATCCAAAAAGGTGTACAAGAGGTAAATATGAAAACAGATCTAAGATTCAAATACATAAAAATATAAACTGTTTATAAGAAAGTAAGGTTTTCTAGTAAGATACAGCTAAAAAAAATACTAAAACTAAATATTCCCCTACAAGAAGACACTATTAACTTAGTAAGTTACACATGATTTAATCAGGTTTTATTTAAAAAATAATAATACCAGGTAAACCCAGGGGCTAACTGAGATCAAGCGTTACAGGGGGGTTCCTGAGATCCGCTGCCCAGAACCGCGGGAAGAACCGCGGAAGCTCGCTTACGCTCAGCACATCAGGCGCGGCGGGGGGCGTGGCCAGGCAGGGGCGGAGGATTTCAAAGCCCCTGAGGAGCGGCGCCAAGAGCCAAGTTTCCGGGAAGTTTGCATGGAGCAGTTTGTGCGCACAGGGAGAGCAGCAGGGAGCTGCAATTTACTCCAACTGTGATGGTGGCTATTCAGAGAGAGAAGGCTCTGCTACCAGCACCCATCAAAATGGACATTGGTATCCTGGCCACAGGCTGTGAGGAATGCCACAGCCTGGCACTGCCAGCTATGCTGTCTGCGGTGTGAGCAGGTTGGTGACCTGCTCAGAATGGGGGCACAGCTCCAAGACGAGGTGATGGAGCTTAGGGAAGAGGCGAGTAGGCTAAGAGAAACACCAAGGAGAGTGAGAAGGAAATTGCTTACCTTCTTCAAATATTCTTTCCAAAACTGGAGCAGGAAGTAACTCTCAGGGAGCAGAGGATCCCCTATCCTCTCATATGCAAACCCCCCAGTGCTCCCACAGTAACCCACAGGGGGAGGGTCAATGGGAACAGGCCAGTGCTCAACAAAAAAGAAGAAAATGCAGTAAGTGTGTTCCTCTAAGAAGTGCAACACTGCAGAGCCCTTGCAGAACAGGAATGGGGCTCTGCAGGAGGATCTGGTTGCAAGCAAGGTCGAGGACTCACAAAGGCCAGAAATACCACCAAGGACAACTTGCCTTAGGATGGCCATCAAAACTGAAAACAAAACTTGACAGCTGTAGGTGACTCCCTGCTGAGGGGAGCAGAAGACCCCATATGCAGACCAAACCCATCTGCTGTCTCCCTGGTGCCCGGGTTAAGATGCTGTAGGCTTTCCACCCTTCTGAGTCCTTCAGATTATTACCAACTTCTGGTGGGTAGTGATGATGTAATAATGAGAAGCACACATTCAATTAAGGGAGACTTCAGGGCCTTGGGGCAACTGGTGAAGGGATCAGGAGCCCAAGTTGTGTTCTCCTCCATCCCTCTAATGACAGAAATGGATGAGGGAACTAGCAGGAAGATCCAGCAGGTTAATTCATGGCTTAGGGACTGGTGTCAGCAGCAGGGTTTTGGGGCAAATTCCCTGGTACCTAGTGTCCTCAAACCAGAAGGGCTTCATCTATCTAGCAGAGGCAAAAGGACTATAGCCCGTAGGTTGGCAGGGCTGATCAGGAGGGCTTTAAACTAGGTTTGAATGGGGAGGGGATTGAAACAGAACTCTCCAGAGATGAGCCTAAGGATGGAAAGCTTAAGTTAAGAGTGAAATCAGCAGCCAAGGTGAAGTGCATGTACACCAATGCACGCAGTATGGGTACGAAACAAGAGGAGCTGGAAGCCATTGTGCACCAGGAAAGCTGTGATGTAGTCACCATCACAGAAGCGTGGTGGGATGACTCTTGTGACTGGAGTGCTGCCATGGATGGCTACAATCTCTTCAGAAGGGACAGACAAGGTAGGAGAGGCGGAGGAGTGGCTCTATATGTTAGGAGATTCCTAGAATGTATAGAGGATAATTTTCTGCTCCAGCTGCTAAATGAGCCCACCAGGAATGGGGCCCCGCTAGATCTTCTGTTCACAAAGAGAGAGGGGCTGGTGGGAGATGTAGTGGTCAGAGGCCATCTGGGGCACAGTGACCATGAAATAATAGTTTTCAATACTCAGGGATGCAAGGAGGGCCAACAATAAAACCCCTACACTGGACTTCCGGAGGGCAGATTTTGGCCTTTTCGGAAGACTGATTCAGAGTGGACCCTGGGAAACAGCCCTTGAAAACAAAGGGGTCCAGGAGGGATGGGTGTACTTCAAGGAGCAAGTCCTGGATGCACAGGAGCAGACAGTCCCCGTGTGCCCAAAGGCAAACTGGAGGGGAAGACTGAACACTGTCTGAGGGTCTGGCTGAACAGTGAGATAACTGAAGGAAATTAGGGTTAAAAAGAGAGCTTACAGACTGTGGGGAAAAGGGCTGGCTACTCAGAAAGAGTTTAGGAATACAGATAGGTCTTGTAGAAAGAAAATTAGAGAGATGAAGGCACAATTTGAACTTAATCTTGCTACTTCTGTTAAGGGTAACAAAAAGTCTTTCAATGGATACATCAACAGCAAAAGGAGGGGCAGGGAAAACCTCCATTCTTTGTTGGACATGGGGAGAAAACATAGTAACCAAAGATGAGGAAAAGGCTGAGGTATTTAACACCTTCTTTACCTCAGTTTTCAACAGTAAGACAGGGTGTCCTGAGGACAGCTGCTTCGGGAGCTTGTAGAGAGAAATGGGAAGCTGATTCCTGTAATCCCTCCCTGTAATCCTGGAGGGAACAGTTAATGACCTGCTGACCCACTAGGATCCTCACAAGTCTCTGGGACAAGAGGGATCTACCCCAGGGTGATGAGGGAGCTGGCAGAAGAGCTCTCCAAGCCGCTCTCCATCATTTACCAACAGTCCTGGATCCTGGGGAGGTCCCAGATGATTGGAAGTTGGTGAACGTCACGCTAATCCACAAAAAGGGCCAGAAAAGAGGACCCAGGGAACTCCAGGCCTGTCAGCCTGACCTCAGTGCCTGGCAGGGTCATGGAGCAGATCATCCTGGGGGCAATCACACAGCACCTACAGGATGGACAAGGGATCAGACCCAGCCAGCACGGGGTTAGGAAGGGCAGGTCCTGTCTGACCAACCTGATCTCCTTTTATCATCAGGTGATCCACCAGGTGGATGAGGGGAAGGCTGTGGAAAGCAGAGGCAGAAAGGGACCTGGGAGTTTGGATTGACAGGAAGCTGAACATGAGCCAGCAGTGTGCCCAGATGGCCAAGAAGGCCAATGGCATCCTGGCCTGGATCAGGAACAGCGTGGCCAACAGGTCCAGGGAAGGGATTCTTCCCCTGTACTCAGCACTGGTGAGGCCACACCTCGAGTCCTGTGTCCAGTTCTGGGCCCCTCAGTTCAGGAAGGAGATTGAGGTGCTGGAGCAGGTCCAGAAAAGAGCAAGGAGGCTGTGAAGGGACTCCAGCACAAGCCCTGTGAGGAAGGGCTGAGGGAGCTGGAGGTTTTCAGTCTGGAGAAAAGGAGGCTCAGGGGAGACCTCATCACTCTCTACAACTCCATGAAAGGAGGTTGGAGCCGGGGGGGATTGGGCTCTTCTCCCAGGCAGCTCTCAGTAGGACAAGAGGGCAGGGACATAAGCTGTGCCAGGGGAGGTTTAGTTTGGATATTAGGCAGAAATTCTTTATATAGAGGGTGATCAGACATTGGAATGGGCTGCCCAGGGAGGTGGTGGGTTCTCCATCCCTGGAGGTTTTTAAGAAGAGACTGGATGTGGCACTCAGTGCCATGGTCTGTGAACCATGGCAGTAGTGGATCAAGGGTTTGACTTGATGATCTCAGAGGTCCTTTCCAACACAGCTGATTCTGTGATTTCTGAGATTTCTTTCTAAATTTATATTAATTTTTCTTCAAGTATTGAACAGCTTTAATCACATTATCTTTCATATGTTAATGTGACAATGGGTAAAGAACTTGAATTTTCCACCAAATGGGGGCACGTCACAACTTCAACCAGAAAAAGATGGATTCACAAAAAATTAAAGCTAAGCATGTTTGTGCTACTATGGCAATAGAAAAACATGGCATATTCTATAACATCACAATTTGGCATTTTGATAAATAGTGCTCTACAAACCATAGTGAAAATAAACAGCAGCTAAGTCCCACAAGAAGTAGTCAGAAACTTGCCTGCCTGCTCTGTCATGATGAAAACTCTTCTGGACACACCACAAACTATTCTGCATTTAATCAGTAACATTTTACTTAAATTATTATGGAAGTTCAAGTTCTAAAATCAGCAGTCTTACTGTTCATCATATAACTAAAATAAACTCTTCTAATATCTAGAGCACTAGAAGGAGAATATTCGCATTCCTTTCTTACATGCAAGCTTTGCCAGAGCATAGCTCTTTTTGGGGGGGAGAAATTACAAACAAACTTTCAGCAGAAAGTGTTTGGTAAGTATACCAACCAGGGAACCTAAGCCGCTCACCCAGTACCTGACATTATCAAAACACTTGACTTCAGGGGAGAATTTACAGCTGATGATATCTAGCAACATCTTTCTCAGAAATACAAAACCCTGTCCTCTCTTGATAGGTAATGGAGCTGCTGATCATAGTAAACCACGTGAATCACAATTTAGAAGGCTGGGTAAGAGAGCCGAAGATTGCAGAACTACTGCTGGAGCTCTAAAACATTTCAGAGTGGTTTTGGGTGACAGCAGGGGCAAGGGGCTGCAGGTGCAGCCTCATTCTAGCCACTCAGGAGACAAGTCACTGTATAAACCTTTGCTCTCACTCTGTCATCTGTAAAACTTGTACAAAATCCTATATGATTCCCAGTACTGTGTTAGGATCCCAGTTACAGCAACTGTTATTTCTGCAGAAATGGAAAATGATTCGAGGACACACTTGCAACCTAGAGGCAGTTTGTTTTAGATTTATGAATCTACCTTATATCACCCCAAAAGCACTAATGCATTCAGATATATGCAGATTTTCAGAAGCACGAGGTCTCGAAATTAATTAATAGAATAAAAATGTGTGCTATAAATGTGTACTTAATATTAAACCTTTGATACCAAGTCACTCAAATCAGTTTGCTATGGCTTGGGGTCTTTCCAAGTTAAGCCTTCCGAGAGTTCACCATATACTCATGCTGGAAAACTTCCCATACCAAGATTATGGAGAATACAAAACAGACAAGTCTATTTTAGATCACTGTCACATCTACTAATCATAAAGAACTACAAACTTAAACTATGTCAACACCAGCACTCAATATGCACCTAAGAACACTATCTCCAGGCACACCAGGGAGGCTGGAATACAGAGAAGTTTATTAACCTTCAGTAACCAGCATTAAAATTTCCATCCAAACAGATCTTAAAACTACAAAATCTCACAAGGAAATGATTCTCAAAATTTGCAGACTACACAAGTTTAGCCCCAATGTGTTTACGAGCTGCAATCACCCTTCAGGTGGGTGCTCTGCATGGGCTCACGTCCATAGAAAAACAACAGCAACAGAGGCACAGCAGAAACAAACAACCCTCCCACAACTAAGATTACACCCTGTTCCTGCTTTCACACCTAATCTATGAAGCATCAGTATCATCCCCACATCAACAAAAACCTTCTTGCAACCTCAAACTGGACAGAAAAAGATTTCTTGCTCATTTATCTTGTGTCTTTTACAAACACAATCATCTATTATTGAACTCCTAGTAACCATCACGCCAAGAAAAAAAATGAAAAAACTCCACACATTATCAGCACCACTTCTGAAATATTTTCAATCTGTGGTCCGATATACGAAAAGAGTAATTTTCTCTGTCTTGGTTTGCCCTTCTCCATACAGATTTTGTGAGTCAAGAAACTGACATTTAGTTGTACCAAGTATTTTTGTTTCTTTATTTTCATTCCAGTAAATTTGGAGATATTTTTCTGCAGAAGAATATCTTATGCTCATACAGAAATGGGTAAAAGTAAATTTCATGTGTTATATCATTTTCAATGATGGTACACTTATATTCTTTATAGATGACATTATTGATTTTTCACTTCTGTTTTATAGAGAGGAAGGCATTGAAGTTACTATAATTTCATTTGTAAAAAGGCCATAAACGACAGACAAGTGAGATGCATTGTCATGAAAATGCCACTCTGAGAATCAACAGGTGCTGAAGTACCTGAATGCCATTATTTGCTGTGATTTTAATTAGCATCTTTTAAATCATCCTAATGAGCTAATGCAATAGTAGTCATGCAGAGGAAGTCAATGGGAAGCCATTATAAAGCTAATTAAAAGACAGTCTTTACGAAGTCGTGGTTTCTTCCTCCCTGTTAAGTCACATAAATTAATGACCTGTGCACTTGGAAAATTTCTATCAGCACATCTGGGAAGCGCCACTCCCTTTGTGCCTGTAAATCCACAATGAATTTTGTTTTAAAGGAACCTTCTACTTGAAAAACAGACAGGAAAAGATTCTGTTCTATTTTATGTGTCAATGAATTAAAAATAGAAGAGGTGTAATTAGGATTATGTAGAGACATACACTGCATTCAAACTTGCTTGCTGAGCATCCACACTGCACTTACCCATGAAGAGAAATGCCCAACAACTGGGTCACTTACAAATTACCCAAACCTTTCCCCACCACTTATCCAGCCCCAGCAGCCCATGAGTAGCACTGAGCTAGCCAGGAGGAAAACTTCAAGAAACAAAACTGTGTACAAGTGCTCACAATTGAACAATATCAACTTCACTGAAGCCCATAAGAATTTAATTTTTTTTAAAGTAAAGACTTGCAATGGACCTGGCAGATAAAGAGGATTAAACAAATGAAGTAGAAGCAAATACCTGAGAAAAAAAAATCAGTGATTTTTTGGGCTAGAGTGGGGCCTAAAAAAATAAGAGGAAAAGGAGATGACTAGGAGAAAAACATAGCTCCTAACAGTGGTTAGAGCAATGAGCAGAATGATGAATGACTTCACTGTGCTGAAAGGGCACATGACAAGAGGATATTGTTCTCACCTGTGAGCCTCTATTTCACTCACTTTTTAACATATCATAGTCCTTTCAGTTCACTTACACATCTCTGGTCTTTACCCTCTGTACAAGACTAACATTTCTGTTTTCAGTAGTTGCAGAACTACTGTTGACTGAAGAACTTATTACTCAATCAATCCAGCTGACAGTATGCTGGAAACAGAAAATATTTTGTCTGACTTTCTATACATTCACAACATCATCTCATTTTTACTCAGGAAATACACATAATTTTCCTCAAAATACTCAAAATGTTTCCTCTGCTCCTTCATCAGCTGCAACATAGCCAAAGGGGTCAAAGAATAAAATCATGCTACACACAAAAAACCCCCACATTTACCAAAAGGTTTTAAAGATTTTATTGCAACTGCACACAGTTGCAATATTGCAACTTTTCACAGCATGAAAAGTTCATTATACCAGCACTAATGCAAAAAATGCATTTCAAGGTGCAGTAAACACTTTACGTGCTTCTCCTTTAAAGTGATTTTAATAGACGTCTTCCTGCATCTACCGAAGTGAAAACATCAGTAGGGTTATTTGAATGCTTTGCCATTCTATTGCACTTGACAAATAAGCATCTGTCTGATAACTCAACAAATTACATGTAGGTGTTTAACCACCCTCAAAAGTTAAACACAAAAGCTTAAAGACTGTAAAGCCAAAGTTGATTTAAGATTTTTCCTTAGCTCCTAGTAAAAGAAAAAATAAATACATCAGTAACTACTGCATCTTTGATACAACAAAAGCACCGACTTTCGAGTTTAAAAGTTTAGGTAGGAGTGTATAACAAGGAATTGGCTATTTACATCAGCAAATCCTTGCTTCCAGATATTTCCTTATGCTCTAATAGAAAAGCTACAGCTTTGCAGCAGCTTGCAATGTTTCATGCTCAGAAGCTGTTGCCAGAGGTCACAAGTTTTATTTTCCCAACAGTAGAACTCCCAACTAAAATTTGTGAAAGCCAAAGAAATGCTCTATGCTGCAGTATTCAGTAAGAAACAAAACAAAACAAAAAAACCCAAAACCCCCAAACCACAGTAAATAGTAGTGCAGCAATGAGTACTAGTAATAATTTTTTGCCTGCAACCAGACAGCTAAAAGTCAGCAAAATGTATAAACAAAAGTTCTCTGAATCTCAGTACGGTGCACCAGAATGATTCCAGTTGCTTCCTACTTCATAGCTTAAAACTCACGGCTCCTAATACCTCCTACATTGGTACTGGAAGGTGTAAGTACACCTCCCTGGTGGAAGCAAGGCTTTTACCACAATCAAATCCTTCTTCTAGGTTAGAACTTCATTTAACCTAAAAGGAGATCAAGTTCAGATTCTAGATACTCAGCTTTACCAAAAAAACCCCAACCTGACACATTTTAGCTTGAGCTGTGACATAGTACGTGCAATTGCAATGCACATGCTAATGTGCAGCTCTAAGTAATTCTTTTGAATTTAATTTTTCATTTTTGAAGACAAAATAAAGATCATTCTAAGTCACAAATGAGTCACCTTTTCTCTCATCTGGAAACAATGCAATGATTTAATTGAAGGTGTGTGTGGTGGGAGTGGGGTCTTCAACCATTATAGTTTTATGGATTTCTGCAGGGGATGCAACTGAAAGACCAAGTTCCCCATCATGTTAAAATACTTCCACTACTAATGTTAAATTTATGACTATAGATACTTACACACTTAGGTGTATTTTGACATGGCCTGGCTAAGTTTATTCTGTACACAGAAGCCTTTAATTCAATGCCTAAACATTTCTACTTACTTTAGTTTATAAACTGATAGACTTTTAATTCAAGCCATGCTAAATATTTGTCCACCACCAAAATATTGCCACTCAAAGGCTTCATATGCCCACTCACACATTAAATAGGGAACATCTTTTTATGCTGCTATTTACCCCTTCTATCAATCATTTGAATTTAAGACAATCAGAATCACTGCTGTTTGCCACTTCTAGCATCTTGAATAGCTTTAGCAATTAAAAATGAAGTCACAGAACAAAACCTATCAGAAACATGACCATGCTCAAGATTAACACATCGCCTAAACACATTTAAAAGCAGAATTCTTTTGTAACTGAGATTTATCCCCTTTTTTCTTCCCAGGATACATATAACTGCATATAAAAGTACTATGATTCCAATCAGACAGTCTGATAATTCCCAAGCAATTATTTTAATTCCTGTTACATAATTAAACTCCAAAAGGTGAAATGGAATTATATATACTATTTTTACATGTCCTAGAATTTCTTAGTACCAAAAGGAAACGTGACAAGACATAACCCACTTTTAGCTCCCAGTACCATTAAAAATTCATTAGAGAACAGGGAAACCCAAGATTAATTGAGAAAGAAATAGTCTCATTACAGGAGAAATCATATATCTGAAGTCAAGTTTGCTATGAACAATGAATTCTTCTTTCTCAAAAGTTACTATGGAAAAAAAAAACCCTAGAAAATCTCCAATGACATCATAATTAAAAACTATGTTTTGAAAATCCTAATTTCATATCTGAATTGAAACTTATGTGATCTTGTATTAACTTATAATAGCCATCATACTGGTGTCTTCAAATTTATGAAATGCTCTTAAACACAGCAGTTTTTCACCTTTTGGACAACCAAAACTTCCATCTGTCAACTGATCTAATACTTTCAGCCATCTCTACCTGCTACAGTCCTGAGTTTCAACATCATTCAAACTGGCAGATGCTGTAGTCAAATTACTATCAACACTAAAGGTAATGAAGCTATCAATGTGAGCAACCCAAAACAAGCTTTGTGAACAGGCAGGAACTTAGCCACGCATGACTTATTTTTCCTCATACAAAGTCATTCTAGAGCCTTTAAGCACTTTCAGAGATTTAATCACTGAAACAACTGATTGCACTTTTACTTCAGAAGGCTGTTATTTAGCAAAAGAAATTATCTCTCTATCAATCTGGTATTCCAAATGAATTGTTTTCGGGAATAGTCTCAAAGGTAATTATATATATATGCCTTCCTAGCATAATTTGGAAGAGCTTCCTTAGACTCAAACTCATAAAACTCTTCTCATGTTACAAAACCTGAATAACTGCTCTGTTCTGAAACCCCACTTACAGCTTACTACAAAGCATTTAAGTAACTGAACCGTAGGAAATAAAAAATACTCCGACTTTGGTGTTTTGTCAAAATGAATAATTACTGTTTTTCTTTTGGACCTACCCATGTTATGTATAGACTTTAACAGGACAATACTTTGGACTGCTTAACCAAAAGGTGAGCGGTTAATTGCAATCTTACCTGCTTCCACCAAACAAAATCCATGGATGGGTAATTCTGCAGTATGTTACCACCTCCATCTGTGCTAATGAAGGATCATTTCTTGTGCCATTCTCAAATAAGCGTATGACAAGGGGCTATGGCCTTTTCTTCATCTGTTTGTATTGTTCTTACTAAAGAGGAGAGGGGAAAATTGGGTCCCACCAGCAGAAAACATGATGTCTTGTTAATCTTGTCTTGGCTTCTGTATTCTGGAACCTTCTAGACAAAGTGCTAAGCCCTCTGTAGACAAAGACACACACCAAGGAGGCACAAATCTGGAGCACAAATACAAAGAATCCTGGAAGAACCATTTAGACAGACACTCATCCACATCTATATTTTGTGTATTTAACTCACTCTTGGAAACTCCACTGCAGTGGAGCCCTATTTATTATCATGTCTACTACAATTACTTTGATGTCTCAGGAAATACATACTTTAGCTATCAGAAAATAACCAAGCATTGATACAAAAGAAGCCAAGTCTGCATTTCTCAGTGAACTTGGATAATAATTTCCATGCTCAGCTTCAGATGGAGGCTGATGTTGAAGCATGGTTACGTGTGTGTGGTCACAACTTCACACCAGCCTTACTGATCTCTCACAGCTCACAACAGCAAGTTACCAAATGCATGCACAAACACAGGGACTCCTACCAGGGTACCTGAGCCAGGATTTTGCACAGCATTGGAGAGCCAGGGTTATGGGCGTGCAATACCCCAGCGACCATACGAGGGCGAGCAGGGATACCTGCAAGAGCATGAAGAAATTTCCCTGCTGGAAAACCACACCGAGTTTTACAGGCTACAAGAGTGTATGTATATGTATAGGCTGCACATTGTAAATTCTTTTACTATTATGGAAATTTCTATTGCTGTGTGGCCTTGAGAACTAATATGATCCCCTTTCAAACGCCTTTCTTCAGAGTTTCCAGCTCTGGCTTTTTCCTACCATCTTTCCCAGCTTTTCTGAGTTGAGCTCTGCAGAGCAGCAGGAATCAAGAATGGGGTGGGGGTGGCATGAAGGAATGAGCTCTGCCACAGACACGCATGCCATACATTTTATTTGGGCAACGGCAGTGTAGTTTGGGTTTGATGCCCTTCTGCCTCATTTCAAATATCAGTTCTTAGTTAAGTTAGTTCCCACAGAAAACTTGCAATGTTCCATTGTCAATTCCCTCAACCTCATTTCTCCTGTGCACCAAAGGAAAAAAAACCTAATTTGCAGCCTTCAGTCACAGCTTCAAACATCTTGCAAATTCCTTCAGCTGTGTAATGCAAACCTAATATATTAGAAATAGCTTGCAAAAGAGTTCTTAGGTAGTAAAAATCACCAAGAGAAATTTACGTTTCTTCCTTCCCTCCCACCACCTATTTCTTCTTGTTCTCAGTGTTAAAAAGGTGACTGGTCATTTAAAAGATGGGTTGTTACATTCATTACTATCTTAAGACACCCTGCTTGTGGACCAGAGGTAATTTCAAAGTACTTCAAAGAGCAAGAACCAAGAATAGACCAGATAGATCAGTCACACCCTCAGAGACACCAGTTCTGTGTCTTACAAATCCTGTACCTAATTTCAAGTTCTTAAATACCTGGTATCTTAAAACCTAAGATGCTGCTTCACTGAATCTCTAAGTTCTGATTTACAATTTTTTTCCTTCTAAGACTATCTTCTAATGTCCAAAGCCAGGTAGAGGATATTACTTCAGTTCCTCTGAGGACTTAATAGCAGGCTGTGAAAGCCTTAGGCTTTAGATGCCCAGTGATTAACTTTTTTTTTTTCTTTATATTAGACTTACAGGGTCTCTTAAAATTAACAGAAGAATTGGCAAAGAAATCACATACTGATTAAGCAAACAAAAATCTATAGAAGTCCAACCCCCCATCTGAGTGCCTACTGTCATCTCAAAGAATAAAACTGTATTTAAAACCTCCAACATGTTTAAGTATCCAAGAGCCCACTACTCTGTTAAATGACTTAGCTTACTTGGATATTTGAGCATATTAAATTTAAACTGTCTGCTTCTCTACTGATATTTTCAAATGTCATGGATAATGCCTCTGCAGTATTGATATTTTAACGCACATGCTGAAAGACAATAAAACTTAAGGTTGTTTCTCTTCAGGTTAATTATTGTTTGACAGTGAGTTACTTTTTAGCTGAAAAAGTGCTCAGAGGTTAAAATGCCTTCAGATGCAAGGTGGTTACATCTTGCCTTGAAAGAATTTCAAGAAGAAATTCTCCCATTCCACCCCGGATACTGGACAGTTATCTCAACAATGCAGTAATATGTATTTGCATTTGACTCAGTCCTTTAAATGAAACATTGCAAAGGTGCAGCTCGGCAAGGGGGAGCTACTGTACTCACTTTTTGAGCACAAAACTCTTACAGTACAACCTCACCCTGTTCCCATTGTCACTCTATTGCTTGATTCTGATCATCTCTTTACTTCTCAGAGGGATAACATGATGGCAGCCACCACCACCCAGTTGCTCACTGAGACAGAAGATCTGTCTCCAGTGCTGACCTGCTGATTGCCACAGGGCAATGGCAGGCACAGGTCTTAAACTCAAACCACAAAGAATTTCAGGCGACATTCAAACAGCAAAGGGTCAGCCAGGTGTTGTCCCATACAAGAAACAATTTTCTGGTTCTGAACTTTACATTCTGCTCTCAAGCCTTCCCCTGGGATAGTTGCTTTTTGATTCACTAAAGATAACCACCAATGGAAGGCAAAAGAGAAAAGAATTCAAGCCAATAGAGCTGTGCTAAAACAGATATTTTTCTTATCTATACACAGTAAATGTGAGCCAGGAAACTATAAATTTTTAATGGAAGTTTACTGTGTATCCTCAAACTCCTTCACAAAATCAGCAGGAAGCATGTGTTCGTCTATAAAGACATTTCTTTCTACAACATATTTTTAAAGGAGGTAAATTTTTTTCTGTCAAGATCTATTTATTCCTTGGAGAAAAATCTTCCTGACAATGAATAGTACAAAGCTTTGGTATAACCTCAAAGCTCACAAGAGCAAGAAATATTCTCCTCTTGTATCCAAAAATGATTTACAGTGCATTTGCACTCAGACTCACCTTAGGGACTGATATCTGCACTTACGAGTTCTTATAAAATGTGTGTGCACAAGCATATATGTATATATGCAGACAACATATACGTATGCTTGAAAGTATACTTGACTGTCTAAAACAGAGAATCACTTCTGTGCAATTACTCTGTTACCATCACAGGATTGGAGATCATTGATTAGATAGTGTTTGAGGCACTGAGTTTTGGATGGTAGACTGTCTACTTGGACAAAGATCATGATGCAAGTGACTGCTAAGTGACTGTCAGGCTACATTTTCACATGTGAAGCTTCCTTTGTATGAATAAAGTAGTTACATTAGTATAAAAAAATAAGACTTCATTCTGATATTGTTATTCTTTCTCCCAATTTTTTCTGAAGATAAAATTGTGAAAGGGTACAGATTCTACTAACTGTGAGCTGAGGGGTGTTTTGGTCCTAATCACATAATACAAATTTCATTTCATAATCTTTGTTCAACATAAACCAAACATGATTGCTAAAAGGAATATATTATACTGCAGTACAAATTACTCCATTCAATTCACAAAAAATCCTTAATGAATTTGACTCTAGTCACAAAAGGATGAGAATGTGTGTTTATGTGCTGTATTTGCTCATCACACAGTAATAAAGTTGTTGCAGGATGCCATGAGGGAGCTTAGTCTAAGCTAACACAGTCAAGCCTTCAAATGAAGCTGTGCCTGAACCAAAGCAACCAACAGGAAATTGTTCTCGTGATCTCCTTTTCTTCAGAGCACCAGCCTCTCAAATCTACTTATTGGCTCAATGTTTAATTACCCGTCTATATGCACACAATCTGGGCACAGCAGGCAAGAGAAAACACTGTCACAATCATACTGCAATATCCCAGGCTACTGGAGAACACAAAGCCTGTGAGATGGAACCACCAATCCCAACGAGACATGCCCACATTCTGCAGCTATACCTTGGAAACCTGACAACTCCTCCAACAACAATTTCATATCAGTAAGCAAAATTCAGCTTAAAATAGTGGAACTGGACCAGCAAAAATATTGTACAGAAAAATTCTGTGACAGATAACGATATTCCAATACCACAAATATGGTTTATAAGATAAAAATATACAAAGCTTTTGGAAAAAATACTCAAGTACCCTCCTAAAACTTTCGACAAAGTTTGTAGGAAGTCACACAATTCAACTGTATACTGCAGATAAGAAATATTTTCAAAGACAATGATACACATTATACACAGAAATTAGTCCAAAAATAGCAGTAAAAAAAAGAATTTATTAAAAAGTTTTCAGAATATATTTCTTGTATGAAAATGGATGAATGTAAAAGACAAAATCTCCAGATTCAAATCCCACACAATTATATCAGATATAATTAATTACAGCTTTGATGGCATCACCTCAGATAAATAAGCAATGACAAGTATGTTCCATATCTTATCAGCTCCTATTTTTAGGTTTTTGATAGATGTGTAGATAATTACCCCAAGCAAAGATAAAAGACAACTTAAACCTAGACTATATTTATGTAGTGATGATAATAAATTTTCATGTCAAGATTGACAGCATTATTACTGTGAGTGTATTCATTCTAAAGCTGCATAAGGGGCATCAGGGCTGTTGTAGCAGCTCCTCTGCAGAGGAATTTCCCTTTCCTACACTCATTACATGGCCTCTGCAAAAGACAGTAGAGAACTGTGGAAATCAATTAGTAGCCCAGGCATTTCATAGGAGTTTCACTTAGTACTGAACCTTGCTATTAACAGTGAAGCAACTGGTGTCTAGTAGCCTTGTTCAAAAGAGAGGAAAGAACAAAAACAAATTAATTACACAGCTCTCGGGGGCACTGACACACTGTCTGGGAAAACCAGAATGCATCTGTGAAGCATTTACATGCATTACTGTGCACAACCAAAAAAAATTATTTTTTCACAAACGCACTTGGCATCTACTTGGCATGTAGGGCACCAGTTTTGGAGCTGATTAACTCAATAACTTACACAAACTGGAAAATCAACACTACAGAACAGGGAAGGAAACCTTGCTGTCAGACTTTCAGAGCACCTGCCTGTGTATCAAGTGACAGACACAAAGTCTCCTTCCCCCTTTCAACTGGTATCAGTTTTTGGGATGCTCTAGAAGAGGAAAGGGAGCTGTGTGACACCTCAGAGTTAGCATTACGTATAGTAGTTTGCCAACGGAAAGAAATACATAAACCAGCCTAGACCAACTTAGTCAGACATGTCTGCATATAATCCTGCAAATAATCAAAAAAATTGACCAATGCTGACTCCCATTACATGAAGTCATACACACAAGAACCACAACACAGCACAAATACAGTATTCAGTCAAGTCACATGCAGTCTCAGCTGCATCATGATGCTAAGGATAACATCACTAAATCATTTGCTGAAGAAAAATATCACCACAGGAAAGAAAATGCAAAAAGAAAAGTTTAAAGTTTAGAATGGATGAATCATTACAGTTCAGTAGTAATGAACCTTTTTTACCCCTGGATGCTCAAATATGACTGCCATTTACACACACAAATCAGTTTCTGCAGACATCTAAAATAGACTCAAGATGCAACTGAACTGCTACTGCAACAGAGCATTGATGGTCCCACAGGAGCGAATGCACTGGTTTCCAATAAATTATAAACCAGTCCACTGATGCATCTGACTTTTTCACAACCTGCAGATACGTGGACCCTCATTAGTCTGAAAACCAGAGATGATCATGAAAAGCCAGCAATCATCATAATATATCATTATTCAACAGGCACTGAACTGGCTTGAGGGCATATGAATTGTACCTAACAATGCATTGGAAATATGCACCTGACTCAGTTTAAATTCTGCTTTGCTAGCTCTTGAATTGTACTCAGAATGCACAAACAAAGCCAGTTAGCAGACATTCTTCCTTAGTTTAACAAATGTGATCTCTGATGATCCGGAAGAGTTTAAGTAGGTTCATTAAGCAGGCACATAAATATTCCAAACACTTCTTTTTTCACTCTGCAGATGGCATTTCACAGGTTTAAAAACCACATAAGCCCTTGGGTCTAATGGAGAAGAGAGAGAGAAGGAAAAAAAAAAAAAAAAAAAAAAAGCAGCTTTTGAATGCAGAGGGAGGAAAGAGGAGATTTCTACAAAATGATATTCCATTCCTGCCTGAAAGAGTACACCTGTGCCACTGCTCTGCTGTGTGATAGAAACAGTGTAAAAAAGTTCAAGAGGCAAGCTTGACACATACAAACACTGGAGGTAAACCAGAAAGCAATTTGCCAACTTCACAGGGTTACAGATTTTCTAAATTCATTGCATACTTTGTCATCAGTAAGGCCTGGAATAAAGACCAGATGCCAGAGTGAGTCAGTGCAGATACCATTCCTTTACAGATTTCCAATTTATGAATTAAACTTAGCATCTTGGGAAAAAAAAGGCTGCTACAGCCCAGAGAAAGCAGAAAGAGACTGAATGATATTATAAAGTCTCACTTAGGATTTCACTTCATCACCACTGAATTCACACTTAACAATCTGAGTACATTGACATATTTTAAAGCAAGATACTATAAAGATCAATGGCTTTGAAAAACAGCTGCCATTCAATATATGGCTAACATTGTGTTGCTGTTTTGGAAGGAGAAAAATATTTGACAGCATCACCTCATTTAACCCAGCTATCTAAACTTCTGTGACAGTACTACAAGTCTGTATTTTGCCAAGATGAAAAAATTCTGCTGTACTTTTAAGCAGGTAAAGAAATTATGACATTGCAAAAGGACTCTGCATTACAGAGCAGTTTTTTAAAAAACATCAAAACAAACAAATTGAAAACAGAAATTTTCTGTGAAGCAAACCACCCTCTCCATTAGTAACTGACAAGGCTTTGAATACAACAGAAAAACATTTGTCTTCTAAAGGGACCAACAGGAGTAAAGCTCAGGCATAGCATTAACACCAAACAACAAGATTAAAAAGAGATCCTGGTCTCCACATCCTACCATTATCTTTTTTTCCAGCATAAAATTAGAGGCTTCTGACAGCTGGAAGTTCATAATACTTTCTGAGGAATCCCGTAGAAACCAAAGACCCTCAGCAATGCACAGGGACATTCCCAGTCTCTTACATTCCTGGTTCATTACTAAGGAGTACATTGCCAAAGAACCGCTAAGTTTTTACAACTATTGCCCAATTTTGTAGAAAATAAAACTTGATAATGTCCACAGCTGTGAAAATAAAAATACATAAATACATCTGGAATATGAATGAAATTTCTGTAAGTGCTTTTCCACTTCACTATCTTAGCTACCAAAAAATGTAGAGGAAGATTGCTGCAATATATATTTAGTGGTCAGGTACACTTTCCAAGTCTGTTTTTTCCAGAGAGAAAAATCCTATTTGTACACCTCTTAATTCTAACAATATTTCCTTCTCAATCTAGGAAGCCATTTGAACAGGGTAGAGGAGTTGCTGTATTTGCTTTCTCTTCCCCAGGAGGACTCAATAGCCACTAGTACAATCTGAAGATGATCTAGTAGACATCTTCAGATTTGTTTTGGGAGTGCTCAATTAGAGCAAAGAAAGACATGGCATATTTTTTTTTTTGCTGAACCAGCTTAGTTCTGACAAGTGTAAATAAAAAGCAAGATTAAAGGAAAAACAAGTTGTCTTCTCTGAGCCCTCATGCACAGCCCTCAGAACAGGATACAGCTGACACTTCAGGATTTTTATGATATTCTAGAGTCTAGTCTGATTTATGAAATGTCAGACTTTCCTAACTTTTGTCATATATCCTGTTTCTCCAGGATCCTCTTCCAAAAATAACATCATTTTTACTACATAACACTGCATTGTGCTTCATGCAGCTATTACACATGATGCTTTGAATTCTCACAATCCATTATGCAGCCTTCAATATCCAGTTTGTAAAATTTACTGTTCTGCATATGAGTGCTGCTGTAGCACTAGACAAACTGAGGGAAAAATACATAACAGGTAAGAACTTTTTGTAATTATTTTCTTTTCCAAAAGAAAGAGAAGAAAATTAAAGATGTAATATGCTTATCAACTTCAAAAATACATACAGATAAGCTATTTTTAATCTATTTATCCATCAGGGACAAGGTTTGATTTTTTTAAAAAAAAGCTCCTGTAAAGCTGTAAGCTTTATATAGAATGTTTTTTTTAAGGGACAGAATTTGCATTACACAGTATTTCATAATAAAGATGCTAAGAAGTCTCAGACAAATTTCATGCTTACATGCAGGCTAGTGCGCAGTGACCAAACCCTATTTCTTCTAGACAACAAGCACTAACAGCTGTTGGAAGCAATGCCTAAAAAGGAGCAGGAAAACTTGTACCTTATGAGAGGCATCTTTTGGTTCATAACAACATTTTTATAACTCAGGCTCAGCATTGAAATACGAGCAGTTTGAGGTGTTACACACAACACTGCTGCCTCACTGTTGAATTGAATCTCTAGAGCTGATCACATGGCAGTCAGCTGCATTCAGCTTTCATACCCTGACAGTCTTGACCAAGCTCACCACTACATCATGTATCTCTCTCTGCATTAGACAATAATTTCTCTAGCTGATTTGCTACTGCACAAAATAACACTGACAAAACCTCAAGAGAAACAAGATGAGTCTAAACCGCTTAAAATTAATACTAAAAAACTACCAACCAACAGCTACCAACTCGAAACACAGTGTTTTAGCCATATCCTGAGCAATTTCAAAATCTAAAAATCAGACTGATGAGGTGTGCACTCTTTCACATTTTGACTTCATTCTGAAGTATTAATTTTATTTATTTTTACAGTTTAAATGTATGTTCAGTCCCAAATACATCACTTCACACCTTGCCATGCTGTGTTCTTGACTTTTTTTTTTTCCTAGTAACACATTCAGGACCTTTTTTCTACTTTATCCCTTTGGAGTTATTTGAAGCATGGCTGCCTTAAATGCTTGCTACAGTATGAGCACGAAATGCAGTTATTCAAGATCACCCCTGTTGTGCACTAATAGCAAGGAATATGTCAGCAACTTTTCACTGCAAAATACTTGTCACTTGCTACTTTGTATATTTGCTTGCTAAGACCACATTTTTGGGAGGAAATGTCAGTGTTACCACATCCGGGGATGGACATGGATATGATGTTTGCTTAGAAGAATATTCATCTTCTGCCAGAACTTAAGATCTCATGTCATACTTAAGGGGAACATTAAATTGCATTTTTAAAAAATGGCTGGAGCATACAGTGGGAGTTTAGTCCTCCAAATGATACCCTTGTCATACCAGAAATAGTCTTCACCTCTAACTGCCCTTGCCTGGTGGCTGAACAATCAAGGGAAGAAACTGTCAGTGTTTGCAGTCTTTTTGAATGTGTGGTTTCTGATCACAGGAAGCTTGGTTCCTTGCCTAACCACCTGGAAAGGAGATTAAAAACAAACCAACATCTCCCAGATTTACAGAGATGCAAAGCTCTGATTTAGGCCACTGACATGACAACTGGCAGCTGCTGGTTTTGGTACTCCTTAAAAGAGCAATATGGAAATTTTACAGCCAAACTGTCCCAATTAAACAGTGAGGGGAACTTCAACCACCCTGAAGGATCAGTGCTAGGTTTTTGGCTAGGAGTGTCTTTGTCCTTTCCAAAGCAGCTCTAACAGCTCTGAGTACGCATTTGCCAACTCAACTCAGTGTCTTTGCACCAGGCATGATGGTGGAAGAAGCAGCTCAATGACAAGGAGATGGAAAGCCTTCACACTTTAGGGATGAAGAACGCCACTTCACAGATGCATTGCCAGTACCTTCATCATTCTTTTGGAGATCATGGTGTAAAAAACAGCAAAAGCCATTTATCAAAATAAATAATATGTTCTTCCTAAAACCAACTGCATAATTTTTCCTTGTAACTCAACTGTCACCAATCCTACATTTTCTAGGATTATGCAACTAACAGGGGCTCAGGGTGTGCAGTGAGTAATTGAAATCCAGCAGCACAGCCTAGGCAGCAGTTCAAAAACCTCCAGGATGTTTTCCAAGACATCAACTATTATATTTGATGTTTTGAACAGCGCTATTCTAACTCATGAGCATGGCTCACAGTAACAAGAATCTATTTCTTTATATTCTCCATGAAGAGTCCAAGAAATGCTGAGGTAACCAGAGGGCATAAAGCTATGAACAAGATAAGTATTTATGGATTACAGCACCAAGTAAAAAACTTCGGGTTTGTGTCATACACCACCGGAAAAAGATCTTAGGAGAAACATCTGTCTCCTTCCCTGTAATCAACAAAAACCATTTACAAAAGCCTGGGTTGTGTAATGATTATACCAACTGAAGAATCATTTCACCCAAAGCAGAAGAACAAAGCACCCACAGGAAAACAAGCAGAGATTGCCTTTTTTTTTGCATACCCTGCACAAGCTGTTTGCCTACGATGACACTGAGCTGAGCAGTGCTTGGTACAATCAGGTGTGACTGCTCTCCAGCATGATCTCTCCTCTCATATGATCCCACCAGCACCTTTGAGGTGGCACGCCCAATTTCACATACCTATTAGCATACACCAACACGACCAGCAAGATCCATTCTATGCTAATGCCGACTATATGGCATTTTACATCTTTTAAATACAACTTCTAAACAAGAGCAATCCAGAACTACCCGCTGACCCAGTACACAACTCATGTGGCTAAGTTATGAGAGGAGAAAATATCTCCAACTTCTAGTGCCAGAGAAAACAAGGGAGGTGGATTAAGCAGGAACGAGTGAAAACACTACAAGAGGCCTTGTTGTACCTGTTCCCGTCCTTCCTGGAGCTGAAAAACCCTCAAATAACCATTTGAAAGAAAGGGAAAAAAAAGAAAAAAATTAATACAACACAGAATTCCAGAGTGCTACACTCATGTCCACCTGCAGATCTTTCATTTCATTTAAGGAAATATTATCTTATTCAAGTAAAATACAATACCCACAGTGTTACCTAAAGAAATAAGCCATTGCCTCTGCTTTTTGGAATTACATCCATGTTCACTGGAGAGTGAGGAACTAGCCAGTCCACCAGGATGGATTTGAAGTTCAAGTTGGCATCTTTGGTAAGTTTGAGGGTATCTGCATATTTTTTCTTAAGCTATAGACTTCATGTGACTTTATAGACCTATGTATAGACTTTATGAAATTATGTGAAGCACTAACGTTCATGACACTTAAAAGCCTGAATGGCAAGCTGAAGAGGATTCAATGCATTTATAGCACTGTCTCCATGCATTAGTTGGATTTCTAATGACCAGATTACTTGATTTACAAGTTTCAGGCTCCACTGAGTCTTAAGAATTGTCCTTTTTATGACAAAGCTGAATGGCTGGAGGGCTTCAGTGCCATAAACATATTACATCGGGGTACGTCTGATCCTCAGTATCAGTTAACTCATGGTAAAACTCAGACATGGAGATGTTCCTAAGAAGCTCACTCTGCTGTCATCTCACAAAAATGTTACAGAAATATGGATGCAATATCCCATCTTCTCCAAAACAATAAAGTTAACCAGAACAAAGCTGAATATGTTCATGACTGTTTTTTTTTTAAAAAAAAAAAAGAAAAAAATGTGAGAATTAAACTCTAAAATAAACTCTCACTCTTTTCCAGAAGAAGTCAGTCAACATGCTTATACATCCTAAGTATGTTTCCTTACATAGATTGTACAGTTTAAATTCTCATGGAACAACTCTGCAAGAATGTACATCAGATTAGCAGTTTATATGCAAATATCTAAACTGGAAAGACATAAGCTGTGTTTAGAAAGTAAAATAACATAGTATTTTCTTCAAGGATGACTACCTACAGCAGTGCATGTCAAAAGTTCTAATTAACATCTGTGCATAGATACTAAAATAAAACAGAATTAAAAGACTTAAATTAAATAAAAGTTGGGAAATGAGTGTTTATGTTGTAGCTCTCTCAGCTTCAGATTTATACTTGGCGTCCACGAAACAGATGTATGCTTTCAAACATAAAAGTAGAGCAGGTATCTGGGACTCCATCCTACATGCTACAGAGCTGAACTCAACTGACATTTTGATTTTCATAGAACTGGGTAACCATGAACTGAAATATGCTTCTTTTATAAAAGGTAGTATGCATTCAAGAATACATATGGATGGGGGAAATACAGAGACTGAATCTAGTTTAAGCCACTATAAGCACTAGTGGACCTTCTGCCAAATTCTATTTGCCAAGAACACTACCTGTTTCATTGCCTTGGCCATGGTATTGGATAAATATGATTCTGACATTCAGGACCAAATTTGACAGCCATTAAACTTCCAAACAAATCAATTAATAGAAATCAGACTGGATTACATTTATCCCAAGACACCTGTACAAACTTTTAATTTCGGTTAGTGAAATGTTGGTTTATTCAAGTTAAAAACAAATTTCATACCATTTACATAAATTTTCTTCTTAAAAACAGATCTGTCTTTTACACATTGAAGGAGAAAGGATGTCTTCAGCCAAGGGAGAATATCCTGGCACAGGTCTGTACTGACAGCCTATTGGTAGTATTTTCTACTAACTAATTAGTCCTGTTATCCTATTGCTTGATAGCTTCTGATTAAGCTGGTTGTGGAATACATTACGAAACAGAATCACATCCTAACTTTGGTTTATTTTGGGCTAGCCTGTTCATTTTCAGATAGGGATCCTCTTAAATAGAATGTAGAATGACGACTGCCATAAGTATAAATTTGTGTACAATCAAATTCTACTCCATGCTTTGATTACAGAAATGGAGGTCTTACCCCACAATTTGCCCTGCCCAAAGCAGGCTGCCTATTTTATGCTCTTCACGTGGTTATTTTGCAGCCACTGAAATTAAAACAAGACTGCCTTAGTGTTCAGTGTAGTATTTCTGGGAACTTGTTTCCTTCAGACTCAAAACTTATACACACACACAGAAAACCCATCTTCTGCCTTTGATAAGTAATCTTTGCAAAATGCAATAGCACAACATGGGTAATGTTTAACTGTCCATTTTTGCAAATAAACTAGAGTTCCTAAAGATTTCTTTTGATTTTTGGTTGTTCTAGTGAGATTTCATTCATCTTCACAGCTTTGGATGAACAAGACAAATCTTAAAAGAAACTTAAACCTATGAGAATTTAGACAAACATGCTATTAGCACAGTAAGCCACAAACATCAGGCATCAACTGACACTGCCATTGCAACAACGCAGAACAAATTAATATCCACAAGTAACTTTCCCATTATGAATCATAACACCAAATGAGAAACACACAAACATTTTAAAATTAAAGAAAAAAAAAGCATCTTCTGACTGCATAATCCCCATGAGGCTTCCAGGCCACAGAATGCAGGTTAACCACATTCCTCCCATACCAGTCCCTCGAAAAAATCAGGCCTGGAATCAGTTTCTGAAACTCATTTACCAGACCTGTTTTTCCCAAAGTTGGGAGAATAGACTAAAATTAATGAAATCTGCATATATATAAAACAACCGATGATCCTAATTAATCTATCAGTCCTCAAAACAGTTTTAATGTATTCATAGTTTAGAAGTAATTCTTAAGCTTTTAAAAATGTTAAAATATGATAATTTCCTGTGCATAGTATTAAAGAAACTTCAGAAGTTATTAACTGTTTAAGGGTTCCTAATGGTTTAGCTGGAAAAGAACAAATGTGTACAAACAAAATGCATCTTCAAGACAGGATTTTCAATTCTGGAACGCTACATTTACACAAATGGACATGTAGCATGACACTGTCACTCAGAGGTAAGGCATGGTGGGTAGCCATACTATATAAGGAAAGTTATAATGTAAAAATCTGTGGCAGAAGCAAATTGCATTTAGCAAAGGACTGAAATAACTTTAAACAAACTGATGATGTATGCAAACAGCTTTCTTGCTCTCAAGCCAACATCTTAAACTCCATCCTCAGACAAAAGTCAGTCACCAAATAAAACAGGAGGAAACTGGTAATTTTTCTCCTACTGCTCAGTGAATGACTGAAAATCTCAAGGATCTCATCTCTGGGCTTCCCTTCTCTAGTGCACATATTCCCCATCTGCGTTGTGCACAGTCTGATTCCACCAGGACTTTGCACACAAATAAACCAGAGTTTTATATTCCTAGATGTAAAACTCCTTGGAAGAAAACATTTTAGTATGGAGCTACATGAGTCACATGCCTGAGTAGAGAGAAATCCGTCCACATGTCCTCTCCTTGAAATATAAAAATATTTGCCAGTGGACAGCATTTTGTTGCAGAGATAGTGAGGTGAGAGAAAAGAAACATGCCTTAAGTTCCTTGTCAAATCTCACATAACATGCAGACCTATGAGCACAGATCCAAAACTGGATCCTCTTAGGCCACTATATTTAAACCTTCAAGGTGACAAGCCTAAGAACAAACCAACATGCACAAAATCAAAGTTGAATTTTTTTCTCCTGTGGGCCCATAAAAATACACAACTCAGAACTGAATGTAAATTTGAGGCCTGCTTCCTGGGTTTTATAATATTTTTTTTTTCTTACATATTCATTAGTAAATATAGCTTTTTTGCTAAAAAACCCTCAAGTTTACCTAGTATGACAGGATTCCCATTGTTGGTTTTGTTTGGGTTTTTTGTTTGTTTGTTTTGGGGGGGGTTTTCACATAGGTATCTATGTTAGTGACAGATTTATCCTAAACAGTAACTAAACTCTCCTGTTCTTTGGGGCTTGGCTTGATGAAAAATCTCAGCCTTGATAGATCCGATTTGACCAAAATGAGCTTTTCCACTGCCTGATGACATCCAAAACAGCACCTATCATCAAAGGGTCTGTGAAAACCTTGAATATAATCCTAGCAAATCCAAAGCAAGGTGTAATATCCACAACAGCAGATGGTATAATAGGTCTGGCCAGTTGGGTAAAAGCCCAGGTTTACATACCTTAAAATCAATTGTAAGCTGGAGCAAAATGAATCCAGCAGCTTTCTGAATGTGTTCAGATTTGCACTTTGCATAGTTGTAGCATGAGCAACCTGTCTTGAGTGTCTGGAGCAGTGCTTAGCAAGATAAATGGAGAAAGCATGCTGCCTTGTAATGGAAGTAGAACCAATCTAGAATACTATATGATGACTGGAACGTAGGACACTTGAAAAAAAAGAGATGGGGGAGCAGCGGGGGATGGGGGAAAGAGAGAATTAAGCATAATCTCTCACAGGATAAAATACTCCTCACCAATGACAGATTCAAATCCATGGCACAGTACATCTAGCAGAGAACTCCTCCAGCACACTGTCCTCCTACAACCTGAAATTTGGATTTGTACAGTTTCTTCCACCACTTCATTCTCACAAGCCTCAGAGAAGCGTCCAGAGTAAAGATGAGCAAACCCTTATGACCTCAGAGATAAGAACAGACTTTAGATATTACACCCTTTCATTTAAGTTAAAGCCTACAACAGGGTTACTTATTGTGTATCAGTACACCAATATTTCTAACAGGAAGAGCCTCTCAAAAGCATTAAAGAACACAAAACAGAAATAGGATTTGGTGATTTTAAATCGTTTTTCCTTAACATGTGCAGTATGACTGCAAACACCTGACTTTTCAAGAGGAAAAAAAAAAAGATACTGAATTGTGTTCAGATAAACAGATTACACCAAAGAGGACTAACTTTATAATGCCGATTTCTCCAACCCCAAAAATCAGCTAAAGACTCACTGTAGATTCTTCCATTCGATCAAAATAAGGAAAATGTTAATCATCTTGCATGTTAAAAGATTGCTGCAGAACTTTATAAAGGAAAAACTCGTCTGTAGAACCCAGACACTGCTAGGTAACATAAAATAGCTCTGTGGTAAGCATTAGATAGTTAAATGTTCAACATTAAAAATAGTTGTCAAGCCTTGCTTGCCTACACTCACACAGTAATATCTCATGGTTCTAAATCATCTGGAAGAGAAATGAAATCCTTTTCCTTAACTTGAACCTAAATTAGATGAAGGGTTTTTTAAATTCTTAGGTTTAAATTCTTTATTCTCTTAGGTTATACTTTTTTATTAAAGTATTTTTTTAATTTTAAAATTTCTTCTTATTACTACAGACTACCCACATCTACAGGACAGGATTACAGGAGGTATTGTCACACATGTGACTCTGAAGCAGTGGTCTATGTTTTTTCCTCAGATAATCAGAGTAAACTTCAATAAAGAGAGTTTCTCAATAATTTTCTCCGTCTATAAAGTAAGAATTAGTCTTCATTCCATCTGTAATTGAAGATATAACTAGTTCAAGTACTGTCCAGCATCACATTTCCTGCAAGACCCTAAGGTGTTATAAACTGGTGCTGTGCAGGGCTCTACTTGTGGCATAAAACTTACTTTCCATGATCAAAAAACACTGAGCTGAAGCAGCTTAAGGTCCAGTTAAGAGGGATTTAGGTGGATTGGAGCAGCCTGGCAAATACCTAAATTGAAATAAAGATGGTTAAATAGTTCCTCAGAGTCCCAGACACCATAAAACTACAAAGCATTCAGAAACTGAATGGCATCCCTTGGGACATGATCATTCGCAGAAGACCAGATTCGTTCTATTTCACATTTCTTAGAATCATCTGAACTTTTAAAAGTCAGCCTGAAAAGCGCATTCTGTCCTTCAAAGGCTGCTATCCTTGCATAAAAATTTCCTCTGAGTCCCATTGCCATGTTTTGATACCGTTCCCTTCAGTTTTCAAATACTTCGAACATTCAAAGACAAAAACCCTGACACTTTGAAATCTTAATGTGTAGTCTTAATCATCTTAAGTGAGCAAAAGTATCACTGTGTTTCTGCAGGTAACATTTCTTTATAACATCATTTAAACTTCATTCAGTGCAGTATTCCTAAATTCTGAAACTTAAGGAACCATAAAATGTATAAAAAGAACAAAAATATACATTTTGTTTAATAGAAATACTTTGGAAAGTGAATATGTTAAAAATTCAAAATTAAATTAGTTAATGGTCTCATTGATCTAAAGAAAATTTACTGAACAGCATTGTATGTTTTGTACTTGAACTGAAGAATTGAGGAGCTTTAGTCACCTAAATCCCCTCTAACCTATCTTTAGAACAAGAAAACCTTTTACTTGGAGTCACAAAAAAAAAAAAAAAAAAAAAAAGTTCTCTCATTAGAAGGTGGACCACACAACAGAAAAAGCACAATACAGATGCTACTCTTGATTACAATAACAGTATTGTATAGATTTTCAAATGCTGTAGGTCGGGGTTTGTTTACTTTTTTAATCAAGTCTGTTCAATTTAGGCTATTTCTCTGCTTGTCAGTGTCTCTCATTATTTACCAGTTTGATTTAGAAGGTAGTCCATACTTGGATCACTGAGCAACAGGCATACTGAAAATCATTTATAGGAAGAAAAACTTAAGGCTATATCACTAATGTCTTCCTAGCAATATGACCACAAAAGACACTAAACTGCAGCTTATCTAAGTTAATTTGTTACTATAAAAAGGGATTAATCATTTAATAACTAGTACTAGTAGAGAACGCTATAAAGACATAGGTATGATTCTTGTAGATACAACTAGAGCCACTAACTGTTTCTAGCTACACAAGTCCCTTACAGAGTGGCACAGTCAGTGCAATGCTCAGAGCAATCAACATACTAACCAAAGACCATAGACAGCTCAAATTCATACCTTCCTGCAAAATATCACCTAAATTCATGCTGTTTTCTTTGGTCTTAGAGCATCTATGTCACATGTCCTTCCAGCAGCCACAGTTAACACTACCTTATAACACCTGAAAGAAACAGAGTTATGAAGCAAGGTTTCATGCTTTCTGACTTCATAAATTCATTATTAGCCAAATACCCTGTGCACCCTGTCAGACACTGCAATTCAATTTACAGTCTGCCTCTTCCAGAGAACAAAACCACCTTCACTTTTCAGCTTTTCCTACCATTTAATTCAATATATGTACAGAGCTATGCAAGCATACCCATGCTCCAACCACCAAACCTTTCTGCTGGGTACTTAGTTGTATTTAAGGTTCCTCTCAGCAAACTGTTTCTCTTGCTACTACTGCCTTTCTCAGCACATTCTATATATAAGGCAAACACATCTATTCAAGCGTCATTGCCTTTTGACATTTAATTCACTCACAGTACCAAGGACTGGCATGATGTTTTGTGTTGCAAATTTTAAGTAAACATCAAATTAACTTCAACTCAATCAGCAAAATAGAAAAAGGCTTTATGGTCTTTTACACCTATGTCAAGGCAATAGTAAACACAGAAGAGAGCTGCTCCACGAAAAGATGGCTGAGCAACAGGTTGAGGTGCTGCAATCAATGCATGTTACAAATTAAACTCACCATGCCCATAATTCCTTTGCTATTACTCTGCATTTCAGGTTGTTCTCTAACTTACTGAAGACTAATGACAACAGACTTTAGACACTAGTGTTTTCCAGGCTTTTCACTTTTGCTACAGTCCTCCTCAAAATGTAATCTTGAATCTACAAAAATAAAAAAGTTTCACAAGCACTCAATTATTCTATACACTCCAAAAGGCAACATTTTGACATAATATAATATTGCATTTTAGACTGTTTGGCCAAACTACAATGCTGAGATTGTTTGGTTTTTTATTTTCATATGGCAGTATAAGATTAACACTTCACTTTCTTCAAAGTTCACAGCTGAACAGAAAGCTTGATTTTACAGTGGCATTTCTTTAAAAATCTTGATGTTTTGCCTCAGAAGCACAATTAGAATAATCTTGAATAGACAAGCTTGTGTCAAAAAGATTTTCTCTGCAATTAAAGTACACTTAAGAGAGACTAAAATGTCTCAGCTTTTACCCAACAGGCAGGTACTGCTTCCATTTCTTTACAACCAACTGCCAATGTCCTACAGCAGCAGCTAAAACACCTACAGCTCTACTTTGGGACATCATCTTATAACTAATGATGTCTTGATACATTGACTGACCACCAAATAAAGGTCATGATTATGTGATTGTTTTATTACTTCTTCATTTACTAATTAGCAAGCAGGTTGATCATACCAACAGCTCAGTCTTCATCCAAGTTTTTCAGCACAGAGAATACAATATGTTAAAACTACGTAACACGATGTTTCAAAAGCTTTAACCTGGCTTCTGATTACATGGTTATAATTTAACACACAGATGTTATGTCTCAAGCTCAGTAAGTTGACTCATTTTTTCTATGGTGTGAGATTTTTTTGCTTTAAAATTACTTCGAGTCTTTCAGAAAAGGTACCAAGAAGTAATTCCCATGCAGTTTTACAATTGCATAAAGGTGTCCTTCAACAGAGCCCTTGCCTGCATCCTGTCAAAGTCCCAGGTGAGCTGTTCTCTCTCTCAATGGGCAGCAAACCCTAGGAGAAGGTCATGAACCAGCCCCCCATGCACTTCAGAGAAATGCTTAAACACAGCCCTTTTCTTGAAAATGTAAACATTTCTCAGCTACAGCTTCTATTTCAGCCTTAAGAAAAATCCATAATCAAATCAGTGTTTGCATGTGCACATTATATAGTTGTGCCCTGGTGTAATTTTAGAGCCGGGTAATATTCCCTGGAGATTCCCCATTTAACTGCCCCTTGCAGGTGCAAATCAGGCACATAGCCACCTAATGCAAGGGCAAGGTCCAACAAGCATTTCTAGACAGTTTTTCCCAGGTCTGAATGCCAAAGGGACAAAGCAGTACAGTCACAACACCCCATGGCTAGCTGACTGCTCTGTCATACCATGTTTTAGATAAAGGTTTCAGCTGATATCTTTCCCATTTAATCTAACGCTTCATCCAAATTTTCAAACCTGAAAATACAATGCAGAACAGAAAAGAAAAACAGTATTCTTTGAGGGCGAAGGGAGTGCTTATATTAGATTATTTTTTGGATAGTAGCTGCCTATTGAGTCAGACAAATCATAGTAGCTGCTATGTAGCACAGTAGCATAAGAATGGTTTCCATGGAGAACAAAAAAGGTCAAATCATCATCTATTGAAAAGTATTCAACTCTATCATTTGAGAATGATACTCAGACTTTTAAAATTATGTAAAAATCTGGCATGTATGTTGATTATTTACACTGCTTATCATCTGCAGCTTGAAGGCAACATCTCAGGTAAAAGTCATGAAAATACACGTATTGCAAAGGAGAAGCTGATAGGAAGATAAAGTTGGTGAAAACTGAAGTAAAGGAGGGTGAAAACTAAAGTAAAGGACACACGGTCCACTAACAGGGTTAGGTGTGCACATGGAATTTATGTAAATAAATGTCAGGTTACCAAAAAGCAAGAATATAATTAGTTCAGCATAATATAGTGCCATCTAGATGGAACTGGAGCCTTGTGTACTCACCAAACAATTTGTACAAAAACAATACAAGCTGTTCAAACAAATTGACATTTTTAATCCCTACTTAGAACAAACCTTTATTATTAGTCTCTGAAATGTTTATTATGAATACAAAATCTTTCAAAATACTTGAGGAAGAATTAACCTGGAAACTGCTAGAGCCATTTACCACAAAATAATCAAGTCAAGATAATACTCCAGGAATTTGTACCCACTTAGCAGGGTCATCCGAAGAAAGGTAACACTACATTAAAAAAAGGAAAATGCAGTCCTGAACTTAAATAATAATTTTATTGGGTTACCTAAAACCTTCTGCAAGGAAAAGAGTTTTGTGTATTCCAATATATGAAGGTAAAAAATAAGGGCAAACTCCTGGTTGTGGTTATTATTCCAAGTAACCCCCCTCTAGAATGGTTAAAACATCCCTTCCTCCAAAACATTAAAGAACTGAACTTTAACATTTAAATCCAAATTATTACTTAACAATAATAAATGTAATTAACAGGAAATACTCTTATAAGCATCCTTACATTTATAGGAAATGCACTAAAAAAAAACAAAACAAAAAACAAAAAACAAACACAACACCACACCCTCAAGTCTGCAGAGATAAGAATACGGAGAGAAAAAAAAAAACAAAAAACCAACACCTCAGTCTTCAAGATCTACCCCTATGAAAGGGAAAATTTGGTTGGTTATTTCAAAATGTGAGCAAGCTAACATTTACCTGCTTTTATTTTTCTCAAAGCTTTTCTGCATCAGAACACATTCCAAAATTCGCAAACTTTTAAAATAAACAACCTTCTTCTTCATCACAGACACTGCAAGTCATGTTGCATTTTAGGCATTTATCACTAATTCCATTAGGAATCTGAATCATGTTGCTGCCTAGCCTTAATCTCATTTAAGAAAAGATTAACCTTTGACTTTTCACCATGGAATCAACTCCTGAGAATCACAATGTGAGAAGGGACATGTGACGACTCCAGTGTCATTAAAGGACATTTCCAATTACTCTTATATTGCCTGCTTGTAAACAGAAACTATTTACAAGGAAATATTCCTGTATTTCATGGTATGCTAATCAGAAAATATCAGAAGTTGTGTCAAGACAGTCAGTTTCCATACAAGACATAGTATGTTTTTGATTGCAGAACATGAAGTAATTATTTCAGCTCTACAGTAAGAGAAGACACAAACACTCTTGTAGCTGAGTAAATAAGGTAAACCCTGGCTAGAATATTAAAATAACCGAAAATTTATCTACAGAAAATTAGCAATGCTGACAGTGAACATGACTTAGCTGAATGAAAAAGGGTACTCCAGAATATTTCCAAAAGAGTCATTTGAAATTAAGTTTCCTATCCAACCAATACTTAGACCCCACATATACTTACGTATTTTGAAAAACCTACAGAGGTTCTTAGGCTTCCCACCTCAAGACTGAAATAATTTTTGTTTTTAAACATCCGCATGTGGGAAGGGTGTGAAGAAGTGTTGATAGCTTGAAACTAGCTACACAGGCACAATATTAAAAGGGAAGGAATTCTTCCCAAAATGAAGTAGCAGTTCATACAGAGATGTCAGAGCCTTGAGTTCACTGGAAAGCTATAATCATCCAAGGGGAGTGTTACAGATAGCCACCAATGGTCAGGATGTGCAATGGTACACTACCTATGACACAGCTTCCTCAGATGATTTCATATCACAGGAAGGAATAGGAAAGCATGCACTGTTAAATGCCTGGAAGTCAGCTTCCTCCTGACACCTGAGCTTCCCATACAAACCAGTTACTGCAGCAGTACAAAATGCTTAATTCTAACTGTAATTTGGACAATAAACTAGAGCTTATCAGAGGTTAAGAAACCTCTGATATGGAGCAGCACATGATACTTGAAGACTGAAGAGATTAAGCTATCTCCACGTGCTTAGAAGTGACTGTGATGATCACTGAATCATGCCTCAACACACATTTGCAAAGTAAGGTAACTAGTTGTGTTTTGGACTCTGCCAAACACTTTCTTAAGCTAATATTGGTATTTTAACCACAGCTCGAATTCCTTGACTGAGGTAAATACGCCTTTATGGTAGATTGCTTTCTCTGGACATTCGCCACTCCAGACATTATCCCTCATTAATGACAGAAATGGGACCTGCACTTGTCAAGAAACTGCTTTCTGTGTTTTCTTTTTTCTTTTTTCCAACACAGGATACAGAAAGTATTAACTTGTTCATCTATACATAGCAAATATTCATTTAACAATTAAACATTTAAACTGCTTTTAATACAATTAATTCTCATCTTCAGGTATTTTTTAAAGTATTATTCTCACATGGCTTTGAATTCCAATTTTATTTCATTTCTGCAAATCTACCAAGAAGCAGATCTTGTCAGATGGTTAATTTGTCATACTACAGTGAGTGAAATGCATTATACCACTGATCTTACAACCCTGAGTGAAATGACATATTTCTTGCACATTTTGAAAGTATATATCAATAGTGTGTACAACTTCTATGCTGATGGCATATACAGTCTCTGGCATTCCTTCTAGCCACATACTTCTCAACTTGAGTATTTCATTTAACACCCTGTTACAAATAAAACCTGATTAGCCAAACCACAAATACAGTATTATTATTATTATTATATAGATATTCATTGTATTTGGTTTTGATGCTTCAGTGCTTGTTTTGTGTTTTATATAGAAAAGACAGGTAGCTTCACGTAAATATAAAAACTTAGATATGTAAATATTAGTTGTATGTTATTCCTGACATGTAACTGACTTCACAGTTCAGATCTGTCATATCACAGTTTTTGAAATTTTCACAATATCCTAACCAAGAAAAAAAATCTAAAAATACAGACTCAAATTAAAGAAATATATCCATTGCCGGATAATAGTAAATAAAGTTTGCTGAAGCAGTTGCACACTATAAATTGCTCTTCATGCTCCAGTGATTAATTCAAGGACAAGGTAGTTTTATATGTCAATGCTTCAGGTGCAACAACTAATGTAAATGCAATACAATCAACTAAATCAATTAAATTCAACTAAATACAATCAACTAAATACAATACAATCAACTAAATTCAATACAATCAACTAAAGAGGATGGCTTTCATTTAATCTTGTGAGAGGTTATAGAGAAAGGTTCCAATCTTCTTAATGGGTCTTTTCTGCAAACAAACAACCCAAAGAATAAAAACAGAGTGAGGAAGAAACAAAGCCTCAGAGGAATTATCTACTTACCACAACACATTGTATGATGAACATTGAGGTCCCAAATTCACTGATAAAACTATGCTTGCCTGCCTACCTCCAGACAACACAATTTTTGAAGATTCAGAAGAACCCCCAAATACAGGGAAGTCAAATATACCCCCACACATTTATGACCCAAACCAGGACACTCTTCCATTAGAAACTGAACCAGCAGAATGCCTGTTCCTGTTGTTTCAACCTGATCCTTCTTCATGCATTTGTTTTGTTTGTTAGGGTACTTTATATTCCTCTCAAACCTTAAATGCTCTTAAGTCCTGTCTGGAGCTCTCTTGAGTTGGTAGGGTGGAGAAGTGCCAGCATCAGCCTGGTGAGCACTGCACTGCTGCTAATTCACTCACAACTTGGCTATTTTCTCCCTCGTGTGATACACTTGTGTGTCAAACAACCTGCAGCTGCAAATTTGAATGGCAAAACCAAAAGGTTTAAATAAGTAAAGGACAGCACCTCCTGCTGACAAGTGAACCAGTGTTTTATTTGTAGAAATTACCCTTACCTATGCCAAGAAGCTTATATATAGCGTCACAGCTATTATTGTACCAACTCCATTCAATGACTTTTCCATTCACCAAATAAATCTTGTGGATTAAGATATACAACGTCTGCAGTTGATCTGTTCCATATTCTCTGTTATTTCTTCTATTTGAAACAGCATTGCTGATGTGTCTATTCCGTAGCTTCTAAACTGCAGCATATTTTTTACTACAGCTTTACAAGTATGTTACACAGCTGCCCTATGCAACAGAAATTAAGCAAGCAGCTGTAATTACTACGTGGTATTTGGCAGTGAGAAGTAACAAGCTTCTCTTCATGGGACCAGCCACCCCCTTTTGTAGTAACTCAAACACTGCAACGACTTCCCAAGTGCTGAAGTCAGACTTCGGAACTATTTCCCCAGCCACTTCTCCTAGATGCAAAGGAGAGGCACAAATACATCCTGTCCTCAGGCAGAGTCTAGAGCGTGCAGAAATTAACAGCTTAGGCACCACATACACCTTCCAAGTAAATAAGTCTACTCTCTTTACTAGGGAAAGGGATGGTTTTTATTAAGTCAAAAGGTCACACAAGTAGCAGCTTTTGTACAGGAAAGGAAGGTGCACAAAATTAATAGCTTTTAAAACTAGTTCAGTCAAAATACACCTACTCTTATTCTGCTCTTCATCATCAGCAGTTAGTGCACTTTTATACACAAAATAATTTTGCTGAATCAGAAACTTTTGTCTGAAAGTTACAATTATCATCAATCTGCTGAGTTGCTAGAATAATTATCCTGTGGCAGTTTTGCAATTACAAATTATTGATCTATAGACAAAAGTAAAGCTAACTTACAGGGATTTAATTCTTAATGTACTTTGTACTTCAAAACAATGAAAAGTACATCGAGTATTTATTCTTCTAAATTAACAAATAGTTAACACATACCAGTTTAACAGCCAGCTTCCTGACTAAGTACAAAAGAATAGTGTGGGTCATTTGGCTATCTGGATTTTAAAAAGCCCAAAAGAAAAACATACATAGGTTTACAACATCAAGTATCCAGAATATTTACATTACATGGCTCCATGTCCCTGCTCACCACTCAGTAATGGTAATTAACTTCACATTCTCCATTTCAACTACCCTTGGATGCCACTGTTTCACACTTATCTCTGCACTTCTTCACTGCTTGGAACTGTAGACATTTCTCTACACAACTGTGAGCATTTGTTCAACACTTCATAGGACAAGTTCTTTTATCCTCTTTCTTCAGCTGGCAGGGACAGAGTAAAGGTTTCATTGCCTATAGTCACCTGCAGAAGTCTTTTATAACTGTACATAACCTGAGCAGTTTTTATTCAAATACCTCCCATTTCAGTTTCAGTGTGACTAGACAGTCAGCTATTTTAAAAGGGCATGTAGGCTAGTGTGGGTCACAGAGAAGTGTGAGTCACTGATAAACGGCAGATGAAAAATTCATTCTTATCTGTCCCTCTGATACTTGTGCAAACAAGGAAGAAGCTGAGGACCTGGGCTTTAAAGTCTGCCTGCCTTTTTGGATAAGAAAAACCAACAAAACAGCTGCACACTCTTTTCCATTTAAAGACTGACTGAGGCCTTCAACATCACAAGTTGACTAATAGCATAAAGCCCTTCTGAAATAAAGCTGATGAGCAGTCCTCCTCCTGAAATTACTAACTGTAAGTCACAGATTCAATCTCATCCCCCTTATAAGTTTGCATTTCTTTTTATATGTCTCTGCATAATCTTTTTTTGCAGCAAGCCAAGAGGTTTATTTATCATATAGTCTGTAGTGTAAAAAGCTAGGGATTACCACTGTATTCTACCATGGGAAGAAATAACCCTCAAATGATTTTTTTCAACTGTAGAAAAAAATTTCATACACCAAGTAGCACACTGTATGTAGAACCTGCTTAATACAAATCTCTGTCTATTCTGTATAATTCACATAAGACACGTGAAAATAACTTTACACCCAATTATATGAAGTCAAATGGCAAATTAATCTGCCCACATATCACTTAAAAAATAAGCAGTCAAAATAAATGTTGCACATTCCAAATCCACAAGTGACATGCTATAGTAAATTTATCCTTGAGTTAGCATTTCTGTGGTAGTCTTATGCTTTGAGTCAGAGACCAAACCAAACATTCAAATAAATAAATATTATAACCAAGTCAAAGTTAGGATAAACAACACTTACAATGGATATAGCAAAGCTAACACTTACACTCCCAGCTGACAGAGCAGTTACATTTGTTATTTTTGAAAGATGTAAAGCCTTATAGCTTACATCTTGACAGTAACAACAGGCTCTGTGACAGAAATAGAAATATCTTCCCATTTTCACTTTTTACTTGACAGCATTTATAAAAAACAGTCTAGCTCTATTCTGTGAATAACCAATACTCTAATTCTCTATGCATTTCTTACTTTTAGTTTTGCAGTTTTAAAAATTATAGTTAAATATCCAAAGCAATATAGAGCAATCCATTTGTAAGTCTATTAAAACCAACACACATCTACCTGTTTGATTTTCCAAAGATCACTCTCACCACAAACAGGCTACTAAAGACTCCAGAAGTACTTCAGACACACCCAGCCTCCACTGAATAGTTAACACCTTGCTTCATAATAGAATTTTTGCGCTTGAAGAAGTACTGTGTGCCATTTAAAATTGAAATTCTGGCCCTAAACATTGCACTCCCAGATATGAAACACAATCATGATGGAAATATCCCACAAGACCACTGAATCATGTGCCTGCAGTTAGACCTACAAGCCATCCCAAGAGGGCCAAGTTCTACACAAAATCTACCTCTCTTGCTCAGTGTCATTCATCATCCAAATTCCTGATGTCTTTCCAAAGATTTTTCCCACAATTAAGTGAAACAGCAAGTTATTTCTTTCCAATTTTAGATATACTGACAACTATTTTCTCATCTGCCACCCAGAGGAGCAGGTTCCACAACTACCTATGGGCACCCAAATGCACAGCAACCACAGCCACTAAAAGAAAGCTGGGGCACAGCACTGGCAGCATGAACACTCACTGAAACTTCAACTTCAGGCATGGAAAAGTGCCAGGGAGCCTAGAGCTCTGGCATCCCCTCAGGTCTGCTCAATAGAAGGCACCCCCGCACTTCATTGTGTTTCAGGGAATTAATCCAGAAAGGGAAGAAAACTCCTTATGCTGTGTGTTCCTCTGTGAAACAGGCAGGACAATCAATCCAACCTACAGTAACTCTGCAGTAATTCAGAAGTCTCAGAGGAACGGGATGAGGGATAAACTAATGGTTTGGACTGTGGCAAGAACCAGGTGTCAGTCACCACCTGTCTCAGAGACCAATGGCACAGCCTCACTCTTACAGCTTTGCACCAGAGCTGTTCCGAGACCCACGGAACTGTGGTTTGGGGAGCAACCACACAAGAACCAAAAAACCACCTCTGTTTATTTAGCTGAGGTGAATGAATAAAGAGGTTTGACTTGGAAACTGCTGTGTCCCATAACCAGGAAACTTCTACTTGAGTGCACTCACAAATCACACCCACAGCAGGTCTGACCAATATAGCAGGTATTTACAACAGTTTGCCTCACACGAGAAAAATTCAATACATTATGGAGTATTGAGAGCAGTTTAAGTTTTCTACTATTTTGCCTTTGGCCTACAGTCATAATTCATGTCCTTTCAGAATATACTTCTGGTATCTGTAAACACATTATAAAGTAGACTTCTCCCTATTGCCTCAATATACCACGTGACTTCTTCCACTTTAGGATTCAATAACAGTTTAAAGCCATTTTGGCCATTTTAACACAAACACCTACCCCTGCTGTAGGTAGATTTTAGAAGACAATTACTAGCGCTGACTAATGAGAAATTAACTACGAACTTTGCATATTTCCTCAGTATCTTTGGTATTTAAATGGATTTGTGCCAGCCCTTCTCTGTCCCCACCCTTTGCTCAGGAGGCATGCATCAGCAGCACTGAAACGCTGGCATGCTTGACAACAAAAAAATTCAGCTGCTTCTTTCTTGGGTTGTTTGGCTTTTTTCTTGTCTCTTCTTTTTCCCCTTCTCTTTTAAACAAAGTATAGAAACAATTTGATAGCCCAGCAGTGTTTTGTCCTCCTGAACCCTGGCAGTGACCCAGAGGATTTGCACTTTACTGCTAATCATAATTCTGGCTGTGGCCATTTCCCATGACATAGCTGAAATTCTCCAACACTTGCCCTCTCAACTTCACTAGCCAGCCCATACTGAAACTATTTGCTGAATATTTAGGCTGTCAGTCACCACACCCATTCCCTGGACTCCTGCTGCCACAGTGCCAGGTCTGCAAACCTTCCTCCCTTACTGTTATTGACCTGACCTGCAATCACAAGTAAAAACTCCCTGAGGAAAGCAGCTTCTCCTACAGACCTGCTTCACTAACAGCAGCACCACAGCAGAAATAGCAGGTGCTCTTACCTCTCACACACTGAATTCTGTTACAGCAAAATGTAAGAAAGCAAAAATTTTCTAACTACCGTAGACCATTATAAATCTTTTGGGTTTGTTTTTTTTTTTTTTTTTTTTTTTTTTTTTTTAATTTATTTTTTTTATTTTGTTAAAAAACAAACAAACCAACCAACCAAACACAAAAAGAAAGCCCACAAACAAAATAGCCAAAGAGTAACCAAACCTCACCAAAAATCAAACAAGGCAGTTCTTGTCTATAACCTCAAGAAATGCAGAGTAAAACAGCTCTCACTCATCCTGACAATTAACCAAGCCTCTTTGTGGAAAGAAGAGGTACAGGGCTATGAGGTGATGCCTAACTTCTGTCTATACTTATGTAAAATAAGGAGCCATATCATAACAATAAGAGATTTTGCCCAAGTGACCCTGTTTTTTAATAGAAAAATAGACAAAAAAACCATGCCAGGTATTTCCTTTTTTCTTAAAAAAAACAGAAAAAAACCCAAAAACCTTCCTGAAATTCACATACTGGTCTAATTTGAATAGTTAACATGTACTTCACTTATTACCAATCACTGACATACCAGTCTAGGCACCATAATTCATTCCCCTTGGCTGACAAGCTCAGAACTCTTAACTACTTGGTTAATCTGCATGACACACATGTAAGGATTTTGGAATATTTTTGTACACACATGGTTCCCATAGAAACTCTAAGATTTTTTTAGGGAGAAAAAAACCCTACTTAGGAAAAAAATATCTTTTGACATACAAATTTAAATATGCAATTCCATAACTTAATTGTGTATTTGACTGAAACTGAGCCTTCCCGAAGGCACTTCCAAGAACTCCTTCCCTTCAGCAGCAGAAGGTTGGATAAACATGCAAAAAGTGGACAAGTTTCAAAATATTCATATTGCAGATTGCATGTTTACCTCCAAAGCACCAAGGAATACACCCTTTTTTAAAAGAAGCACACAATATAAAGATTAAACTCAACCATATTTGTCTCCATAAGGATATCCCAGCTTTGCAACTCCATCTCATTTTAGCTGCAGTTTGGACCTACTTGAATCTCCTTATCTTTTACTTCACTTCTCAATCCTACTTGTGACATGGGCATAATTTTGCACTAGCTTAAAATGTGTCTGAAATTCAGCATAACCCAGTGGAAATAAAGATAATACCTCCTTTTAACCACCCTTTTAAAATAGTTGGGATTTTTATGTAATTTAAGTAGACTGCTGACACCGTAGTAACATTACTTTAGAGGCTGTTTGGGAATAAATTTGGAAATTTAATCAAGATCATCAGATTTAGATTAGAATGCAAACAATTCTACTTCTGTCATTGCAACATTAAGTTAACATAATTTAAACTCAAAAGCTATGTTCTCTGCGAGCTTGAGACCAATTTGCCCTTCTTTCAAATATCACCATTACATAGACAAAACTGCCAGAGAGTGGAACCGAAAACCTTGGTACATTCAATTATGTAGGTTCTGAAAACAATATGAAGAGCTGCTCTGTTTTCAACAATGCCATCCATGACAATCCAGCTTTATTTTCAAAAGCACATACTCTCAGTATTGATACATCCATGAGCTCCCTGACTGCAGCCAGGGACTGAAATGGGCTGGTAGCCAAGTAGTAGCTGCCATTTCATAAGACCCACGGAAGTGGCTACAAAAGTCTGAGAAGTATTCTTCCTCCTGTACAAGGGCAGGAAAACAGGGGTCTTCAAGAAAAACACTGAAAATCTCTGCCCCCACATGAAGACTTGAAGCCACCATGGCATCTCCACTCTGAAGAGGTAGGAAAACTTGGAGAACGTATGATCTGTCTATACTACACACCCTTTTTTCTTTTGATTATTTTCTAGGAGAAACTGGGAAGGCACTTATGTGCATTTGTTACACAATCATCCAAACACAGCATACTGTGCACCTCCTTCTGCTTTTACAAGGTGGTTGTAAGCAGAACAGAACCACGTAACGTTCAAGAAAGAAAGGGGCACAGCAAATAACTTTGTCCCATAAGATAAAATGTAAAAACATTTAACAACTCAGCCCATCCTACCTCTGAAAAGGACACCAAAGCCAGCATTACAAACAGTTCTGTATAGCACAATTTAGGGCCCAAGACAGATGAAAATTACTTCCTTAAGCAGCCTTTCATCAATTCCATCTCCTGCCAACTTTCAAATTTTGTGGGAGTTGAGAACCCTCATCTCACTCCCTCACCATCCTGGTGATGAGCAGAATCTTGCATCTTAGGCACAGTATCTTTTAGCAGCCACAAAAATCCTCTGAACAACATTTCATTTGGAATAGATATGAAAGAGAACAAAGAAAGAGAAGAAAAAAAGCACAATTGAGAACCTCATCTAGAGTAAACACCAAACCTTGAACCATCTAAAAACTTCCAAACCATGGCATTAAATACAGCAAATAATATACTCATTGACAGAATATTTCAGGTTGTTGGGGACCCACCAAAGCACAGCCAGATTCAAAGTTGGATGGTGTTAATATACTACATTTTTTTCTTAACTGACAGCATCAAAACAGAAGAATCACTTTCTACAGGAGAAAGAAACAAGTGAGACTGACAATGTAAAACTAAATATGAAATCCTTAAAAGCTAGGCCCATCAATGGGGAAAAAATTTTTAAACCCAGCAACTGCTAATTCCGGACAAGCAACTAGCTCTATTTCTACAGCTTGCACAGATGAAATCATCTGTGTTTCTCGAAATGTTACTCCAAAAAACCAGCCAAGTATCTCAATGGCTGCATAATTCAAAAAGTGCAGTTTAAAGTCACAGAAAAGCATTGTCACAGGCTACTCAACTCAGCAAAAATTTTCAGCGAAGACACCAATACGTTCATCTCTAGTTGAATCCCCATTGCTAACTGGAAGAGTTTGAATTTCAGTATGACCATCTGAAATTTTCATAGATAAAAATAGCTTCTCCAGAGTTTTTAACTATATTATCCTTTCAGGTCACCTTACTTAAGGGAGATAATAAACCGAAAGGCTAAAGAACAGTTTACTCTGGCTTTCTTCCTTCCAAACACTGGTGAGCACAGACAAATATGAAGCAGAAACACTCTACACTAAGCCAATGTCTTCCTCATTTGTGGGACTAAGCCACAGAAACATGCTGGAGTCCTACATCCTCACTTTTCCTTATATCTTAGTATGCTCTATGTGCCTTCAAGGAAGAGATAAATCCTTCTCACCTTTTCATGACATTGTTTTGAGGACAAGGAGTCCACGAAGATAATTAAGAGGTATAGAAAAAATCCCAGACTGGTAAAAAATGTCAAGTTTTAAAGATCATTTACAGTGTCTGTAAAATTGTAGTTATTTACATACAAATTTTACAAACTTGAACTACAAAGCTTAAAATACCCTAGCTCATATTTTTGCCAAGTGTGATGTCAGACATGAGGCCTGTAATCCACAGGTCAGACAATTTGGTGATAGCTCTTGATTCGTGCACTTATTTAAACACAAGATTGGTTCACTTCATTAAATAGGATCCAGAATAAGCTGCAGTTGCAAGAGAGAGAGGTGATCCTTGTTTGTAAAACTAGCAATGCTGTTTGGGAAAAGGAGTAACAAGCAGCGAAGAAACTAATTCCCTTCAAGCAATTGAAATACCAATTTTCAAGATAAAACAATGAAAAACCCAAGGCCAATAAAAAGAAACATTGTTTTCGCTTGAAGTTCACCACCAGCCTTGGCAAGTGGCATGTGGCATTCCCCAAGCTCATGGGAAATTTGTTTCCTGTCATGTCAGGAGAAAATACCATTATTGCTATGGTTCCTCTGGAGCCTGTCATTACCAAACATTATAAATTACACTTTATCAAAACACTTGGCAAATGTTGCCTGGAAAGCTAACACTTGTTCTACCTGATCAATGTTAGTCTAATTCTATTCTCATTATAGGAAGGACTGGTAGAGGTGGAAACACTGTACCACACACGTGCATTTCCCAGTCCCATAACTAATACCAAAGATGAGCTATGGAGCTCCACTGGATGAGAATTCCTTCAATTGAGTCATGCCCTGGAGCAATAGGCTTGGTCAGGCACTTATGTGCCACTACATTCCCTTAATAAAAGCAGTGACACCATGTTGCTACACTTTTGTGTTCTATTGCAGCCAATCTTAATGGAATGCAAAACCGTGGGACTGGTATTTCAAGCATTGCTGTTGGCACTCATTGAAGTACTTCATATAGCTGAAGAAATAAGAGGCCTCTAGAGTAAAGGAAGGGAAGCTGTTTCAGTGAAGTACCTGCTACTGACCAACAAGCACCCAGATTAAATAACACCAAGATCAGGCACTGGCTGGAACAGCTGCCACTTCTGGAGACCAAGCTCAAGTGCCAACAAAAATTTAGCACAATGTCGTGTCAAGCTCTGCTCCCAATACAGGAATGCAAGGTATGCGGTTAATCAAGCAATTGTTGGGAAAAAGTAGAATAGGATGGGATGAGTACAAGTGGCTCAAGAAAAAAAAGCAAAAATCTCATTCCAATACTTTCAAAGATACAGATACTATATGCATACAGGAGTTCTGCAAAAATCAGTTCAGGACTTGGACACTGATAACATTCTAGTGTACTCAGAAACCCTCACTGCCAGTAGACGGAAAAGACATGGAAGCAGCACTGACCCAGTGAGGATTATCAAGGCTAACACAACACAGAGTTCTATATTAACAAGACTGTGAGGCAGGAAATACGATTAATCACAAAAAAACCCAAAAAAACCCAAACCACCTGGATAATCACAAAACATTTGTTTTCATATTGGATGACTTATTTTTCAATATTTTTCCCCTTACAGTTTATTAAGCATTGGTATTCTCTCTTGCAGGTAAAGCACTCAAAGCATTAAGTTCCTTCACATATTAATTGGAATGAAGTAAATCTTCATCAGCTGTTTCCTGAAGAAAAGCTTTCATAGATATGTCTCTTCTAACAGCCCAGAGTTTAACAGAGCAAAACAAACAACAGGTACTTAATTCCAAATACACTTTGTTCAATTTTCTTAATATTAGCATTTTTATTGTAGAAAATCCCCAACTTGAAACAGTATTAATTATTGCATATTTGAATAATGTCACTGTCTCACATCCAAAACATTATATAAGGGAAATACTCAAAATTGGCTCATGGACTTTTTATAGCACAAGGCATTGTTTTCTTAGCACAAGCCTGTGTTTTCTTTATGTTAAACTGAGTTAAGAAATAAAAGCAGCTCAAAGACACACCTTGTATGATTACATCCTTCTCTAAATCATAAGAATAAGGTGACATTAAACTGCCCTTGCCAATGTACTCTTGTAGCATCATAACATTAAACAAGTTATTTTAATTTTGTTTCATAAATAGTTTCTATTCTTGTATGTTTTACAACACAGACTGCACTTGGGACATGAAACTTCATGAGGCTCCAGGTCAAATACCTCCTGATTCAGCTCTGCATTGACCCTTTTGACAGGCACACATACACCCCAGGCTACAACCCCATTGCTTCTCTCAACTGAGAGAGATTTGAGTCATAATGATATCCTGGACCCTTTACAACTGTATTTCAAAAATAACCATAGTGCATTTACCAGTCACAGCAGTATTTATTTTGTTGTCTTTTAAGTGTCTGAGATTCTTTAAAAAGGCATGCCCTATTACCCCTGCTAAAATTTATCGGAAGAGTTCCAGAAAGCCTAACTTAGACTTCCTATCACACACGTAACATATTTCAAGAACAAAACTCAATGAGAATTAAAACAAAGTGTTTTGTCTTGCATCACTTTATCCACAATACTCTTAACTCACAGGGCACTCTGAATACACAACAAATCTCTACAGGTAAAGCTGAGATTCCACTGCTATGGAACAGCAAACAGTAGACCTAGATGGCAGAAAATTATGTGATATGAAATAGTCTTTTATTTTCAAAGTCACTGATCATACTCAAGACTTCATTGGCAGCAGTTGTCACTTAAAGCTCATCACTACTTCCAGAACAGTGATCATGTCCCCCACTTCCACTTGCACACCCAAAGAAACTTATTGTTTACAACTTATTTCAAAAGTAACTGAAAGGACTTTGACAAGACAACAAATGTAAACTACTCTTACCTCAGGAAGACATACTATTATGCAAAGCAATGCCAATATTTACATTATCATTATTGTATTTTTCCTCTTACACAGATGAGATGTCAGTGCTTCAGCTCATCAGTTCAATCTGCTCCTATATTTACCTTGTACATGGAAATGGCTTCAAATGTGAAAAAAAAAAATGCTAAACACTCCTTTTTAATCTGCTGTTCACCAAAACAGAAATTATTCTGCGTTTTCTCCTGGTTGCAGTAACAAAAGTTCACAAGTTAATTTGTCACTGCTCACTCTCACTGCTGCCAGGACTCCAACATTCTGGACCATTTACTAAACTAAACATTCAGAAAAGCATTTCTCAGCTCCTTTACAGCCAATGAAGAAACTGCAAAAAATATTCACATATTAATTAGCCAATTAAAAAGAAGCTTTTGACCGGTGCAGCAATATCCATATAGCAATAAATTATTTGCCAGTACACCATGATGTGCTGCCTAGCTCTATTAGCTAGGGCAGAAAACCATGTTAACCAAGCAAACACAGTAAATCTGACTGGTAAACTGCAAGCACTCACAGTCAGACCAACAGCATTGAGTTCCCAGAAAAATAATTGCACACAAACCATGAGGTTAGAATACCTGCAGAGGCCACAGACAGCCACACCACCTGCCCAGCCTCCCTTCCAAGCCATGCCAGAGGAACCAGAACACAGCACTGGAGGGAGCTGCAATGCCTCAGCTGGTCCTAATACAAGCAACACACACAAGTTTTGAAGACTACTATAAAAAAATCAAGCCAGTAATGCCCACCCACCAATCTTTGTATTTTGAGAACTCTACAATAGCTCTCAGTCAAGTGAAAGCCATCTGAACAAGCAGCTGAGTCACTGTATTTCCTCCCAGCCCAGTTTTAACTTGTCACTCTAAACACAGAAATTGAAGCTTGTTAAAAAGGATACCTTTCCGAACTGGCAGATCTTACATGACCACCCTCAGACACCATGTCTCAAGCTAGCTGGGCAATGACTAACCATGGAGTCCTGGTCAAGCTGTCTTTGCAACTCAGATAAAGCAGCAAAACAGCCTGTGAAAGCTCAGAAAACCCTGGTTTTGCTAAACATCTCCACGAATTCTCAAATATCCTGGTTGTGTAGCAAAGAATGAACTATGATGGAAATTAATGCCTAATTTCCAAAGCAGATACCCTTACTCTTCACATGTGGTAGTTCTTCTAGAAGCATATAATCCTTTGCCCAAAACTACCATAAATAGCTTAGTAAGAAGATGACCTGATCGCAGAAGTTAGCAACAGATGTCTTTTTACAAGAAAGAACCTGCTAAAACCCAGACATGGTTTTCACAGAGAGCACTCCTTTTTCTCCCCTCATGCCTATTTCTCCCAAGAAGGTAAACAGGACACCTGTACAGTATAATTTTAAATAACCAACTTGACACAGGGGAAAACAAATCATTGATGAGGGAGCCTTCTGGCCTTCTGACATTTTTTCATTTGTTTTCTATTCTATTATTTTCTCATTGCTTTCTATTCTCACAACAATAAAAATTCTTTATTGGTAGTCATTATAAACTCCTGCACTAACTTAAACAGGAAAGACTCTGCATACTCAGTGTCTTCTGCACAACCAGTGTCTTTGGAATAAAATAAATTTTAAAAATAAACAAAATTTAAAAAGCTACATACATTATTTAAAACCAGAGCCAAAAGGAAGGTATAAAATTACTTCAGCTTGATAAATGGTGTAAATGTCATCCAGCTATCTGTAGCACAAGCCTCTGACCTAATGCACATCTTTCTGAAGCCAGAAGTGCACCCTGGAGACCAGCAAACACTTACTGTAATTATTTACTGTCTTCTAAAAAGACCTGCTGTGATCTACACACAGTAAAACGACAATTACTGGACGTGGATAAAACCACAAAAACACATTGTTACAGCCCATGCTATTTTGTCATGGCAACACTGTAACTCAAACTCATGTAGCAATTGAATTGTCAGGCTCCTGCTTTAATGTGAAACAATAATGGATCTCTAAGTCAGCGACCTACAAGATCTTCCTTCCTAGAAAAAGAACGAACAGAAAAATAAAGAGGACACTATCAAAATCTATGAACTGATAGCTTTCTAAACACAGCTTCTGATGACATCCACGAGATAAGACTGATTTTGATCAAGACTATGAGTTGGTATTTCAAGCTTGCTAAGGATCAGGCTGGGAAGGAGGATTTACAGGTGACACTTGTAGCAAGATGCACTTGGTTTATGAACTAACCATAAAAAAAATAACACCAGTCAAGCAAATACTGGTGCTTCTCCAGCTATCATAATCTAATTGGCTTATTTGTTTGTTTTACAGACATTTTATCAGCTATATATATTCCTTTATTGAATATGAAACTAAAAAACCTTTTAAGATCTAGTTTACAGGCATATAACCACAGCTGTGGTTACAAAAAGCAGATGAGATTCACATCAGTTTAAAATAAATTATTAACAAAATGGGAAGTGCACGTGTCTTGTTTCAGGAAGAAAACTTCTTAAAAGTAAATCAAATACAATCAAACTCATCTTAAATTTCATTTCAAATTCCAGTGAACCAGTTCAAGTTAATGAAATTCCACATATCACCCTCTTCCATCCTTCCAAAATCAGCAATACCATATGGAGGCAGATGCCAGATAATTCCTAACAACCTTTCAAATTAAGGAACAACATGATGTCGCAGTTGAGCACAAGATTCTCCATATCATTTTAACAACCCAACCAGATTAGTAGTCCCTTCTTATTTCACCTTTGAATTCTGAAGTTATAGGCTTTTCTCTGTGAAATATTACCTAACTGATATTTGAGTAGCACTTTAAGAAGCAAAACAATTACTGATGGTCACTGAACTTGAACTGAAACATGAACTTCCAATTAAGAGATACAAACACCAATAAGAAACTATACGAGGGGTGGTTTTTTTAATTAAAAAAAATAATCAAATAACATTCAAGATTCGTTCACATTTTATTTACTGCAATATATTTTTCTCTAAAATTCAGTTTGCTTCATGGTACAAATTATTTGGCATGACATATAGTAAATGTAGGCAACAAAACAGTGTCCTGTTTCTGCCTGAACACACAGAAACACTTCTTAGTGTGCTGGTGACTGAGCACTGCTACAGGTGGCACAACAGAGGCATGGACCACTGTTCTGGGAAATACGGGTATGCCACCAGGACATCAGCATCAGTCTGCTCTAGGTGACACTGCTTGAGCAGGGAGCTGGTTGGACAAGACAGCTGGCAGAAGCGCCTTCCAACCTCAACCATTTTATGATTCTGTTAGAACTGAATACTGCATCTTTTAAGACTACAGACTTTGTATTTTATACTGCATGTACTTACCTGCCATTTCCACCCCTCTATCTTAATCACCTCACAAAATATTCCACTACACAATGAAGTAGTCCTGCTAGTTCAGCTTTACTGTTAAACACTCACCCCATGTTAACAACAAACACATTGAACAATGGCTATTCTTGCTATTAAGCAGCTGTCCTACTGGATTAAAACATTTTTTTCCCTACATCTCTTTCAGTTACACTGCTGCTTTAGTCTCCTTTAGAAGTAAATACAGACTTAGACCATAAAACATTGGGATGCTCATAACTATGAAGCTTAGACACCTTGAGATTTAAAAGGTATCATACATGTACAGCTTTGGACTAGATTTGCTTCAGAGTTCAGTACTCACAGGAATCTGCTCTCACACTGTGATGTACAGAGTTAGTCTGGATTCCAGATTCTGATACTAAACTAAAGAGTAAACTCCTGCACTAATGTGACAGTTTCAGTAGCAGATTTCAGTATCTTTAAATTTCCAGAACCTGATTTGTTTTGTCAAGTAACAACTAAGACTGTCCAGTAAAAGCAAAGACAAAACACATTCCACAGCTGTAGGTTTGGTGAAGGCATTAATTCTCACTGCAAGCCTTGAGCTTAGAGCACTTGCATGTTTTTTTTCATCCAAAGGATCCTTACCTTGCCTAGTTTGCAACTGGCTTTCACTATGGAAGTTTCAAATATGAAACAAATTCATACAGGTTGGACTGTTCAGGAAGGTTGCCCTTTTTGTTTTTAAAGATATTTAAGTATCTCAAAGATCACTAACATACTGGGCCTTTAGTGAAAAGCAGATGCACTACAATCAGCTGTGCACAGAAAGGAAAATCAAGATTCCAACAGGCACAAAGCTGTGTTCACAAATTTTAGCAATAAATTTCACACGTTGTTTTGGAGGTTAGAAAATAATTATCTTGGGATCAAAAACCTGCTTTTATAGATCTTAAATTACGTATTTTAATTTGCTACACTTTTTCTCTGCATTCTCTGCATAATTACTGGTATTGGGATGAATAGTACCTTTTTCTTTATACCTAGATAGTGGCAAACAATATCTGAAATTATATTTTAAAATCTGCTTCTATTTCTTGAATTGTTAGAAGTGCTTTTTCCTTTATTCAGTTTTCTCACTGAAAGTGTCTGTAATTTTAATTATTTTATCTTTTATTATTTATCCTACATAAAACATTTAAGAATCTTTAGAACCTAGGAAATCAAGGAAAAAAAATGACAAATATATCCACTACAGAACCAAATCAAGGGTTCATTCACCATCCAACTTAAACCCCTTATCTAAACTAAAGCAAACAAAAATCTGAGTCTCAAGGCCAGCCTTTCTAGAAGAAAAGGCTCAAAAGCTTATGAGAAACTCATTTTGCGGGACGTTTAACATTCCATCTAATATTATTCCCTTCTATATATATATATATATTCCTGCTTCTAATATCAAACAGATGTGACAATGAAGACTAAGCAGGACTGTAAAAGATGTTAAAATATCCTGTAGTTCAGCATTTCAGGAGAGGGTTGGATTAAAAATGCAAAGGTATCTGGAGATACATGATTGATTGAGGAAGTACTTTTAATCTGAGAAGCATTCTAAATTAAATTTTCTTAGTTATAAGAAAGAAGGCATTTCAGTGAAAAAGCATAAAAAACGATCTCCAGCTTATCATGCACATTATTGATTAAGAAAACTATGTTCTATATCTCAGTTTCCAGCAGCAAGACTGAAGAGGCCCTGCTGATTCTGAGCTAAGTTCATTCCCCCAATAAGACTGGCAGATTTCAGCCCAGATGAAAGAACCCTGGTGTCCTGGTTTGGGCCAGGATAAAGGTGATTTTCTGGTTTGTACTTTTGCTTTCATCTAAGTCTCTTGTAAGTAGTTGCACTTGTTGAAATTAACAGCAAGTTTCTCAGACAGTGTCTGCTTCTGGGAGTGAGAACACTCAATGTTTACAGTTACTGCCAGAGACTGGTATGCAGAGCCAAGGACACTGCTCAGCTCTGAGGAATATTTTACCCTCCAGAAGGAGTAAAGAGGTCCCACCTGAACCCCTCCTTTGGGGAGGAGCAGACAAGATAGATGTCAGAATTGACCAAACAGAGTATTCCATCCCATACACATCATACTCAGTATAAATTTGAGCCATCACGAGGGTCAAACCCCTTCCTGCCCTTCCTTTGCCTGTTCCCTGTTTTTCTTTGGCATTCTGAGAGGATTCCGCCTGTTCGTCTGACTGTGGTCCTGATCCGTGCCAGCCAGAATCTGTGTGTTCCTGCCTCCAGCTCCCAACTGCTGCTGACTCCAGAAGTCCAGCCTGGACTTTCTCAGGGCTGCCCTGCAGCCTCAGTGGTGATGTGAGAGTTATTGGGGAGAGGGGGGAGGAACGTGGTATCAATTTTTCCTGTATATTTGTATACATTTAGTAATGTTTCCTATTTATCATTACTGTTTCATTAAAGCTGTGTAGTTTAGTTTCCGACCCATAAGCCTCTCTCCTTTCCTTATCAGGGAGGAGAGGGGGATTAATAGAGAGCATCTGTTATTCGGTTTAATTGCTAGGCCAGTGCTAAACCATGACACCTGGAAAAAGTCTTCACATTTGTTTTGCAACCTTTACTGTTCCTGAAACATTAACAGGTCTTCCCTGAAACCCTCCAGCACATGAAATTCCTGCATATAGAAGCAGGTCATTCACTCCATCTCCATCAAATTCTATCAATGCTAATCCGTATGCCCAGCTTGCACACTATTACCCAGTTATCTAACTTAAAATGTAATCTTAGCATTTCATTTTCAAAATATTGAGTCTGGACGTTCATGAACAAAGTTGTAGCTGATTCTGGTTCACTGCATGCCTGCCAAAGAGAGAAGCTGTAAGAAACACTGCAGACAACACTATGAGCTCTTCATTTTCAACAAATAAAGACTCCACATCCAGGGCACATTTCATGGCAACATTTAGCTCTAAAATTCTGCATCAGCGGAGCTGTAGAAAGCTTAATTAGAATACCCCAATTATGGACTTCCTAATTTATCAGGATTAAAACTACCTACAAACAGTAAGAAAATTGACTCATAGCTTAGTAATTCACAGACAAAAGGGAAAACAGGGCACAAGAAATCATATAACATAATGGAGAGCTAAGAGCAGCTTTACCTATACTTAACATTTATTTTGATTCAGACATAGTAACTTGCACAGAATCTACATCACCCACGTATCACACACTCATCCATTTTTGCTTTACTTCTTTTATTCTCCTTCCTCAATGTCTCAGCTCTGCTTTTTTCACAAAAGGCAAAGTCAGAGCAGACTCATGCCTCTTCAGGAAAGGGTTTTACTCAGAAAACCAGTTGGAAACAAAGCAGACTGGCAATGCTGGATTTCAGACAAGTCATAACAGGCTTGAGAAAGAATAACTCTGAAATGTAGGACCAAGAGAGTATCAGAAAAATTACAAAGTAACATTATCAGACAAATACTTATATTTTCCTCAAAATACAAATGTGTATATATGTGTGTGTGTGTGTGTGTGTTAATGTATTTTTACTAATTATAGGAGGTAATAAATTCCTCAGTCTTACTCCATCACTGAAAAAAACTAAACTGCATTTGGGACCACAACAGTTCACTTACCTAAGATTTATTTATTAAGATACACACTATATTTATATAACACTTAGGCATTCCAAAGAAAAAACAAGTTTCAACTGACAAGGAGTGCTGAAGGGACCTATCTAAAGCACTATTAAATAAGCAAGACTTGTGTAATGTGGATACATTGAAAATAAAAAAGTTGCCTCCTGAATCAGCCTGGCTCCACCGGCAGTTTACTCTATTTAAAATGTACCAAAATTATTTCCAGCAACCTTGCCTCCACGGTTTCTGATGACACTGTTTAAAATGTATCAAACTTATTTCCATTAGCAAAATCTCATCAACAAACCCCTCTACTTTGTCAGGACTTAAATGATAAAATGCTAATAATACTGATAAGCTGCCAGACAGCTAATGCAAATCGGTAGCAAATACAAGAATTCCAGGAAACCTGGATACAAAGGGAAGACCTTCATTTACCAATTTGCAACCTCTAGCAATAATTTATGAGAAGAAGGAACTTTTTACTATAAAAATCCAGAGGAGAAAGGCGAAAATCTGCAGGATGCCAAAATCGCAAAGGGAACAGAAGCGGAGAGGAGCAGAGGGAGGCGGAGAGGAGCAGAGCACCAGAGAGCTCCCTCAGGTGACTTCAGGGAGACAGCGATCCTGGTGGTGAGGAGGGAGAAAAGAACGCTAATTGTTCTCTTTCTTTTCTTAATAGCCCTTTCCCCGGGGGATTAAATTGTTTAAAACCTGTTTTGCCTGTGTTTCTCTCCCACTCTTAAGTCCTTCCTAAGACTCCTTTCAACGTAGTGTCATCTTCCCTGAAATAACCCGTTGTAATTTGTTCAAACCATAAACCTGGGTACTTTTGCAATTTGTAGAACATGTATGCACAGTGTATTTCCTCACAAAGAAAATAAAAATATTAATAGTTACAGACCATGACAACTTGGAATAAATGTCAATTAATAAAGACTAATGTTTTGACAGCATTCATTGAAAGGCATTACAGAATACTTCACCTATACTGATTTTACGCATTTTTATTACAATCCTTATATTCTAAAATTTAACAGATCACCCTTGCTGTAAGGACTATAATGCATCACAACCTACTAAAACATACACACTCCGGTACTGAAAAGCCTCAACTACTTTCACTTTGTGTCTTGTGCAAGGTTCCTCAAGGCAGATGCACACGAGTTACCATTACTCACCCCTCGAAACCCCAAACTACCAGAAAGTTCCTTTCGGAACTACTGAGACCCATGTACCATGCAACTACTCGCAGTGAAACTTCTAACATGTTAAACTGGATTTTGTATTAGTGGATACATGTTAACACCATAACTTTATTTTTCTCTTTATTCTTGAAAGCATCACCACTTCCTTAGACAGCAAACCTACATGAAGCAATTCTTTGACGTACAACTGGCATCTTCTGGACAACAAATAATGCTACCTTGAAGTAAGTACCAGCTCACACTTTATACTCGAGAGGAGTTAAGACATAGACAGAATTTCAAAAACATGCAAAAACCATCAGGATATAAAATCAGTCAGCTCTAGATAAGCCATTGAGCAAATATTTTCTACTGCATGCAAAAGCTGCAGCAAAGCTTGCAAAAACAAGTCTAACAAATATTTTCCAAGCAGATTTTTTGGATTAAAAGGTAGCTGTAGTTAATTATTATATTTAGATCTTTGGAGGGGGGGGGCATTGTTTGGTGTTTGTTTGCTTTCCTCCCTCACTCTCTGGAACAATGTAATTCACTTATTAGTACAGTTTTTAAGTTCAGGCAACACCAAACTCATTACAGAAAATCTCCAAAACTATATCAGTATCACTCCCTGCACAACACTTCAATTTGTCAGCTTCTCAAACATGAACAAAGAGCCTGCTTTTTAATTAGTCAGCTGATACCAAAGTTAATCTTCTCCAACAACATGTGCTTTGTACCACCACCAGAAAAAAAAAATTTACTACACTGTCTAAATGTTCTGCTTGGTTGCATGTAGAGGTATTAAAACAATTAGAAAAGCTCCACATAGACAGAGAAACTTTTCAGCCATCCTGTAATTAACTTTCAAAATTTCACAAGCCAAACCATGAGTCATACTACCTGGTCTTCCATAGGTAAAAACCAAACATAAAGAATCAAGTTTTACACTATAGCTTGTCTTTCAGAAAGACAGACAGGATCATGAGTTTAACTTTGGCAAGATTTAAAAGCAATTTCAAACAGCTTTTGACTAGGCCTTTAAAAAGGCAGATGACTCTTCTTGTGATAGTAATTGTACAGACACCTGCTGATCCATTTTATTTCTATTCACTTTTCAAAAAAAAATATTTTAAGTCATCCTCTCATTGTGCAAACACAACTCGTTCTCTCCATACACCAGAAAAATGCCAGTCTTATGTTAGCTTTCTCTTACTCTTCAGACTGGCTTTTATGTCATCTGTCTTATAACAGTTTTTATTTCTGAAGATGATAAAACATTATTTAACATTATTTATAAAAAATTATTATATGGGCATCTAGGCTACTGACTACAGGTTATAGAAACTCCACCTGTGGAGTTGAAAATAATTCACCTTGAAGTCATAATGGTGACTAGATGAAGAACAGCAGAATTCTGTAGTTCATCTTCCCTCTGCTATTTATGCTCTACTGAATTACAGCTACACTCATGGAAACATAACACATCACTTTATGAATTCTTATTCACTGGCCATTCTATTATCACAAAAATTAAACCTCTCACTCACCACAGTCAACATGCAAAGGTACAAATATGCACAATCAGAATAATGAAACAGAAACTTAAATTAGATCATACTTACAATCTCGTCAACTTCTGTGTGTTCTGAAAAAGCAGCTCTGGAAGAACTTGCAATTTATTCTTGTTTAGACGCCTAAACAGTTACAATGGGAAAAATAAAAATAAAAAAAATTATCTTCCAAGCAAAAAACTATATTCTACTAATCATAAACACATGAAGCTCCAATTATATGAAACATCATGCTATGAACTCAGCAGAGAACACATTGTTTATATCAGACCTACAGAAGCCAAGCAGATCGTACCATCTGTCCACCACCTGCCTACATTCCTAAGGTAGGAAGTCAAGTGACAGTCACTTGTATGTGTACGTACACACAAAATTTTTATTAATTTTTTTAAGAAAAGAACTCTTAGAACTCCACTTGGAAAATCTAAGCACAGAAGTAGAACATTTCGATACAGAGAAAACCAAACAACTTATTCCTTTTGTTTCTTCCTGAAACATTTTAGAAGCTATCCTCATGCTTAGACATTAGTCCATTTTACTCATTCACCATGATAATTTTACTCTGACCACAACTTGTTAATTTTTAAGAAATCAACTCCTGTGAATTACTTTGGCCTAGCAGCTATGAAAGGAGAAGCTTCCTCTCCATGAAATGCTTGACAGACCTGCAATATCTAAAGGTCACTCTACTTTTAAGAAACCATCTCTTCTTACAGTCCCTTTTCTGTTGTCTGCAAACATATTTGATTGCTTTCAGTCTTAATGAATGTTATGTAATAAAGATGAGCTAAATTAATTACATGAAAGTCCACTGTTCTAAACAGGAAAGCGACTTCTCCTGTCTGTTTACATAAGCCTGTATTTGTCTTCTTTGTTCCTTATCTACCTTAAAAGTTAAATTTGTAACAATTTGTTCTTTTTTACAAAGTTTTGAACTCAAAAGACACAGTGAACAGAAGAAACCTTCTGATACTTAGCACCTGATATCTAGTTTCCAGCTTTCTTGCATACTGAGTTATTTCACTATCAGAATTTAAGAGCTTAGTGACTGGAAAGACCTTGCTCAAAGATCAAACAGTAGTTGTGGGGTTTTCATATGGCTACCACATGAACATCTTGCAACAGACAGTGGTAACGGGCAGAAGAATTTACTTCACTTTTTGACACCGAGAACAGATCAAAGGCTGCTTTTGCAAGCTCACTTACAGAACCTCACCATTCTGTATTACGTATGCCACGTGCTGACTGCAGTAGATGGAGAATCACAGAATCCTCACGGTTGGAAAATACCTCTAAAATCACCAACTCCAACTGTCAAAAATGGGTTACTCCAATTTGCTTTTACCTGCCACTCAACTACATTTCTTAGATAAATGAACAAACCAGTAAGTGAAACTCTGAAGGACATGACAGATACCAAGCACCAGTTTGCATCTGGGAAAGTACATGTGAAAAATTTCAACTTCCTTCGCTCATGTACAATTTCACACTTTCATCGCAAATTACACAATCTTAATCTGTTTAATTTAAGGTTGATAGTAACGTACTCTTAATCCTCAACAAATTCATATTTTCATTTAAACATGTTTGTATATTGGTTGACCTACTTAGAATGAAATACAATGGAGAAAACACTTAAAATAAAGGTCTTAGCACTTCCTAGGTCCATCCTCGTCCCTCAAGACTACCACTAGCTTTTGAAAGACAATAAATACATTGAACTTACTTATTCATCAAAATGTAAGACTGCCAGCAACTTGTATCCATTGCACATAGCTGACTAATGGTTATTACTACTACTAGTATCTCAGATCTCACAATGTATATGCAGTTATCCACAGTCAATTCAAATTCACCTGCTTATCTCAAAGCAACATTTAGTAAATTTGTGTTAAGATTATCTTTACTTGCAATGATTTTACTAAGCTTAATTTTCAAAATAGCCCATCAACACAGGTTACTGTACCAGCATGATTCCAGCCTCAAAATACTTGAACTGCAGGTTACTTATGTTACAAGCAATACTTGCCGCTAATAAGGGAAGGCTACTTCAACAATTGATAAATATGTAAACCTAAGGTAACAACAGCCATTTGAAAAATTCATGGCTGCTCACCTCTCCATGTAAACTATGGTACTCCCCAGACTTAACTTTTGTCTCTTCCTAAGACTTAGTTCAAATGGAAATTACTGCCAGAAGTCATTTCATTCATAATTTGATTCTCAAGGGAAGTCAAGAAATTGACTTTGTTTCTTTTTATCACCTACAGTATTTGAGTAACTCCTACTGCAATATTTATCTAAATGTAAGGCTAGATGAACTCATAGAAGCTTAAACATACTTGATGTAGGACATATTCTACATGCTTATTTTATGATGTGCCAGAAAGTCACCAATAGTCCAGGAAAAATCCCAGTTACACATCTTATCTCTCTTCCTAGGTTTGAAAGATAGGCCATTAATAAAGTTTTCAATACAGAAGCACCAAAGCACATGCCCAGTTATTTTTAAAACCTGTAAGAGAGACATAGAAGTGCTTAATTATTTAACAGAGAAAATGTTCTGAATGGTCAGTTACAGGCACTGCTTCCTCCATTTTGACAGAGAAATGCCAAACAAAAATGAAATGTAGTGGAATAGTTCATAACATGCCTTTTGACAAGAATTTTATCCTCATCTATAAGCACTAAGACCAATAGGGAAACTTCAAGTGCAAGGTGAAGCAAATATTAGGAATGCCAGCCCAGGGCAGGGCAAAATCTACTGCAGTTGCTCCTAAGTGGAACCTCAAATCAGTGACTGAGCACACTTTAGGAGGAACCCCTTGTGCAGCAGCCCCTTTGCACACAAGAAGACACAAAGAGAAATATGGTAATTGCCCATGGTTACGCAAGCCTGTCACCCATAAGAGCCTTTCACCATCACGTTGCTGCCTAAATCTTCATCCTGTCAGGTGCTGAATACTAATTACAGAAGTATTTCTGATTTTATAAGTAATACCTTAGAAAAGGTGAGACTGTAAATCATAACAATAAAATAAAAATGCTCCGTGAAGAAAGAAAAATGATCCAAAAACTCGTAAAATTATTTTGTGGACACTATTCTGGTGACAACACTTGCCTCCAGGAAAGCTCTTTTGCTCCTCCCAGATATATCAGATGCTGACTGGTGTCCTCGTACAATACAAATACGTTTCTATACTTTGCAGCCTCATTGTGTTACAAACTGCATTTTTTTTCTTTCTGATTTAGACATCCTAAAAAACAGATTTATAGAACCTCTAACATTTAAAGGTCACAAGAAGTATACATGCAACTTTGTCCTCCTGTTTATTTTTTTCACTAGAACAGCCACATGCATCATCCAACAGTGTTTCAGCGAAGGACAAACACTTCTCACCTCCACAAAATACTCTCCTCACATTTAGAACTCATGCTAGTTTCTTCTCTTCCTCCCTCAGCCTACTGCCCTTTTGGGAGTTCCTAAGTCCTGGAGGCAAAAGGACAGAGGGAAACAGCCTCAATGTCAATCATGGACTATCAAGGGCCCTTAAAAAAACAGTGGAGGAGTTATTAGCTGTGAAATTCCTACCTTCCCGGCTCCAACCAGGCTAATAATATTTCTTCCTCTGTCTGAGGCTGGGATGGGAGAGAAACTTAACTATTAAGATTCAGCTAACTATTAAAAAACACAGCAAGAAACAACGCATGGATCTTACAAAGAGACAATACTTGGAGCAGACTGGTGAAGTTTATCAGGGCCATTCTATGACATAAACGGAGGAAATCCCCACACTTTAGACGCTTATTTTAAGTATAATTTGGTTTTATTAATTTTCCTGGCTTACGGATTGTTTTTGGATGAGTAAGGAGCCATGATTTTGATAAGAAAGTTTTAAAGTTCTTTCCAAAACAGAGGTCATGTTTTCCTGACGGGTAAATTTTCTTTCAGGTACTAACTTCAGCTGCAAACCTCATGTGTACACAATTACAAGGGTCACATCCAGTATGGGTATTGTTGTTTCATGGAATTTCACCCAGAAGGAAACCAAATGGTAGTCAAGTTTAATCTACAAAGACATGATCAGTATAGATGGAAAAGAATGAAATTATTATGCAAGCACACCTATAACCCGGCAAGAAGTCAGCCAGCAACTTCCAGGTCTTCATCATTTCCATCATCGGACACAGCTGGCATTACAGTAAACTTATAATGTTATTTTTATCTGTCACTTCACCCTTTGGTATTAAAGCCTTCACCCTGCTCAGCTTGCAACCATTTTAACATTTTTTCAAGAAGAATCGAGAATAGATTCTTTCCTACTGCAAATAACAAATCAGAATCCCATTTCAGTAATCATGCAGTGTCATGCCCCTTGCTTGCAGAATATCCCTTCCTTCTCAAGGCTTTTATCACCACTGGAGGACTTCAGAAAATTCACAAGTCAAGCAAACTGCTAAAATAACATTTTAAATTTCAGACACAGGTGCTTTCTTTATACAATTAATTTTGAAATTTGGAAAAGGTGTAATGCAATCTTAATTCTTCTTGGTATCTTTCAGCTCACACACCACTATTTCTCTGTGAGTGAACGTAATTGATCATCTGCAACACAGCATAGGCATATTAAATGTATTGGGTTTTTAGTGACTTCTCTCATTTATTGCCAAACAAGGTGTACAAACACATACTTGGTATGAGGCTGACACAGTAGCAATATTAACAGATAACACTAAATGAAAGTGTAGCCATTATTTTGACCAGCACCATTTTCAGCTTCATGCTTTGTTCTCCCAGGTTTAGAACAGTTTTAAGTGAGCAGTACACCAAGAAAATCTCAAACCCCCTTTTCTGCAAAGCTGCAATGAGCAGATGCCCACTAACCACATGAGAAATTTCCTTCATCCCCTCTTTGTATCCCCCAGTAGGCACACACCTCCTTCCCATGGAGTACACAATCAATATAAAAGCCCAAGCTAAAAGCAATGCAAGTGATTTATTCAGCCTTGGCAACCTGTGCAGTTTGCCCAGGCAGCTTCATTTCTCCTCATGCTACTGACTTGGTTTGAATATTTCGAGTAGCATAAGATCAAACAGCATTCTTCATGCAAATGGCAAATATTCAAGCCATAAGTTAAAATCAACAAATTTGCTTGGCTATAGAGAAAAAGGAAAGGACCTGGCTTCTGCTGGAAGATGGCACGGCACAAAGCTCTGAGACACATCTTGGCTTTCTGTTCAAAATGTCTTGCAGTATTACATTTACTATTACTTTTCTTCTAAATTACTGAAACATTCCACCCAGAAATTTAAGCTAATACACAGATTAGGATATAAACTGGTTTTTTATTGTCTATTTCTTAATGTAGAAGTTATCTAGCTTTAACCCCATGAATGACCCACAGGGAGGTCATCTGCTGCCTTCCCGGTGCCTGGGTGAGGGCTATTACTAAGAGACTCCCTCAGCTAATTCGACCCTCAGATTATTACCCACTGCTGGTAGTCCAGGCTGGCAGTGACTACATTAATGGAAGAAGTACCAGGGTGATTAAAAAGGACTTCAAGGCACTGGGTCGATTAGTTGGTGGAACAGGAGCACAGGTGGTGTTCACCTCAGTTCCTGCAGTAGAGGAGATGAATGAGGATAGGAGCAGAAAAACATATCTCATCAATAGGTGGCTAAGGGATTGGTGCCACCGGAGGAACTTTGGGTTTTTTGACTATGGGCCGAATTTCAGTATACCAGGTGGACTGCATCTACCTAACAGGGGAAAAAGGCCTCTAGCCCACAAGCTGGCGGGACTGATAAGGAGGGCTTTAAACTAGGCTCGAAGGGGGAAGGGGTTGAAACATGGCTCTCCAGAAAGGAGCCCAAGGGTGGACAGCCCAAGTTAAGAGACAAACCAGCAGCCCAGCTGAAGTGCATGTACACCAATGCACGCAGCATGGGCAACAAACAGGAGGAGCTGGAAGCCACCGTGCAGCAGGAAAGATATGACGTAGTCACTATCACGGAAACGTGGTGGGATGACTCCCATGACTGGAGTGCTGCCATGGGTGGCTACAGGCCCTTCAGAAGGGACAGACAGGGTAGGAGAGGTGGAGGGGTAGCCCTGTATGTTAGAGAGTCTCTTGACTCCATAGAAATTGAAGTTGGTGATAATAAGGTGGAGTGCCTGTGGGTCAGAATCAGGGGGAAGGCCAACAAGGCTGATACTGTGATGGGAGTCTGTTACAGACCACCCAATGAGGAGGATGAGGGTGATGAATTATTCTACAAGCAGTTGGCAGATGTTTCAAAATCGTCGTCCCTTGTTCTCGTGGGTGACTTTAACCTGCCAGACATCTGCTGGGAATTCCACACAGCAGAGAGGAGGCAGTCTAGGAGATTCCTAGAGTGTATAGAGGATAATTTCCTGATGCAGCTGGTAAATGAGCCTACCAGGGATGGAGCCCCACTTGACCTTCTTTTCACAAACAGAGAGGGGCTGGTGAGGGATGTGCAGCACCTGCAGGATGGACAGGGGCTCAGACCCAGCCAGCACAGGTTTAGGAAGGGCAGGTCCTGTCTGACCAACCTGATCTCCTTTTATGATCGGGTGACCTATCTGGTGGATGAGGGGAAGGCCGTGGATGTAGTCTACCTGGACTTCAGCAAGGCCTTTGACACCGTCTCCCACAGCATTCTCCTGAAAAAGCTGTCAGCCCACAGCTTGGATAGGAGCACCCTGTGCTGGGTTAGGAACTGGCTGGAGGGCCGGGCCCAGAGAGTGGTGCTGAACGGTGCTGATCCAGTTGGCGGCCGGTCACCAGCGGTGTCCCCCAGGGATCAGTGCTAGGCCCAGTCCTGTTCAATATCTTCATTGACGACTTGGATGAGGGGATTGAGTCCATCATCAGCAAATTTGCAGACGACACCAAGCTGGGGGGAGTGTGGATCAGCTGGAAGGCAGGAGGGCTCTGCAGAGGGACCTGGACAGACTGGAGAGATGGGCTGATTCCAATGGTATGAAGTTCAACACGGCCAAGTGCCGGGTCCTGTACTTTGGCCACAACAACCCCATGGGGAGCTCCAGGCTGGGCACAGAGTGGCTGGAGAGCAGCCAGACAGAGAGGCACCTGGGAGTCTGGATTGACAGGAAGCTGAACATGAGCCAACAGTGTGCCCAGGTAGCCAAGAAGGCCAATGGCATCCTGGCATGTATCAGGAACAGCGTGGCCAGCAGGTCCAAGGAGGTGATTCTGCCCCTGTACTCAGCCCTGGTGAGGCCACACCTCGAGTCCTGTGTCCAGTTCTGGGCCCCTCAGTTCAAGAAGGATATTGAGGACCTCGAACAGGTCCAAAGGAGGGCAACCAGGCTGGTGAAGGGACTCGAGCACGGATCCTATGAGGAGAGGCTGAGGGAGCTGGGGCTGTTCAGCCTGGAGAAGAGGAGGCTCAGGGGAGACCTCATCACTCTCTACAACTACCTGAAAGGAGGTTGTAGCCAGGTGGGGGTTGGTCTCTTTTCGCAGGCAACTCTCAGTAAGACAAGAGGGAATGGTCTTAAATTGTGCCGGGGGAAGTTCAGATTGGATATTAGAAAGAATTTTTTCACGGAAAGGGTGATCAGACATTGGAATGGGCTGCCCGGGGAGGTAGTGGACTCTTCGTCCCTGGAGACATTTAAAAAGAGACTCGATGTGGCACTCAGTGCCATGGTCTAGTGACTGCAGTGGTAGTTGATCAAGGGTTGGACTCAATGATCTCTGAGGTCCCTTCCAACCCAGCCCATTCTATGATTCTATGAATGTGAACTATATCCATTGGCCTCCAGATTCTGGGTCTGCTTTTCTACTCTGAGTCAACAGCTTTACTACCAAATTTAAGTACTGCATATTTGTAATGAAACAAGTAGCGCTCTGTTCCTTTCCACACAAGTTCAACAACTTTCAAGTTTGATTTAACACTCATATTCACATTGCTACCCATTATAAAACTCATTTTCCAAAAGAAAATCAAAATTACAGTGAGTTAAATTTGAGGGGTTTTTTTGTTTTGTTTTTAATGGGTAGCTTTAGGGGAGCAGTCCTGGGACTCTAACTTCTAATATCCAGAAATCACTGAAGTAACGCTGAGTTCACTCCCCTATTTGCTCATTTATTTTATTTTACACTCAAAACATCTGGGTCTCATTTTCTGCAATAAGCATGCTAGCTTTTTCTTCTTTGTTATTAAGATCTGTATGGCATTGTCCTTGGAGAACAGCCTCAGGGAACATGATGTAGTTGAAGCAGTTACATCACAAGCTTGGGCATAACCAAGAAGCAATAAAAATGAATAAATGTGTAACAGGAGACTCCAATAGAGAGACAGGAGTGACTGAACATTAAGGAGTTACTTAAGTTTTCTCTTTTAAAGAGCACTTCCTTGTGACACTATAGAGCAGGAGGACAATTTCATTGTATGGTTTCACCAGAAAACTCCTATTAACAATGAGAAATATGCTGTGGCCATTAGTGTAACTCCTTCCCTTGCTTTTTCACCTCTTCATTTCCTTTTGTAAGGGAAAACAGTCAAGATAAAGCACACATTAAAAAAGCCACCCTTTATTTTCTGTCAGCAACTCTTTGTATTACAACACTAGGAAATGCAGCCAGATGATTGGAATTACAATAAGGTTTCTATGACAAAGCCTAGTAAAACCAGGTTACTGGATTATGGTGTGTAATAAATGAATTTCTCTCTTTATGTGACATGTAAGTACAGAAGCTGTTCCAAAAACTGAGAGATGCCACTGTTTTTAAAGGAAAACTGTGTACAATAGTTACAAGTTTGAGAACCCTTATAACAACCATAGCAGACTGGGTGGTACTGGTTCACATTTTTGAAGTTGTCAGAAGTAATAACTTTTATGAGTAACTTTTTATTAGACTGAAAAAGTTCATCTACCTTCTATCCAAAGCAGACTGCATTTCTTTGTACAAAGCAGCAGCATATGAACTGCTAGCTATAGAATACATTTTAGTGTTAATATAACAATACTTCTCAGTATCCATACTTCTTCAGTACAAAAGTATTTGGCATTAAGATGAAGAATAGTATGTAAACATTATGCACATGCCCTCTGGCTAGGAACAAGCCAGTAAAACTGGCAAAAAAAAAAAAAAAAAAAAAGGTTTAAATTTCAACGTTTTCTCAAAGCCGAGATGAAGGAAAAGAAAAAAGGTCAAGTAGCATTCCTGTGTGCCTTACACCACATAGAAATGGACAGAAATGTTAGTACCAACTTGTGTTGAAGAGAATCTTACGTATCAGAAAGCATTTATTAATGACAATGACAACAGCAAGAAAATCCTGTAAAGACAGAAGTAGCAAACAGAAGTCCATGGACAATCTCTTAGCTAAGCAAAACATTTAGGAACCAAATCCACCACATTCAGGCAGGATGGAGATTCATATCTGCCTTTATCAGCCCTTATTATTACAATGTACAATGTACAGTTATTACAATTATTACAATGTACAATTACAATGAACTTAATTTCTTTTAGTTATCATTCAAATAAATAAATAAATAAAACAGATCAAACCCTCAGAGACCTTCTCCGCAGAAGTTTTCTCAGTTCCTGATGAGCTTTTGAGCTCCCTTATTTCAAATAAAATTAACAATTCACACACAGTGAAATTTTTTATTTTCAAAGCCATAATACAGAATGACAAAAAATGTAATTACTTTATCATTTTACTGCTACAAACTCTGTGACAATAGGATTTTTTCCAAGGAACACAAAGAATCTGTAGCAGTATCCCTAATCATCCACAGTGTTTAATATTTCGATTTTTGTAAAGGCACTAAGAGTAAAATAGACACGGTTAAAGCATATTCTTACACAACAGAATAATCTCTCCAGGTCAGGGCTTAAATCCCATGAAGAAAGCAAAAACTAAAATTTCGTGTGCCATGTTGCCCCTGCTGACAAATCCTAAAGGTTTATATTAATCAAATTAACCATTTCCACAAGTCAGAAATAGCAGTGAATTATTAGCAAGAAAACCTACAAGTACAACTACTATTGCAGCTTTTACCAGAAGAAACAGAACCCTGTTCTTATTTGATCTGTTTTAATAATTTGATACCAGCCTAGCTCACCAGACCTCTCCATATATAGTAAAGAATGTTTCTGTGGCAAGGAGTTACTCCTTCTTCTCTGGGGCTGTATGCCAAGCAGAACTGTTAAAAAGGGAAGACTAGCAGAACCATCTCCTGCCTGAAATCAAACTGGATGCTTAAGAATGCATCCTCCAAAGCCAACAGAATGAATGGGGAAATAATTAAGCAGAGCAAAGAACACTCTGTACACTTGCCTTAAATTTCAGAATGAAAAAGCTCTCATCCTTTAGCACAAGCCTGTGGGAATTTCCTATCACAGCTCATTCAAGAGCATTTTTTCATTAAGAAGAAACAAGAAGTAACCAAGAAGCCATCAAAACCCATTGCACTAAAGTGCTCTTATCTAAAAACTGACACTGAAAAATTTCTGTAATAATTACCTCCAACCCACTTCTGATTTCCAAGCAAGTTATCAAATTAAAGGGGTCTGTTCTTCCCAAATCCCTAGTACCTAGCAGTTGCTATTTATTACTTGTATTCCTGATATACTGCATCACAGCCATGCTACCCAGAATTATAACAGACAAAACCTGCTTTGTATACACAATATCCATAACAACTGCAAGTATCCTAGAACCCTTGTGCTATTCATACTGTAAAATCTTCAGACAAAGAGAACGATCTGGAGATCATCTCCAAGCAACTGAGAACATAATATTAACAAAGTTCATTATAAGCTGACATGAATTACTTTGTTGTGTTCTATATGAGAAGCTGCAGCTTCAGGTGAGCTTGAGCCCAATAGACACAGTCAGGATAGAGTTATGCCAAACAAAAGATCAAGAGTGTATTGGTCTAACAAAGGACAGGAGGGCTTTGATATCTAAATATTCACATATTCCCAAGAAAGAATTAAGACACGTTAAGTACTTGGAACTCATCAATGTTTCACTCAAGAATAGGACTATTTAAGGATTAGTGGGCTTGACAGCATGAAATTTAGTCAACAAAACTTCCAGTGTTTCTAAGACAGCAAGCAGTATAATCCTCCTAATATGAGGAAGCGTGAAGCAGTAAAAATCTTTTTATAAAATTATTTAAGCCAAAAACAAAATTCATAGAAAGAAATCAAGACCAGGGATGAAGCAGTTCTTACTCAACAGTTACAGACCTTTAAGTATTTCCTAGAGATCCTGGAGAAACGATTTCTAAATCCCTAAGTGTTTTCCTTAAGTAAATAGCCCCATAAATCTCCATCAAGTATATTAAAAAAACCCTGCTAAAATCAAACAAACAAGCCACAGAGAAGAATGTTCTAAACTTCTGCTGATCAGTTATTCCAAGTCAGTTATGGTTACATTTCAGCAGAAGTGGTCTTATTCCAGTTGTTTTGTAACCATGGCTTTCATAAGCTTAAGAATCCTGTGATTACAGAACCTCTTGTCCACTTAAACGAGACCCAAATTTGTTTTTCCAGAAGTTCTTACAGGTCAGTGACCTACTAGGAAAACGGTTTTGATGAAACCAGGCTTGTTTCTTATCATATTGTTAAAATAAACTTCTTTGTTTTGTAGCCCTGGTCAGATGTACTAATGCAAACCAAACCCAATTCACTGAAGCATGCATCCTGCTTGCTTGCTAGCTGCCCTTTGCCTCTTGCACTTCTCCTGTGTTTGGATTCCTCCTGTGCAGACATATTGACAGAGCTGCTAATGGCTCCCTTTACAAAAGAAATGGAAGAGTCACTCTTGCATCAGCAGTAACAAAAAACATTTGGCTGTCTAGCAAGGGGAAAGCAGTCAGTAATGATATAATTATGTGCCACAGACACAGCAAACTATGAAACCTGGACACCGGTGTGTCCAGGTTATTGACAGATGTCCAGGATATTGAGAGAAACACAGTTATTGACAAATACCATTTTCCAAAGTGTGAAAAATAACCACTAAGCATATACAAACTTACACCTCTTCCAAGAAGCATTTTAAGTGTTCTCATAATTTACTCACCTGACAGTCCTGAAAGAGTAATTAACAGTTAATATATAATTTAAAAATTTATTTTAACAACAGTCCAATAAAAGTCAACTCAAAGAAAGAGTTCTTGTTCACTTGATTTCTGGACTGGGAGGTATTTATCTTTGAACCTGTTCATCCCTGCTACAGGCTTAAGAAATTTGTTGCTAAATGAAGATGATCCAGTATAAACATTTTTTTTCAGAAAAGGTGTACACCTGTGTTGGGCAGCAGATAGTGCTGGAGACTCACAAACCAGTTTTGACCCCTCTCACCACTTCTTCCCATGTTATCTCCAGATTGTGTGTACAAGATGTACCTCATGCAAGGTATTCATCCATCATAGAAAGCAAAGGATGAGAAGTCTACTGTTTAAGTACGTTTGTGCTGTACAAATCAACTGTACAAATTTCAAATAAATTATCTTTCTGGTGTGCCTGGACACACACATGATCAAGCCTACTGCTGATAGATACAGAGCAAGTTTCTTCAAGATCACTACAGATTTCTTATCTGAATTATTCTGTAACTACTTTTTTCAATCCTGAAATTTCAAGTGCAGCTATCAAAGAATAAAGTAATAGGAAAGGAAAATGTAATTTTTACTCTTTTATCAAATGATCATAAGGAATATAAACTCTTCTCAAGCATATAACCTGCATGCACATCAAATGATGGCTCTTCTGTGTACATATACATTTCAAACAAGGAAAAAGCCCAACACTAAGATTCAAATTGCAGATGTCTCCAACATGAGTTAATACCATGATGAGAATACATTCCATGGCCAAGTACTACAGTTTCTCAAGCATGAAATACCCACAGAATGTCAAACTATGTCTCAAAAAAAGCCTCAAATACATTTTTTCATGTTAAAGATTCTCTTAATTTTCCATAAGAAAGTCATATTTCTCACCATGTTTCTAAAAATTATCTGGTTTTTTTTCACAATGCATAAACTACCTAAATACCTTGGAATACAGATGCAGCCAGATTTATTAAGACATGAATCAGTAAACTGTCTGTATAGGCATAATGCAGACTGGGTACCTCTTAGAAATATCTGTTTTTTCTTGGAAGTCAACAAAATTCAAGAAAATCAACAAAACTGAGAAGGGAATTCATGTCTTTTGAACTCTAAAAGTGTTAAAGTTTTAAGTACGCTTCATTTTGAGATGTGCATTTACCATTCACAGATGATAGATGATGTATTATTACTGGAGACTATCATTCTACTATAGCCAAAACAAAGTAACAGTTTTCTGAAAGCTTAATATAAATGATAAAGTATGTTATCAAGTACATGGACTGGGGATGCAACATGAAATGAGCCACACTTGAGCATTTTCTTCTGTCATTAGCTGTTGTGAGGAGCTTGACTCTATATGGAAATGTATGAACTGACAATCTTAAACCATTCCTTCTCAACAAAAATATTTTGGCCCAATACTTGCAAATTCCTCTCCCCCCACAACGATATTATATTGACCACATATTTGAATTGTGGGAACAGCACAGAGAGTGCTCTTACAAAAAATATCTTTCCTAACCATATCTGGTATGTCATTCATGCAGATGATTCATGTTTCTCTACATCACTGGCAGTTAACTACTGTAAGACAAATAAACTGCAGTGAAATCTTCAAGAGCAGCCAGTGTGTACAGAGCATTGACAGACAAGTGAAGTATGTAAGCCCTGTCATGGGAACATTTGTTTTGGCTGTTTGAGCCAAGAGAAGCACACAATGCTGAATCAAAAGCAGTACAATATTAATGAGCTTCCTTGCTTCCTTCTTTCCTTCCAAGAATTAATAAAGGTGAGCTGTTAGCTTGAGCCAAGATGTGGATTGATAAGATACAGTACTCAGATTCCACCCTGATGATATACTCAAGTGTATTATTCACACTCAAGCTGTCAATATCTATTTTAATATTTTATTTTGTATTTCTACACACACATCATATATACACAAAGAACTGTCATGCTCTTGGCTACTGCTTTTGTCCTGTGTGCTTCTACATGTAAATTTAGGCATCAACCACACAGCTAGCTACATCTACTATCTGTATCTCAATCAAGTTTCCATCCTAGCTCATGAATAAAATTTGCACCTATTACTTTATCTTCTTATCATTCATATCTCATGGAAGCCACTGATTTTGCCTGTGTTTTTGGTAAGCAAGTCTTATAGGAAACAGATTCCTTAATGTTGATTTTACAACACTCTTACAGTCAGATTTCCAGGTTTCTAGTGGGAGAAAGGGCAGCTGGAAGTCCACTTAACACCCCTACTCTAGACATGGAAAAGTGGTAGTACTCTGAAAAATGTCTCACCGTTCTCCATGACAAGTACAGCATATACATTATACCTAAATTGTTGGCATATAGCTCAGTAGAAGCAGAATAAGATTTGGATAAGCACCTTTTTTTCTTGCAGAAGAATATCAGAAAACATCCACTACTGGAAATGACTTCTGATCCACCTAGATCAGTATCTTGTTCTCAACAGGGGAAGTATGCAGATGCATTCACAGGCATAAGCACAGGGCATGTATGTATGATACTCCTCCAGCAGCTTTGCTAGTTTTCAATCTTTTTCATTCAAACATCTTACTTGGTTGAAGATTTTGCATAATTTGTGCACGAACAACACCATTCTTGACATAGGAAGGCTGTACCCATGCAAATTAAATTAAACTGTCACTCAAAATGAATTCGTAGTTTTTCCATGTATTTTTCAGAAAGATTAACTCAAAGGGAAGCCTTCAGCCAGCCCTCAAACTGCAGAATAAAACACAAAGGAAATAACTCTAATAGTACTTGGAAGAATCTGAATGATAGCCTGCTCCAGTCTAGGAACAAAACCAACAGCAGATACTGTTCAGATACTTCCATCCAAACCATTCCAGCTCACCATTTTGAACTTCTCCAAATGTAAACAGTCATACAGACACTTACATAAAAGGCAATGCTAAACTCTCCTCAAAAAATGCAAGGTAAAAGTGAATATTTTTTTTCAGATCTTGGCTATAGGATTTTTTTTTTTTTTTTTTTTTTTTTATAAAATGATTTCTCAGGAGACAAGGGACAAACATTATTAGGAATAATAATTAAATATTAACCAACATCAATAAGTATTACTTTAACTTGCAGTCATCAGCCACTGCAGCAAGGTATCTCAAATTGCTAGCGCACAGATGTAGGCAATCCAAAAAGTTATCGTACTCATCTATTCTTCCAACAAGAACACACCAGAAAGAGTCACAAACCGAATTGTAGTTTTTCATATTCTATGCCACTCCCCACAAAGACTGGCTAAGATCACAAGTGATCTCTGTTGAAAATTGGTTTTCCCCATTTATAAAAGATTTTATCACTGACACAGACTATGATCTGGAATAAGACAGCACAGATTCATTTTATGCTATTGATGGTGGGTTCTTGCAGGAGTAGCTCTGCCCAGTATCCAAAATTCACAGTTTTGACAGACGTGACATCCAGAGCTTCAGGACTCAATGGGAATGATACCATCTTTGGCTAAAGTGCAAAGAAACCCATCCCCATCCACGGAAATACACCACAGCCACCCTTACTTGCCATTTACATCCTCCTTAGAGGGGAACAGAGCTGCCATGGGAGCAGAAGAGAGGCAAAAGGTTACTGTGTGCCCCACCTGGCCTGGGGAGTTTGGTAGCAAAGGTGGCACTACATCAGCTTACATGGTGGAAGTTTGAGAAGGAAGAGGGAAGTATCCAAGTAATAAAATTGATTAAATAGACTGCAGTTAAAAACATATTTCAGTGTCTTTGTTCTCCAGCATTTCCTGATAAGCATTTTGGGATCACTCATCCAATTAGATTTGTCATCCATAATGTTATAAAGAAATAGAGACACAAACAATAAAGCTTTTTTCTGAAAGTTACATTCACACTGCCTTACAGATTTACAAAACCATATGGCTTCATAAATAAAGATGGGGTATGCAGTTCCAGAAAAACATCTAAACTGCACACACTGCAAGCCTCGTGTAAACACTATGGATTTGTCCATGCTGCCAAAGATTTGCAAGAAGCTTTTGTTTACAACAGCAAAGAACTGTCTAATGCTTTTATTATTTTGCCCTCTACTCTGAAGCACTTAGCAAGCTTTCCACTCAGCATGTTAATTACGGAAGATGCTTTATGGAACATGATTTATTTAAAGCTTGTTCAATCACAATTTATGAAATCCAGATTGTGAAGCATCACATAACAATGTATTATTCTCCTTAGCAGCTTTAGTCACTAATAACAATTTTATTGTACACTATGCCACATAAATAAGCTTAAATAAGCTTTTAGGAAGCTTCTTACAGAGACTCAGTACACAATAGCATCTCCACAGTTAAAGGTCAAATATTATTTCCATTTTGACCTGTCTTAACATGCACAAAACTTAACCCATACATATATATATAAGGGCTAAAACGTGGCTTCTAGATTTGGGGTTTTTTTCAAAGTTAATAATTTTCTCCAACTTTAGAAAGATATGATTTGGCAAAGCTTACACATCTCCCCCCTTACTTCAAACAACAAAAACACATTTTTAGTATTTTCAGATGTTGAGATCTTTTATGCAAGCTAAAGAAACTAATTTGAGTAGAAAGAACAAGACATCAGCCAAAGTCCAGCCTTTTGAAGATAATACAGCTATGTGACAATGTCTGGCACTTGGCTGTGGAAAAGTCAGGACTGGTTGGAGTCCTATATCCTGCCTCATTTTTCACAGAGATGTGTTATATATATCTGGCTCTGAAGAAATTCTAGTTAATCTTCTAGGCTCACCAGTAATCCTCTCTGTATACAAAATTTCATAATAATTTTATCTAAAAATCATACACTCTATTAATAACAAAGCATACAGTTGAAGTGCTAAAATGCAAAATCAGTTGGGGTACAACACATCGTGCCAGTATAGCACTGTGATAGCATGGCCATGCACATGCTACTTCAAACCCCAGAAAACAGAAACACAAAAAGAGGATCGAAGTCAGCTCTTTTACAGTTAACTATTACAAAAAAAGCTGTATAAGGTAATGAAAAAAACTACAGCTACTGAAGCTTTCTATGCATCAACAGGAATGTATATTGCTCTTAAATTGTTACCCTGCTACAGGCAAGAAGGGCAGAATATCATTATTCACAACTGGCACCTTGAAATTTTAGCAGATCATTGCCATGGCTTGTTAAACAGTTATTCAACATATGCCAGTATCTGCCCTGCAGAAGTCTATCATTCAACATTGCCTACCAGTATTTTTCAGAAAGCAGCACTTCATTGCCAAAGGAAAGGTGATAACCTGAGATGCCAGGGAGAAGCTAAGTCTGAGAGGAGACCTGATGAGGTTCTTTCAGCACCTCAGACATAGAAGTCCCATTGACACACAGGCTTTACTGATTTGACCCTTCCTCCACTTCAGCACAAGAGCACTGTTGAGTTGTTTGATGCTCAACAACAGTGCAACAGGCAGAAGGCAGTAAGCTGTATGCCCTTATTACATCTACTAATGCCGTCTTTAACCACGTGACTATTTATAGTCAGCTACCTCACCACTAATCCTTATGGTTTGAAATAAAACTACAGCAAATTATTGGTCATTACAGAATGACCAGTACCACATCCGCAAGATTTATACACATAGGACTCGGCAGAACAACTTATGCTAAAAACACAATATTGCTATAAGGCAATGATTACCATTCCTGTGTATTTGCAAAGCTGAATAAAGGTATGATAAAGAAAGAAGTGACTTCTCTATATTCCACATCACTTCATTTCTCAGCTTTGTACATTAATCTCCCACAAAACAAACAAACAAAAAAAATCAGTGAGATCCAAATCACTGGAGATACACTATCACGGTCCTTTTGGCAGCAGTGACTAACAGCTTTACAGACATTTTATTTTGAAATCACTTAGCCTGTTATGGAGGATATTGATATGCAAAATTCTGCTCACTTAGTTAATAATGATGGATTTGCTTCAATATCCAGAGAAGAGAAAATATATTGAGCTAAAATAATATTCACCTAGGGTCATGCCCTTTGAATTTACCATGGGGCAGGGAGTGGAACAATATAATTCCACTTTAACTTTGAGTAAAAGACCTTTATTTGTGGTATGTTGCTAGAAATTACTCCTGGTTTTTTTCAAGTCTGTTTAAGAAATATTTGATTATTACTTTTGCATCTACTTCAATAGATCAAACCAGCATCTTATTCCAAAATCAAAGCAATATAAGTGATTTTTATTTCTTGCTTGAAAGAAATGAACTGAAAAAAGGCAGTTTTTTTTTAAATCCAAGCATCATACTTTCTTCATTAACATTTTGAAATGTTTGACAATACTTAATAAAACTGCTTTAATATTACCTAGAATGTCACAATTCGGCCTTTACAGGTCTTGCCAAACTTTCCAAAGCTTACTGACTCATAGCAGAAAAAAAAACCCCAAATCAAACCAAAACTTATAGTTTTGTCCTTAAAATGATTTAAGCTAAAATACCAAAAAGCTGGAAGTTTCCAAGACTCCCTTTCATACTACATTCATTTAGAAAACATTTTAATGACAAGCTATCCTAAAAGAGAAGCAGAGATGCAGTACATTTAACAGGCCAAGTTCAGAGTTCACAAAGGAAAAGCAAAAATAAAGAAAAGTACTTTCAAATCACATACTCAGATACTATTAAAGGAATCCCATTTCCTAACTTCTGGTTTCACACAGCACATTATTTTCATTTGCTGACAGAGAAGGCAGTACAGAGAAATAGATCGTTAGGATGACACTGGTGTATCATTTCCCGTTACTCATAGCTAGCTGATTCTCCCACAGTTGTTTCAAAACTTATTTTGAAGCTTTACTAAAACTATCTTTATCTAAATCGAGGTAGAAGATTTATTTATACACATATGTAAAAAAGCGATCTTAAAACTAAAACTTAATGGTTAGGATACTGACTCTCAATGACTTAAAGGTCACAAATTTGTTTCTACAGTGTTAGGCTACACTTAATTTTGGAAGAGTAAGTTGCTTGTTATTATTTACAGCTGAGAAATGTGAAATAAATCAGCTGTAGCAAAACTCTTGTCCTGAAAATGCTTTCTAATAGATTATGGTTAAAGATGTCTTATGATCATAATTTAAAACTCATCTCCCTTATTACCATAAATGGAGCTTTGTAATTCAAGACAAAAATCCCAAGTGAAATAATTTTTAAATTTCTATGTGCTAGTAAACTACATGAAATTCAAATCTATTCCTGAGATCAGCTGAAACAGTTTTAGTACAGCATATGCTCAGTACACTGCAGACTTCTTACACAATTGCTAGGAGAAACTTCACTCTTGAAAGCTGCTTTAGAAATTACCAACTGGAAAATAGAAGAGTCCTACAACAAGTTCCTTGAGGACAACAGTTAAAATCAATCATGAAAAACCCTACTTCTCCATTTAACAGGCATTTCAAATCAGCAGGTGATTTTTGTTCTGGTCACTTACCTCTAACAAAAACTAATTCCCAGAGCTACTTCAGTATTAGAGATCTTATTCTGCTCCCATCATAAGCACTCAAAGTTTACCTAGCTACATCATATTCACCCAACTAAGAGTAACAATTACTACAGCATTACTTTTGTACTTATTGATAACTAAGTTTATACCCTTGCTGGACCAATAGTTTTCCAGAAATAGGATTATCATTAATGGACCTCTTATATTGACCTTTAAGAACAAAAAATAGATTTAATTACTATCAAAAGCAGAGGAAATCAACAGTCCACTAATATCACCATTGAGTCTAGCACGATGCCCTGCATCCACTGGTATCAGCAGCATTATTAAAACTTCAAAGGAAATGAAGCTAATCAGAAAAATTAAGTCTAAAGGCAGCTTTAGAAATACTCAAGGCAGTTCTTAAGGGAGAAAACTGAAACTGCTATTAGCATAGATTTTATATATGTAAATACAAATATAATTAAAGTATAGAATGATACAAAAATTACAAACACATCTTTCTTTACCTGTATATCAATTTTAAGAATTGCCCAAATAAGTTCTTTGGTAATGTTAAGTTTCCGGTGTCACCAACTGTTCTACTTTCCTGGCAAGCAATTGTACACTTTGTTTCAGGTATTCACTATCATGCAATATAAATTCAACTGTGTTTAAAAAGATACTTGAATTAAAAGCATGTTCCCACCTCTTCAAGTTAGTTTATAAAAATGAAATATTCTGAATGACCAATAAAACTCGGGTAGAAAACCTATAGGTTTTATATAGGTATACAAAGACATACTTACAGCCGCTCAAGCTGTTTTAGATCCTGAAATGCTCCACGTTCTATCACACTAATCTGATTTTCTTCCAAGTGTCTGTAATTCGAAAATCACAAGTTACTTCAAAGACAGCAGAACAAAAGAGCTTTCCCACTTTTTTTCACACATGTTATGAAGTTGCTTTTCACCCAACTATGAATAACAGTTACAATTAGATATTATTTTAAAGGCTTGGACAGAACAGCTCTGTTTCTCTTGGTCACCAGCAGGAAACAATTAATAAACTGACTTCTGATTGCCAGATTTGATAAGTGCTTTTATTCCTAAACTTCCATAACCACAACCATTATGCTCAGGAAGGTGTCAGTGTAAAGATTCATTGTCACGTTCTTAGTATATTACTCTTAGTTTACGTGAGGAATTCCAATGACTGCCTGCTATAGCCCATAGCAGAAACCAACTCAGGGTCCAGCCTTTTTTGTACAAAGAACATGGGCTCTCCCCCAAGTAAACCATTTGTAAGTAATGCAAAGTCCAATCCCCTCAGAAATACAGCCATGACAGCTATGGGTAACAACTGCGTAAAGTCCTGATCCACAACGGGGTTCAAACACAAGGGAAAAATCCCAGGTTTCAACCATGTCTGCCCCTGCTCTTCCTGACTCCCTGAGACTGACACAAGCACAAGTTATAAGCAATGGAGACTGACTTCTCTTTGATTTACTCTGTGCAGGACACGATTCTTCATTTTCACAGCAGAAAGGCTCTCTATAGGTAAAAGAGAAGCCAAGAAATAGAGATGCCAATAGTCCCATTTAAGCCAACCTTTTTCCTCTCTTAGTGCTACCTTCCAGCACACATCCATTTTCTGCTTTCATAATTCCACTCAGATGCATCCACTATATCTCTGGGCTCTCTGAAAATTTTATATGGCTTTAGCCAAATAACAGCAAGGAAAAACATAATAAATAGGAAGTCTGGGCTCAGCCAAAACTAGTGAGAAAGCACTATCCTTGCCTGTTCAACAGCCACTTCTCCACACACAGTCTTATGAGGATGCTCAGAGCCATTCAACTGTCTAGCAGTTTAGAGAGCAAGAGTATCTCACATCTAAGTATTTGACATATGCAGGTCAAAATATAGAATTTAGAACGTTGCAACTTGTGTACCAGAGAGGTATGTTCCTAAAAAGAAAGGAAGGAGAAGATTCATGAGGAAAAGGAAAAAAAGATGAAGGATAAAAGGATAATAGAAAAAGATGCACAATAGTAAATTGTGCATTGATGTTGTCAGCAAGTTTTTTTTCTCTTGTGGTCTACCAGTTTCTGGATCTTATTGTCCTTATTCTGTTGTCTGAAGAGAGGACAAGGTTACCTTTCTAGGAACTCTGATACATTTCATGTTTCTGTTCTTCTCACTATACCCCCACAACACATGAAGAAAATAAAGAAGAAATAGAGTGTCACTAATGTAGAGCAGTCAGAATTAGAAAAAGACCACAAAAAAATCAAGAAAAAGTAAGAAAATCTGAATGACTTGTAGGGAGCAAAAGTGCTCAAAAACTCAAACCAAACAGCTGCAGAAAGTACAAGATTAAAAACCAGCATATACCAAATAAGACAGGACAATAGGGAAATAGGCAACAGTAAAAATTCTTCTGTTGAAAAGGTATGTGAACAGAAACAGTGCACAGAAAGCACACAATGAAATGGCATCCTTCTGGTGGTCTTCATCCATTGAAAGACAATGCATAATATTTATATTAGTTTTTATTAGGTGTATCCTGGTTTTGTTCCTAATTACTTCTGCAGCAAATACCACACTACTCAAAGGCCGAGCAGATGTTACATAAACGTGTAAGGAAGATGGAATAAAAAATTAACATAAAGATGGCAGTTGCATATCTTGCTTTTGTTAATGCCATTAAGCAGCAGCATTAGGCAACGCCTGACACTATAAAAACCCAACCAAGCCAAAACAACTGCTGACATTACTGGTAGTATAGTACATGTATTTTAACACACTTTCCAAATGGTATTGACAGTTGGGATGGGAGCCAAGGATATCTAAACAACTCCACTGCTAGAGATAAGAGAAACAGCACAGAAACTGAAAACACAGAAAACATTAAGGTCCTATTTGGCAGTGTTTCATTGGAATTGATTTATATCTAAGTGACTGCAAAGTGGACCAAAATTCTTACCACAATATTAAAAGCTGATGAGAAACACAAACAATTAAATAGCTCTAAAAATATATTCTAACATTAAAATGGAACTGAAATTATTTTTTTACCAACATAAAATGTTCCAGTTGCCTAGTTTAAAAGAATATTTGTAACTGAATAATGTGCAGGAATGTTTGAAATTGCACCCTGGAATAGTCTTGTAAAGAAAGACAAGTTGTGTTCAACTCACAAGACACGGAGATTCTTCAGTCCTGTAAAGTCCGTCTTTGTGATTCTTGTGATGTTATTTTTTTCCAGGTCACTGCAGAAGAGAAAGGAATCCACATTTAGACACTCTAACTCAGATCCATATTGTTAGCAAAAAGTATCTCCATCACTGGAACATCCATCAGCTGCTCCAATTGTACAAACTGCTTTCCATTGTACAAAATGATATTCCATTAAAACCTCATAAAGCAATACACCAATCCTGATATACTTTGCCTCCTCCTCTAAATATAATGCTTTTCTCCATTTTTATTTCTAGTATGGATGCTTAATATATGTTGCTTTCTCCCTCACTCGAGATTACAATCTTTTAGAAGGCTAAACACATCCAAAATGTCATTGGTGTAACACAGATGAAAGATTACCTGGTACCAAAAGGAAGATTCTGGGGTTATTCTAAACCCAAATGACTCCAGCATGCCACAGAAACTTAGGGTATATAGAGGTTGAAAAGATAACAACTAACAACTTACTCTAGCGACTCCTAAGTGTGGTCCTACTCACATGATTGGAATATTTCCAAAGATAAGAAAAAAAAAAAAAAAAGCATAAGTTTTTTGGTTTGGTTTTGTTTTGTTTTTTTAAGCCAGTATGATAATTGAGCACCCTCCTTATCCCAGCTTTTCTGGAAATGCTGTTATTCAGAGGATACCATAAATCACACAACCTGTTTCCCATGTGTGCCTTCGCTTTGCCAAGTCCTACTTTCTGTCTTTAAATTGTCAATTCCCTAACACCTCTGCTATGCACCGACACATTTTCTTCCTGGGGTCACATACCAAAGTATCATTTCCTGCACTCTGTAAGTAACTGGAATCTTTTCTATAACAGGGAAAATCCACTGTAACCAGACCTTGAGCTGTCAACTTCTCTGCAGCTTTTCTTTAGAGTGAACATACGAAAAAAGTAGGAAGTTTCATGTCTTAACTTTTATCTTAATAGAATTCATATTAATATTAAACAGTCTGGCTTGAGACAAATTCAATTTAATTCCAAGCTGAGTAACATTAGAAATTAATGAGATCATTAACTAGTTCTTCTCACAAGACTGATTCTCTCAAAACTTCAGGATAGCTCTTGGTGCCTTAAGAGTGACAACAAACTGATTGTTACCCAACAGAATGAATCTTTCTGTCATTTCATTTTAAAAGAGTATACCAAATACCTGCTGGTGCTACATGTCCTGTGTTGCTGTTTTCCTTCCCCTAGACTTGCCTTTGCAAGAGCACGTCCCCCTGTTTGGCATTTGAGCTCTTCTTTTTCCTGTGCCAATTGGTCTAACAGACTGAGTGCTAACCGACAGGGAAAAGACAAACAGCTTGTCTTTCTCATCCTCAGCCATGCTTGTTTGAAGAGAAATATAAGCAACATGCAGCGAAGTAACAACTACCAAAAACAGATGCACTCTCCCTCATGTCACCACAGATTTGCTCTGTGTGTTAGTTTCCCAGATACAAGAAGCCTTTTATGGAAAATAAATTTTCTAATACTGGAGCAATCTTTTTTCTTGCAAGTCACATTTTATGTTGACCAAAAGCTGGTAAATATTAAAAACACATATCTGAGAAAACAGTTTTCATGATCAAAAAGCATTATTTATCTAAATAGCATGAGATGGCAAATATAACATTTTGACAAGTTTTGTTGTCTTCTGCCATCTAATAAAAACCATGAACAACCAGCTATGAGGCCAGACACTTGTTTTCTAAAAGATAATAAAAGATCACAAGTTCAAAGCAAGAAGTATAGGCTTTTCCTATGCAATCAAGTTTTACTGTAATTTCTGCATTAACATGCACCAGGATACACCTCTTTTGTATTTAGAGGGCTCAAATTCTCTCTTATTTCAATTGAAATTTAAGAGAAAAGAAGATTACAGTATTATTTTAAAGTAAATTTTTCCATCATCTGACACCTGCACAAACCATGACTTTAAATAATTTCTGAAAATCAGATGGGTGCTTCTAACTGCTGTTTCAAGTTGATTATTTCTCTAGGTACAAGGAATTCAAGGAAGGGGTACAAGTCAGAACTACAAGGAATGCCTCAGTCATTTGAATTCTGAAAAATGCTGCACAGACACCTAGACACAAGTCCAAGGTGGTTTATAGATGTCTAGCAAGTAATACTGCAAACAAAATGCAAAGTGTTGAGATCAGCTTAATCATTTGTAATCATTCACATTATCATCCTACAGGGGGAAGAACAAGCACTCCTGGCTGGCAAAACTTACAGTAATTTTCTACAAAATATGCAATCCCATACAAGCCTTCCAGTATGGAAGTCTTCTTTCACCCCACAGGCTACCCTATTAAGTAGCCCAGAACTAAAACTAAAAAATAGGGGAGTGTTGAAGCATTAATTATTATTTCCTTCAAATCAAGATATTTTTTTTTCTGCCAAGATGAACTGATACTCTTCTAAGGCATTAAATGAAAAGCAATTGTCATGGTAACAAATTTCATTTCTCTAGTGTGAACCACATTGTCAAATAAAGGCATTTACATATTTTGAAGTTTAAGCTTGTTAAACCATACAGTTTCAATATTCAGAAAAGAATCAGGACTGATACCTTAGCATATCTAGCTCCCCCAAATGCTTCTAGCCATGAAAATAGAGCAGCTTTTCCCTAATATTAACACTATTCTCCATTTACCAGAAGAGAAAATATTTAGAGAATAAGTAATTATATTCCATCTGAGAAAAATAACTCTTCTTATTCCTGAAAGTACTCAATGGCTTTCTTATGTGTTCCCTAAATCTCAGATGCAAACTGAAATAGAGTTAAGCTGCTTTTAACGTAATTTTAACACACTGGTGCATTCACTTACTGGTGTTCAAAATCTAAAACAGAAAACCAAACAACCAAACAACAAAACCTACAGAAAGCATAAAACCCTATACAAAGAAATAAACTCAATACAGAACAAGCCATTTAATAACTGAGGGTAGTATGGTACTTAGACATCTGCAATGACTATAATAAAGCCCATAGTTCTTACTGACAAAACCCCAGCCTGTATGACTACAAAATTCATGACAGGGACAAACCAGCTGCAGTTTAAGATCTCTATACTGTGCCACAGCAATTAGTTTTTTCATAGACAATGGGAACTAAGAACACAAGAAGATTTTATTTTTTTTTTAAATCCAAACCCTAGAATTCAGGCCAACCATACTGCACATTGTCCATAATGAGAATTTTTCAATTATTTCAGCTATTAAAAGTAGAAACCACAAAGGCATAAAATACATTTTTTGTATAGCATTGTCAAACATTTTCATCACTCACAGTAAATCTTTCTATGGTGTAAGCATGACATGAACAGGTTTGAAGGAATACATGAGATGCACTAGAGCTCAAATTAAGTATGTTATGATACTGGAATCTACTGCTAGTGGTTATTGAAAAATTGAAATTACTACTACTAAAATGGTTTTAAAACAGAATAAACTAGGGGTTTAATACACCTTAACATAGATATCCTTAAATAATGTAACAATCTCCTGTTACTAAAAGCAGTATCTTTAGCACAGATAGAAACTAAGGATAATGATAGAGACGAGGGGGAAAAAGAACCAACCCCTGTATTTCAGCTATATGAATAAAAGCAGTGTCCTTGCTTAACCCATGTCAACTATATTTTAAAAAGGTCTGTTAAAGAAAAATCCCACAAAACAACTAAAGGGCACTTTCACTGTATGCACCTGCTATTTTCTTCCATTTGTATTTATCCTGCTGATAGAATCATGCTGTTCTCCAGGAATACCTTTGAATCACTGCCTACATTTTTCAAATTTTCCAGCTTCATTTCCTCTTCTGTTCTCAGTTCAGTTCTTCCACCCTGGTGAACCAGCTACTCACTGGTGTGCCAGGGTGACCTGATTCTGAGAAGCATTAGCAAGAATTAAGTCTGGAGTAAGCAATAAATAAATATCTTGTGTTTTACTTCTATGTTGTTTCCCTTCTTCTTTTCACGTTATTCCTTCCAAAGTTTTCCCTTGCCTGGATCTCAGAAAGAGTCTACCAAAGCACAGCATTAAGCTGGTCAGAATTCTCCAAGACATCCAAGAATTAGATAAGGTAATACAGGACAAGCCTTTATTCTCAGCATACCTTGGTCAACTTGAACAGGTGTATGTACAGCTGCAGTCCTGTTCATACCCATGACAATCTCTCTACCACACCACTTCTGCCCAGTCTGAGATACCAATCCCACACCACTACTGTGCCTTTTTACTTTCAGCTCCAAGAAAACTCCAGCAAGTCAACATTCTTTGCCTGCTGGATTCTGCAGCTCCCTGTTTTAACAGAGACTTGCATTATTCCTTGATCAATACATATCAAAATTACTTCTTCCTTGCCTCCTGCAAGCTGGCACACCCTGCATCATACACATAAAACCAATCATTCCATTAATCCCTTCTGAAGGGCAGTATCTGAGTTGAAGGTTTCCATTTCTGTAAGTAAGTTACTTGGCTAGCACTCTAACTTTGAGGAATGTTTCTCATTAAGTCCACTTTCTTTAAAGCAAGTAAGATTTAATTGGTAACTGCCCTAATTTTTGTCCTGCCCTGGGCAGGGGGGTTGGACTCAATGATGTTCAGAGGTCCCTTCCAACCCCTAATATTCTGTGATTCTGTAAGCCGCCACCTCTATTTGAAAAAGCAGTATTTACCTTCTCAACATTTGCCTGTTCCAGCAGGCTCTTCCCCAAGGCTTACCTGTCATTTCAAGTAGAACAGACTAAAAATTTGATGAACCACTAGGTAACACTTCCTCCTCCTGCTCATAAGTAAATCTAACACTGAAAAAAAAGACTGCCACCAGCAACCCCATTGGTCTCTTAACTTTTCTGACTGGGAAACTTCTGAACTAATGCAGACATCAGTGATATACAGCTGGTATTTGGGAGCAACCTAATATTTTATGTTTCCTTTACAAAGTTTGGCAGCTGATTACAGCTCACTAGTGGGTTTCAACTACAGAAAGCTAAAGCTTAACATCTAATCTTGTTTGGCTTTCAAACACATCAGCATTCATAAGAACCATTGGAAGCACACACAGCTTTGAAAAGAAATCATCTGGGTGAAATACATAGGGAAAATTATACTGTAAAGGTGAATTTAATATAAACTAAACTTCAACCAATGCCCCTGTGCAGACACATTCATTAGAGAAAATTCTTATTGTGAAGATTGCCTGCATTTTGCATAGTATGAGGGATGAAATAGATACTAAATCACCTATTCCATCTCACACATACACAGTCCCAGCTACTACTAAGTCATTGCACATTCAGATAATATTATTCATTCATCCATGCAATCTGCATTAAGGAATAAAGGTCTTTTGTGTCAGAAACAAAGTGAATACCACTCATTTAAAAAGAAACTGAAACTATATACCAGCTTAAGTCAAGCTTTTGGTATTGGATGTCTCTTTTCACTCTCCTTGTTTTTAGCAGAAAACATGTTAAAGACAAGCAGTTTAAGACAAGAGACAGAATAAATTATTTCAGTGGGAATAAAAACATGATTCGGACTAGAATAATACAAGACATCATGAAAGCAAGTTCAGATGAACTATTAACTCCTGCTATAATGTAATACCAATTAAATTCTACACATATTTTGTACATGTTGAAGGCTAAGTCACACAATGTACACACTTATTACAAACAGGGATGTTTGGAGAAGCTGAAGTAAATCCTGATTCATAGCAAGAATTACACTGAAATGCTTCATCTTCCATTCTTCTCGAAAGACAACTTAGTAAACATAGGGCAGAATAGCACTGCAGAGATTTCCTGTTATTTCACTTAAATTTCAGTTGATAATCATTCTGCTTAGCCACTCAACTCTTCCAAAATATCCAGATGCTATTCTCAATCCCCACTCTCTTCCCTGGACTGTATAAAGTTTCTAACTTGAGCAGTAAATCCACTTGGCCTCTAGCACTACAAGCCTGTCTTCTAGACTCCTATACCTTGACAAATACACACAGTCCCCTTAGGCAGCTGAGCCTATGTTTCTACAGTATGAAAGATCAGAATTGAGGCTGACAACACATCATCACCACAATAAACATTACAGCTCTTACAAAAAATAACAAAGGCAATCGGATGCTGAAGTCTTGCAACAATCTTCAAATCAATACTTCAATACTTACACATGAATTAAAAAATCCTTATACAAAATTAAAATCCTTTCATACACAAGGATGCAAAAATCCATAAGAACTGCAGCAAGTCTCTATTACTCAGATGCCAGTTTGCTACCTGCTTAACCCCTTAAGCATCATAGTCTCCAAGATAATCCAACATTGGAGCCCTATTACTTTTGAGTCTGGAATATCTCCAGGTGAATGCGTAATTAATTACTCAACTCTTCGCAGACTTTTTTCCTTTTTTTCATCAGATGCCCATTTTAGACATTGGCTCAAATGTGCCTCAAAGCTAAGTCAAAAGCCTTACTGAAGCATCAAACCCAGTTAGCTCTCAGTACAAATGCTCACTGGTTTTGTTTGTTTAAGCCTGTGAGTTATGGGTCAGTTCACAGTACACAAAGGTCACAGGCATACACCAGACTCCTAGCCTGATGGTTTTACTGCAAGTGGTGTATTCGGTTCAAGAGAAGCTGATAATTTTTTTTTAAGCCATAATCTTTTGTCATCTGGGAAAACACCAGATTCCAGGCCCAACTGTCTTGGCTTTTAGCCAGAAAATAAGTTGCTTAATTTCAGTTTCTAGAAGAAACAATTAGTCCATTTGGTTAAAGCCTTTCATTGTCAATGAAGTGTCCTAGAGTTAAGCTTTTCTTTCCGAGCAGTCTCAGTTGCCCATCTGGCACACCCAATGGCATTTCTAACAGCAAATCTGAACACAACTCTCATGTTCAATAATGTTATGGCAGTCAGTGATTTGATATCTCAGTGACAAACACAAATGCTAGATGGGTGAAACTTTGGAAAACATTAAATCCATCTTAAATCTATCTTAAATCCATGAAGATAGTATATAAAATTAGTATCCATACAACATGAAAATGACCTACTATCTAAGGAGGAGAGAATATAGAGCACCAGGTGCAACTTCACTCAACCCCTCAAATGTTTTTTTATTACATTAATAACAAAGAATTCAATAAGAACAGAAGATAAGCTACATACTGTATTTAAAAAAAATTAAGTGCCATACATTCCAAAAGACAGCTCTTACCCAAGTTACACAGCACTGGGATTCTTTCCTGTCCCACTGCTTTATAAATAAGGTATGTATGTATCTGCAGACATAGAACCTCAAACAGAATTTAGTTTCTGTTCCTGGTAAGCTTTCCAAGTGGCTACTGCATTCCAGGTCAAAGCTATAATCTGTGTCACATGTGTGACTGTCACCACAAAACCCAATGTTCTGAAAAGACTCTTGATTGAGCCAACACTCCATGTAATCTACAAGTAAGATGATTCTCTTCCTTATTTGTTGGCATTGTCCAAAAAGGAATGCATAAAATTTGTCTCACACAGAGCACTGCTCTTAGGAATTAATAAAAATCCCTATTGATCAATAAGAACCAAAGAGGTCAGAATCCAAAACACCATCTAGAATCTGCACTAAGGCAATGCTCAGCTAGGAAACAATTCATGGAACTCCCAAAAATTCACAGAGAACAGAAGAACAATTATCTCCTCATAAATTTAAGAGCTGTTTTTTTAACATAGCATTAATTCTTTTTAATGATACATTTATAATACACTCAAAAGTATTTATTTTAAATCATAAATCAACTTGGAAATAACATTCAAAATGTGGGAGCTAAAATTCAAGTGATATCAACTGAATAGGGATTCTTTAATCTAAGGACTTACTGTTATTTTTCATTAGCCCAGTTCCTCTCTGTAACTCAAGCAGCATAAATTTGGGAATCAGGGCTTTAATTGTTTGGTCATTGCACTTGTGAAGGACTTTGTTGATCCAAACCACCTGTTAGAATGACAGCTCCATCATCCCTTTAAAATTTTCCTGTTTCATCTCTTTTCACCATCCCAATCACTACTCAAGGTAACCATGAACACCCCCACAAACCCCGACACTGGAAACATGCATTTGCACAGGCAAGTTAAACATTCACTTGGCTACCTACTGCACTGGAGAAACTGAGAGCCACAAGCAATACTTGCTTGGGTTTTTATGAAAGCTACCTGCAGGGTCAGAGGCAAAGGGTATTTCAGTAAAAGCCTCCTGTTTAAAAGTACTTTTGTCCTTAGTTGGGGAAAATGCAAACAATAGCCATCAAAAGGACAAAAATCCATTTCCATGCATTAATGTGTCCACAGAGGAGCTTTAGGCTACTGTTTGCAGTCTTTACACATGCACTGTTTTTGTTATTTCCACCATCTTTCAGGGATTCTGCTATGACTTAGTTTGTCTTTAATGAGTATGGACTGCCACTAGCCTCTGAGCCTTAAAATACTACAATTCCCTACAGAAAAGGCTTGGCAATTCTCTCATGCCTTCTATCCAAAAACTTCAAAGTTACTACGATAAACTACTCAATTATAACACTACCCTAAAACCCTCTGGCAGCAGAATCTGCATATCTTCTGATTTAACATATTTCCATCTCAAGTTTTGCAATGCAGGAAATGAAGTCCTGGGAGTGGATTTTTATTAAGTACACAAAATCCATTTCTTTCCAAATCACTTGGACAAGTACAAACATCAGTTCTAAGGAAGATTAATAACTGCAAAATCACATTCAGCTGAAGTAATTTTGTATTTTTAAGATGAAGATAGTACATTCTACTTTTATACCCAACATTTTTATAAGTTATTCTCTCCTCTTAAAACAGATGACTTTGCAAAAGAGCCTCCGAAATTTTGGGTGGGATTTGTTTTGATTGTTTGGGGTTGTTTGTTTTTTTCTGGCTTCTAGGAAGACCTGCACCAAGTCAAGTCCTCCATCTGAGAGAAAATAAGCCCACACAATTACAGCTGGGGCACTGAGTGAGCAGGGAGCTGCTTTGCAGAAAAGGACCTTGAAGACCCACTGGGCCAAGGACACATCAGTAGTGTCTGTCCTTGCAGCAGTCAAGGCCACCCTTGACCAGACAGCCCTAGCAGCAACTTAGTCAGAAGGATTTAAGAATTTGAAAGAATTAAACTATCACAAATCTAGAATTCAAGAGATGAGTGATCTGCAGCATTGTAACTAGTTTTAGGCTCTCCAAGTGTAAGAAAAGCACTGATTTATTGCAGAGAGTGAACAAAAGGGTCAGGAGATCACGAGGAAACTGTAGCATGACTCATGGAGAGGCTGAGACTTCGGCTTGCAGAACTTCAGTGAAAGGTTTGCAGGAGATCTTACTGCAGTCTGTAACTACCTCGTGGGCAGGGGAATAAGGACTCCCTTCCCTGATATGCAGAAAGATCAAGGTGTATGTGAAGGAACATGAGTAAAGAAAAAAACAACCTCCAGTTCTTGAAAGGATTCAGAAATATTTTGCATAGCTGCAACAAGTACTACACAAATCAGGTTAACATAGGGACCAAATAACTTTAATATTGCTTGCTATCCATGTTACACCAGAATAACAACAGGCTTATGACCCAACATATAATAATAATATTTGTTGTTATTGGCCAGCACCACATGCATCACACTGGACAGCTTCAGTCTAAAATAATTTAAAAACTAATTAAATAGTGAAGAAACAGCTTGACCATACAAATTCAGTGCTGCAGTCCATCATGTGTTTGTAACACACATGATACAGAACTTAAATAAAAAAACCAAACATTTAAAGAAAAAAATTAGATCATTCCTTCTGGTTATAGGAGGCTTCCATATGCGACTCCCCCAGTTTTCTTTTTGTCTAAGCAACAAGAAGAGTAATTTTAGAGGTTAAGTGCCCTAATTTTGTGGATAAGCTATCCATTCTTAAGCCCATTACAGTAATGCTTGGTTAAAACCCACATTACGTGTCCAAATGCTCTGGCACAGCTTGCAGCCAATACACTTCTCTCCTCATCCTTATAAAAATATGAAAAATTACTTGGCAAACTAGAGGTGTTAAAAAGCACCATGAAAAAACTACCTTTTTGCAACCTGTGCAGTGGCTGAAAGCCCGATTGAGTAGATTGCTGTTGAAAGTCATACCTTGCAGAAAGCAGCACAATGGACTAATGAAAGTACTTAGTTTCTTCCAGAGAAATACACGTTTCTCCTAGCTTGCTGGAACTCCTGGCTATTACTGTATTTTGCAGATTTTTTTGTATTTGAAGTAACTACTATGCTGGCACAGTAATGTTCAGTTCCTCATGCAGGGAGGGTACTTTGAAAATGGACCAAGGCTCTTTATTAAGGTATACAGAGACACACAATGATCATAAATTGAAATAAGGAGATTCTGCCTGTTTGTAAAAAATCCTCCTTTACCACAGGGCAGTCAAGCTGTGGAACAGATTGCACAGAAGTGCTGTGGCTTTCAAGACCCAATCAGACAAATCCCTGTGTAACCTGATCTGATTTCTGTGAAGGTGGACTAGGAAACCTCCTGAAATCCCTACCAAACCTAAAGAGTCTATGATAATATATTTTATACAAAGAGATGGTTTTGTTCTGACTTTTGTTTTAAAGGGAAGTGAGGGGCTACTACAAACCTTTACATTTGTAACACAAACACCACTATAGAAAAATACCTTAAAATACAGTTGCTACAGAAAAAGGCTTTATTATGAAGAAGCCAGGATGTGCATATTACACAGAGCAAATACAGTACTATGACATATTAGCCCAAGCAGATTTTTCATTCATATGAAAAAATAAAACTCAAAGGTAACAGCTGCATATATGAAACTTCATTTTTTCCTTACTTCTTCACAATTCCTGATTCTATTTGATCATTCCTACTGAAAACTTGTATAACTGTACCTCATCTCTCATATCCAACATGCACCAGCTGGTTGTATAGACAAGAAGTGGTTACATAAGCCCAGGGCTATTCTAACAAATACCAAGCAGTTATACAGGTAGAAATCAGACAATGTTAAACACTCTTCAGGCTGTATTTACACTTAACTATCATACAGACAACCTCATCACTATATGGGTAGGTATGTGCCTACACTTCAATTTTTGCCATTTTGGACTTTAAGGGTTTCCTAGATTAATTCACTTTCACTATCTCCAACAGAAATACCTTGCAAAACAATGAAAAATAGAAACTGTGAAAACAGAATTTCAGAAAAATCCTACAAGATTTTCCCGAAGATACTTCTTAAAAGTATAAGGATTCCTCGGAGTTACCATCATAACTAAAATTTATGACAAATATTTATAGTTCCCAAAATATTAATAGTTTCTACAGGATGATTATGCCAATTAAATATTAATTTCTAGAGGAGAATGCAATACAGTGAGAAACAAGGACTGACGACAGTTGCAGTTTTTTTATAAGATATTTCTAACCCTGTCTGTTTTTTGTCAGTATTGTTTGCTTTAATTCTATACACCATTAATCACAACAAGCTCAGGTGGCAAAACAAAAAAGAAAAAAAACCTGCCTGTAAATTTCAGTGAAATCCATATTTCATTATTCCACTGAGACAGTACCTGATGTCTGAATTAAAGTCTGTATTTCACTTTACTATGTGGCATTTGACTGAATATAAGTCAAGAAACTGCCGTCTGGTAAAGTGCTCTTCACTAATAAAGACAATTGAACGGTAATGACTTAAAATAATTCGCACCTGCTCCTGACTGTTGTAATTCCTGATGACTTGGGAAAAAGTTCTACCAACAAAGACATTTCTTTTGTGAAGTCTGACATGAAAATCAAGCCATGATTTCATCTCCTTGCTCACTTTCAGACATGCACAGACTAGAATCTCTTCTCAGGAGATCTTTTACTGGACAGTTAATGGACTTTTTTTTTTCATGTTTGGGGTTTTTTTTCAGTTTCACAGTTTTGTTTTGTTTTTTTTTAATTTACAAACCATCCAGTTTCGCCAACTCTATTCCTTCCAAGAAATACCATGCCAAACATGCAAGTCTGCCTTAGCCACTACTGAACAAGAAGTTGTAGTGAAAGATGTAAGGCAGTTTAAATCTGTAAAAGAAAATCTTGATATGCTGTATTCCCTTGAACAAGTTAGCATCCACATGTTACCACCAGAAGTAATTTATTTTATTCTCAAGCTGATTGCCACCTTTCTTGTTTCCTACACACACACCTTTTTTGTTTTCAACAAATGACCTGCTGGAGTGAAGTTGAACAGATTTCACAGTGTTTGCTAAATGAACAAAAATCTTAGGTTTTCCAAGCAAGACCTGGCACACATATTTGATATTTCAATTTACTGAAACTACTCATGCTTATGAAACCAATTTGCACTAAGCCTAAAAAACATTAAAGAACAATCTCTGCAGATATCTTTTGTATAAAACAAAAACATCAACTGGGAAGAATTTCCAACTTCTAAAAAGCTTAAGCAATTAGCTAGAGAACTTTATAGGGGAAAAAAAAACCTACAAACTAAAAAACTCCCAAAACCCAAAGAAACCAAACAAAACTAAACAGCCTCACAAAAAAACATAAAACACTTTTGATTGCTCCATATTTTTTTTGCTGCCTTTTCATATGTTACATATTAAACCTCACAACTCCAAAGGATCATTGGCCTGTTTCTCATACTTTCACATTCTTATCAGAGTAGCTTACATCCAGATGTGCACTTTCATCTTACTCCGAAGAACCAGCCTTTGCCTTAGGGCTTTATTTCCCAACAGCTACTTCCACTTCAGGAAAACAAGTTTTCTTTACTCAAGAATTTCACTTCCATGATTTGTTTGACCACTTTATCCTTGTCTCAAACTTACCTCCCTACTGCATTTATTTAGGCATTTCAGAAATGCAAAATTACTTCCCTGTACCATTTCCTCATAATTACTTCTCTTCTTTTCCTCCTCAGCTATATTCTTAAAACACCAGCTCTAACCAGCTCTACCACTTCAAGATGGGAGCATTGCTCTTAGCACTCCAAAACTATTTTGGAGAAGCTTGTGACCCAGAAGTTCCCACCCTTCTAGGTGATGCTGTAACCATTACCACCTTCACCAAAAAAGTTTCATCCAGGCTTTCCCGAAATTGGCATGTCAAAAAATGTACTTAATGTAATGCCTCATAGTCTAAACAAAACCATCATGCAGATCTACTATAAATTTGGGGAAAATTCACAAGTTGAAGTCCCACTAAAGTCCAAGCAAAATATGCTTTATGACTACAGAGAGGCACAAGGTATTTGAACTGCTTTCAGGATGCAGCTTTTCCTTTCTAATATTTCTCACAGTCATATTTAAAGACTGCAATTGTTTTCATTAAAAAAAATCAGTGGTAAAAATCAGAGCAGTACACATATATGCAGCAACGCATTTTAATGGGCTTGATATCATGTGGCCACATTTGTTATATGAGCTTTATATGCTCTGTATTATAAGCTAAAACAGAGACAATGCTGACCCTTTGACAGACAACGATTGTGGGTTTTGGGGTTTTTTTATTTTAAGGGGGAAAAAAAATCCTGTAAAGTTAATTCAACTTCTTTCATAGTGCTCTGGGTAACACTTAAGAAGTTCTTTGGTCATCCACCTTTGAAGATACAGCATGTCCTAAGGAATATGTTTATGGAAATCTAGCGAAATGCCTTGCATTTTAAGATGAGCTTTTTGGAATCCATAAAGAAATACTCAAGTTCAGAATTTGAATTTCTCTTTCTTTGCCAGCAAGTTGTTTGTGGAAAAAGCCTTTCCAAGTCAAGGTTTTGTATTGTGTCAGTTTTGCAGAGTATATTAAATTATCTACTGCTATTGCTAATAACCCTTTTTGCCACACAGACAACTGAGTATTTCAAAACCTGCAAAAATATCTGAATGAAGTGGTCATTATTTACCTGTGCATACCGCAAGAAAATGTCAGTGAAAGCAGTACAGTAGAGAAGTTTGGCTGAACCAATTTAAACATTTAGTTTTGCTACAACCAGAGAAAGTGCATCAGGCCCAGAGCTCACTGTCTGTACCTTCTGAAACTGCCAACAATCTATGCAAGTAATGCCTTCTCATCTACTAATTTAGAACACGTTAAGTGACGTATTCCTTACCAGCCACAGGAATAAAGGAAAAAGACCTACTGAAAAAATGAGGATTAAGAAATAATACCCTAACTACTAGAATGCACCTATGCTTCTGCTTCCACCATATTGCTCCTGTAACAGAGGAAGGTTTCACAAAATAATGGGGCACAAAATTTACCCCTATAACGGTAACAGTTTCTGAACATCACTGCTCATCTACACATCTTAGTAACAGAAATGCATGAATAAACAGGACAAGCACCTGAATAGGAAGCTGTGGAACTGCAGGACAGAGAATGTGCACATTGATTCCTACAGCTGCCATCATCAAGCCTCTCCAGAAAGCTGTCTTTACTTAAAACCAAGACATGATCTGCACTGGGGAGTACATTTACTCAAAGTCACACTTTCTCTTCAGCCCCTGTTGAAAGATGCTTCACTACTAAGCCACAGCAATGCTTTACCTGCTGCAGAGTCTGCCTGTACTTCCAGAAAGCAACCAGGTGAAAGGACTGAGGTAGTAGGTTACTTCTGAAGAACACTCCACAACTTCCTACAGAGGTAGAGACAATTCAGTAGTTGTAGTATTGCGAGAGAGTGATGCTTATATCAGGGCTGAAGTCCAGCAGCAAACTTGAAAATAATACAAGGCAACTGATTGTTTAAAGTTACGTTTGAGTGGAAGAATCATCCACCTAATCACAGAGTTCACTACCATGTAGGAATTACTGGGTGGGGGAGAGGCAACTGACTTCTTAGATAGATCTGTTTAAATAAATAATTAAAAACACATACACACACACACACACAAAATTACGTTTGCATGAAACTCTCCTTAAGGGGTCAGCTGCAGTCCTCAGCCAAAAGTAAAAGAGCTCAGTTCCAGTTCAGCCTTTGGAAAATTTATCTGAACATTACACTTCCCTTAGGAGGTGTAATATTTGGAAAAACAAAGAGTTGCATAGTTTCTCTTGACACATTTCAACTTTGAACTTAAAGCAGAACAGTTTTCCATTAATTTCTAGTGAATCAAGTGTAAGCCAACATTACTACAATATTAACCAACAGCTTTCTCTTGCCATCTTTGTTCAGGAACACTTACATCTTTTAATCAAGGGAAAATGGATACCACTAGACCACTACCAGACCAAAAGCTATTCATTTGCAATGATCAGCTGCAGCAACAGGCAGCCAAAGGAAATCAAGCACATAAACTGTATCAAAAGTTACAGAAAATTTAAGCTTCAAATCACTGGAGCTATTAAGTCCTGGAAGAAAACACATCCTGATATAAGGCTTCTGAACTGTCCTTTTAGTAAAAAAATCTCAATTCTTAAAATACAATGGCTGAAACTTACTCACTGAATATCCTTATTACAGCCAAGTTCTTATCCTCAAGCATCTTTTCATATTTTTTCTTGCTATGTGGAACATGAGAAATAGCTTAGATACTACTGAAATGCAGATGAAAAAATCATCAGATGTTAATGTCCGTGCAGGAGAGATTTTTTTTTAAGAATAAACAAACAAAAATAACCAAACAGCCACAAAAAAATCCAAAGGTTTGGCAGTGACATTCAAAAAGATTATATAATATTCAGTATGAAGGTCAAACGACTTCACAGCAAGCAATTTGGAGTTGACTGTGTACACCACAAGGATTTTTATTCAGATTCTTGTATAAATAAAGAAGTTTAGGACTTACTTATTCTTGGCCACACAACCTACCTATATAGGTAAGCTACACTGACTTTGGTACACACTTCCTCAGACTCAAACACACACAGAATTCCAGGGGAGAGAAAAACAGTACTCATCATCTGTATTTTAGGACATTTTAAAAGATAACAGGTGTTCTTCAAGGGGCAAACCTTTTACCAAATTCTCTTACATGAATCAATGCTCAGCAGCAAATGTACTGTATTTGCCCCTGTACTCAGCCCTGGTGAGGCCACAGCTCGAGTCCTGTGTTCAGTTCTGGGCCCCTCAGGTCAGGAAGGATATTGAGGTGCTGGAGCAGGTCCAAAGGAGGGCAACGAGGCTGGTGAAGGGACTCGAGCACAGATCCTATGAGGAGAGGCTGAGGGAGCTGGGGCTGTTCAGCCTGGAGAAGAGGAGGCTCAGGGGAGACCTCATCGCTCTCCACAACTCCCTGAAAGGAGGTTGCAGCCAGGTGGGGGTTGGTCTCTTTTCCCAGAAGACTTTCAACAAGAGGACATCGTCTTAAGTTGTGCCAGGGGAGATTTAGGTTAGATATTAGAAAGAATTTCTTCACGGAGAGGGTGATCAGGCATTGGAATGGGCTGCCCGGTGAGGTGGTAGATTCTCCGTCCCTGGAGATATTTAAGAAGAGACTGGATGTGGCACTCAGTGCCATGGTCTAGTAACTGCAGCGGTGGGTCAAGGGTTGGACTTGATGATCTCTGAGGTCCCTTCCAACCCAGCTAGTTCTATGATTCTATGAACTGCCATTACATGAAAAAGTGAATAGTCTCAGAGTAACTGATTAAGAAATTCTCCAGTAAGAAGTCTGGTCCCTTCCACCTCAGAGCCTAACCCAAATGTGTGCAACAAATGCAGACAATATACCAAGGGCCACTGTTTGCTTCTGTAGCCAACATTAGTTCATTTCACCCTTCTTCCCATCACCATTTCAAAATAACTTAACAAGCGTAATAGTTTAGAGTCTGACCCTGTGCAAATGCACATCAATGTCCAGTCAAGCACAAGTAGTCAGTGTCCAAATTAAGTCACTCCTGCTTTCCCAGGATCAGGACCTCTAATATCAAGTTCTTCGCATCCAAAGCCATGTACTCCACTTACTGACACATGACCTAGGAAAAAGGCAAAAAACTAAAGCTCCATGCAAGGTTTTGGAGACTACTAGTACAGAAACAAATGAGTGGCAATCTCTAGCAGGAAGGATCCTACAAAACAGAATGTCAGTGTAAGAATCAGTATAATTACATTTGCATGTGTTTAACATTGCATTCTGCAGTAATTTGGAAGCATTCAACACAGAAGCTTAGATTTAATTTGGAAACAAAATTGAGGAAGTTGAAGACTTACTACAAACTAGTGCAACTTCAGCAGCTACATGCACCTAGGCCAAAAAAACCATAATAATGTATTTGTATAAGAGAAACCCCAGCCCACATGAAAACTCCAGAGTAAGCAGATGACTAAGCTGCTAAATTGCACCTAAATATGGACACACTCAATTTAGCTACTCAGACAAAGCACAGAACAGATTCATCTTGCAAGCTTTATCAATTTAGCAAGGTAAAGACACCTTCAAAGCAGAAGAATAACAATTAACATTGGGGAGCTATTAGTCATACAAGATTCTAAGCCACCGAGTATAATTTCATCAACAGCTCAAACATGGCTGAATTCTCCAAATAAAATTGCATACCTATGGAATGTGTTGTCAACAGACAGGAAGAGAAGTAGGCATGAACAGAAGGGAAAAACACAAAGGCTCATGCTTGATGTGCAAACAGAAAGCAGATACTGGCCCAAAAGACTTATGAGCAATTGTCTCCATGTATCACTTGTTCCTTTCAGACAGCTGAAGAATACAGTTGTCAAGCAGGTGGCTTTGATCTGGTCACTCCATTTACACATCATATCAAAATTACCTTGGCTATCAGCATTATTGTTATAAAAAGCCATACATATAATAGTTCACATAGGTGTACCTTTCCACTCAGGAAAATTTAAACTTTCCACTCAGGAAAATTCCATTGTCACCTTGAAGAACTCAAGTGCTCCTAAGCAAACTTTGATTAGAGAAGCTGGATGAAGCAGCCCTAAGGAACTTTTCAGAAAGACAGAAGAGTCAAAAGATAACTCTAGAATTATTAGTTTTCTTCATAACACAAGTCTATAAAAATTTTTTGGTAGGATGTTAAGTTACTTAAAAAACATGAAATGGATCAGTAAACACCACCATCAAACCACAAGGCTGGCTCTATCCTGCTCACGTGCAAGGTCCCATGTGGAGGATCACTTCCTGCAGTGTCAGGAGAAATCTTACAGCTAAGCTCATGCCTGCCTCTTGCTATGTTACATGACTATTCTGAGGATTCCTTCTCTAGAACAGAGGTTCAATGGAACTTACTCGTGGGAAATGACACATATTTCTTGTCCTACCTATTTTCTCCAGACAGAATAATCTCTTAGTGCAATAGTATACACTGACCTCTTTTTAGCTCTTCAGAAAACCTAACAGAGCAAAACCTTTAATCTATAGCACACAATTACAAGCCCGTCATAGAATGTAATAACAAGATAAAAACTGCAAGGGAAGACTAGACTTACTTGCTCTATTTGTAAAGTAGCAATTAAAGATGAATTTATGTTAAAAAGTTTCTATGGTCACTGGTTAATCTGTGGATTCCAGTCAAGACAAAAATCACAGGTACAACTTTAGGAACACTTACTCCAAAGCATTCAAAAAGATGAGCAAAACATGCATCACATTTATCATTTAGAATCACTGAATCAGTAATGGAATTTCAGGTGACACCAATTTCTTGGGGTATCAGATGATCACTGGTTTATCTCAATTTTTTTTCCTCCTAAAGATATTTCCCATTGTTTATTTAATGCTGTATTTTCAGATTTTCCAGGGTTTCATATTAACACAAATTTAAATAATATTTAACTTGGTTCCACTAGCCCAAACATTCTGTGACATTTGTACAAACGTAACACTAAAAGCTTAGGGGCAAAATATTTTAAGTAGTGCCATTAAATGTCTTATTAATTAAAGGAAAGTTTTCAACTTGAACAAATATGCAAAATTCATAGCTCAAAAGAATGCACGAAGTGAAGACCTTTTCATAGCACACAGGTCTAAAAAGTCACTTGGTGTGTGGCCATCAAGAAACCTATTAAAATTATTTTCCCAACATATTAACATTTCTCTGAGGTTAGAAGTATGTGTTGTTTCAGATATAATACATTTGGGTTTATTTACAAGTTAAACTAGTTAAAGACTACACATCAACCCAGCGTAATGTCATAAATATTACAGGTTGCCATGGAACACAATGAAAAGAGATACTCTAATAAGCCCAGTGGCTGACTGAGGTTTCACCTAGGAGCAGAATTTACACTCAGGGAACTATCAGGTCATCTTCTCTCTACTGCTTACATTAGGAAATTCAATTTAGTGCAATCAGTAGAAGTCTAGAATTGAAAGAACTGATGCACACAACTGATACACACTTGAAATGAAGATAAGGGTGACTACTATAACAACTGAAAGGATCATGATAAATAATCACTAAAAATTGAAGACAGTATTTAAAAACGTGGAAAAACATGTTACTACACAACCCTCTCTATACTGTTTCCACAAGGTTTCAGACAAAATGCTCCAACAATACACTAGTTTTTAAATAATCAAACCACACATCCAACACCCATACTTAAGAGAAGTACATCCCTAAGGTCAAATACTGAAACTGATTTTTGTATAATAACTATTATCGTTCTTCATGCAGCCATTAATCTAAATTTTACATCTGTAAACACCACCAAAAACTTACCAACACCAAAACCACCATTCTTTTTAACACTTAAAGTACCAGGGCTAAGGAACTTACTTTTCTGGCTTTGCTTCTCACAGAAGGAGAGAAAAGTTAACATTGCTATTACATACATTGGCACAATTGAAACCCAGTAACAACATTAATCCATTCCCATAAAATTTCAGGAAGAACAAAATGCCATTTTGAAATTCTTCTCAGGTGGCCAACTAATCTTGCATTTGCAAATCATTTTAAGCCAAAATTTAGCAATTTAATTCCAGCCTTTGATTCTTAAACCATGTAAATACACATCAACAATGAGGCATACAAACCATCCGTGTTATCACACATACTCTGACTGCCTTGGTATATGACTTTGGTAGCAGTTTGTCATGGGGTTTGTTGTTTCAGGGTTGAGGTTTTTTTATCTCTAAACTGCCAGGTTGCTACCATAAATTTTAAAGAGAACACAGTTTTGAGCATGTAAGTTAAGCTTTCTACAACACTCACACCTGAATAATTGTTAACACACAAGGGGTTATAAAAGGAAGGCTGATAAGGCAACAAAACATTAAAAATGGTGGAATAGTCTAGTAAGAAATCCTCATGTTGCTGTTCTCAGCACAATGAAACGCATTTCAAAACAATCAAGGATGCTATATAACTTCAGCCTGGGATAGAACTTAGCCTTTAAAAGGACTTCACACATGCAAACTTTGTTTTCTTAGTAACTTCATCTAGATTGCTTTCTTGGAAAAAAAAAAAAATCTCTTGAGAGACTGAAATTTCCACAGCTCTATGACCCAGAAGGAAACACACTAGGAAGTCAGGCCATAGAATCCACAGCATTCGCTTGCAAGTTCAAAACCATTTTAAGTTCTCAGCTAATCGACATCAGGCACAACTAACTGCATTTCCCTGAGGTCATCTGAGCCCAGCACAGAGCTGCTCTGAAGCTCTGTTTAACATTCCATTCTGGACATCCTCAGATCTAGCACCGGGCATTCTCTGAAGCGTACCATATGCTCTGTGTTAGCAGTGTCAGAGATGCCGTCCTCTGCATCAAGCAAGTGCCAGAATTGTTTTACAGAAATGAAGCTGGCTTTCGGCTTTCTTCTTACAAGCTTGTTAAGCCAGGAAAAAAAGAGCCAACTAAAAACCTGGTGCAAACTTACAATATAGAAAATTTACTAGGAATACATTTGTTGTATTATCTTGTGCTGAGCACAAGCCCTGAAGTAGATTAAAAACTAAATAACCAGCTTCCCACAACAGTTTATGACAGAAATCAGAGGCTGCTCTAATGTGATTTTCAAATCCATTTTCAGTTGTTTATAGCAGCAGTCGATTTTTCCATGGTGATGAAGTCACCGCACTGAGAAACTCCTACCAACCACCAGGTGAAAACACCCAGGTTTCTAATTGCATACCAAATTGGTGTTTGGATTGACAATGACTGTTGCTGGGAGCATTCCAGGTAGAGCCCTACACTCTATTACATGTAAGCCACTGCAAAACCCAGCCAGGTGGTACCTGAAAAAAAAATGCAGAACTCAGAATGTTTTTTCAAGAAGCAAGAACAGCAGCAAACTTCTAAAAAGCTCCTCCCCTTCCCTCCTGAAAACATTAATCCGTGTTTGATTACTGAAACTGCTGTTAGGATGTACTCTGCACCGGCAGGCAGGTGTTAAGGCACTAATCCCCGATGCTTCCACAAGTATTAGAAGAGCCCTTAATGGTTTTTACTTACAGTCTCTCTGCATTCCTGGGAATATCCCTCGGTACAGTTTTGAGACCTAGTCCATGACAATCCACGTTGGAAGCAATACATGTGCATTTATGAGGGCATCCTCCAACAGGCATCCAACTCGCAGAGCTCCAAAAGCTCAAGATCATTCCAAGGCACAGAAACGCGCTTCTTCCACCAGACAACATGGTTTCTTGATCACTTCAGTGGGTATAAAAGTGTGCGCAAGCAGTCGGCCCTTAAAGATGAAATGCCTCTAAAGAAGAAAGGGAAAACAAGAGGCTCTTAGTACAGCCCAAGGGAACCCACCAATGCCATCATCGCCGGAGCACCAGCAAACCTTCAAAGACGCCTGAAAAGGTTATGTTAGGTGGAGGAAGGTGGGGAATTGCCTTTCGGGCTCAGATTTCTTTCTGTTATCTACAAGCGGTACCAGAAGGCACAAAGTTTAACAGAGCTTGAGCCAGATGCGTCCTCAGATGAAAGAGAAACTGGGAGTAGAAGTAAACACACAAAAAACATCCATCAGAAACGGCAGCGGTCTCCAAAGCAGCCTCCTCCGCTCCGCGTAGCCCCACCTGGGCCAGGCAGGTAACCCGCGGAGGAGATGGCTGAGAATTCAAAGCGGCCCCTCTGGAAGCTCCTCAGGCGCTGCCTCCCGCCTCTCGGCTGCTGCTGCTGCCGCTGTGGGCCCGCACCCCCGCGCTGGGGGCCGCCGGAGCCGGGAAGCTGCGGAGAGCGGCGGAGAGGGCAGAGGGAGGCGGCGGCGTCCCCGACCGCTGCTGCGCTGGCCGCCCGCTCCCCATTCACTGTGCATGGCAGCCGGGCGATCGCCCGCGGCACGGTGCCACCCCTCCCCCCTCCCAAAATATCACCCGCAACGCCCATTGGCTGTGGGAGCTCTGACGTCACCAAACTGCTCAACTTTTGGAGTGGAGGGAGGGTGAAAGTTTGGGGGCCGCGCTGGCCCCAGCGGGGCGGGGGCTCCCCGGGAGCCCCCCGCAGCCCCTTCCTTCCGCGCCGGGCGCCGCGGCAGGGAAACGCGGTTCCCATTGTCGCGGCGAGCCCCTTCCCCCGCTTCGGGTTTCGGAAAGGAATGTGCGGGCTGAAGCACAGGAACCACCGCCCGGCGCTCCATGAACTGGGCTCAGGTTTCCCCTCCGAGGGGAATTCGCCGCCTTTTGTTCCCCCGTTCCCACTCCCCGAGTTCCCTCTGGCGGTGGCAGCCGGACCTTCACTCGAACCGGGCTCCTGCGGGCCGGGACCTCCGACCCGATCCCCCCCTCTGCACCGCACTTCTCGTCGCATTTAGAGATTACTTGGAAAAGTGCAGGTCCTGGGAGACACCCAAAAAGGCGCTTTTTTGGACGTAATTCTTAGCCCATGAACAGACAGGTTCTCCCTGTACTAGACCAGGAACCCACACCCAAAAAAAGCTGGTTTACAAACAACATGAAACCCTATCTGTTTGAAAATACCTAGGTTCCTTCTTCTGAACAGCTAAGCATAGTTGCACAGGTACATCTATGCACAGCTCACTTGGGAACACAAACTGTCAGCTTTTCATCTACATCACAAACTCTAGGGTCCATGATTACAGGGTACAGGCTCTGTTCCCATGGGAAAAGCTTTTCTTTTCACAGTTCAGTAAAGATCATGACCAGCATTACCATGAAACCATCACAATCCCTCCAAAGATGTGACCAGGTTTAGTTACACTAGGACTCAGTTTCTCACATTGTGCCCAAAATGTGCTGTCAGCTCTTTTCTATGAACATTTAAGATAAAATAAAATTAAAAAAAAAAAAAAATCAGTATTTTAAGTGACAGGCTTTTAGTGGAAACATGTCATTACCCAAGGCATTCCTGGCCACATTGGTAGCTAGTTCTCTTTGCCCACAAGTGTAATGTCCCCTTTTACAGCCAGCAAAGCAGCTGCTTGTCCACTGACCTCCACAACAAGCTGAGACTTGACACTATAGAGCCTCTCTGTCAACAGCAATTTGCTGAAGAGCACACGCAAGATCACAAGTCAACCTTCCACCTTTTCTGATCTTGGAAAAAGCAAATTAGTTATTTTGTTATTTTTTTTAATTATTTGTTTATGTGGGGAATTTTGTTTTTATAGAGAAACCACTGTTATCAGACCTCCAGATTGAACTACTTATGTGACTAGACCCAAAGCTCAGTTAGGTGGTCCTTATATAGCAGTATCCAATGCATGAAGGCTCAGTGACAAATGACACAAGGTTTGAATATGCACAGAGGGACTCAGCTGTCACCCCTTTAAGTGGCTGCTTTATACTGCTTCAGGAAAGATTAGAAAATCCTATTCTTCCTCTTCTCCCAAATCTACAGAAACAACAAAATTTAGTAAGGTGTGTACAATTCTATCTGGATCCTCAAATAATCTTTTCCTTTCCTGGAGCAAAAGGCAGAGGAAGATAACTTTAGCCTCCAGAATTAAGACATTAATTAAGGGGTAAAGCCACAACATATCCCTCTGCAGCCTTTGACTACCCAAAGCAGCAATGATAACTGTAGGAGCTCTAACCATATCCCTCTACTTCACCCTCTTGAGAGAGCAAAAGTACAGACAGCTCCAGGCATGTCACTGACACTCATCGCTATCTATTCTGAGGCAAGCACCCTCCATCAAGTGTTGGTCTACAAGAGGTCAGCTCTGGAACAAGGAACAGCTGGTTCTGGCCAGACAGGAGAGAAGTTACATTGCTTAGGAAGACAAAGGACTCTGAAAGCCCTGAAGTCTCTTCCATACAGGATGAAGGTATACATCCTTGGCTCATTCAACCACTGAAAATACTTTTGTTGGAACCTAACTCTCCTTGGCAACCACTCCAAAGAAAGCTGTATTTTTTTCCTGTTCTAGTTTATTAGTAAGCAATTTCCCAACTACCAAGAGAGCCATAGGAAGACACACACCCTTCACTTCAGCATGGAAGTACAGAAGCTATTGGACAGTAAATATGATCACAACTAATGCAAAGGTCATGGCATGATGGCACTTTTTTTTCTTTAAGCTTACTAATGTTTAGTTGTGACGAACTTCAAATTCTAACAAATGCCATAACAGTTCCCTCAAACCTCAACATTGTCATCCATAGCATTCAGCATATTCCACGCTTCACTGCTAATCTCTCACAACTTAATTTCCCTGGAAAGTACAAGTGAACCAGACAAAATGGCAGAAAAAAAACAGATGAGCCAAAAGCCAAGTCTATTCTTGAAATGCATTTAATTACTATAATAAATAGGACGCATGTTTTCCTACATTCCAGTAAAAGTAGCTCTTAAAGGGGATGGTCACACATTCTCAAGATATGCCACAGGGAAGCAGAGTGTTGACACTGCTGGTTTTCCTTCGTTCATCAGCTATGGCTTCAGGCTCCAGGTAATTGCTAGAGACTGGCAAAGAAGTCACAATCCATCTCTAGGTATGGAGTTGACAGAAGTCAGCACAGCATGTGTTACACAAAACTGCACTAAAAAACAGATTATGGAATAGTCTGGAACTATAAAATGTTTCTTAGTAACATTTACATTATTTTAACCAAGTTAGTTGTTTTCATGAATCAACTATGTAAAGCTGAACATTTTTTCCCCATACTAATTCCTGAAGCATTAGAAACTACCAACATTTCCATATATGTAGAACTTCTTACAAACAAGATTATTATCAAAGGTGTGCTGTGTCTACTCAGCAGGGATTTAAATCTTGCCTGCTGCTTCTGCAATAAGAAATGCAGGCATTTCTCTTAAGAAATGAGTAGTTCATTATTCAGAACATCTTTACTTAAATTTGGAAATTTAACTTGATATGTGCATATTTCTATTTAATCTGTTTTCAAGGAATAATAGTTTTGCTTTTTTCCCTAATTGAAGAACAGTTTACTAAACAGATGTTCAAAGTGTATTTGCATTTGTGCAGTGCTGTCACCTAAGCAGTTCCATAGCTGCTTTCTTCAACTTGTCATGAACAGCCTCACCAGCTCCACCTTGCCCTAGTATCCTTAACACCACCGAAGTTCTAGAAAAGAGCTGAGCTCTGTGAGCAAAGCCAAGCCTCGTAGGACAAAAACAGAAGATCACACAACTCCTTGAGGAAAACTATGTGGAAGAAAATTTGTCTAGACAATTTTTGAACTTCCAACAACACACAAGCATGAGTGTTTCAGTCTTAATTTCCAAACACATTACATACCATGGTATGCCTAACATCACTCTATTTCTTGTCAGGGACTTGCTGGGCAGTTACGCATACCCACACACTGTGTAGCAAGTGGGACTCGCTGCATTTATGTCTTCCATGTGGCCTGCACATGTGCAGTAAATCTGATGGCTCCCAAATGCTTGCACTCCTCACATGCACAATAGTGAGTTGTCTAGAGGCCTGATGGGAATTTTAGCAGGGTCTGGACATCTGGCTGAAGTCCTGAATTCTGAAAGTTTATGGGCGAAAAAACCAAAACAAAACAAAAAACAAGCTTTATGGAATCCAAATATATGGTACCATGGTTTAAACAACAGAAGACCATCACAGAACCACAGAGTGCAAGACTACCTGCACAGCAGAATAAAGCCTCCACCATCACCAACTAGGAAGGTGGTGAAGTAATGAGTAATTTTGATGGCATCAAAGTAATCAAGTCTTGAATCTCATTTAAGTCACAAGGCTCCCTGAGAAGCTCTATGAGAATCTCTCAAGCATATCCACCACATCACTTAATGCTTTATTACATGAGCAAGCTGATGTGTGCATTTTAAATGTGCTAAGTTCAAACTCTGCCTGATTTGCAAGTCCCTGATGCAATCGTTTGGGAAGCAATGTCTTATACCAAGTTAAATAAAGCATCTCGGTACATTGCCTAAAAAGGAGATAAAGCCAGCACTTAAGAACCTTGTCTATGCTAAAGGAATTTGAACTTGAGTTTTATTAAAAGCTAGAAATAGACCACAGCTTTAATACGACAGATGTCAGTATCGCCACGCTATTTCAGAGAACACAAACTCGAAGTGCTTCGTCCCGCTCCCCGCAGCCCCCGCGCTGCAAACACCCCCGGGAGTGCCGCGTCCCCGGGAGGCAGAGCCTGCGCTGTGTCGCGATGCCCTCTGGTGGCACCTGGTGGGCTCCCGGCCTCGCAGGTTCCTCTGCTGCCTGGGGAAGCTCTGCCGCACGGATCTCACCCGAGGCTCCGCCAGGCACAGCACCCCGGTCATTTCAGGAGGTTAAATACTCTTCGCCCCTGTGCGATGTGTAAAATGTACATGCAGATGTCGTCAAAACTACGGCCAAAGTAAACAGTAGGAAAATGATAGCACCACAGAGAAGAAAACCAGGTTCAACTGATGCTTAACCAGGCTGATTTTCAGTTTAAGTTGATCTGAGCCCTCAGAGGTTTGATGCCACAAGTGTCATAAAGACACCACTGCTACTTGCTACTCCCATTTAAAGGAGCAGTTTAATTGTCAATGAAACATTGCATGTTGGACTTTATAAAGATATTTTCATGTTAATTATTTAAATGAGAAAATAATCCTTTGTGAAGAATGTGTTAGGCTGAGCAAGCATTTTACCTGTGTCTTTGTTTTTCATTATTATGCTCACTGCATAATAATGAATATTATATGTTATATATATTATATTATTAATCAGCAGCTCCTCTTAAAATAGTCAAACTATAAAATGAGAAATACCATCAAACCTAAAGTACTGCTACTAGAAACTGTTGTGGGGAAAAAAACCAACCAAACAAGAAAGACTGACTAGGAAGCTTAGAAATAGAAGTGAGCCTTATATTCACCTCAAACAGAATGAAAACATGAATTGTAGCCAGCTGTACATGTTTTCATAATTCTGTTCCCATTTTGAGATGTGGTAACAAGGAAGATGACTCCATGCAAGAAAGCATGACCGTCTCACTTGGCAAACCACAATTTACCACACAGTATGCAAAAAACCATAACTTGGAGCAGCAAAGAATTTAAACAGGATTTCTTTCACTTGAAGTGTGGGCTGCATTCATAGAAATTACACAGACCACGAATGAACCTTAATAAACTGTACATTTGCTTATTTGCTTAGATTCAGAGGCAGAATTGCTAGTGCCCTTGAAATCTGGCATTAGTTTATCAGTTTAATTTAATACTGGATGGTATGGAATTGAGCTGCTCTTTACTTCCTAATTTGCTATTGCTCAGGTAGCTGAAGTCAAGCTGGGAAGCAGCAGAAAGCTAATAATTGACTAACATTGACTAAGGACCATGAACCTTCTCCCTTGCTGAAAACAGTTTCTGTATGTCAAAAAGAATTTCTAATTATAGCTTAAGAAAAAGTAGTTCCACTAAAAGCCTAGTAAATTAAATTAGATTCTTTTGTATTAGATTTGTATCTTACAACAAAAGGAACCTAGAAAAGCTTTCAAATTCTAGTCTCTCTGCTACTTAGTGTGCTGTATATTCCATCAACTGGAGTATTACCTATCGAGCTACCTTTGTCCTGTAATTCACATCCACACACAACTTCGTGTCATTTTTCTACTTCATAAACACAATTTAAGTCAATATTAGACAAAGAAATAACACAAGACCTATATGCTTTAAATGCCCAATAGCTACATACTAGCTGAGCACTTTGTTCTTGCATTAAGGTCTGTAATCAATATGAACATGGCTTGCACAAAGCAGGCAATATTCAACATACTTCATTCTGTTCCCAAGGACTCTAGGCTTCTGCAACAAAGTGCTGAACTGGTTAGAAAATCTGCATCATTTAAATACTTCTGGAATATAGAAGAGGCCAATGAAACCACAGCACAGCATCTTCTCTGGCTTTAAAGTGATAGTTCTGATACAAAGCATAGCATAGGTTCTGCCAATTGTAACAGATTAATTGTGGGACTCAAAAGGTATAACCCAACCCCTTCACTGTTGTATCAAACAGTGAAATAGCATTTCCTTAGCTTATATTGGTTTATTTCAGCCAGAATCCAACAGGAAGCAATTTTAAGAATCTGCATTAGAGAAATTCTAGGGGAGTTATTATTCAAGCTGTAATAAATCATGGATGTCAACACCAGCAATTGTTTACAAAATCTAAATCAATTCAAAGGGTACAACCATAGCTACACAAACATCAACTATTGTAACAGTTTAGAAACACTTTGCATATACAAGGCATTACCAGTTTCTGGTATAAACATGCTCTCTCTCTCTTCATACTTCAAAACAAAGAATACTGTCTTTATTCACATGCAACAGTGCAAAGTAGTTTCAGTGGTGGAAAATGATAAAAAAGTACAATTTAGGAGCAAGACAAATGGATGAATATGCTGAAGAGGTGATCAGCATAATACAAACTTGCCACAAAAAGCATCATAATGATTTCTTAGAAACTACTTACACCTAAATTCAAAACAAAAACTCCTGTTGAATAAGTTTCACATTCAGAGAAGTGTGATATCCATTCTCTCACCCCTAAAAGCTATTTGAGAAGTGAACAAAAAAGTGCCAAAATGACAAATTCAAACACAGACTTCGACCTCAGACACTGAAGTGTATGAAATGCAAATGTGTTCAAAGCACCAAATTCAGAAGTGACTACTTTTCTTGGAGAAGGCAAAACTCTATACTGTGAGACAAATCAATCCTTTAGATAGGTCATGAAGGTGATAGACTCTTAAATAAATAGTTTCATGGTTCCAAACTAGTTCTTCAGTTTGGAACCCAAATAAGAAATAAGAAGAATGGGGCAATACATACCTATTATCCTAAATAAGGCTTTACACTTTGAAAAAATATTACCTTACACTGTCTTGGAGACAAAGCTAACCTGGACATTTCAGTAGCTTTGGAGAAAATAAAGCATATAAAGCTCTTATTAATTAATTCTATATTTTGATTTAATATTATTAGCATGTGGCTACAGAATAAGCAACATCATTGCCACCATGTGAAACACTCCAACATCTTCACTGTGGATAGCTCACATAGCTCAGTGTGTCAATACACAACTCTTGTTTTGAAGCATAAGTAGCTTCCTTGATTTGTTTTCCTTCAAAGGTGCAGCAAGAGAAGTACAGTATCTTTTAGCACACGCTGGCATAACAGCTTCATTTCTTCATCTATGTGCAATGTAGTGCTTCTGAACCCCTGACATTGAGAGGTTTTCAATAATGTTAACAGCAGATTAAAAATACTTTCAAGGTAAAGCTGAGGTATCTAGATGCCCATTATGTCACCACACTGTCATTAAAAAAACCCTGAAACCTTGACACTTGAGAAAGGAAATATCCAGTGCTTGAAGCAGGAACCAGAAAACCTGGGTTTTGTTTGTATTACTTGTGGGCTCTGACCCTGGCAAGTCAGCCTTCTGGTCTCCATTACCTAGTTCATAAAGCTTTATAATATACACTAGGTTGTACAGCAGTATGAGCTTTACATAGACTGAAAATAATACTTGAGGCTCTCTAAGTTAAAGTTTACATTAAATACCAGGAACTAGAAGTATTTTGTAAACAGTCAATATTTTTATTAATGCAACCATTTTGTGATCTTTGACATTAGAATATTTTTCCTCCTTATGGGTATCTTTAATGGACACTGTAATTGAAAGTAAAGCACTTGACAAAATTTCAATTTTTCCCTGTGTTTACATACTCCGTGTGTTTATTGCTCTGGTTGGTTGAAGAGTAGTATTTTTAACTGTACTCTTCAATATCTAATATGCACACCAAATAAAAGGATCAAAAAGCCAGAGAGTTAAAGTTCTTCAGAAGTTTTACACAAAGCTTTTGAAGTGGAAAATTTAATATTTAGTTCATAAATTTTATGTGCTTTTTGCCTGATGGGGCTTCCTAACCCCCCCTCCTACAAAATACATACAAGAAATTCCACAATGGAACCATAAACATCAGGACAATAACTTAAGCAGCCAACTGGACAGTGCAGAAAGCACTTGCATGATTTTCTGGGTTGCAGAGGCTTTCTCACATTGTTTCTTTCCTTGGAAAGAAAACTGCAAAACTTCATAATGGCTTAAGAACAAAGTTCTTTGCATTGAAGTTTATACCTGATCACATGCATGAACACATGCAACAGGAGATTACTAAACTCATTGAAATGAAAGCAGTCTTTATCCTATATAGCTAATAGTAAAGCCAAAGGCTGTTAATCACCTTAATGACCACAAAAGACCCAAAAGTGTTACCTTGACACTTGTCTGCACTTTTAGACAAGAATACATTTAAGAGTTACAATATCCTGCAAGTACAAATTAAAACATTCAATCTTAACATTCCTCTTTCTGAAAAAGATAGTTATTTCTAGGCTCAGCATATTATTTACCAATCTTCCTGTTGGTTATAATTGTCTTTTCTCAAGAAAACACTTTAAATCAACTAGAAATGTTTTTAAAGTACAACTCTTCTTTAATTAACATGCAAACATACGGAAAAAGAAGAAAAAATTTAGAAAATAAATCCTATTTTATCTTAGTATTGGAGAAGAAAAACCCTCCTGTCAGCAAAGGTCTAGCACATAGATGACATTACAAGAAGTGACAATCGTTGCACTGTCCAAGTGGACCAGTAATCCAAAATCAAACTAATCCAGGGATGTTATTACCAGTCCTCAAATCCTCTAGTACTGCAAGATGCATAAAGAGTAGAACACCTTTCAAATCATCTTACGTCATGATCCAGCAGTTGAAACACCTTCCAGAGAACTCCAAAAGATAGTAGGCTTAATTCCAAAAACATTTTCATTAAGGTACATGTAACTTCATTCGCTGTCACGGTGAATAAGTATCAGATAAACCCTGAAGAGGAATTATTTCAAAACCATTTTCATCTTGTGCTGGTCAATCAACTTATGATTTTTAAGTTTCAAAAACTGCTGAATGTCGGGCAATAGCCTTATTTCTCCATAACCACTGTCAAGTGTAACAAATATTCACAACTTTACCAATCATTATTTTAATTTGTACTGCCAGGCTGTTTTTCAGTTGTTCTTCTTCCCCATTTTATCTCAGACTGTGGGAGTTCAGTTACACTTTGTAGGATTAATTCTACATGCCTGTCAAAATATTAACCACAAAAGTTATTTGCAGGAACACAGTTCATCACTGATGAACAGCCAGACTAGGATACGAAGCAGCTCCAAGACAACAGTTCTTTGTGCTGTAACAGCTTTGCCTTTATTCTGCACCAGGTGGTAAGTACAGAATACCAACTGGTCTACTGGTTCTTCATATTTACCTATCTCAAGCAGAAGACAATAAACAAGGCAAGTGGCTAGACAAGCATTAAAGCATTTGAAGTTTCAAAGGGACCACAGTAAATCCTCTTCAATCTGGGTATGATATCCAAAAACATAACACCAGAAAAATGGAAAGATAATCTGTTATTACATTATTAACTAAGAAGGTTGACAGTACTTGCTGCAGGAAGCCTGAGCTTCTTATTTTTTACCATTTTATGATTAATATTTCTCTGTCATTTAACTGGGATACAATTAATGGCCCAAAATATAACAATTTCAGGAATTGGGGCAGAATTTTTTTTTTCTTAAATAGGGAACCTTGGCTGAATTCAAGCCCAGACCATCAAGTCCGATTTATCTGGTTAGGGTGAAATTTTCTGACAAACTACTTAATAAAGTATCCTTTTCAGAAGCCAAAAGAGCCAGGAGACAAATTTAGCCATTTGCCAGCCTTACGTTCCAGTTGGAAGTCTAAACTCTTCACTTATCAAATCATTACTGCTCAAAATCACTCATGCAAATAAAGAGAAGCCTCTTAAGATCTTTTTACATTTTCCAACCAGTTACTTTTGCCTAATATTAATGAGGAAAGAAGAGAAAGGAGAAATACAAACCTGTTTCAGAAATTATGCACTCACCACCCTGATGATTTCTTTTTCCCATCCATTTTATTATACACAACACTCACAGTAATACAATACAAGAAATTTAGGATTATTTTTCTTTACACTTAAAAACAAAAAATGTTCAGGAAACCACACACTAAAACCATATGGTAGTTGTTTTTTAAAGGCAGTAGGTTAGGGAGGGAATCACAAGATATAACAATAGTAACCAACAACCACGCCCCTCCATTGATATTTAGTAAACCAAAGGTTATCAACAATGCTCACTAAGATTAAGAAAAATACTAATTGTTCAAACAAAGTGCCTTTCAAATGGTCACACCAACAGCCATTCTTACCATAACAGAGGCTCCTCCCAGCTTGAGTTTCTTCCCTTTTTAACATTTTGGTTAGCAAAATGCAGGAATGAATTCAGCATTTGGTGTGCTGCCAACACCACATTTCTCTGCCTACATTTGTGAAGTCGTTAGCCTTGCTGCCACAAAGCTTTTTGAGATCCAGTTGTGTATACATGACTACATTCTGAATTTAGGAATTACCAAGTTAGTTATCACCCACTGAGTATGCTAAAATTCAGTTACTGTGACAGGCAAAGTACTTTCCAGATTTAAGCAACTCAGTATCTTCCTATCACAAGTAAAGATTGTGATCTGTGCTACTGTGCACAGCCCATCCGTAAAGCCTGCACTCGGAGAAATGTCACAGCTCCATGAGCTCAAGATGTTTGGCTGATGTCATCTTACATCATTCCAATTTCTTCCTGAAGACCAACACATGTTACAGTAACAGTTCTTCTATGCAGCCTTACATGCTTTCGTGTTCAGGGGACAACAAGCATAGAAAAAACCTGATGCTAAACTGCTTTAATGCAGAAATGCTGCTTAAACAGAAATAAACTTTCCTGATCAACACTACACAACAATCATTTGCCTGTTCAGCTCTTACCTGAGTAGTACACCAATAAGGTTACAGAAGCCTCAAAATGAAGTGGAATAATAACATGCAGACAGATTAAGCTCAAGATGCACACAGCAGGAGTTTTGGACAACAGTTCTCTGTGGCAACATTGAAAGAAAATCTTCCATACAAGGAGACACCTTCAAATTACATGATTCTTACAGCTGAGTAACTCAGAGCAGTTACTGAGCAGCTCAGCTTCAGCACTAAACCCAGAATAATATTAACTGATTGATAACACACCTTCTGTAATAACAGTTTCACCAAAAATTAATCAGAATAATGAAGTCTTGAAAGAGACCATTTGTACTGGTTAAATATTGCCCTGAGGTAAATGCATTTGGGTAAAAAAACATTATGGTAAGGTGCTTTCTTTCAGAAAACTCAATTCAAAATACCTTAGATACATATTACATATTTGTTATTCACACACATCTATCAGACTAGGCTCTTATACCTTCAGATGCATTTACTTATCCTTATTAAAACCAACTTATCCTGAGAAGCCAGCTACTCTATATCTTCCTTTAATGACATGATACTTGGGCAAAATAGGTGTTGGAAATTTCAGTAACAAAGGCATTTTCTCTTGTGATTGTTAGTAGCACATTTATATTCCTGGTCAAATTAAAGATATGTCTGTTTGAATACGTCTCAGTACACTATGCTGATATTCAGAATACATACAATGCACTCTCTGGAGACAAGTAAACAGATGTTTACTTTTGCCATTTACAGCTGGTCTTGCCACCTTGAATTTAACTGAAAATAAAGACAATATGATTATTAATATCAAAATCCACAGCAGACATGAGAAAGCTTGAGGTAGGGTAGCTAGCGTGAACAGATACTGAGCATGGAATATATCCATCTGTACTTGACAAGCTTTTTGTTAGTGATTAATACCCCTTAAAGACACAAAAGCTCACAGTTTGTCACAGCTTTCACTTCCTGACCTATGATATGCATTAAAACTACTTTAAAAGCTCCAGTGATTCTTTAAGTTATTCTATTGTTTTGAATTTTGTAGTTCAAACTATGGCAAATTTTTAAAAATCTCCACAAACTATGATCAGTATTGTGCAAGCAGAAGGAAGACTTGCAGCTCTGACAAATCTAGAAGGAGAGTGTTTTAGTTCAGCAAGCTATAGGTACACGTCCCTTTACAGGAATATACATTGTGTTCTCCAAACACTCTATCACAAACCTGTAACATTTCCAAGAGACAATATTAGTTTCACTAAAGCAGCCAGTATCAAAGGAAATACCCATTCTGGTCCAAGTCTCAAACTAAAACTACTTTTCAGAGTTGAAAGAGTCCTGCTTCTCTGCTCTGCTTGTATATGGGACATTTTCACACTGATTTTGACCACCAGATGTTGGATATTCCAGTATCTGGACAACAGCTGAGGTTTTAAAAATTATTTCTGTGATTGTGTCTTCATGGGCTTTCTGATAACTTTTTTTTTCTCCTATGGCTTCAGATGTGAATGTTTTCTAGTCATAAATCAATGGTTGCCATAAACAAAATAACCTGCATCTCTGATTAAGTACTTACATGAAAACAAATACAATTATTTCTGTCAATCCACAGACATTGCAGAAGGCACAACTGGAAAACATTCCAGAAACAGTAGACGGAAAGCACACAGTAACAGCATGAACGAGGTACGCTTATTTACTATAGAGAGGACAAAGTTCTCGGAATATTTTGTCTTTTCCTTTTGAAGCCAGTAGTTAAGCCATTAAGGTATAAGCCTTCATCCCTTAAAAAAGCTAATTCAAAATCAGTCATCAACAAGTATGTTTAAATAGGAAGCATGCTCAGTTTCTACAGTTGTGTTGTTCGGAAGTAATAAGGACAGGGAATATCTGCTCTCTTATGTCTTAGCCTTAAAATACTTCTGGTCATCACATGAAGTCAAAGTAACTGTCTGATACTCTAAAGCTCATACACTTCAGGGGTAATCCAGAATTTGCATTTGTGAAAAAAACCCTACCACCCACCACTGAATTCCAGTTCTTCCCTGCACCAAACAATACATTCAATGCTACTATCAAATCTTGTGCCATATTATGACAGAATTTATGCAAATATCAGATGGATTACTACAGGCCAGAAAATGCTTGTGAAGTCAATGCATTGCAGGACATGCACCAGCCTTAATAAACTTCTAATGTTTTAAGAGTTAAACAGATTCTAATAAGTTACTAGGAAAATCAGCTTGTTTTGTGTCTAGTGACCCCTAAGTGATAAGTGACAGGTTTTTCCATCAAAAAGGGTTATACAGTAGCCCAAATAAGAGATATTATTCCAAAAGGAGAAATTATTCCAGAAGGTTGCAGAGGAAAGCAAAAGCAAGAGCTGTTGCTTAAAGCTTGTGGACAGTCATTTAACTCCTACTAATGACATTACAAATTATTGTTTGTTCTCTTTGCAACTATTCTATTTGAGTACTGCACCCACAAAGTAAGGAATGAAAGCAGCTCCAAAAATTCCAGACCTAAAATCCTTTTGGTTCCACACCAGAGATGCTGCACCAACTGTGTGTGTGCAGGAAGAATACAAAAGCTGGTGGCAGTGCTCCACAATATGACAACTAGAGGTTCTGACAGGTTCTGCACATTGTGAATTTTTATATATGCCTGACACCATGTTTAGTAATGAAATCCCACTTGTGTGTCCAGTAGTCTCCTCTATGTAGCAAGGAATTAAATGACTCTTAGCCAGCAGAATCTAAACATTCTACTGAAAAAAAATACATCCACACAACCTGCGATGTGCAAAGTTGATTGTTGACTGGCACATGGGTAAAGACAAATTGCTTTTACTTTATTATGAGAAAAGAACACAGAAGGTCACAGGAGTTCAGAAACCACAGGCGACATGAGGTATTTATAGCTCCTCCAAACTCCTCTGCTATCCACTTAGCACTCATTCATGAAATAATCCCCATGAACTAACATATTCTGGTCAATAATCCAAAACAATCAAACATGCTATTTTCATCAATGAGTTGAACATTTTTTGGTCTCTCACTTTCTGTGTTACTGGCAAGATGTTTTTAATTTAAATTTAAATTCAACTCACAAATAAACTTCCATAAACAGGAAATAAGTTTTAGATACCTAGCATTCTTGTCAGCTTCAGTGATAATGGGAAGTACAAGTTCCCAGATCATTACATTCCACTAATCACTGGCAAACATGTTACTAGTACATCTTGTTAAAACAAACAAAAAAACCAAACCAACCAACAACAACAAAAAAATTTTCTTTCAAGCTCCTTCCTTTCTTTGTTAGGAACTCCTAGAAAAGCCAGCTGGCACTCACAAACTCTCACTATTTCAAGTTATTTCAAGGCAAATGTTTACTTCCTATATGGAGTGCTGAAGTAGCACATCAGTGACAGTGTAATACCAGGGCTAAAAAGCAATGTCCTACAGAAATCAAAAAAGTAACCTTGTTTAAAACAAGTCATTTTGAACACTAATTTGTCAGTTACAACAAGAAATTAGGTCCAGAATTGACTTATGGTTTATTTTTTCATGTAGCATCCTGGATATCACTGAACAGAAAAATAAAGCCTCAATTCATTAACTACTTGAGGGTTTAACTACAACTACACAACACACAGTGCTGATTCAGAAGTCAGTATGGTGGATTTTTTTTCCTAACATTGCATTTTAATCAATCTACTTAGCATTCTAATAGATATAGACTGTTTTCATTAATAGTTATGAAGCAGTAATCATCACCTAATGTGAATATTTCTATTGCCCTGTCTTTTACTGTAAGTGGGAGTCTGATTTTGAGAACCTTCTCTCACTTAACTTTAAGATCATAAGATGCTATTCCAAGCCAGTAAGGAAACATATGTTCCATGGAAACAGAAACAAAGAGATAACCCTCTTTGTTAGTGTAAGAAATTAACAAATAATATATTTACACAAGGTATACTGAACTTAAATGTAACTCATAACAGATACAAACTCCTGTCCATTTTTCCCACTCCAAGAGACTTTTCCTACACTGGAAATAGAATGTCTATATTAAAAAGCAGCTACAAACCATGATAGTTTCATCTTGTTTCATCTTCATAGTTTCATCTTTTATCTTCGTCATATTCCGAGATAATAAATTTACAAAGTCAATAACGCCAAAAGCACCCCAAAATGTTAAATGATGACACTATTCACACTCACTACTTCATCTGTTCCTGTCTGACAGTGTCAGACTAACAGCTTATGAGAAACTTTGATCCCTTGCCAATTGCTTCCTTTTCCTCTGGTACATGCCAGTGTTCTCCAACAATTACCTTGGTCTCCTGACATGGCCCCTTCTCTTAAGTTTCTTACCTTTTTAGTTGAAGGCTTGCTGTGGGACATGAAGACACTGGTAAACAACTACCTCACATTCTTTAATAAGACTATGAAAAAAATTAACTTACAATATTATTTAATTCCAAGAGAAAAGACTATTCCAAGAGAAAAACAGTACAAAGGTAGGATAGATTTTAAGATTCTGTCCAGTTATCAGATTGCAAACTAAGGCCAGGACCATTCCCAAAGAAGGCAAAGAGAATGAACAGCGGCATTGAAGTATTACTTAGGTATGACTCAAGGAGTTGGAGTGTAATCTAAGGTTTAATAAGTCTAACAAGTGTTTATTTCAGGATATAAAAAAAAAAAAAAAAAAAAAAAAAAAACAGCAAGACATTCTTGTCTAATGTTAAGAAAAATTTTTAATATGGGTAGTGAAACACTGATTCCTTCCTGTGGTTATTTATCAGTAGGAAACAGCACTCAGGCACAGGGTAAACAACCTTGGAATAGTTTCGAAATAGAAAACCAGATAAAGGCTCTGTGATGAAACGGGACAGCTTGCACCATTAAGATAGCCATAACTAAGATTTAGTGTTTGTCAAGTCTTCACATTTGCATCCTTCAGCAAGTGTGGAATAAACCACATGACACTTTGTATTTCTAACAAGTATTATTGTTCAACTATTCTTAAAATAATAAATGAAACCTAACTTTTTATTTAGCACTGCCTCATGTGTGACAGTGAAATTTCTAGCTACTTACTCATGTAGTCTACCAAAGCACAAGACAAACAATTTTGGTAATCGTTTGAAACTTCCTCTTCCTTTCACGATCCATTCTACCATAACTATATACCCATTGAACTATACTATATACCCATTGGAACTGACTTCATGAAAATACCTCAACCTACAAATCAGGTAAAACTTCTGAGCTACCAGTTCATGCAGCAGCATTGTTGCATATGAAGTAAAGCAATATGCTTAAATTGTATACAAAAATTGAATGCCTCAGTAAAGCAATGTACCAATCCACTCTGAATCTCTGCACAAGATGCTTAAAAACTGGATCTGAAATCATCTGCAAGACAGTCAGCACCAACTATGAGATGCATTTGTATTTGGCAAATTCCATCGTATATCATAACTGGGGGGCCATATTTTTTCATTTGTTTTCCTCTTCCCAAATGTAAAATTCACTGTCAACTTACAGACGGTGGGAAGTTCTCAACTGTAATGTTTTCGGCCAGTTAGGTGACACTTCATTGCTTTTCATCTATGTAGGTCTAGGTTAAATGGAATTCTATCAAATGCTGCCTTAGCTGCTTCACACAGCCTGGGCTCAGTTGGTAGCATTTAAACTGTCCATAGTTTAAAGACTTTTGGTTATTACTATTAAGTCTCATAAAAGCATTTTAGCTTTCTATTAATCTTAAGATGATTCTTAGATGGAACTAGTGAAAGCATAGAAGCACTGAACTATTTTACTTCATTGTAATTTAAAGCATGGAGACAAACATTAGCTAACAAAGAATAGAGAGATTAAATGGTTTGCCATTTTCTACTTCAATAAAGCCAATAGTCTAAAACAAAGCAACTAATATCGAGTTGAGTACTAAACTGGCTTTTCAGAAGTTGCTCACATATTTAGAAAATCTTGAAAGCTCATGATTCTCTCTGTTCCATACATTGTTGCTAAGTCTTCCGTTCCACAGAAATACAGAGTTAAATATAATTCATACACAGCTACTCTACTCAAATAACTTTGGTTCCACATAGCCAGCATGTCAGCTCTGACACAAGGCCATTACACCATGCCACAGTTGTGCTGTCATACACTGTGCCTGCACAGTTTTCTTGAAAGCTCCTAAGCCTTCACATTTTTGTGTAGGAAATTCAATATTCATAAAGTTAATTAGAAACCTGATTCCCTCCAGATACTTACATACCTTTGCAGAGCTGTTTAACTAGTCTCAGATCCTCTAATTTACTTAGTAATTTCACTCCCAATGAAGCAAAACATTTCAGTGTATATCTAGTTTTGAGTTTGGGCTACAGCTGGAGCCAACCAGGATCTGAGTAGCCACAGTTCATGGAACACTGAGCTCAGGCTTTTGTGCTCAAACTCTCAGCAGAACTGATCTGAATTTAGTTCTGTAGTAACCACAACTACATAGCTTCCACTCAACACAGAGACATCATGTTTCTGCTCAGAAAGCAAGCCAAGGAATATAACAACATGCATTTTCAGATAACTTCTGTGTTCTGTCTCATCATACGGAAATCCCTCTATGTAGCCACTATGGAACTCACACTTTGTATCCTCTGAATCATAAGTACCTGTGCTTCAAAGCACTTCTGTGAAAAACCTAAACATAAGGTTGCCTCGGACAGCAGCCAAAAAACTTCAGTTTCTCAGATTGTCTCTTAATTTTTTTAATTATTCAGCAAACTTTGATTTAGGGATTGTGATGCAATCCTATAAAACCATGAAGCAAAACTGTTGAAGTAGAGTCAATATTTAGTACTGAAAATAGCATCAAGTATCTTCAAGTTCAGCATCATTTGTATTAAGCGTGAAAATACCACATCAGAACTGAGGAATGGAAAGTGTAGAAGACAAGGTAACTTACCAGTCAATGTAGTGTCCAAGCAGCACAATGCTTATTTCTTTACTGCAGCTGCTAGTCACTCCCCAGTATGCAAATAAAAACTTAAACCATCTGAAAGAACCACCAGAGGTTCAGCTTCCTTCCCGCTACTATTCCTTGAGTCACCTAGGCAGACAAAAACCTAGCTAGAACATATAGCCTTTTTTTCCTATAAAGAACACCTCTTTGATACATCGGGTGTTATTTCTGTAAAGCCATTGCTGTTACCTATGGACTTTTCCAGACTTAGACACATTTAGGAAAGTTAGTCTTTACAAAATCAGATAAATTAGCTGTCCTTGTTCACATACAGGCAGAGGAAATAAAAGAAGACATAAGTAATTTAATCCTAGTGCAATCTGGTTTTAGTTCTGTTTGCCCTCCAAGTTCTGGGTAAGGCCTCCCATTTTTTCTTGCTAAACTGGAAGGTGAACAACAGAATTTATTCAGTTGTTGCCAAATAAATAGTTGAAGTGAAAGTTAATGCAAGCTTGAATATAACTAAAAGCAAAGCAAGTCTTTGCAAATCTATCCCGTTTTTAACAACCATTAACTCCAGCAAACATAGCTACTAACAGGATTTCCCCACTAGATGGCCTTCAGAAATAACCGAGCATCATCAGTAACAGAGCTGCATGAAGCAGCAGACAGCATGTATACAGCAGTCGAATTTCTTTTCTTAGTCCAGAAGCCACCTTGACACTGTTGCAAGGAGAGTTGCAGCAGCACTACTATTCTAAAATGCCCATTTTCACCAACACCAGCAGTTGGAACAGTCAGAAACTAATTTTCATCTGTTGAGCAGACCATAACCATAGCATGAGACACAACAGTTCTATGTCAGGTCTACAAATGCCTACAATAGGGGGGGTTCCTCTTTCAGACTTAGGCTGCCTGTGTCTTTTGTCAGCTATGATACACCAAGGCCTCAAGTAACAGGGTCGATTGGTGTCCTAATAAATGACAATTTCTAATCCTCCAGAGCAAACATTTTAGATTGTTCTTGACCTGTAGTTTATCTTAAAGAAATTTCTTAACCTATCACTGTCTGTTCCACTTGAGTCACAACTTAAATACCTCAAAAGTTACTGGCACTATTACATCTTGAAAAGTAAAGGAAACAAACTTTAACCCTACCATCCTTAGCCAGTGTCTTTACCTTACTTCATAATACTACCAACACCCAGATGAGGGTAAGCAACTCTAAGAGCTCTGGTACAGTCTAAACTCTGATAAAGGTGGAGTCTATGAAGAATTAAAGATATGGGAGATTTCTAGCAAGTAATTTGGAGGACAAATGTAACTATGTCCATCCCGGAAAAAAATACTTGTGACAAAAATGCTTCTCAGCTACTAAACACTGTAAACATTGAGAGCTCTTTTCTTGGTGCTCATTTCCAATATCAGTAGCTACATTACCATTTGTTTCAATCTGCTCTTAATATGAATCACTAGTCACCAAGTCTGCATTCTTCCTTAACTTCTTTGTTACTGAAAAGGATTTCACCCGATTTACCATGGTATAAGACACTCAATTCCTGTGATGCTTCTCAAATCTTTAAATACAAATATTTGTTTGCAGAACTCAGTGCAAATATTAGTTGTCTGGAGTCAGCAGTTTGCTGCCCCAGTGGACACTTGGGCAGTGAGTACATAACACTATGAAAAAGTGCAGCAGATAGTGTGAAAAACAGGAGTGCAACCAAAAGGATATTCTCTTTGTTGGCAGCAAAATAGCAGGACCAAAAAACAGGAGTGCAACCAAAAGGATATTGTCTTTGTTGGCAGCAAAATAGCAGCACCAACATTCAAGTGACTGGCACCTCCGAGTGGGATTGCAAATTTGTACATAATCTGAATGATACAAAGTACCACAACTGTATCAAGAGAGTAAACCTTGTATAAAATCTTCCAAGAATTAACATAGCAAAGATAAGCATCACAGTAGAAAGCCTACTAGTTTAGCCTAGAAATTGTTAAACGATTTAGTATGACAGAGTTCATTCTGGCTTGGATTAGATTCTCATCTGTATTAACATTTTCTTGAAACTCCTAATGATTTAATTTTAAACATCTATTTAGAATAAACAGTAGGCACCAAAAACCAAACAGAAGATTATTTTCTTATGTGGATTTTGAACATCATGCCATTTGATACGGTTCAGAAAATTTTTGTGTCTGTATCATTTGATATAGACACAGAAATTTAGATTCGACACAGAAATTTAGAACTGAATTTTACATCAGAAGCAAACCATTCACTATACAGGTGGAAATGTCAAGATAAAACCCAAAGTATCTTAAGTAATAAACAGGTTTTTTAAAACCCTCTAAAATTTCAGTTGATATGCTATTAAAACCTCTGTGTTATAACATGGCAGACCTCTGCAGAAAGCAACTTTTTCATTGCCTACCTTACAGTGATATTTCGCAGATGCTTCCAACCACAAAGGAAAAAAATCTGAAAAATATTCCTCTGTAGCCTAATGTTACACAGAAAGGTTTAACTACACACATTTGTCCTTGAAATAAAATCCTAAGGTGTCTCTGAAAGAGGAGCAAATGGTTGGGTTTGTTATTTTGTTTTTTAACAGGCAAAGTGAGGCTGAACAAGGTGAACAAAAACCTAAAACAACCCTAAAATAATAAAGATTGCTATTTCACCATTCCATCTGTCTGAAGAGCTACAAAATTTGTGACTTTTAGTGGCCAAAGCATACTTGGAGCTAGTGTTATAGCTTGATTTAGTGTTTAAAACTTTTTTTTTATGCTGTAAATTTAGATTTAAACATGGTAAAAAAGTGAAGTGAAAGTATCTTTCCTTACTTTTTATGTTTTAAGATGCTGCAAATTTAAATATGGTAAAAAAGTGATGTGCTCAAATCTTCAAAGACTAAGTTCTTCAATCCCTTGTAAAGAACCACAGCACATACAGAGCTTGTGATACCTAGCATCTTCCCAAGTTCCATAAATTGGAGTTCTTTAGTGTTTCAACACCACACCTGTATCAGTGGTCTGGGCAGGTGAGCAAGAATCTCTCTCATTGCATCTCAAATGCCTGTGCTTCAAACACACTTTAAGAGATGACAAAAGAGAAAGCTCAGCTCTCAATAACATAGCTCTGTTCTCTAGAATTTGTTCAGTTCGCTGCTGGCAGTTATGTATGTTTGGTTTAGAATCTGCTCAAGTTAGTTTTTTAACTTCTGCTAGGAAGTCTACCTACAGTCTCTCATACAGTTTTTTTCTGACATTTTTGTTATCATATTAACTGCTATGCATTAAAGTGGCAGCCTGCAAGACAACAAATAGACACAAAGATAAAGTGCAGCCAAAAATCTTGAACACTGGGTAGTTTGTTGAAGGTGATGAAGGAACAGAGGACTGCAAGCAACTCTTCCCCAGAGTTTAGTCAGAGCTCAGTGCTGAAATCTGGGGATATTGACCAGAGCCATCAGCAGCATCAGACTCCCTGGAGGATCAAATTATCAGATACTTCTACTAAATATGAGTTGCCCACACTGTAATCTTCCTTAGAGTGCACATGGTAGACAGAGTTCCTAAATACTCCCTAAAAAAGCTCAAAAATATGCTTTGAGTTTTGGTTAGTTACTAAGGGAATAAATTTCAGAAAAAAATACTTGGTGAATGTTGTGATAATTTGCCCACAGAGCATATATTAAAATTATCTTTTGTATTTTATCCAGTATCCTGAACTCAGCAGCTGTTGAGATTTACAGCTTCTCATACCTTTCAGTATAAAAACCTCAGCTTTGCAGTACAAAAGCTGTATTGCTAGTTAGAGGAAAAATTCCTGCGGTAACATGTTGAGCTCCAACTCAGACCAACAAAAGCAGAAATGCTTCTAGATCAACACCCTTTTTTACTAAAAAAGAAACGTTGGAGATAAAAGCTTGCTAAAACCTGAGACACTGAGGCCAGCGACTGTTTCTAACACTTATGCAAATGAATCCACATTACCGTTCTGGCAATGCTGTAGTTAATGGATCCATACAAAGAGAACATTTTGGTGTTAGCAAAACGAAACCATGACTGCTGTATAACTCACAGGGACTAAGATCTCCTTACAATCAAGCAAACAAAAATAAAGAAAAAAAATCACATTTAATTATTTAGAAATCCATATTATTTGCGCAGTTCTGACTGGTATAGCTCCCATCCTACATTAATAGCTAAAGAAGAGCAAAGCAATTGAAGTATTACTCATTTAGAGATGTAATATTTTCCCTACTGTAGTATGTACATCCACCAACAGCAGAGCAGAAGACACAATAGCTTCCTGTGTTTTTAGTCCAGCATGCAGAGAGTTAGTCCTAGGAAGATAAATGGTTTTCACTTCTCCCCTCCCACACACTATGTTTACCCTTTGTCTTCTACCACTGCTGCTAAAGGGATTTCCTCTTTTCCCTTTATCTATTTATTTTTAAAGGGAGGGAATCATGCTTCTCACAAGGCATACTTTAACACTGTGACACATGCACAGACTTGCCCTATATTTGATATACTTAACAGACATTAAAATGCTATGGGCTTAAAAAAAAACCCATCTCAGGGTAAGATCAGCCAATGGCCAATTCTCAGGTAAAAAGCAACTGTAGGAGCCAGTATGATGGCTTCAGTTATTCAACTCTAGATTCCATAATACTTGTGTACTTATGGGAAAACATGTAACTCAATCTTCCAAAAAATGTATTTTAAAAACCTATCAAAACGAAGGTACAAAGTTCATATTTCTTTCTTCCCATAGCTTAAAGCTTACTTTGTAGGTGTAGCGGTACCATCAAGACTTTGCACCAAAGACTACCAAATTATTGAGAGCTTTCAATGCAGTGGCTTTCAAAATGAAACATGTAAGGCCATCTATCTATGTGGATACTTTTTTGGTGATTGCAATAATTTGAACACGTCTTCCAAACCCAAAACATCACTCTACCACTACTCCTTTCACCAGAGACTAAAAATTCCACAAACAAACAAGTCAACCCCCAACATGTTGGAGAATTTAGTTATACAAATATCCATTCAACCATTACAGGTAAATGTGTTCCGTCAGTTCTTAAGAGGTTAAGTCAATAGCTACTTTTATTGCTATAAAAACCTCATTACAGCCACAAGATATATCTAGACTAAAAAGTGAAAGTAGATGCTCTGACAGGTGCATTATTTCTTTTATTATCATCCCTGGATAGATCTTGGGACTGCTATCATACTAATAGACTCTCATCGTTACTGTAAATGACCATCTTCTCTAAAAGCATAAGCCAGCTTGTTTCATCTTGTAATGGAACTGACTACAGTCACACCTACTCAATTAGAGTCAGTTACAGGAGTGGTAAATCAAATAAATTTGTTTGCTTTTCATTAGTTTTCAGAAATTTAATTAAATTACCAATTACCATAATGAACAAGACTCCTAAGGCTAAGATTTTATGAGTCATATTGCTTTCAATCCAATGAGCCAAAAACCGTGGGGCCTACACATTGTTCCATCTAGGCAGATAATGGAATCTGGCATCTTTGATTCCCATCCTTTTTTTATGTAATTATAGCACACTGGTGTATTTCCCTCAACACAAAGACTGCCTTTTTTGATTTCTTCTGTTTATAATACCAAACCCCTTCTCTTAAGGCCTTGAACCATAAAGTTTTTAGTGGGAGGGTGGGGATGGGAGGTGAGACTGTAAAGCTTTGTACTATGTAGATTTACAGGGTGGTAGATCCATCCTTGGGACCTTTTTCTGCAGTTCTTCCTGTTGCTCTCACATCTCTTCTGTTGATAGTACCTCTCAAAAGGCATTTCTCCCTCCTACTGATTCCTTGAGGGCTTCACGCTTGGAGTTGTTCTCCTAACTGAAGCATTTGTTTTCAGTTTACTTCAGGGAAAGAAGTACACTAACAGTTTGTTATGTAATATATGGATGTGCATAAACCATGGAGTATTACAATTTCTGCGGTATGCAGGATAAAAACATCTCAATTAATATGTTTTTTCTGTACATGCAGAAAAATTCTGTACATGACTCTACATGGATGAAGTTCCCCCATTGTTGAAATTCCTGCCATATTGTACACACACTATCAAAAGTAGGACAAGAATGTCACCACAATTTCCCAGGTATGAGAGTACCCAAGCAAGCAGTTGCTTTCAAAGAGAAGTAAAGAAAGCAGCCATGCATCTAAATCAGCCCAACAGCCCATTCCATCTCCTAAACATGTAATTACCCTACAAGCAATAGAGGTCAAAACATTTTAGACATTCCTCGCAAGAGCATAAGTGAGTGGAGGCTTAAATGTTCTTTTAGTAACAGATCTGTAGAACTGAAGGCAATACTGTTTTATAGTCTTCCACCAGCCACAACACTTCCCTCCAGGGAAGAAAGTGTCAGTTCTATCAATTCCTTAAAGCAGTGAGGTGAAGAATCCCTACTACACATCTGCAATCAGTTCATAAGAAGTGATCTGCAAGAGGAAAGAACCAAGCTCTACATGATGTTCCTGGAGTAGTCACATTAGTCTGTTATAGAGCACCCCAAGCTGAAAAGGGCCCAAAAGGAGCATCCCATCTCACTCTCTGCTCCTCACAGGACTATCTGAAACTAGACAATCTGACTGCAAGCATCACCAAGATGCTCCTTGAACTCAGTCTCCAAATTAGGTAACATACTGCAGACACACTTGTTGGGATACATAATAAAAAACTGTCCAAAGCATGACAGAAACGCAAGTCAACTCTTTGCAAAAAGTTTCTCCAACTTCAGTGAGTAAATCCCAGTGAGACAGGTCACACCACTGCATTGTCAGAAGCCAGGCATCTGAGTTATTTTTCAGTCTTAACATTTGCCATTAGTACTCTTTCTTCTAAAACTGCATTTTTTCAGGCATTTCCTGTTAAGAAATTGGAAGGTTGGCATCCCATCAAATACACATTCTGTAGTACTCCTGATACATTTGACAAACTAAGGTATACTACATCTTTCAGGCACCAAGTGACAGTTCTGTTTCTTCTGCAGAGAAAGCAGATCATTTGATCAGCCTTCCTTTGACTAACTTTATAATGTTAAATTTTATTTTTACTGTCAATAACACAGAAGGCAAGAGTTCTGTTGCCCCCAAATGAAAACTTGTAAAGAAAGCAGCAAAGAATTACAAGTCTGAGTACATCCCAGAGCACTGTTACCACTGCATTATCAAGTTTTCTGATAATCTAGATTGACTTCAACATAGCACACTGCTCCATAAAACCCCCTAAGCTGCCATGTTGTATTGTGTAACACACATCACAAAACCCAGCATCATCACTAGTTCTAACTGCTTCATTAAATGCCAGATGAATTTCATTGCTCAAATATCCAAAGTGACTCTGATCTATTGTGTTCTTTCCTGAAGTTAATAGGTATCTTTTTATTTGCACTCATTCTCTCTCTCCAGACCAGACTTGTTTCACATTTAAGTCAATCTTTTCAGATAAATTACTAGAATATCAGGATCACACAACACACTACTATCTGGTGCATTTTATCGCCATTTCTTTCAGCCAGATTTGTTTATCCTTGCAGATCAAATTACTATACTTTAAAAAGTACATTTCCTAAAACTATGCACGGGAGTACCCTCAGAAAACTCAGAATGGAAGAGCTGTATCAACTGTAGGATAACTACTTTCATCATTGGTTCATTAATAGAATCTTTTTTCTAGTTCTTTAAAGAGTTAATCTAATAAACATGTTGGTTCTGTAGACTATCTACCGTGTGGCTATTGATAAAATCCGTATCTATAGTTCTTACCTTATGGACAATGTTTTTCCCAGAGTATATTAAGCAACAGTGAATTAGGTAAGCACTTCAAGGACAAGAACTGGTACTTGTATTTATGTCTAACTCAACTTTCTCTAAAAAGAGTGAAACTAAAAAAATCCTATTTACAAGGGAGCAACATCTGGACGAATTTGTAAATAAAAATCAGCTTTCCAGTACTGCTGCACAATGGACAGAATTTCACTACTTACATCTGTTTTCTAAGTAGCACAGACTTTTATAGAGAATTCCCATGGTCAGCTACCCACACCTTGCACTTAGTGCATTATAACCCCACAAGAATTACAGTAAGAATCATTGCTTTCTGCTATAGCCTCTGTCTGAGCAAAGCTCCATAGTGCTAAAGAATATTCTCCATATAGCTGAAAATTGTGAAGCATAAAGTAGACAAACCCATTCAGCCTGTGGTTCAGCCTGGCTCACTGCAGATGAGGAAGTGCTCACTGCTCATTTCCTTCTCCAAGATCTCTGCAGGCATATTAATTATTCTGGTGACAGAGAGCTGACATGGTCCCAGACATTACCTTTTTTGAAAGCTCTTTTATATGGCCAGACACTCCTAACAGCACAACAAAGTCTGGGGAAGCCACGCACATAAGTCAGAAAGTCTAACAAGCACACTCATGTGATACAAAGCCAGCAAAAACATTTCCTCCAAGCATTCTATAAAGCAAAACAATTCTTTGTGGCTGGTCAACACAAGAAGGTTATCATCACAGGACAAATGGAATCCCTGAAGAACAAGAAGAACTTGTGTTTTAAGGCCTTTCAAGAAAGCAAACTGCAAAGAGAAACAATCACCTCATCATTTAAGCTTCATATCTTCTGTTATATTTTAAATCTTACTAGTGAGGACTTTCATGTGTCTGGGGAACTTCATGTTTGCTTAGGTTTCCAGTCTTAATGTTTGCTTAATACAAACTGTTTGTAAACTCAGTGTTACTGTGTCCAATCTCTATTTGTATTTGTTTCTCCAGCATTTTTCCTGCCTCCACTGTTTATTTCTTCACTGACACATCAAGGGAGGGCCTACTTTTGGCCTACGTTCTTCCCAAAACAAATTGTTTTATGTGCAATTTCCTTTCATCAGAACTTCAACATATTAATGTCTTCATATATAAGCTCATATCAGGGTTAGAAAAAAATGACGGGGGAAAAAATGTAACACATGTCGAGGCAAGAAAGATTAAAGCAAAATATTTCTCTGAATTAAAGCCCTCTTAAGGTGCAGTATTTCAACTGCACTGCTAAGTTTTGTTTTGTCCTTAGGCAAGTTCAACCCTGGATTAAATTATGTTTATAAATAATTTGTATCAATCCTTCTCTTGGAAACATCAAGAAGTAAAATAATTTCACTTTTTGGTGGGAAAAGGAAATGGTGTGGGGGCAGGCAGTTAAACTGAAGTTAGCAGAAGAGTAGAACTAAAGAAATTAAACAGTAGATTTTGGAGAGAAGCCATAGCACATCACATCACACAAAGCTATGAAATGCTAATGCTCTGATGTTTATCCAATACATGCATCATGCCTTTCATTGCAACGTGAGCAACTATTCCAGACACAGGACAAAGGAGAGGTATCGGGGAAGAAAGGGGACAAGGTGTTGACAGCAAAGCTGACACACAGGCAGCTTGAAAACAACTGAAAGACTTGCTTTCCTTTTGGTAAATTTATGGATTATCATTTGCAGATGAGCTATTGGTGATGGGTGATGCTGGTAGGTGGAAGGGAACTGTTTCCCATCTTCACATTTATATTACAGTTTCTCATGTAAAACTTGACTAGTATGCAAGTTGGCTTCAGATACTCATTATCACTTCAATTCGAAAAAATTCAAAGCCAAACAAGTGTCATGTCAATGGCATACTGAAAGCAACACGTGGTAACATAGCTGAGAGATAAAAGTACCTGGTTTTGGGATCCATTTGGCTCTAATGAGACTAACTTCTAGGATTAAAAAACCCAGCACAATACAGAAAACTCACTTGCTTCCTCAGAGGTACATTTGCTTTCAGGACTGTTTGTTTCAATGTTACAAAGTCTTATGCCATCTGTTTTTAAAGCTAAACCAATAACTATTAATTTTAAAAGTTCAACTGGACATCTGTATATATTAATTACATTTCAGTCCATCAACTTCAATTATTTCTAAAGCAGGTCTACCTTCACAAAATACAGGTAAAAAACATTACTGTTTCCAAGATTTCTTGGTAGCTTTCCAGTTTCAGACATAAAATAACATTTGAATCATGTTCACATCCACTTGCCAGGGTATGCAGAATGCTCAGGTTATCAATATCAGCAAGAGCCGATAAGCACTGCTCTCCATCACTCATGGCTGAGCTTTCTCTGAAGTGAGAAGTCTATATCCTTATAAGACAGGGATGAAGATGATGCATCAGTTTATGTCTACCAAAATGTCTGGATAAATTAACTGCACCTAGGAATATCACTATTTAGAAATAAGCCTTTATTTCAGATCAAAGTAACCCTCCTAAGTGTAACAGAGCAATTTAGATTGAATCATTTAGCTGATACAGAAGACAGCACACACAGCCACTGCCTCGCCCTGCTCCCCCTCAGTGCTGGGAGCAGGGTGCAGACATGCTTTAAGAAGGGTGTAATGCATCTAATCTAAGCCAAGTTTTTGCCATGACTCAGGTAGTGGTATTCAAGACACAAAACTCATTTTATACATACAACCAGTCCAGGAAAAGTTCACAGAATTCGCAAAAATCCTTTGAAATATCAGTGCAAGCTTTAAAACTGACCACCAGAGATGAAGGAAGATGTGAAAAAACTGCAAAAAAACCCCCAAGAAAAACAACAACTTGAAGTAATCAGTCATAAAACCAAGTTGGAATTCATTCCAGTCCTTTTTTTCTTATGCAATGACTCAATGCAAATGATCAATGGATCAAAGCACTACACTTCATGAACCCATCTATCCCATGCCGGGCTTCATGTCAGTCTTACAGGAAAATGGTCAGAATGGTAAAATTTGCTAATAATTTCAAGCCAAAGATGATCTATGGATCTCTTCTGTGATGCTGAACTTATACAACTCTTCCCTCTTTCTTCATAAATACAACAACCTCTCCACAAAATGCAGCAACCTTCACCATCACTGATCAGGCATCAGTTTATTGAGTTTTAAAACCTTAAACAAGCCTTTGTGGCAACAGGTAACCTTGCCTGCAAGGCAACTAGGAAGAACAAGGGGAACAACAGTGTGAAGATTAAAAGACTTTGAGGAGAAACAAGACAGTAAGTAAACCAACCAGTTTTAGCATGTTTTTTCTAGAAAAAGGTTAGCTTTCCCCCACCACCAGTTTTCTCCAAACAAATAAAATAAGGTGAACTGGTGGAGTACAGAGTCAACATGAATCATGGCAAGCTGCAAGAAATTGCTTCCCTAGTACCACCCCATCTCTAACAGAACATTAACCTGTTATGATAGCTCTACGTGGTAACAGAGCACCCTAACCTTTTCAAGACGGGTAGGTTAGATAGCAAGATTTTAAGCTTATTGCACAGATATTAAAAAAGAGGCTGTGGTTCCTTCACAGGGTTTAAAAGCTGCCAAAGAACTGCAGGGATCTACTGCATAGCCTGGAACAGAGGGGCTGGAGAAAAACAAATTTTAGATCCACTGTGTTTTTCTTACATTTTTGCTGATCTGTCTGTAAAGTTCTGGTGATGCTAGCAAAACTTTCCCGACTTGAAGACACAGTTGCCTGGGAGTGCACAAAGTTCCTCCACGTGCAGATCCACACCTGAGACGTGGAATACAAAACCAAAAGCCTCCTGTGAACAAACATGATAACAAGGTGCTGATTTTTTAATCATCTGAGCGAAGTAACAGAGTTGTGGCACACACAGTGTCTTTGACACTATTAATTTGGTGCATCCAGTTTGGAACAGAAATTGAAGAACTGATGAATTGTTGGTATAGCTCCAGAGTGAATGATCTATTGTGATGTTATTACAGTTCATGCTACACTGTTAAACCATCTTTTTATTTTTACCCTCATTTTCGCCCCCACACGACTTATTCTCCAGGCTCCATAACGCTCTTCATAATCTCCACTTTAGATCACTGTCCTACCCCTAAGTATGGCAGTAATTGTGCATATAGTGAAGATTTCCATGTCACAACACAAAACTACTGCCAACCACACTGATGGAACTATCATTACACACACAGGGAAGCAAATGGACCCCCCACTAACAGTAAAGAAAACTTGAAGAAAGGGAAATACAGGAGTTGGCAGACCTTATTACATTTTTGAAAGATTGATAAGATCTTATATTCATCAGCATTGGAACACTTCTGTATTACGTGTTTGAGACCCCAGTCACACTTGCTATGATTAAAGAGTCCATGAGCAAAAACAAAACAACAAAAAAGAAAAACCCACCCAGGCCCCTAGAGGATCACGAGGTATCTGCCAGTCAGTGCATCTCTGGCACAGAAAGAAAAGATTCTGATATTGCCTAGTTTTGATTAAGAAAGATAAAGCTTCAAAAGCCTGAGTATTGCTATCTAACAGGCCTTGCCTCATGTTCAGATGAACATGAGACCTTTTTGTCTGACTTTCACCAGGTGCACTGGACTTGTTTCAGTCCAATGGGAGCTGATCACATTAACAAGTGATCAGGAAGTAAAAGCTCTGAAAGACAGAAAAGTAGAACTTGCCATAAGTGCTAATTTTTAGAGCAACAATTACAGGTGCTCTAGCATTTTGATTTGGGAAGCTAACAAATAAAGATTGTTAACTATAACAGCAGTACAACCTCCAACTTGTTAGTTACTATACCATTTTGCCTGAATTTCACTTCAGTGAGGAGAGAGACAGTTTAGGAAATAAACTTAGAAACACAGAATACAGGGCAAGAATGGTAATATTGATGATGCAACACCACGAATTACTTCAACTATAGGAATGCATTCTAGGTTTGTCTTTATAATGTAGCTACTTATTTGGTGCAACATCTAAATATGTTAGATGGACAGTGATAACCAAGATAGGTGCTAGGGGTACTGCTTTATGTTTTTCTACTCTAACCCCTTGTCCATGGTCACACATTCTTATAAATGAGCCAGCTACAGCAACAGCTGACATGAACAATTTTGTTCAGCTCAGGATACCATAAACTACTTGGTCAGTTATTACCTTAATTTTGCAATGCCACTTTTTCAGTAATTTAGCAGCTGGCTATTGAGTATTGCTTTCAGAACCTGGAGGAGATATTTTAGCCAGAGAATAGTATTATGACTTCATTGCTGGAAGAGAAGCTTTCATTGTTTAAGTTACTGGCAGAATTTCATAGAAAAGAAGGCTGAAGATAAGCTTTCAGCAGAATTTTCCATGCAGGCACATATCCATATCTTTACCTGTCTTTGTCTTAAAAGTTGCAGTTAGTCTATGATTCACCTTTCAGCTCTTATAGTTTGGATACCCTGAAAACATATCCTGTTAAGGACTCACATAATTGAAAGCTTCTACTTTAAGACTTGAAGTCTTCGGGTTCTACACCAGATCTGTATCAGACCCACTAAAAGATACTGGAAAAAATGTAATGAACTGTCAAGAACAGACAGCTAGCCCTCTTGTGCAAATATCAGGATTGCTCAGTCCTTAGAAAAGATGTTTGATGATTCTAGAACGACGAATCACATGACCTGGTGTCTCTACATGGCACAGGAAGAACTATGCAGAGATAACATCATTGGCTTCTATTTGGCTGCTTTTGACAGCAGTACTAGGGCCAGCCTTGGCAATGATCTACTGGTTTAGCTGTATTTGCTCTAGCCAAGGAAAACATAGAAACCACTGCAGAAAGCATAGTCAATGGAATAACTTGGGAGGACTTCAAGTGAGTCCCATGGCAGCTGCTATGAAGGATGAAGGACTTCTTGAAACTCTTAAAAATTGCATTTTAATAAAGAAAATCATCACTCCTTTAAAATATTCAACAGACTGGAGTAAGTCTTACTGTCAACAGCATTGCAGCAAAATCTGTTAGTAAAAGAAGAGGACCTGGAGCCAAGGGCCACACAGCAATCTCCAGGGGGAGAGGAAAGGGCCAGAGATAAGGCTGGGGATGATGTTAAAATACAGAGCCAGGGGTCCATATGGGAGATGAACTACATACAAACTAGGGCTGAGGTCCCTCCAGGAAGAATTGCCAGAGACAGGTACTCCTACCATAAAGCTTTGGCAGTAATTGAAGGCCCCATACTGAGATTAGAGAAAGCCCCAGGGCATGTACACAGTGTTATGTGTGGGTCCTGGGTGAAAATAATTGAAGCCTGGTGGTACCCTGAGGGTCCTAACTTTCTTGATTAATTTAATTGTTTACCAACATACACAGCTTCAGTAAAACAATCAGGCTGTAGAAGAGGTTTGCTCTTCCACCAGTAACACCGAAGTTCCAAAGTACATAAGAGTTTAAAATTTACTAACATTCTAATTGTATTATTACAAAAATATTAGTCCAACTCAAACTTCAATCTGAATTTGACAGCAAGGTGGTCTCATTTTCAGATTTTACCTACTATCAGACATCAGCAAAGACCCTACCTTGAAGTGTTGCAAAGCTGATGTACAAAACACTATTTTGAGTGAACTAATTTCCCTAATTGCAATTGATAAATTCACTGGTTTAATAAACAGCACTTCAAACGGGAAAATTCTAGGGTGAAAACAAACATGATAATAAAAATAAACTTTTTCCCCACTTCTTAGAATTCTCTGATGTCTTTGTACAATAGCCTGCACAGAAAACTGCTTGAGTTGCAATCCCTGCTTCATTCATGGCAAGGCATGATTTACCTATATTGTGAGCTTGCCCTTTATTCTCTTCCATTCCTACCCTTTCCACCCACCAGATGTTCATATATCCTCCCTTCTATCACCCATCCCCTGGATCTATCGAGAAGGGTCTGCTTTTCTCTTTAGGGCTTCAGCCATTGAGTTCTTTTGACAAATGCTTACCAATTCCTGAAAGAAACTCCAAGTACCTTCTTTATGTTTCAGTTCATGTCTGCTGCTGAGAGTGGATGACAGAGGACTGCAAAAAGGCACTCAATTTGGATATCAGTGTAGACAAGCATTGTTTGTCAGGGTTATGCAAACACAACTCAAGTGACATTCACAGATTAATGCCTAGTGTACAATTCAGGCTTTTGTGCAGGCCTTTCTTTGATTCACTTTATAAGAAACACATTAAGCAATTCCTGTACATACAGACAAATTCAACCTAAGTTCATGCATTCCTCTTACTTTTCTTACTTAACCCACTACTGCAGGGAGCATTCCAAGCCGGCAGTATCTACAGTATGGATTCAATCTAGACAGTTTTTCAGCTTAAAGCAGCATCACCCCTAGAGAGTCCACCACATACCTTGAAATCTAAAACCACACATAGCTAACCAAGGCATGAAAACATGATTAGGTTTCAACCCTGATAATTTGTATAAACATATGCTACAGCAATGATGTCACTACAGCTGTCCAGAACAGAAAATTGAATGCATCCTTCAGAAATGACCAGATGACATTAAATCAAGAAAACTCTGAATTCCTAACAACAAAAAACTCACCAATGTACAACAACATAAAGTACTCTTTTTTCCAAGTTCTAAATCTTAGGGTTCTAAGTCTTAAATGAGGCTGCTTTGTTCAGGTTAAGTCATGGGGCATTTCATTACTTAACCTGGATCACTCAGAACACTATTTTGTCCCATGTTCTGCATTGTTGATAATGAACTTGTACTGAATAGCATTCAGAATAGTGCATATGCTGTATAGAGTAGACTCACCATTCCACCGCTTCAAGACAGCTTATGTCTTGCTGCAAAATCTTGAGCAATACAGAGAAGTTACATGGCAGCAGTAGCAAGCATATAGACAATGAATCACTAACATAGCACTCCATAGCTCACATTCTAAAGGATAACCATTAGAGGAAAAGGATTAATTGTATTACTTTTTGAGACTATTCCCAGGCACAGAGATTAGGAAGTTGTAGCAAAGCCTAAAAGAGATTATCTATGGGTCAATACCTCAAATGGCACGTTTCTATTAAGATTAGCTTGACTATAACTCTTCCTCTCAGGCTTTATCACAGATGTTCTTCTTACTTCAATAAAGAACACCAATTTAAAATGTTTCCTTTTTTATTTCAAAATACATCTATGTAAGTAATGTAAAAAAGTTGATTTAAAGATGCCTCTTCTAATGCAGAAAATTAAAACACTGCATGAAGTTCTACATCCATCTGGACAATCATATAATACTTAATAGCCCCTTGTACACACTATACCCATATGGCAATTGGTACAAGTGGTTAGATTTGGGAAATACAAATTTGTGGAGGTATTTACATTTACTGTCTAACAGCTTTGGTAGCCTATTTGACGAGCATATGTATTCAAAAAGATTAAATCCTTAAAATGTAAAGATTCAACTATACCCTTCTGGAAACAGAACTGTCAAAAATTTCTCCAATTTATTAAGCAACAAGTGCAGAAGAACTGCCTCAAGGCTGCATTTGTTATACAAGATATGTTTCAACTGGCAAAAGGAGTTACCACAACCTTTTCAGTGAAATAGTGACACACTGCTTGTGCATCAGTGCTGGTAGAGGCAAACAAAATCCATAAAACCTGCTATAGTTTAGACCATAGAAAGATGGCAGATTCCTAAATGCTGCCAGGGTCCCTAGGTTTCGTGCCTGTACACCAAACACTCAGCTAGCAATTTTTACTGTTAGAGAACTCAACACGTAGAAAATTCACATTGATAGTTCTAGATTTCAGCAAAGCAGATTGAATAATACAGCAAGGTAACAGTTTTACTTTACACTGGAAACAAGTTACCATCCATATTTTCTAAGAAAGATGTATGAATCAGTGATACCTCATCTACCACTATTTGACAATAGCTATGAGGCAGATTACTAAGGCAGCATTTCCAGATGAAGCAGTCCTATAATTAGGCATGAAGAGTACTTTTTTGTTACTTTTTTTTGGAAAAGACTGCTGTGAGGCGAGACAACAGAAATGGCACCATCTGCTAATAATACAATTAGAGAAGTTCAAAGTAACAGCTAAAAATCCTAGCTGTTAGTGATTTATTTTTCTCAACATATTTTTCAATTACACCACATGGAGGTCCACATGCTTTCCAATTATATTCTACTTGGAAACTACAGCAGCTCTTGGGATCAAAGAAAAATCACATCATGGGGTAATGCAAAACACAAGCTTTTCCCCGTTATATTCTTGTCGCCAATTGTGACAGCATACATCTACATCTGAACCACTTTGTCTCCTATTCCCCCGTGATATGCAATAGTCAAACATGTCTCAGTAGCTGTGGGAGAATCTTCTTTGGAACAATCTGGACTATACCATCTCTTCCCACTTTGCCTACAGTCAAAATTGCCATTAAAGGTGAAAAGAAAATGCTAACTTACCTACTGTGACTCCTTACTCTCAAGTATTTTATTTAGGAAGAACTTGCTGTTTATCATGCAACATCAATGAAACAGAGAGGGGAACTTGGCTAACACTGTCTAGGTGGGCCAGGTGTTTACCACTGCCAAGCAAGTCACTGGCTCTTGCCCTTTTCCTGAAAATAGCCCTGTTGAGGATAACAAAAAATTAAACACTACTGTTTCAATGTGCCTTCAGGAGATACTGACCACTCTGGGAAAAACAATTTTACCTCAGTTTCAAGACACACACAAATCAAATTACTTGCTAAAGGCCTCACAGAAAGTATATAGTTGAGGAATATACAGTATTAAATGCATATCCTGAGATATTAAGGTATGCTTCCTCTCATACCACAGTAAGTCACACAAATTAATACAGACAATGAATTAACATGGCCATACATGCATGCCACAGAACATATATATGCATCAGTTACAAGTGCCTCAGGATTACAAACAGCTAATGTGAACAAGAACTGTGTTAAAGCTAGATGCTTTAGTTATATTTCTGCCTTCAGGTCATCCTCTACCTACCTTTTAACTATCCCACAGCATGCTTGAAGGACCCTGTCACAGACTTATGCAGGTCAATACCAACTTCAGTAGGATTCCTGGTACACACTAACCCTTGAACATAAGCATCATCTACATCTCAAAGATAAGCACTGCCAATCCTTTCTAACTACTTGCATTCTTAGTCATCCCAACGTTTCTCTTCTTTAAAATAAGCATTCTAGAGCATGTTCTTCTAAGACACTGATACTCAGAGACTGAAGTTTCTCACAGCTGAGCCTAGTGCAGAAAAAGACAAAGAATAATGATTTTGAAGCTTCAGTTTCATTCCATCATCAATCAACTACAAACAGCACAATGCACCAAGTCAGCTCCATCCTGCATATTTAATTGCATATCCTAACGTTCAGAAAAACTGCAAGCACAGTATATCTTAAACATCCTAAAGGTTTTATTTCAGAAAGCTATATTACAACTACCTTTTCATAAAAAAAAACCAACCAGCTGACTTAGTTATTTCATAAACTGTCACTTCCTACAGAGCATTGCCAGAATAAAATAAACATTTTTTCAAGAGAGCACTAGAGTCAACAGTCTGTTGAGCTCTCTCTGTGAAGACTACCCACAATGAAGACAAGTTCTGAAAACAGTATTTTGACTTAGGATGCAATTAAATAAATGAATATTTTCACCAAATTTATGTGAGCTGTCACTAACAAGGTCTGAGTAATTAAAACTAATGACAATAATAAACTAAACCACTCTTACATAAGGACATGAAGCCTCCAGTGTTCCACCCTGTGGACAGTTGAGCAGATGCTGGTAACCAGGATTCTTCACCCACAAAATCTTTTGGCAGTACTTCAATATGATGTTACACAAAAAACCGTAAACCAATTAGACCTGCCATTCAGCTATACTGGCTCCAAGGGAACGTGACATTCAAACTGAACGTGAAGCAGCATTCAGGAACAAGTGCTTCCAAGCTGCAGAGTTTCTGATCCAAATGTGATTTTATGGAGAAAAAAAAAAAAAATCTGTTAAAAGCACATTTGTCTGGAAAAACTTCAATAGCTCCACATTGTCTTGTGGCCAACATCTGCTGACCTGGAAGTCATGTGTCCACCACACCTGCAGTAGGTCCTCATCTTCAATGTTTCCTCTCACTTCCCTGCCTCTAGAGAAGCATCCAGACAAAAGTACAGGACACAAACAGGAGTCTCAGCTAGTAAGCTAACAGGGCTTATCAGGCACCCAGAAGATACAGTTAATAGTAAAACATTGCATTCAAATTGATTTCTGAAAAAAAAAAAAAAAAATTTATCAACACATATTTATGGGATGGTCAGCTAATTTTCATCAGTTCTTTAACACTAAAACGCTTGAAATTTTGTGGGTTTCATGCTTGTGTGGCTGAACATCACCTACAAGTTGGCAGAATGCATCGTGAAACAATGACAGAAAAAGGAAAGAAAAACTCGAGAAAGAAATGCTAAGTGCGCAGAAAACGGGCCTGGACCTCGCTGGCGGTAGCGCTGCGGAGCAGAGAAAAAACGCAGCGGCCGCGGGTAAGAGCAAGAGCGGGAGGGGAGGAGGGGGTGACGGAGGGAGGCNAGATGGAGGGGGGCCGAGGGGGGCGATGGATGGGGGGCGATGGATGGGGGGCCGGGGAACCGCCCCCCCCTTGCCACCGGGCCCGGGCAGGACCGAACGGAACCGCCGGGGAGTGCCAGATCCCGGCGGAAGCCCGGGAGGTGCGAAGCTAAGTGGCGATTTCAAACCCGTTTACAAAAAGCAGCTCATTTCTCTGCTGCCATCGCGGTTTAAAAGGCAGCGGCCCAGAAGTGAACTGGCGTTTCAGCTCACTGCAGTCATTAAAACACATTTGGCAGCAGCAGGGACAAACATTCCTTCCTACAGCACGCAGGGGAGAAACACCTCAAGACTTCCTCTGCTACGAATTTAACTTGTGTATTCTCCATGCTTTACAGAAGTTACTATCTCTGGAATCTGTTGCATTTGAAAAAGTTAAGCAAAGCGCTACTCAGATAAGACTTGCCTGGTTTGCTTCCACATGTGCCTTGTTACTCACACCACCTGCACTCCCATTCCTCTCAGGAGCATGCAGAACGCCAAGAGGTCATAGTGAAGGTTTCAGATCATTCACTTCATGACAAAACCCTATCCGACAGACACCCCCCATTTCTGTTTATAGCATGCAGTTCAAAGGAGAAGATCCCTTTCTGAGTTTAATATCAGATTTGCTCAGCTCATTTGCTGGGAAAATGAACTCCTGTGATAGCACTGTGTTTTCATGCAATCTATATATTCAGCATGTGATAAACAAATGTGATCACATAACTCAAACTAACCTTAAAGTTTTGACTGACATTTTCTGTAACTAAACTGTAAGAGTCAGGAAAAGCACAGCACACAGATTTCTGACAAATACATACCTCAAATAAAGGAAAGGAAGAATAACTAAAAAAAAAAAATTATCTGGATTTTGCCTTTCACTTCCCATTGCAGAAGTAATTGTCTGAAAACTCATCACTGAGTAAACCCTTCAACTTTATTAGCATACAGATCTTGGCTTTCATTTAGAATCCTCAGTTGTACAGTACTTGAAAATTACAATTCTCAGTACTGACCTTAAGTACTTATGTTAAAATAACTATTGTCCTGGCATCTGGACTGGACATAGACTGTCAGTATTAAACTCATCCCTAACACTTTAGTACTTGGTATAAGCACAAATATCATTAAAAACTTCAGCAAAATTTCAAGAGGCAACTTTGGCATGCACTTAGATCTACACTTCCCTTAGTAACTCTAGCTGTCCATTTATCTTCAGGTAACACAATATGCTTAAGGAAAAAAAAATATTACCAATGGTACTTTAAAAAATAACTTATTCTCATTCATCCTCTACTGTAAACTAATTGCTAATAATCTGAATGCCTTTCACTGAGAAGTCTGCTATACTAAGTATGTTTCAGGTCCCTCTCCTCAGCAGTTCTACCCCGAGGAAGAACAAAACCATTTCTAATCAGGCTGAAGACCAACCATAATGGTTGGTTTCTACCTTGTACTCTAAGCTGGCTTCACTCACCTGTAAATCCAGAAGCAGGATGACTACATGCTAAGACAAAGAGCAAGGCAGCTCTAAGACTTAAAGTTTTTTCAGTGCTGCAGATTAGTTGCACATACTGGGCTAAAAAAAATAATTGTTAATTAATGTTAATTAATTGTCTATTAGCCAAGATATGTGAGAATCTGAATGACTAAAGCCTGGACTCTTCAGGACTCCTGAGGAGAGACAGGTGCTCAACATATAACTATTTCAAACACTTCACTTGTTTAGAGACACCAGCCAAAGATATTAAACCCAAAGCGCTCCAATGCATTTTAATTCTTGTTGGAAGGAATATAAATTACATAAAGTTTTGAAAGTTTTCTGCCTTAAAAATTAAGTGCTTTTGATTATATACCCCTGAAGGAAAAGACACTATCATTACAGAGGTGTATAAAGAGTCAGCATAAGCTCTCTCAAATAAAATATAAACAACTGACTCAGTTCCTGCTCCTCCCATCACATTTAAAGTTTGCCTAAGGAAAGGCCTTAGTTGGAGCTTGCATTCTCTAACTGGGAAACAACTGCCCAGTTTGTGCCAGAAATTAAACACTTTAAATTTTTTTTCAAATTTTAGAGAATCTTATATTAATTATCTAAGATCAACAAAGCTGTTAAGTGTTATGTAGGACCTAGAGTATTTCTTAGGAGTTAGGTAATTTGTTATCCTTCAATTTGGTAGCATACTGTCTGTGGATTATGAAAGAAGTGGAAATAAAATACCCTATACCAACTTTGTGAAAGCATACCTGGTTCTGTAATATTATATATAATGTTCATAGCTGTTCTTTTATTAGTTTCATTTTTGTGCCAAGGAATTAATGATTTTAAGTTCAAGCTTCATTTTACTTTTCATTAATTGTTCAGCCAATCAGCAGCACTAGAAAACTTTGGAACCCTAAGAGTACACTGAATTTAGAATAAACATAGGGCAGCCAGGAATTTCATTTGACATTTATACATAGTTATTTTTTTATATTTGAAAACATCAAATAAGGCTGCCCATCTTCCAGAATTATGCCTAGAATCCAAGATGACCAAGAAAATTAATGAGAAGAGACAACAGCAGGACAATGTAAGCTGATCTGATGAAAAGGTAACTGAAGTCATAGTTAAAACCTGTAAAATTCTATTTTCCTGTTAGAACTTTGTCACAAAATCTCCTAAAATGTAGACACATAAAAATCTGTTCCTTCATTACTGAAACCTGTCACTGAGCCTCAATATGGTAAAAAGAGTAAATTAGAGAGCCAGAACAGAGATGCAGATATAAAATGAATAGGGTTTCAAATGACATTTTGGACTAAAATACAGGTTATGAAAATCTTGTAATCAAAGCTAGAAAAAACAGTGAATAGAATGCAAGTAGATAACATTATAATTCTCAAAGGTCAGACTGTGTTGCAAGTGAATTGCTTAAGTAAACAGATGCTGTCAACTCTAAGGACTCCATGACTTTAAAAAGGGGCATTAAAATTTGTTAAAATATGCTAATAGTGGAAAAAAAAACCCAAAACCAAACACCTCAGCAAAAGGCATGAGGTGATTGATCAATGTCTGCCCTAATTAAGCACATGAGTTGAACACTCCCCCCCCACGAGCGTTAGGAGCTTCGTGCTGAGCAGCTTCCAGGTCAGTTAGTGCAAGCAACAAAATTGTCTCTTCATAGACTGAAAACAGTGTCAATATAATTTTTGACACAAGTCTATCTTCAGAGAACAGTATTTTAAAATGGAGTAAACCTGGAAAAAAGTTTAGAGTTTACACTGACGACCCAGCTTGAGGTCTCAAATATTCAAGTTTAATTATTTGGATTACCTGGCTGATAAAATCCTGAAAGTTACTACAGAAAAATTTGAGATCTGAGATGGCAATTCAACTTGTAGTATCCAAAAGGCCCTTTATTCAAAGGGGGTTTATGGAACTTTTTGGGAAGGAGAAGCTTCTACAAAATTAAGATTTGGATAAAACATCTCAGCTCATCCATTATTTTCTTCCTTTGCAAGAGTGACTATCTTGGGTATATAGGAACCACTGACACTGCAGTGTTTTATAGCATAGAATTGTTAGCTTGGCAGTATAATTTTGCTTCTTATTCAAGTGAACAGTAATTCAAAGCCTTAATAAACATGAAGAAGCAAATTTCACTCGTGTGGTCAAACAAAAAACTGACATCTTGGAGAAAGCCCAACTCAGCAAAAGAGAAAAAGTAATGAAGGAATATTGCAGCAATCAAGCCATATACTCCAAGTGTTGCCCTAGGGCTATCACACTTGCAGAATAACTTAAAGCACAAAACTCACCAGCTTGCACAAGATAAGTAAATAGCCCAAGACTACATAATAATATGCTTTCAGGAGAACACTGAAGAGCCCGTCACGCTAGGTGGTAGAGGACAACTAATGTAGTATTGTTTATTTCTTATTTTGACAATAGTTGTAGCAGTCATTTCCACCTCTGCAATATCCATCTCTTCCATGATAATAAACTGCTGGATATTAAATTAGCATAGTTCCAATGGATTCAACACAGACAAGCACCCTTTAGTGGGTGTTTAATACTCTTCTGCTTACAAAGTACAATGAAAAAACTCACAGGACAATGTGTTATACTGTTCATGGGAAACAAACACACAACCTAGACATGCAGTGCTGGTCTAGGTCATAGTAAGTGCTGGTCTAGGTCATGCTCTACTTGATTGTCCGGGCCTATGAAATCTGAAATGGAACTTAAGTGTAATGCAAGTTGCTTACCTACAAACGTATCCGCTAACAAATAAGTGGTTTTCTAATACTCTATAAGAACATGGCTACGTTCCTTTTTTCACTCCACAGGTTCCTCCAGCCTTAACAGAAAAGACTGCAGGGCTTATCTTTCCAGAACAGCACAAAACCTGCAGTTCTATATAGCTCAAATTCAACTCAGAGGGTGTGACCTATTAAGAAGTTTCTTCCTACATAAAATCTGGTCAGCTGTTTGCTCTGCAGAGGACCAAGTATACTAGCACATGAACTTAAATGCAAACAGATCTCTTCAACTGATAAGACAATCTGATTGTATATAAAATTTTTAACTTTACAGCATGCATTGTTTTTCCATTATGTCACAATGAACAAAACATGGCTCAGCTCACACAAAATACTCCTACATTACAACTTACAAAACCCCACAATGTGCTGATCAGGAAAGTTGTTCCACATGTCTTGGATTTACAGAGAATGAAGAACCTGCTTGAAAGTGCTTGTATCTTCCATCGTTCAAGCCTGAATTTAAGTATCAGTGTGTTAAAAATGTCCAAGGAAAAGTTCTTAATAATTTGACACTAAGTTATTTAATTTCAAAATGGACCTGCACTGCATTCTGATTTCCTGCAAGACATTTAAATAAGTCTAGTTGATATAGCAGTGGATACAGTACATAGCAGTATGACATTGTGCAGTTTAAATAGGCATGCACCAGAAAAACAATTATCTTTGCAATCCAGTGAGAATCCAGTCCTTGCAGAACACAGAACCTGACAATGTAGTCATTTAGAACTACTCTAGCCTGAAGTGGAAGCAAAAGTAATTCCACTGAGGAGCTGCAGAAAGCTACTTATTTTTTAAGAAGCAAGCAGGCAGGAACAGGAAAGAGAAATAACCAAGTCCTCCAGATGTAGCACAGGTTAATGCCAGCTTAAACAGTTAACTGAACATTAGCATCTTTACTTCCCCAGCCTCAGCTGCTGTTTATAAGATGGCAGAGCAATATGAAAACCAAGTCAGCAAGTTCCATGAAAACACGGTGGAAAAGAAAGCACTTGCCATTGCTGCCAGTTCAACCCCAAACAATGAAATAGAATTAAATGAAGTCTAAAAGTGAAGTACAAAACTGTCATATTTCAACAGTACCAAACATACAATAAAAACTAAGGTATTACAAGATCATACAACTGTAACCAAACAGTATCAATGTCAACTTCATGAGCATTAACTACACAAATTTATGGTCATGAGAAAATAAAAGCCTTTTCAGGAGATGTTGAAACAGACTGGTACTTGAATTCTAATTTTAGATTACCGATATAAAAATGAAGAAAGGTGAAGAGTCAGCTTTTCTGTAGGAATGTGTCCCACTGTTTCCTTTACAGACCCCACTTTACTAGCCAGGTTGCCTATTTCCAAGCACACCATAGGATCCATTCTTCATTATTTTACCAGTTGAAAAGTCTTGTCTGTAACCATCAGTAACCATATTGTCGCCTTCATGATCCCTTTCTTTGTCAAGCCATGCCTATCAGAAAAGTAAACCAGCAATTGTCTACCTTAAGATTTTAGCATAGTAGCTAACAAAAAAAGTCTTTTCACTTGAAGACAGTGACACCCAGTGGTTTGTTCTTTAAGCCAGTGGTGTGTTAAAACAGCTATTTTCAGAAACATTTAAATTCTTTTACTCACCTACGTGTCATAATTTAAACCAAAGCCATATAAGCACACATTAATTAAAGCCTCAAACAAAAATAACATAACTGATTATGTTGCATGCATTTCCATATAAGATTACTACGTTATCCATAGTTCAGATGGTTTGTAACACTTATTTCACACAAAAAAGAGAAATATATTTATAGTTTATTTTAGGCCCTTCAGGAGTGACCTGAACAATTTGATACTGTCTTTAAGTATCAGCAAGCCTTAAAAGTAAAATTAACTACTTCAGTCTTCAAACATTTACATAGTTTAGACACAGCTCTTAAAACTTACAACACTTTTGCTTATGTTCTTTATTAAAAATTAGAATGATACAACCTCTAAATAGCCTTTTCAAACTTACTTGAAAAGTGAAGTAACTGATGAATTATAAGTTCTGCAGAAATGCAACATAACCGTAACAGCCAATATTTTGAAACACCGGATAAAAAAGCAAAGTTAAGTCTATAATTTAACATACTACATGTAAATAAACACTATACACTTCGACAAAAAACTAATAAAACCCCCCAAACAAAAATACCTAATAACAAACAAAAAACCTGGAGAGAAAGAAAAAAACAAACCACACCAAAAAAAACCCAAAACAGAGAAATCTTTGTTTCTCCCCATTTCCTGCACATAGTATACAGTATACTAAAGTTGTAGAGAAAAAGGAGATGTTTTATAGGAGGCCTAAAATAAGGTACAGGTGAAAGCTAAATGGGGTTTGATGGTGAAAAGCTAATCATCTCCAGCTTGCAGAGGTGAATGAACTTTTTACTCCATTGGGTGAGAAATCCGCAGTAACAGCGGGAAAGTTGTTGTCTAGAATACAGCTGGTGATCTTCATAAAATTAAATGCCATCAAAATTAAAGAAAATTATCCTGCCCAAACTTTTATTAAAAATGTCTGCACATAAGCAAATTTGAAAAATACCTTAATTAAGCTATATTAGTTCATTAAATTTTTTTAAAATGCCGTTTAATAGCTGTTACCTGCTTGTCTTTGCTTATCTCAAGGAGAACTTCTACAAAGGAGGGATAGGAGGGATAGGAGGGATAGGAGGGATAGGAGGGATAGGAGGGATAGGAGGGATAGGGGGGAGGGGAGCAGCCGGGAGGGAGTGAGGGAAGGAGGGGCAGCACCTCCCGGCACCGTTTCTCATTAATTGGGAAGAAATGAGATTCCGGTTTGGAAAGGTCAGGTGGCTAGGAGGACACCAGGTACATTAAGTACCATGGCAGGAGGGGTGTGGGAAATGAGGATCTGCCTCGTGTGGTAGGGTTCTGCTTCTTGTGAGTTGACCCAGAAACATATTTAGCAATATTAAAATACGTGTAGAGAAAAGTGAAATGTTTGGGTTAGTTAATGTTATACTAACATTATGTGTTGTGTTATGTGTCTGCATGTATACTTTTTATATCAGAAAGTGCGGGTATTTTTCTGGTGTTGATTTTTTATTTATTTTTTTTAAATGTTTGGTGCTCTTACTGTAGTGTGGTGTTCCCACTATGGTGTGTTCTTGGTGAGGAGGGCATTAGTACTTAAGAACTGAATGAGTTACATACTGGTGCAATAAATTGGTTGTAAGCTGGTTTTCACTAAATAAATTAACAAAACATTAAAAAAGCAGTAGGGTTCTGAACTGCTATTAAATTGCAGTTTGACTTCAGTGGGTACTTGAATTTATATTTGATGTTAAATTAAAGAGACTAATCTGAGTAATGCTCAGAGAAGGAGAATACAGGTTACCCGCCACCTATTTAATCTCCCTTAAAAAGTATTTTCAGGGTATTTAACCTCATCTATTAATTTATATTAATTTATCTAGCTGTCAGCAAGAGTAAATTGCAGGCAATTCACGGCAATAGAGGTTTATGAACAATCTCCCTGGATTTATCTGATTGAGTCAACACTGACAACGAAATGCTGAGGATGTCTGTGCTCCCGAACCACACTCACTGTTTTCCTTTGTAGTTGGCAAGAAATGGATGAGTAAGAAATCTGTTTCTTCCTTCCTACTTATTTCAACTATAGAAGCAAAGACTAAAATGTTTTTAATGTTATCCAGTGCCTAATTATCAAGATGCCCAAGGTACTGTCTGCAAACTGGTGGAGAGCTTGCAAATGAAATTGAGGAGGGAGCAAGAGAAAATCCCCAAACAAACCTTTAGAAATTGTGTGCTGGAGGAAGGGGTGACCTGGGTGTATCCTGTTTACTTCTTCTATCCTGTGGCACCATGGCCTGATCTGGCTGTTTCTAAGCTATCTGATGGCTGTCTCAACTGAGATGGGAATAAGATTTGCATTTCATGCTTGTGATCTGCATGCTCATGAGACAGCCACAGGCATTAAGCTCTTTGGAGAAGTACTGCCAAGAAGGACTTCTATAAGGGCAGTTTATTCTTAAGCGGACTGGGTGACTTGCTTTATTGTTTGTTTTTATTTTGCTTTTAAAGGTGAAGTATGAGAATACAGTCAACGGTTAAATGGACTTCTGAAAGTGTTACTCAAATTTAAATTAGCAAGGTAGGAGCAATCAAGTCATTATCTTGCCTCAATACTGTTGTTTGATTAGAAAATGGAGCTATATTTTAAATGGTTTATGAAGTGAATAAGGATTAATTGTTTGCTGATGTAAATGCTTGCCAGGGTGATTGTCTGTATGCTTGTATTGCTCTGATTTGCTGTGCAACATGTGAAGAAGTACACAGTTTGTATCTTTGCTCTAGTAGCAAAGTTGATTTTAGAGGTATGCAGAATTCTATATACTGGTTTATCTCAGCCTAAGTGTGCAAAACTGCTTTTTCAAGCATTGCAATGGTTACATGTGAAAAACTGAAGTTTAAGAGCTGGCTGGATAAATTGTATTTGTAGCTATAAAACTTGCATAACAGGTCATGTAAGATGTTAAAAAAAGAATTTGATAATTTTATATCTCGTAACTCTGAAAGGAATTAGCACAACTTAGGCATGATGGACTTCTGCATCTTAATACAGGAAGGTGGGTAAGGGTAACTCCATTAGGAGTTAAACATGCTAAATAAAAGCAAAAAAAAACCCAAATCAACCAACACATTACATTAATGACTCTTAAAAATCATCTCTTCTATGATAAGCTGCACAATTTGCTCTTAGGACCAGCATCTTGGTGACATTTCAGAAGGAGAATATATATATATAGTCCAGTAAGAACTGGCAATGACAAAATTGTTCATGAAAAAACCCCCACAAAATTATCTTAATTAAGAATTACTTTGCTTCTGAAATTATATAAAAATTGAGGCTCAGCTTTGCAAATTTCTATTTGTATGTCACTTACTGCATACATCCTGGGAGAACTCCTGTCTTATGTTGTTCAGAAGCCTCAGTTGTTTAATTACTTCTGGCTTAATAGAATTTTTTGCAGTGTGGTGATTTAGTAGATTTAGAGCAAGCAGTTGAAAAAGCTTATGGTGTTTGAATTTGTTTTTATTAAAAGCTTTTGGTTTGGATTTATTTTGTCGAACTTTTGCACAATTCACTTCTGTTATAATAAAAAGATAGAAATGGATGAATTTTCTGAAATGTGACAGAGCTGGTTATTAACAAATAGTTTATTTGCAGTGATTTGAGTTTAAAGTGGAAAACACTCAATGAAGATCTGTTCAGCCCTTAAAATTAATATCCCTGTTCTTTTTTTGACTCTTTCCTTCAACTACCTCTGTTTCTGTATCCCACCTAATAGTATTAGTAAATTATCCTGCTATTAGAACTGCCAACATAATTCTTAAGAGTTACTTGCATACACAACTACTGTTGTCCCTAGTGTGGTTTTATTTCTTATAACCCAACAAATAATTTCAGCCATGTGCATGAACTTTTTTTTACAAGGTTATTTCCTCGTCTTCTTTTGAATGTCTATAGCAAGACAGCTACACATGAGATTAACTCTGGTTCTAGTGTGCTAGGAAACAGGGCTGGGAAAACAGGAGTTCTTTTTCCTTTATGCTGTCACTTAAAGCATAGGATAAGATGGTAGTCAAGTTCATATAGAAAAAGCTGCTTAATTTTCCCAGCACTGTTTGTTCACGAGCTGTCTTTTTTTCCTGTCTTCCACTAATGAAAGAATATATCCACGTATCCTGAGTAAGAAAGGAAATAAATAATTTTGTTCAGATTAATTCTGTTAACTTGCTATGATATATTAATAAATTTGTTTGCAATATTGAAGTAGCAAAGGGAAGAAAAATGGAGACTGTTTTGAGTCTTAGACACCAGCTGAAGGAAGGAGAGAATGAGCAAAGAAAGGCAGCACAGCATGGTCTGCATTTACTGGAGTCCCAGAGTGAAGTGCAGAACCAGTTGGATCAAACCCGCCATGAACTGACTGAGAAAACTGAGCTGATGTTTCAAACTTTGAGTGAAAAAAGCAGTTAGGAACTTTTTTTGTAACAATTTTGTTTTAAATGCCTTTTAGAGTCTAGATTAACTTCAATGAACTTTTTTAGTTTAAGTATTTATAGAGAAGGCATTTTATCTCTGTTCTAGGATGCTGAACATGAGTTTCTCTAACCAGTGTGGGGTGTCATAGGTAATTATGCATCAAGTGTTCAGTACCTTGTCGGATTAATACTTTTAAGATAAAATGGGTACTAAGTGCTGAAGTAGATCTGTTTCAGAGCATATGTGTTGGCTGTGTTCAGCAATTCATATTTATTATGCTCTCCCTGCAATCTTTGTGTCACTTCAACCTGTAAAAAGAACATTATCAGCAAGAGTAAAATTGATTTCTTCTGTTGTGGAGTCTTCAAATTTTTTTGAACACCAGGGGATTCTGAATTTTTTACTATGTCTTTACAGCTCAGAAAAGAAAAATGTATTATTGAAATATAGAAGTATTAATTTAGTGTTCTAGTAGTTCTAGTAGTTGTGCAAGAAAATTCCAATCAGGAAAAATATCTTCTGTTTTTCATAAACTCTGCAACATTTTTTTTTCGTTTTCAGTTAGCCAATCTTTCACATATACAGCATTCCATATTGTCTGTTTCTGGCTGTACTTTCCTTCCTTCTCTTGTGATAGAACCAAAATGTTTATGGTTTTGTTGTAGTCTTTTTAGAGGTGTGTTTTGCTTTTTAACCATCTGGAGAGTTATAGCACCCTGCTATTTGAATGAACTCTGATCAGTAATCTTTGTAAGTTTCCTATTAGTAAGCTGAGTTCAGGAGAGGTGGCTGGAAAGCTTGAGTCAAAAGGAAGGTGGGGCAGGATTGTAATTCTCTGTTGACAAGCTGAGATGGTACCTGATGGGCTGTGAAGCTGTGCCTGTAGGTTATAAACCTACGTTGTAGGCTGTAGTGAAGTTTGGAGTTGTACTTGTGTGAAGCAGATGAATTAGTATATATAGCTGAAATGTTGCTACTACCATTTAAAATAATAGGTATTTAATTTTAAAACGCACGTTTACTATCCAAACAAATCTAATAAATAGTTTTGATATGTGGGAGTTGGTTTTGCTTTTGGTGAACTGCATAGTGTTATGGTGAATTATCATATTTCAAAGCTTATTTTCAAAGGTGACAGTCAATTTGTATTTGACATGTTTTCTGTCATTAGCACAAAGTAAAAATTGTGCTTTTTAAGAATTTATTGTAAAATGGTACAACTTAGTTGTTAATTGTCTTTAAGATGGAGAATCTGAAAGCTGAACAAGATGAAACCCGACTCAGAGAAGCAATTAAGACACAAAGTGATTTGCTGCCAAATCAGAAGAGCTGCATATGATGTCTGAATGTGTACACAAGACCATGTCTTCAGAAGTGCTTAATCTTCAGATAGAGCTCACTGAACTAGAAAGTGTCAAGGTGTGTGACTCCTCCTTAGTGAGTAGGAATGCATGCTAGTGGGAGGTAAAATACTGTTACTTTGTACATTTCATTTTTACATGTTTTGTGTATACTGCTTCCTGGTGATTGGCTTGTAATTAAGAAAATATGCAGACAAAAAATAAACAGCCTTGATAACTAGGCTTGAATACAACTTCTTCACAGTAATAATTTGAATTAAAGTAATTACTACTAAGAAACATGTTTGGTACATACAGGCCTGCTTTTCTTCCAATTATTTTATTAACTTTTTCTTTCCTACTTGGTTGTTGTGTTTAGGCCAGTGTTGAAGTAAAGCTGAATGAACTGCAGTAGAGCAAAGAACAATTAGAACTTGTGAACAGTAACTTGTGTAATCAATTGGAGTGTCTACAGGGAGAAAAAGAAGAGAGGGAGAAGGAAGTTGTTTCTTACTGTAATTCATTAGAGGTATTCTCAGTTTTAATCAGCAGTGGTAGGTGATATCCAAATATCACAAGTTGTCCTAGCTTTTCCTGTGAAATTGGAGGAGTTCTGAGGAGGAAGGGGGAAAAAAGAAGGAAGAAAAAAATGACTAGTTATTTTGGTGTTGCCTGTTGCTAAATATTCTGACTTCCTTTTGTGGAAGGCTGTGTATGGATGTCCTTTGTATTACAGTACTCTGCCTTGTAACAGGACCTTCTAACAGGGCACTGATAAAATTTTAAATTTTAGTCCAGGATCCCTGGACAATTTTTTACTGGGGAGTAGAGGATTTGTGACTAAATAGTGCAGCAACATCTCTATCATTAATCCAGTTGATAAACATCCAAACTTTCCTTTAAAGGCTTTAATTATTCTCTTGTCCTTAAGAGAAAGTGTCATGTAAAGCCTTTTAGTAAACCAGAATTGGTTCTCTTGGTGACTAGAACTGTATGCACAGTTAAGTGCTGCAGTAGAAGATAAAATCATAGAATAAAATCATATAAAATGAAGAGGTAATACAATCTGATTAAATTAATGTGTAGTACATCAGATGCTTAAATGACTAACATCCTCTTTGCTTTAATCTAGAAAGCTCATGAAGCTAATCAAGAGCTTCAGGTTCAGCTGGATCATAAAGTGCAGCAATCTTTGAACCCCACAAGTAAAGGCAATTCTCTCTTTGCTGAGGTACAGTTATGCCACATACCTGAGAATATGCTGGAGACACAAAATTACTTAATATTTTTAGAGCAACACAGGAAATAAAACTCAAGTATCTGCCTTATCTGGCTGGTGTGCATTTGTTCCTTGAATACCACTTCAGTGTTCAAATATTCAAGGACTGATGTAAAGAAGAAAAATGTTTTGTGCACTCTGGAGTTGAGGAGTCAGTTAACTTAATGGAATCAGTTAAAGGCAACCTGACTGTCAAGAAAGAAGATGGGATGGAGAGTTCATGACCTTTTTGCAGCTATTAGCTCTAAAGTTGTGTTCAGCTGGTAAGCCTTTAATAAGAGGAAGGATGGGAACTACTAGATGCTAAATTCTGTCTTTTAAAAACATGTTGAAAATTGCTGGATGTTTTGAGCATATGTGAGGATGTCTGAATAGGAGTTCAAATGTTAAATCTGTAGGAAGTTCTGTTTGACAGCACCCATAGAATGGGTTGAATTGGTATGCAGTTGATTTTTTTTTTTTTTAAACTGTTTGTTCTGCTAATGGACAAAACTGTTGAACAGCAACACTGAAGCATAGCAAATTTTACATTACTTTGATATCAAAGGAACAAAGTAACTTTACTTTGATATCAAAGAAATAATAATAAGTCTGCCCTTCACTGACTGGGCTTCAGCTGCTACAGGACTGTCTATTTGTTCTTACGACAGAGGTAATGGAAATGTGCACTTTTTTTCAAGTCCTGTTGCTGGCAAGGCAGTATTTGCAGAACCAACATGAATCGCTGTGTAACATTTTATGAAACCTGTCATCCAAGTGACAACAAGTGTTGTAATTTTCATAGTAATAATTGTTAACAACATTCTGTAGGTGCAAGACCATAGGGCAGAAATGGAAGAGCAGCTGATCAGTGTGAAAATAAAATATCAGTCACTGCAAGAACAGCATGCATTCACCAGAGAACAAAACAAAAACCTCAAATATGCAACCCCTTGGCCTCTCCCCCACTGTATCTCAACGTGGCTCTAAAATTCAACACAAATGGGCCTGGCAAAAAAAACCACCAAGAGTGACCAGTGAAAACTTTTGTGGGCCCTAACCCTCGCCTGGAACCCTACCCACTGCACCACCAACAATCAGGCTACAGGTTTGTTTTAGTACCAAAAACCTCAAATGTTTGACCCCTCGGCTGCTCTCCCATTTATTAATTTTTTTCCCATTTTGGCTGCCAAATTTGAAACATTTACACTTGGCTTTCTAACACAAGAATTGTCTGGATTAATATAATTTTGCTGTAACATTATCATCAACTCTTCAAGAACACTTAAAAACTGCTAATATTCATAAAGTAAACCACTCACCTGCTCTTTGTAGCATTTTATTTTGCAGCCATCATCAGTTTTCAAACATGGAAGATGAAGTGTTTGGAGACAACTCATCCAGAAGCCACTGATTCACTCTACAAGCAGACTCAGCCCTTAAACCCAACTAGAGGCTTATATGCAACTGTCCTGTCCCACCTCTTTCCCACAGTCCTCTGGAAAAACCCTCTTCTCCCTGACTGTCTCCACCTGGGATGAAGGTGCCTCACCTGCCACACATCTGAGAACATCACCCCCTAACCCTGAACCCTTACCCTGTCCCTCACCACCCCCCTGCCCACAGCTGCAGTTTTAACCCTGGGGCTACAAAAAGACTTGGGAACACAGAGAATTAGAAAATGTTCACTAAAGCAAATCAGAAATTTCCAGCAGTGAGATGGGGACAAGGTTCAGAGCAGAATACTATGGATTTATTAAGGTGAATCTGAGGTCACCTGCACCATAAATAGCCAAATTCAGAAAAGTACAAATCTGATGGGGTGTCATCCTTCCCCTGGCATGCCTATTTCAATTCCAAAGTCCCTGAAAATGTAGGCTTTATAAGTTTCTAAACCCTAACACTAATTGTATCCAATGTTTTAGGCTGAGGAGCATCTATGTATACCCATGGGAGGCCAAAAGGACGCAGCTGCAAATATGATGCACTGCCACATACCCCTTGGAGAGACTTAAAAATTAAAAAGGCCCTAGAACTAAAAAAATATGTGATTACACAAAACCCAAGTTATAACATTCCTCTGGATAATTCCAGCTCCAAAATTCCAAATATCCGGACCTGGGTTTCAAACACAAAGAGTGACCACTGAAAACTTTTGCTGGCCCTATCCCTCACATGGAACCCTACCCCCAGCACCACCACCAATGGGGCTATGGCTTTGCCTTAGGTCCCTCCCTCCTTGTGCCCCACAGGCTGCCCCTTCCCTGAACCACCCCACAACCACCAGCCTGGTGCCTTTCCCTGCCCCACAGCACTTCCCAAGTACCCTTATCCTCCCCCCAACTTCAAAGTCCCTCCTAGTACCCCCCAGTATAAACCAGTACCTCATAGTGCCACTTTAGCCCCTCCCAGTGCTCCACCCCTTTCCCAGTACAACCCATTAGCAAGAAGAACTAGGAAAGGTGGAGGTGGAAATGGAGAAGATTGAAGGAAATTGGGAGGGACTGGGAAGAACTACAACACACAGGGCCCTCCCTAACCCTGGGGGATAGCGGGGAGGAACTGCCAAACTGAGGGAATTGAGAGGGACTGGGAGAGGTGGGGAGAGACTGAGAGGAACTGGGTGGGACTGCAAGATAAACTGCAAGAAAATGGGATGGGGCATCACAGGGAGACCCATGGGGCACTGGGGGTCCACATGGAGCAGGTGGAGAGCACTATGGGGTAGCTGGCAGTCCCTATGGGTCACTGCAGATCCTTGTGGGGCAGGTGGGCATCCCTATAAGGATCTGGGGTGTAGTATGGGGTAACTAGGGGTCCCTATGACACAGTAAAGAGGCTGTATGAGGCACTGGGGTTCCTACAGGGCACTGAGAAGGCCCCTATAGGGTATTTAAGGGTCCCTATGGAGCAAGTAGGTGGTGCATGGGGTATTAGGGTCCCTATGGGGCATTTAGTGCTTGCTATAGGGCTGTTCAGGGCCGTCATAGGGCACTGCAGTCCCCTGTGGGGCAGGTACGGGGCACTATGGGGCAGAGATCCACATAGGAAACTTAGGTGTCCCTATGGGGCATTTGGAGGTTCTAAGGGCACTGGGAGGGGAAGGTCACGGTGGGCCTGTGTGGCACTGAGGCTCCCTGTGGGTTTGTCCGGGTGTTCCTTTTGGGGCAATTAGGAGGCACTATGGGCCACTGAGGGCTCTCTAAGGTACTGGTGGGACGCTGTGGGCCAGGTAAAAAGCACTATGGCACACTGGGGTTTCCCATGGGGGAGCCCTACGGGGCATTGGTAATCACTCTGGGGCAGCTGGAAGTCCCTGTGAGGCAATTAGCAGGGCCTGTAAGGCAGAGGATTTCTACAGGGGAGTTATAGGGCACTACTGGACACTGGAGGGTAGTGTGGAGTATCTGAGGGGCTCCATGGGACTTTGGAGGCTCCTATGGGGCTTCTCAGGACCTTGTAGAACAAAAAAGGCCCTGTAGGACAATGAGGGGGACACCACAGCCAGGTGGAAAGCTCAATGGGGAATTAAGAGTCCCTATGGGGCTGTTAGAGGGCTCTTCAGGGTAATTATGGGTTGCTATGGGGTAGCTGGGGGGATGCTATAGGACACCCAGGGACTCTACAGTGCAGTCCAGAGGCCCTATAGGAAAGCAGAGGTCTCTATGGGGCAATGCATGTCCTTATGAATGGTTTGGAGTTCACGTGGGAGAGGTGAGTGGCTCTGTGGGGTAGTCAGGAGGCCCTCTGGGGCACTGGGTGTAGAATCCTGAAAGGAATATTTGTCTCAAAACAGCCACCCTGACAAAAAGCGGACACTGTGCCCGGGTGGAGGCCTCATTCTGGACTCTGCTCTTCTGGGGGGAGACCTCCCTGATAAACAGGGCCCTATTCTCACAGGAGCAGCCCCTCCTTTAGTGGCCATCCCGATAAGCTGAACACTGGCCTGGCAAGGGGAGCTCTGTTTGATGGCCACCCTGACAGGCCTTATTCAATAAGAGACAGGGGCAGGCAAGCTGTACCCTGTGGAGGCAGAGTGACATCTTGTGTGTGCCCCAGGTAAGGCCACTGGAGAGGGCACACGTGCAGATATAAGGGATATTGCTGTCATCCCATCTGGAGGGGCCCAAGTGAGCACCTGGTTGTGCAAGATATGCCAAAGCCCCCCCAGAATGGTGGGGTCAGGCAGCATAAAAGAGGCACACTCGAAATGCTGGATGTGAGCCTGCCATCCAAGGACCTGAACTTCCTACCAAGATCATTGCTGGATCCAAGGGTGGTGATATCTTCTCTCTCTCTTCTTTATCTTTTATCTTTACCTCTCTCTCTCTGTGGCTATGTTTCTAACCTTATCTTGGCACATGAGAGTAACATAGTTTCTAACTTTTTAAAGTTTTACTCCCCATTGCTTTTTTAAGTTTTGTTAGTTTAACCTGCTCTGTTGACAGCTTTCTTAAGTTTTGCTAAATTGTAATCCATTGCTTTAAAAGTACCTTCCTTTATAATTTTGCTAGTTGTAATCTCACATGCTTTATAATCTTACTCACTTTTAAGTAAAGTTGTGCTTTTATACAAACCTCTTGGACAATAACCTTACTCCTGGGTACTGCGCAGAGAATTCCCGAACTTAATCTCGCCAAATGGGTTGTTAAAAGAGATTAATTAGAGGAGGAGAAGGATTGGGCCCAGCTGCACCCAAGCTCCTCTTTGATGGAGTTTGAAAAGCAAGGGGGTCCAGTCCAAATCTCCCTAGGCTGACCCCCACTCTGAGGAACCCTACCTGTGTCCCCTCTGTGGGATGTAGAGACGTGCCCACTCCGTGGGATGTGATATTTGGTTTGGCCCCCGCACCTGGGGAGCTGTGGTCACTCTGTGAGATGTGACAGTGCTGCACCCACCTTGTGGGGTGTGACACTGGGGTTCATGGAGTCAGGCACCCACTGCCACCAGAAAAAAACGGAATCTCTCCTACCAGCAGCTTCCCAGTTTCTACACAGACCTTTGGATTTTGAGAGCCTGAGAGCCATGGGCAGCCTTGCTACCCCCAATCTCGACAGTCCTTTTGAAGTAACATCTGCAACAAGGCAGCACCACCTGGGATAAGGAATAAAAGAAGTGGATAAATAAAAGATAAAGAAGTGGAGAAAACAGCTAAAGCAAATGTTTTTGTGTGATGAGAAACCCATCTAGTGGACAAAAGGGAAAAGTTCTATATAGAAAGACTTCAGCACATACCTCCCATCTTTGCAGGCTTCTGAAACAAGAGAAAAAGACAGACAGGTCTGGTTGCCAAGGTTTTGCCTCGATGAGCAATGCGCTCCTTGAATGGACCACAGCCACTCGGTACAACGGCAGCTAGATACACCTCCGAGATCGAGACTGAAGAAAGAGGAAAAAACTGAACTGTAAAATGCTATCGCAACCAAATCTTAAGAAGAAATCACAAAAACTCCGGCCCTCGAGGCAGCCGGACCCTGACTGAGTTTCGATAGAGCCCCTCTGCACTCCCCACGGGTGATGCCGAGGGGTGGGAGGAAGAGCCGCCCGGCTCAGCCTTTGTTTCTCCGGCAGCACCACCCCTGCACAAACACTCGCACCCCCACAGACACTCCCGCCCCAGGGAACCGGGGACCTTCCACTCCCCCTCCCAGCGGCACAAGCGGAGGCGGCGGCTTCGTACCGGGCGAGAGGCAACCGCGCGGCAGCTGCCCTCCAACGTGTGTGTGAATGCACCCAGGAGGACAGGGACCGGTGCGGTCCCCAGCTGTGTCCGCAGCGCGGGGCACACCCCCGCTCACCTTTGCGGTGTCACCGACCGCCCCGTCCCGCAGCCCCGCGCTCACCCGGGGGGGGAAGGGAGGGGCAGGACCCGCACACGGAGCTGGGGCAAGAGGTTCGACCCTGTGAGCCATGACCCCACATAAGCCAAGCCAGATAACTGGTACATTGCACAGCTCGCCCCTCCACAGACTGCAACACCCCAAAACTGCTGCTTCTGCACTCCAGGCACCCCTCACCTTGCCGGGGTCCTCCCCAGTGCCAGTGTCTCCCTTCACACCTAGAAAATAAAGCCAAAGAAGTGTAAACGAGTCAGAACCACCCACAGTCCCCCCCCATCTTCACCCAGTGCTCTGCTCTGTGCACCTGAAAAGAACCCAAACCAACCATGGAGATCAAGTCACCTGGATGCTGCCAGGTAGTTTGATGAGACCCGAGGTGGTCTTGTTGTATATAGCCTCTAACTACAGCTACAAGTACAAATCCCAGCTATTGAGCCCCAGGTGTACAAGTTAAGGCACACTCCAGATGCAGCCTGTTTGACTTCCACACAAACTGCTGCCAAGGTCCCACCTGTGGCATCCACAAAGCCCACTGAAAATAACTGTGGCAGCTGCCTACAGATGGACCATATGGTCTTCGCCAATGGAACTGCCACAGACCAGCATGTCACCACGTCCCCATGAAGCTGCCCCTCTTGCCTGGAGTGTCACTGCCCCAGGCAGGGCAGCTCCAACCCTCACACACAGACCAGGGCTGGACACAGACACAGTGAGCAATGTGGTCATCTCAAAAGTGGGGTCACTTACCCAGGATGTGAGATGCTGATGGGTGCACATGGAGCAGAGTTGTTTTCATTGATTGCACATTGTGCAAAAAGGGGGTGTTAGGTGGTAATCCACACAGCCAGCCCCCTGAAGTCATAAAGTTCTGCACATTTATACACATTTGTTTTGTTTACTCCAGTGAACGATTCTCCTCATCTGATCACTTGCCACATTTCAAACAATGCACATACTTATCTACTTGCTTGTTCTTTTAATAGCAGGATCTTGGTTTCTCAAAACCTTTACATCTTTTTGTGACCATCCTGTCCTTGCTCCATTAAAGATTCCACTTTCTGAAGTTCAGCAACAAGACTGCCACGCACAAGAAGAGCATGAGCCAGAAGAACATCTCTGCCAGATGATGCTGGCAGAGAAGCCCTACAGTGCCAGGATGGCCCTGAGAGAGAGGCGACTGCTGCTGCCCACAAGAGAAAACTGCTGAACAAACCAGAGCAAGGGTTGCACAAGAAGCTGAGTTTTAAGACCTAAGGTCAGTAAGGACGTGAGTATAAAACCCCAGAAGATGACTCTGTGGAAACAGAAGTCTCAAGAGTGTAGCTGTGGGTGGCACCTGGCTCAGTGCTGCAAGAGATGACTGCTCAGAAACACCTACAGCACGGTGTGTGCCAGACAGATCCACACTTTAAGCTGCAATAGCACAAAAAGAAGGGCTCAACAACAGCCATGGAAATGAGAAGATGCTTTCTGGGCCCTCAGGAGGGCTACTGCAGTGCCTGCAGATCACAAAGAGCTATGGAGACATGAAGACCTGAGGAAGGACCAGTGTAAGACACAGGAAACAGAAAATGCCAACAGCACACCACAAGCTGGAGCTGCCCTGCCCAGTACACGCTGGCATTGTGCTGAAGACTCTCCCACTCCGTTTACCCACCCAAAGGGGATTGCACCCCGACAGCCCCTACACTAACTTCAAAACTCCTCCCAATTAGCAACCTCATCCCCTCCCAGCCCCTCAACTTATCTCTCAAATGGCCAGGGGTCTGCAGCCATCTTCAATGAAACCATCACTTGGTCTAACTGGGATGCTCCTGCAGTTGCCAGGCTTCTCAATCATCTGAAAAAAAACCAAAACAACCCACAACCAACCCACAATCAGTGCTGGCAATGAGCATCCCACCAGCCAATACCAACATCTTTAACACTGCTCCCCACCTCCCCAAAAGGACTGTGGTGTTCTGCTCACCTTCTCAGTCCAGAACTGGATGCTGCAGCACTCATTGCTTGTGGCATCTAAGATACTGAAGGACACAAACTTACTGCTGTGCTTCTGAGAAGCCCCCTGCCCTGTGACCCTCCTCACTACCATCCCAGCTCACCTCAGATGCTCATCCAATTCCAACAAGGGCCTGCACAATATCTGCAAAACCAAACAAACACTTCAGTGAGCTGCCACTGGTGACTTTGGTTGTCTTAAGAGTGTCTCACCTTCTGGGGCTGCTTGTTGGCACCCTCCTTCACCACTCCAAGGCTGTTGCCTCATCTGCAAAAATTAGAGCAAATAAGAGCTGAGACACTGCCCAAACCAGGAGCCTTCCCAGAGCATCTCCTGTCTGCTGCTCTCACCTTTGCCTGTCTGGCCTCTGCTGTTTACAAGTTGCCACGTTGAGCCTCGTATGCCACCTGTGAAGCACTCAGAAGGGATGCTCATCACTCCCTGACAACACAACTCATGACAAACAACTGCTCTTCCAGCTCACAGTCTTCACTCACCTTGCTCCACTCACCACCAAGGCAGATATCTGGCTTGGCTTGGTGCTTTGCACCTACAAAATAAAACCCAAACCCAAAGGGTGAGCCAGTCAGTACAGTCACAGCTTCCACCAACACCACGGCCAACTCACCACAGGCTCCTCTTCAACACACACCCACCCGCTCTCTCACAGCACTCTGCTCCTCTCCTCCATCCCTCTCTGATGTGTGGCTCCTCCCTCTGCATTGGAACTGCAATATCCTGCAGTCAGCTGGAGGCTGACCAATAGCTGAACAGTTACATTCCCTTTAGGAATACCATCCGGATCCCAACTACCTACAATTAAGCAAAAAAACCCAAGTAAACCCTCACATCAAGCCCCACATGTTAAAGCCTTAACAACCTGGACACCCAACCTGCTTAACCACCCCCTCTGGTAGCCTCTCCCAGGTGACTCCAGCCACCCCCTCTCAGTAACACTGAGGAAAGGACCATTCTCCCCTGCTGAGGGCTGCTCCTTGCCTTGAAATGCACCCCACTGTCTGTGCCTCAGCAGTTGGAGACAGCAGATCAATATCAACTCCAGGCTTCCATTGCTGTTCTCCCAACCCCACCATTGCTACAACCCCCAGAGAGAGCAGCTCCGGCCCAACCACACACAAACAGAGATGATGTGATGAAAATGTGAGAGAAAACTCTCAGCAAGAAAAATAACTCCCAGACCTCAGATGCCACGGGGTAAGGAGAGGTATGGTGTCATGAGACTGAGGTGAATGTTGAAGAAGAGTCTGGAAAGGCCCTCCTGACAAGTTGTGAGGTGCTGAATGGACCTCTTGGGTTTTTAAACTCTCCACCAGGGAGGAGTGGAGCTGCAGCTGGATCCACTCTTTGTCTCTGACTGGAAGGAAAAGTTTTGCCTCTTGGTTCAGTCACCGAATCAGTTTATTGCAGCTCCAGCTGGGTGCCTCTGGACAGAAACCCCACTCTTATTTTACCTGTTCCTTTTAACGCCTCACAGTATGACTGTGCACTTGTTCACATCACTCTTCATCCTGCTATCTTCCATGGTGCCAATGTCATCCCATTCTGATCCGTTGTTTCCTCCTCTCCCTGAGAGTCACCATTCACCATCAGTCCCTCCCTCTATGGACAATTTCTTTGTTCTCTTCCAGTTGCTTCTCTGGAGGATAATTCTTCCTCAGTTGATTTCCCCAATAGCTTCTGTTGTTCCACCTTACCACTGTAGAAGATAATTTTGAGTAATTCTCTCATTGTATACATCTTGTAATACTACTACAGAAGGCAGAGTAGAAGTCTCACTGAGGTTCCTCAGGGCAGTTCACCTGAAGATTAATTAGAACTGCAGCCTAAGGCCTTATCCCTCCAGCTGCTCACGGTTAGTCAAATCACAAGTCATGTCACTTAGGTCAAGCAGTTTGCCAAATTTCCAACATGTTTACAACAGGAGCAATGATTTTAACCAACATGTTGGTCCCAGTATTCCCACAGTCAATCCACTTCTAATTTCAATAGCAAGGAGGCCGTAAGAAAGCCCCAGAGAAAGAATCAAACATCACAATCTGTGACAAGAAATTACAGACAAAACAGAGATGGATGGATGTGCAAGAAGCCTTGCTAAGACCTAAGAACAACGAGGAAGCAGGAAGGAATGCCCAGGAAAAGGTATGGCTGCAAAAGGGATGGCTCAGGAGTGGTGCTGATGACACTGACTGCAACACCAGTGTAAAAGAAGCCTGACCAGAAACTTGTGAGTCACAAGACCCAGCTGTGCTTTCAAGTTCCAGTGCAAGAGAAGCAGCACCTGACTGGTGCTGTGATAATGAACAGAGCTGTTCAAGACCCTAAGGATGGGGCACAAGGTGTGTGCTGCAATCTTGGAGTGCAAAAAGAAGACTGGGACCTAAGGAGGGTCTGAGATGCAGAAGACGATGGACTACACAAGCTACAAGTGTGTGCCTGCCTGGCACACACTAGCTAAATGCAGAAAAGTAACCTGCTGCCTTGATAGTTCCCACTCAGCTCTCTCCCCTAATCTAGCTTTAAAATCCCCCCCTGCAATTCCCAACCTTGTCCCCTCCATTCCACAAGCCCTCTCCAGCACCCATCCCTCTATTTAGCTTTCAGAAGTCTCAACCCATCTGCGTTCAAAAAATCCTCCATAGGTGGCCAACTGCATTAGTCCTGTAGCCACCAGGTTCCTATTCATAACCTGCACAAGGAATATTAAATACAATATTAAAATACAGAATATAAAAATACTTTTTTGTCCCAAAATATCCCACACAAAGCTACCAACAAGAGAAAAATATGTGGGCAAGGAACACCCTTCTGACTGCACAGACTGCTGAGTCAGAGGCTCTTACAGAAAGCTGATGACTTTGTGTCCACGAGCTCCCAAAACCACTGACCCCACAAGCTCCAAAGCTGCCACCAGCTGCAAGAACAGCAGAGCCCTAACCCAGGCACAGCACCAGAGCAGACTGAGGCTCCTGGGTGGAGGTGGGGGGGTTATGTACCCCAGGCACCACCCACCCCACCACCCCCTGGGGAAGGGGCAGTGCCAAAAGCTGCCAGGAATAAAGGGGCAGGGAGCAAACAGCATAAATGTTAAAGATTTGGGAAAACTGGAAACTGCTTGACTTAAGGGAGCTGACAGCATAAATGTTAAAGATTTGGGAAAACTGGAAACTGCTTGACTTAAGGGAGCTGACAGCATGATTAGTTGGAGTGATTGGACCTGAGGCTGCAATTCTAAGGAAACTGTAGCTGAACTCCTGTGATTTAACCTTAGTTCGACTTTTACTCTACCACTTGGAATAATAATGGAAGTTTGTAGACTGTTAATGACTCAAAATGACCTCGTACAGCAGTAGGATGCATTGACTGAGACTTAAGTTGGAGAAACTGGACTGCTGAAGAATTATCCTGATGAGAAGTGACTGATAGTGAATGGGGAGTCTCGGGTAGAGGACAGACCCCATCAGCAAGGGGAGGCCTCATCATCCTGGGACACAACTGGATGGACAGTCACATGCATGTTGTGCAAACAACTGTGCGGTCACACTGTGAGCTCCTGCTGCAACAACCAGCTCTGGGACAGAACTGAGGGTCTGAATTTCTCTTAACTGTCGATGGCCAAGACAATCCAGCCACTGCCAGATTTTATAATTTCATTAAGAATGTATTAAAACAGTTACTAACTCTGTATGCAGAATCTTAATGGCAAATGTTACTGACCAGGGTCTGATGCCAAAATGTTCTAGAGGCTGCAGTGAAACCCTCAGAAGCGGGCTGACTGCCCTAAGAGCATCTTCTGTCTGAGGGCTGGGATTCAAGTTCTGGGTGAGAACCTTAAAGGAAAAGTGAAAGCATCTCAGTACAAATTACTGAATGCTAGATGACCCCTGGGTTTACCAAGGTCTAAATTCCACAATAACTTTTTAAAAAAACCTTACCTGTTCCATGGTGCAGTTGCTAACAACCTTTCTTGCCCATGAGTCTGTCTGATCCCTTACTTTGACACTTCATCAGCTTCCCTAAGGACTAAACTAGAGAGTGCAGACCTCTTCCCTTTGTTTTGTAGTTACCCTTGTTTAACTTTTTGAAATTGTTCCCCTCCTCCCCCAATATTTCTTTTCCCTGCTCTTTCAAATGCATGGATAGAAGATGGACTGAAGGTTTAAACCAGGGAGAGCTCATGCTTGTTCTGCCTCGAGCAATGGAGGAGCAGTGGGAGCCACACAAGCGTCACGGGTAGGCAGCACCCAAGAGGTTTTGAAGCGTGTACTGTCCTGACCTCCTCCACCTGTGTTGGTGGTTGTGGTGCATGTTCTGGGGTTTAATTGTGAGAAGAGAAAAATGGGGGATGGGGGGAAAGGGGGTGGATTTTGTGGGGTTCCTCTCAGTCACCTTCCCAGTCGCTGCTGGGCAGCCTAAGGGGTAAGGAGGATCCTCAGACTTGAGAAAATGAGACTGTCAGCTGTGAGAGTCTGACCAGTTTAATTTCCCTATGTAAACTGTGTGAAGCCTTTTGTGCAGAAGTAAAGTGAGCTTCTGAAGTGATTTCAGTGTTAAAGCTTCAGTTGTTGATATCACAGGAAAGCCCTGAGGAGTGCTGGGTGCCTTGCTCTGGAAGCGGTGGCACCACAGCAGGAAAGCCTCCAACAGCAGAGCCTGCATGAGGACGTGGCTTGGATGGACACAAAATACAACTGCAAATGAAGATATGAAAAACCTACTGGAGGCCAGTCTGGGGAGAGTTTTCCAGCTCAGACGGAGCACTCTAAGGTGAAAATGTCCCTGTTGTGCTCCAAGCCAATTTCCAAAATTTTTCATGCAGGATAAAAGCAAAATCCTAAGTGGCTGCTGGAGATGAAGACAGAGGCCCAGAGCTGTCTTGTCTTCAGTAGTTTCCATTACTGAGTTAATGCAAGGTATGGTCTTAAGACATACTCTTCCACCACATCCTAAAATGGGTGACAAATTACTACCAGGGTCCCTGCTGCTAGGTTAGTCATTCCCTTATTCCTAAACTCTGTGAGTGTAGATATTATAAGTGATACATACAGGATTAAGCCTCTATAGAACCTGCTGCAATGACTTGGGTTATATTAGGACAGTACTCAAGTCAGTTACTTGCAACAGAGAGAAAGACAAAGCCTCAGGGGTCTGCTAAGCAGTCTGAAAATAAGGTAGAGAGGTTTTGTAATAAAATTGTTACATGGTATTTATACCTTTTGTCTCTACGTGCTACAATTGAGTCCACTATCTTTTCTCAAGCTACATTTATGGAATTCAAAAATTAGTCATATTTTACTTTATGTAGGATCAAGAAAATTTCCCCTCCCTCCTCATGATTCAGATGATATGCACTCTCAATGTCCTGCCTCTTCAGAACTACCAAGCACATTTATCGTGCCTCATCTTCTTTTCCAGGATCCATGCTGACTGCCTCTTAAGCAATTACATATATCTACATGGTCTGTGTTCATAATTGCTCTCCATGTATTTTCTGCTGCTGAGATCAGATTTACAAGCCTGCAGCGTTTTCAATCTTCTTCTAGTCATTCTGCTTCTATTAGATGCTCATGGATGCTTTGTTCTTTAATTATCAGTAAAATAGACACTTTAGAAAAGAAAGTCAAAGTGGCCACCACTGAGACTCAAGAAGGGAAACTTTCTAAACTGTGTCCCTACTCTCACCCAAGCCTCTTTTGTAGGTCTTTTGCTTTCTTACACGCCTGACAATTTGGAAAATCCAAGTTGAAAGTGCCTCCCTGAACATTTCATGGGCAGGGAGAAGCAGAAGGGTCTGTCCCCAGGTCACGGGAGCAAGGCCCAGCTCTTCAGGTGCTGGCTACAGCTCCTCCACAGCTACCAGGGCAAGAAAGCAGTGGCCCTAATCCCACACCTCTTCCCCCATAGCCTCCCCCTCCTGGCAACCTGATTCTAGAACGTGCTGCCATGGCAGGGCTGACCCCACGCTGCCTAGAATACCAGTCAGGGCCAGGGAGAAGGCGCTGCAGGGCCATTGGCACACTCAGGGCTCTGACATGTCTGCAGAATACCCTGATGATCCAAGTCTGTACCTGTAAGTTGGTCACTCCACTATCAAACACCCCCTTGTATTCTTCCTTTCTGTTCAGTATTTGTTCTCTTTCCTGCACTGTCCCTAATGCTGCCATACTATCACCCTTCTGTGTTGCATCTCTTCTGTCCCTACTGGAAGTCCTCTACAAATACCAAAAAAAGACCAATCATAACTTGATATCTGAAACTAAAATTAAAAAAAAAATTGCTCAGAGCCAATATTTTGCTGAATTTCCACCCAGCTCTACATATATTGCCCCAGAGCCCTTTGCTCTGTACTGAGAGGAGCCCGGAGGCCGTGTTCCCAGAGTTCTCTAGTCATCTGAATTTCTTTTTTCTAGCTTAGTCTCTTCCCTACCTCTGCATTAGATTAACACATCCAGAAGTGAAGCCTCTACATCTGCAGGCTCTGAAGGCACTTAGCAGGGATGACCCTACAGTCTCAGGTTTCCAGAAGCTGAAGAAGCTGAATTGTAAGAGTCCTCAGGAGGAGGATGTTGTGCAAAGCTCTGCACTCAACTGCAGTGAGCAGATAACAAAGAGGACATCAAAAGTACCAGTAAAGGTTCAAATAAGGATTATGCATGTCATTCACATTGACTGGATACATAATACTCCTGTTGTGCTGTTAAAGGACAAGTTGAAACGAGCAGTACACTTTGGAAGTCTGCATGCTGTGGTATAAACTGAGACAAGCACTACCTGCTGCAGAATGGTGAGAGCCTTAGTGTGTAAGGGAGCTATTTGCATGTTCCACTCTGCTCCTGGCTCCCAGTCTGAAAATGTCTTTGTGGAAAAAAAACTGTGTAACATGTTGAGCACTGCTTGCATCTCAGGCTGATGAGGTATCTCTGTAAGGCAGAGCTTTGCTCTTCAGATACTTAGTTGTATCTTGTTTGCATCAAAAGATTACTATTTTAAATGCGTGTTTTAGTTGATTTTATCTTCATTTATGCTAACTTGTTTTCAGACAGAGAACTTTGTTTCGAGACACTGGTTATGTTGTACTTTCACTGGCTCTTTCTGGTGCTTTTTCCTTCTTTTTATCTGTTGCCCTTGTCCACCACTCACCAGTTACAAATTTGCCTTTTTATTGGCTCTGACTATCCACTAAAGACTTGAAACAACCATGCACAGTCTTGGTTCCCGTTTGTTTTTCCTTTAGCTAATCAGACAAATTATAGTCCCCCATAGTCCAGAAAGTATAGTGCTCAGGTCCCCAGGGAGAAAATCTGAAGCTACTGCTTCACTGATGTGAATCAAGCAGCTAATTCACAATGCCTCTTTGATGTTCACACACCTGAGGGGACAAAAAAACCCAAACCTGCTGCTATCACCCACTGGTCTATGTGCACCTGCATTGCCTGTTCTTCCAAGAACCAGCAGAACTATTGTAAGAATGCTGATATGCCATTTACATTAGTTGTTTTGAGAAAACACACAGAACACACAGACAACTGGAGAACTGACACAGGATGGAGCAGAAGGCTCAGGCAAGCAAAGTACTGGACTTCCCCAGAGCCTCTTTTATAAGAAATAATGTTACAGCTGAATTTGAAGTAACCTCTTCTGCTGGCTGCAGATCTGAATGTCCTCCAGTGATGCAGCCAGCCTTGGCATTGCTGGCCACAAGCCTCATTACCTACCACACAAGTGCTCAGATCCACAAGGAGGGTCCATACAGGTGTGGTTCTCCTCCCAGTTCCGACACAGCTTCCATCCCTACCCTTCTAATTAGTGACATGGTTTCCAAGCTTTTGTATCAGATTTAGTACACCATCATGTCAACTATCAGAAATAAATGATCAGCAAGTCCCCAGATGCCTCAGTTGAATACCACAGGGCCAAACACCTAACTTTGTCTGGTATGAATTAACTTTCATCAAGTGACAATTTATCTAGCAGATACATCACTAAGTTTATACATTAAAGAATTTTATATATAGAATACTGCAAAAACACAGTAAGTCTGAATTTTGCCCAATGCTGCTCAGGAAGGTCCCTTCTCTCCCAAGCGTCAAGAAAAATCCATCTCTTCTTCATACTCTAGTCAAGGCAAGACTGAGACTTCTTATTGCTTCTCCTCCTTCTGATCCCCTGGGCTTCCAGAACCTTCTCGTTCAGAGGCCATCTGCAAAAGAGTTGGTTTATTAGTTGCAGTAATAATATGCTTCTCCCAGACCTTTTTTTCCCAGCCAGCTGCTCAGGTTAGTTCTAGACCTAAGAAACTTCTTTCAGGGATTGTCCGATTGTCCACTGTAGAGTGGATCTGCTAGGAGGCAGGAAATTATCTTCCCATTATTTACATCTTCTCAGTGGATGAGACAAGCTCACATTGCAGCACTGAACATTTTCAGTCTGATTATCAGAAAAGCAGCTTTTTATCAGAAGGAGATCTTAGCACCAAAGTCATCCAGGCAGAATGTGCCACTTCCATCCTGGAGACTCCCTTGGACAGGTGAAGGACACATCTCAAACAAGATGGAGAAGAAAGTCCTGATGGCCTTCTACTGTAGTTTTAGACAGACTGAACATGAAACCTGTTACACAATCATCCTTCAAGTCCAGACATTACTTCTTTAGGACTCCACATGCCTAAGGCAAAGCCTTGTCCATGCTCTCCTTGATGCTCCTTAAAGAGCTTCCAGCACTTTTCTATATAACACTGTACAGAGCTGTGCAGACCCCATGGGAGGTGAACTCCCTATAGCAAGATGGCCAAGACCTTCAGGCCTTCACCTCCACCCAGGTCCCTACAGCAAGTGTCACCATTCATAGGGAGCTGCACCAAGACTCAGTGCTACCTCCAAGCACAGCTCTTACCTAAATGTTTGTTGTCCCCACTCACCCCTGCCCACCTGAGGGCTATAAAATTGGCAATGACCATGAACCTACCTTCTTGTATGCCATTTCAAAGAGCTTCAGGGAAGCCTGCTGCAGGCTGGTTGCTGCCTGCCTGATGTTTTCTCCTGTTTCAGTATCTTTACGAGCCAGAAGGTCCCTCATTTTAGCAATTTCTTCCTTCAATTTGTTGCACTGCAAATAAATCGCAAACAAACACAATGAAATCCTGCACTTTGTTCCTTGAGAATCTCATTCCTGTCATTTCCCTCACCAGCCAAACCACTTTTTTTTTCCAGAAGCTATGAAGTTCAGTGTCAAGCTGAGCCATAAAGGCTGCAGGGACTAGGATTGTCCCCAGCAGGCACCTGTGCACTTCACTGAATGTGCCACAGTTGGCACCAAGGATGCCCCTTGTTTGCAGTCAGAGCAGAGGCACCAAAGATGGAAAGCTCTGTAGCCAAGGATGAGAGCTGCTCTCCCTGGCACACCTCTCCAGTCAGCCAGTCACCCCAGGAGACAGGGTAAAGGCAGAAGCAAGCTGGTTTTCATCTAGACTGAAGGCATGTCAAAAAGTCAACCAGTTAGGCTGCTTGCCACCCAGTTTAGTTCCTTTGTTGCATGAGGGAGAAGGAGCAGAGAGGCAAACCAGAGCAACACTCTTAGCTCCCAGGCTCTGGAACCACCTGTCAAACCTTTCCCACAGTCTGGCAGAAGCAGGGTGACTGGGGGACAGTGTTTGCTCAGCAGTGTTTGCAGTCAAAATGTGGGCAGAGCATTCTTTCAGAAACCCACAGGAAGGGAAAGGTGGTCCACATCTTTCCAATCAGGCCACCACCTCTATCCAGGCCCTGCTGCTTCCCACAGCTTGTTCCTTGCAAGGAACAAGGCTTTAGGCTCTGAGAACTCCAGGATCGTAATCCCCAACAATCAGCCAATAACCACCCTAGAGAGAAGCTGGGCTGACAAAAGAGCGTTTAATGAACTTTCCAGAGGCTACTTGGCAATGAAATACAACCCTGTCCCCTCCAACCTCTCGCAGAGGAGCCCTTTCATTCTGCATTCAAGGGTTGCTCATTGGAAGATTGTGCAATTGTTTTAAACTTGGCTTTTGAAAATCGTAATACAGAAATTAATCTGTCACTTAGCGTGGCAAGAAAAAGCATTCCTTTGATACTAAATATCCACTTCACTCCAGAGAGAGAAGAAAAACTGCAGTAAAGTGGATACAGTCATTTTAACTGCCTCTTCCAAGTTTTTGAGTGCTGGGTTTGTACAGCTGGCTGCTGAGTCTGCACAGCAACTTTGCTTCTGTCCCTCTGCTGAAACACTGACAGGCACTGTTTGTAACCTCCAGCTTTCCAGCAGAACTCTCCTCTCACAGAAGCCACAACATAGGTTTTATCAAACCACCACAAGGACAAACCAAGGACATAATGCAGGCAGAAACCATTAATTGACAGCTTCCCAGGTTCTTACATCTCCATATTGCCACGTTCATCCCACTCATCAAGTGAACACCAGAAGAGTTGGTGACTGTGCCACCTTTCTGCAGCATGGAAATCCTCACAGAGTTGGTGCTGCTGGTCAGAGCCAGCCATGAGTTCAGTGAGGATCTGAGTAAGGCCATAGCAAGGAATCTTGCCTCTTACTGTGACAGGATCGAAACCCACCTACCTCATCTGCTGGCAGCTGATCCTTGTACTCCTCCATCTTAGACTCTGTATCATGGATGATGCCTTCAGCCATGTTGACAGCTTCCACACGTTCCTGGGGGAGAGAGCTCGTAATGCACACTGCATACAACACTAGTGACACCAGGTGTGTGCCTATCAACTAGCAGCTGATGTTTCTTTCCTCAAGCTGCCAAATTCCATTTCCTCCACTCAGGGTCCTTCTTAACAGCAAGGTCGGGGAAGAAGAAATGCAAGCAAACAATTTCTGCAAGTGTTCTGACACAAGAAAGCCCAACCAGGCAGCCCTCGTGCCTTCACACTCCAACACACTTCCCTGGAATCAGATCTAACCAGCACTGCACTGCTGCTGGCACACTGAAAGGGTCAGGAACTGCAGAGACAGTCAGCTCTCTCTTTAGAAAGGAACAGATCTTCTGGAAAACATTCTAAAGCTTCTTCAGTAACAAGGGCACCAGAGACAACTGTAACGCTGGGCTGTTTTACTCTGTCCCCTCACTACAAATGCCTGTAGCACCTCCTTTCCTCCTCTTTCCTCTTAGGTCTCTCTTTACAGGGCCAGGTTAATAACTAGAGTCTAAATGCCTACCCCTGTGTTCTGTGTGTTCAGTAAAGTTATGGAGTTGCACTCGATATTGTTTGCTTTACTTTGTCCTGGTGGGATCCAACAAGAACCTCCCCATTTCCAGTGTTTGGAACATGAGAGAGGCAAAGCTGATGATAAATATTGTAATTTCTGCACTAGGCCTTCACTCTTTCTGAGATGTCAAACTTCACAGCAGGATGCTGAGTCCACCAGAGCAGTAACTGTTCATGCTTTCATGCTACTGCCATGGCAGTAAAACCATTATTAGAAACAAGCAATGAGGGAATTTTGACAGTGACAGTTAAGTAGTTAAGTAGGAAGAAGTGTTCATAAAACAACCTAAACAGCTTCATCTGATAGGTCACTGGAGAGAAATGAGTCCTACTTCAGGGCTACCATAGGGAACAATTCACTTAGTGATCTGAGATACAAAGTCAAAGTGAGGCAACAGGAAGAAGTTTCCAGTGGAGCCTCTTCAGGTACGAGGCCACCACCCACACTTCAAGAAAATGATGTGGTTATTTATGATGCGAGCGGGACTCGCAGACCAAGGTCTTCACAGGTTCTCCATCTAACCTCCAAATGCTAACAAGCCAATGTTTCATGGCTTTAGAACTTCTAAGGCATGGGGGATGCTGCTTCATATGAGTTTCCCATTCATTCTCTCCTTTAGTCCTCTTCTGATCCCTTACAGTACTGAGGGTGAGATTTACAGCACTGAGTGAACACCTGTCACAGGTTTCTACACACCAGGAAAATACAAAGTGGATATATCCAGTGTGCCAGGTTCAGCAATTGTTAACTCCACACTAGTGCCATCTCCCAGAACAGGCCTCCACTGTCTCTGCTTAGAAATCAATGGTCTATAATTCAGCAGCATAATTCATTAGTAGTAACCTCATTACACCAATTAGTTCCAACCATTAGTCCTGTGTATATCATAGGTTCAGTCACTTGGCCATGGCACGTGTCCATCTTTTTTTTCACAAAGTCAGTGAGGGTTTCCAACACCCATGTTCTAAAGCACTACAGGAAGCAAGTTATGAAGAAAGGCTGATGTGCAGCCCTGCTTGGCAAGTTCTATCAATTAAGCTTTAAAACAAATTCAGAGAAAGTAGCTTAAGCATCTGTGTATGCTTCCATTTAACTGGAAGATCCCTGTGAGACCCCAGCTGTGGTAGGCCAGCTTTAAACTACAGCCAAGGTAACAGGCAGCTGGACAGCTGAGCACAGACAGCATTAAGCATGGATGACAAAGAGTGTAAGTAGAGCTGCAAAGCTCTTTACTCATGAGGAACAGGCAGATGACTTTGCTAACTGCTGCCCCCACATCCCAGTAACTCTTCAGGCTGGAATGAAAATGCCAGTCTCCCAGGGCAAGTTATTCAACCCAAACTCAGGATCCAGATGCTTCTGGCAGCTTTGGACTGTGAACTACATATAAGAAAGCCACCAGATATCTGAGTAACTGCACAAGCTCCAGACTGTACAGACCAAAACCTGAAGGTACTTCCAAGGTGGGCACAGTCACCAGCACAAAAGGGCAGTAACCAGCAGATAACACAACCAGCTAGAAGATACTAGAGTGGTCACTTTACCTTTCTTCTCCTGTCTTCCTCTGCATACTTCTCTGCATTCTTCACCATGTTCTCAATTTCATCTTTGCTAAGCCCACCAGAAGACTGGATAACAACTGCATTAGAAAAAACATGAATGAAGAATGTGCTCCCATATTTGAGGAGAGGATTATTTCCCAAATGCCCTCAATGGCAGCAGCCTAGCTCAGGGAGTCTAGACCTGTGAAGCCCCCCATGGGCAGTACAAAGGCAGCCAGGAAGGCTTCGAAGAGGCATTGATGCTGCTGGGAAGATAAAAAGCCCAACAACTCAAACCTATGAACACCCCAAGCTCTGCCAGACACTCCCTGGCCACTGGTCAGCAAGTCACTTTGACCATTCTTCAGTTACTCCTCCTGGAAAGCAAACATGCACACAAAGTCCCCAAACTAAGGGTGCATTTTGAACACAAAACATTTAACAAACAAACAAACAACCCCCTCCCTCCCCCCCCCCNCTAATGCTGCCATACTATCACCCTTCTGTGTTGCATCTCTTCTGTCCCTACTGGAAGTCCTCTACAAATACCAAAAAAAAACCCAAAAGCCCTCAGGCTGTGTGTTTACAGAGGCTTTAAAAATTAAATTTCAGGTCAATTGTCCCTTTCCCTATTTCACTCTGCAGTGACCCCTCTGCTCTCCTTTCCAGAGAAGACACTTGGACTAAGAGGACTTCAGCTGCAGCAAGAGATTGCTTGTGTCATCCTTAATCTAATAACACGTGTCACTGTCCCCACACCCAGATGGTGGGAGGCCCAGCAGGGCAGCACTCCACTACCTCTGGAGTCACCCAGTGTCACCCTCAATGCCCAGCATGCTATGGCACCTTCACTGCTCCACAGCCTCCCTCCTCACCCCAGCAGCACCCCAGAGCACTCACTCTGCTGCTCCCGCCCGGTGCCTTTATCCTTGGCTGACACGTGGACAATCCCGTTTGCATCAATGTCAAAAGTGACCTCGATCTGGGGCACCCCACGTGGTGCTGGAGGAATCCCCACCTGGGAATGAGAAGGGATGAGCCATTAGCTCCCATGCTCAGGGTACCAGGCTCCACTGCTGGGCAACATAGTCTTCGTGATCAGTCAGTTCAATCAATTTGTACCAAACCCTCAAGAGTCCCCTAAATGTCTGCTGGCATCACGTGATCAACTACCAGAACCTAGAGTTAACAGGTTCTCCACAGAGCTAATGGGCAGAAACCTCAATAGGTGGGGCCCTCAAGCTTGGTTTGGAGGCCAAACACGTTCTGCTCTATTGCTACAGAAGACACCTTCCTCTCCAGGACAAGGCAGGATGCTACATCTTCAGTTCTGGACATGACTAGACCACCTCTGAGGCTCCCGTATAAAAAGGAGCAACAGGCAATACAGTTTCTCTCAAAAATATAAAAGGCAAAACCTTTCCCCTTCTGAATGGCTCTCCCTAGCAACAGCAAGTTTGGAAAACAGGTATAAAGGTGCCAAACTTCACCAAATTCTGCACAGGGAGCTGGTTAGGCAGCTACACGGGTGAAGCCCTGGAGCACATGAGCAAGTTGGCGTGGAGCCTGTTCCATGTCTTGTCTTTGCAAGATCAGAAGAAAGGACCTCATTCAGCTTCCCTGGAGCCACAGAGCTCTTTTTGCTCTTTGTATCCAGCAGTGGAGAAGGCTCTTCTAGGTGACCAAGCCCTAAAGCTCCAGTAGCCTCAGTGCCACAGAAGACTGCTCAGAAACTCTTGAGCTCCACCTCAAACACTCGCTGCCACTGAAAGGCTGTTCCAGAATTTGGCTGTGCCTCTAGACTGCTTTTTCACTACAAACAGGGTCAGATGTCTTCTGTAAGATTATTCCCTCCCCTACAACACTGTCTTTAGGGGTCAAATGAAATAGAAAAGGCTTTTAACTTCCCAAGTAAGGTCGAGTCTAAGGTCATGAACAACTGAGTAGCCAACATACCAACGTGAACTGGCCAAGGAGTTTGTTGTCACTGGCCATCTCTCTCTCTCCCTGGCATACTTTAATCTCCACTTGAGTCTGCCCATCAGCAGCTGTAGAAAATACCTGTGGAAAAGGAAGAGTAAGTCACTGGATAGCTAGTAAATTGTAACACACAGAGATGTGGTAACCAGCTGACTTAAAAACAAGGAAAGGAATGAAGAGAAGCTACTTTGAAGAAATAAAGCCCCATTAAATGCTTGTCATTACCCAAAGACTAACAACAGCCAAGCTCCCTGGCATCTCATCCTATACGCACTCAAGCAGATGAAAACTGGCCATGCCACACACCAGCAGCAGCCTCCAGTGGCCACCAGCCACACGGGCAGAACTTTTCCTCCTGACTCAGCAGCACTCCTGCCCCAAGCCCCCACCCCAGAGAGAACAAGCATGATCAGGAAGAGCACACACCAGCAGACCCAGACAAGGCAAAGGGAAGGAAAAGTTCATACCCAAGGCTAGCAAGGCCCTAAAACACAGGAAAAAACAAATCAATCACCCCTTCCAAGGTATGCTGCCCAAGAAAGGTGGTCTCGGGTAAGTGTGGTGCTCAGTTACAAAAGATGTCCACACAATTCTTCTTCAGAATGATGTGTTGACAGTAACATCATGGCACTGACACTGCAGTCATAGCCAGGCCACAGACATCCTGGGGTATCTGGGCACACATTAACAAAACTTACCTCTTCTTTTGGGTACACTAATCATGACCAGAGTTGCTGAGTGACTGGTATCAGCTCTGGTTTCTATGCTGCTTTTTCTTGCAACATGAGGAAGAGACAAGTGCTTGGGTGCACTCCTTGGGTGCTTGGGGTTGCCTTCACTGGCTGTCTGGGACCACCACAAAAAACCCACCCATCTGAAGCTGATTTGTACCTGGCTCTTCTTGGTCGGGATGGTAGTATTCCTGTTGATGAGCTTTGTGAAGACACCTCCCAGGGTCTCAATCCCCAAAGAGAGGGGAGTTACATCCAGCAGCAGGACATCAGTAACATCACCAGCTAACACACCACCTTGGATAGCTGCACCAATTGCAACAGCTTCATCAGGATTAACTGCTTTGCTAGGAGCACGGCCAAACAATTCCTGTACAGTCTGCTGCACCTGGAGAGAAAGCATAGCTCAGACTCAGAACCAAGCCTTTCCATCCAGCACTGAGCCCACAAGAACATGCCAGCCCTGGCTAGAAGTTTGGATCTTTGTTCTCCTGCTGCTATGTAACCCTGTGGCACAACAGAAATATGAAGCTTCAGGCTTGTGACTGCTCCCGAATTCCCCATCCTCCAAGTACCCTGTTAAATGCACTCATTTCACTCTAGACAACCCCTTCTCTGGAGGCTTTCTTGCCATCAAGTTTACCAGCTTCTGCAAGTCAACCTCCATAAGTCCTTTCCCACTCAAATGAGATCACCCTGTGCTCATCAGGCCAAGGACTGCTCCCTGGGAACTTGTGCCAGCCACGACTGGGCAGAACACAGCAGCCAAGAATGGTACAGCTGTAAAGGCAGAGAGCAGGGGAGAAGAAAAAATCCAAAGCAGGACAGCTCATCTTGTTTGTGTGTAATAAAACAAAAAAAAGATGTGGGACTTTTGCCCACTCACAGCTTCCCTCCTCCATGAGCACACCCCTCAGGGACACACCAGCATGGGTGAGGGTGATCTGCCCAGAAAACCATGTCCTGAGCAAACACCCAGTCCCTCTGCACTTCATAAAGCAAGACCTGTGTGTTCATTATGAAGAAAGACACTTCCTGTACAAGCATGTAATTAGCTGCAGGCCTCTCCCTCTGGAGGTGTATTTTACAGTACAAAAGAAACATAACTTCCAACCACCCCCTGTATGTTTCCTGGAGCACCAGCCACCTGAGTGCCCTGAAGGAGACAAGTTCCCTCCTAGCAGGGTGACATGAACACAGCAATGGATTTGAGGGAAGGCTCTGGGCAACCTACAGCCACTGGTCTCAGAGCCAGAGCTGTAACCACAGGAGCTGAGGAAGGTACTATGTACACACTTAAAGCTACAGATGAGAGATGTTACAAAGCGGGTATAAAAAAGGTAGAATAATACAAAACAAAATCAATATTTAACTACTGACTCCCACCCCTAAAGGATGTATAGTGTTTCAGAAAGGGCTTCCCCACTTCTAGCAGAGTTTTTCACCACTTGTTCCCTAGCTAACCACACTATTTTTCCTTTATCCAGCTGGTAGAGCATGGACTTTAGGTAGGCACAGCACGGTGGCTTAATCTGATCTTTGGCCAGAGCTTCTGTTTATCTCGTTGCTCTGGTTCCCCTGCCTACATGACCTTCTGCACTCTCATGTCAACTCCAGCCAGCAGGCTCATTTGCATTTCAGGCAGAAAAAAAAAAAACACCAGCAAACCCCAAATCAGTCCCAAGCATGACCATGTATATACACCTAGGAATGTACACATACTAGGAAACACCTAACAAATCCCTAATTTTAACACTAAACAAACAGCCCAAGCCTGACTGATGGCTGTGGAAGAAAACCTTGCTGAACTCTTCAGACCAGGACAAGCTGTACCCCAGAAAAGAGCAGTGTGCAGACCTGTTCAGCTCCAACTTCAAGGGAGCCAAGCAGCAGTCTGCATTGCTAGTGACAAGAATCAGCAGCAGCCAGTGCCTGGCCTGCATGACTATGCATGTCAGCACAGCAGGCTTCCAAGCTACCTGTTGGTGCTCATCCCCAGATAACACAAGGGACAGGTGTTAGGTAAGGAGTGCTGTGAACAGCCTGGTAAATATGCCTGACAACACCCAGCCTCACACAGGGGAAGAAAGCCACCTGCAGGCAAAGAACACTGGTAGGTTATTGTCACTGAGATGCACCTCATTACACACTGAACTACAAAAATGAGAGAAAAGACCCTGTGTAGCTCAGCAATGCTGCTTAGGTTTGGTCTGTATCAGAAAGTCAAGTTGAATTTTCAAGTGATACCTCACACTTGTCTTTGCAAAATACAAAACTGCAGAACACAAACTCAGCTCCAGGCTCCTAAGCTCATTAAAATAGGACCAGAGTCCCTTGCCACTGCTTTCATGTGACTTCTTTACATGTCTGCTCTGGTCCTGGCAGGCTTTCAGATGCTGAAGTGTTGGAAGTTACCAGGCTCCCAGCTTCCCATCCCAGCTCACCCCTAACCCTGCTGGCTGGCCCAGCTCTGCCCCTAACAGAGACCCATCTCCTACCTTGGGCATTCTGGTCATGCCACCAACCAGGATGACTTCACCAATGTCATTCTTGGTGACTTCAGCATCCTGCATGGCTTTCTGGCACGGTGCTATTGTCCTCTTGATCAAATCAGCCACGATGCCCTCGAACTGCGAGCGGCTCAGCTTCATGTTCAAGTGCTTTGGTCCAGAGGCATCCATAGTGAGGTATGGCAAGTTGATGTCAGTCTGCAGCCCAGCAACAGACACGGAGTGAAGAACAGGGATGGAAAACACGGCAGCTAAGGACAGGTTTCAGATCAAGTGACAGGTTCTGTTCTGCCCGTACTGCTTGTTCAGCAGCCCAGCCCCTAAGTGGCAGCAAGCACTCTTTTGTTTGACATATCAGACAAGACCCAGGAAAACTGTTATGTATTTTATGGCTTCAACTTCTAAGATTCAATTTTAATACTGCAGCATTTTGAGGTCTTTTATTGTTAAGCAAAATAATTTCATTTCTATCATAGCCAGAAGGAAACAGCTGAAACATTAGAAGAGACAGTCTTAATCCTCTCCCTTCACCACAACACAGAAGACCACTGAACTCGGGAGTTCCAAAAGATCTTGCCTAATAAAAAGCAAATTCTGGCTTCATTGAAGGCAAGCTACCTGCAGGTAGTAACTCATGACTGCTCTCTAAATGCAAACAATTCCTGTTCAGCAGCCCACCCATTGCCTTCTAACACAAAGATCAGGGCCAGGGACCATAATCCTCACTTCTCATGGCCAGTTAAAAGGATCTTTCAAATTCACATGTTGGATTTTTAAAGCAAATCTTATACTAAAACCACCTCATTTCAAGTGCTGAGTCACACTGACATCAAAGGACACAAATCAAAGCAATTAAAAGCAATAATGCTTTAAGCTCTAGAGATTAAGTTTAAAGAACTAAACCCACGTTGTTACTAAGAGGAGTGCATTCACATTCTTAATAGCATGGTGAAAAATATCAGGGGAAAATAGGGTCCAAAGCAAGCTGTTTTCCCTTCACTGCTGAAGAGTTAATTAATTCAGTTTCTTCCTGGTATGAACAGATTATATGCCAGCTCCTGAGCTAGTAAAACACAGCCTGCCATGTCTCTGACAGAACTTTGCATCCATTGTCACAGGCCTCAACTCCTTACCATGAGCTCTCCACTGACCAAAAGACCACCACAAAAAAAAAAAAAGCAAACAACCAAAACTATGTTTATTCAAAACCCAGAAATTGGCAGAGACCCCATTTCAACTATGTGTTGCTTAAGCAAGATTATTACACCCCCACCTCAGTGCTTCTCCAGTTCCTTATTCAGCAGTGAACACAGGGCATGCTTGAATGCATTAAGAAGGTGGAAAAAATAAAAGGGGGTACATGTTGCTCATTGTCTAGAAAACTCTTCCATAGGCAAATAAGATTTTTTGTAGAAATTATTTCTTGTGGTTAGACAAATTAACTGTTAGAACAGCTGCTAGAATGAGTAGCACCAAGGTTTGGGAGCTGCTCACACAAAGCCATGAGAGCTTCCACAATGCTGGCTGCAGCTGTGTTCCCCGATACCCATCATACTTCTGAAAGGTGTAAGGTGCTCACTCACACTCCCTGGAGGATGAGAAGACACAGAGCCAGAAGAAAGGCAAACCCCAACACCCACCAACTGTCTTGACTTTCAACAATTACTTGCGCTCCTGAAGTCCTGCTAAAGGACTTTGTTACAGTGATGTCATCTGGCTACAAAAAAGCTGCTTCTGCCACCACAAGGAAAAAACCTGCCATTTTAGAGAGCTTTGTAAACAAAAATAATACAAAAGTCCGTGGTTGAAAATAATTTACTGGACTGCTTTGAAGCCAGCCACCTACCTGCACCGATGATGAAAGCTCACACTTGGCCTTCTCTGAAGCTTCTCTTACCCTCTGCAGGGCCATGTTGTCTTTAGTCAGGTCAACACCCATCTAAGAGACAAACAATCCAGGTTAAGAGCCTCAGCTTTTGCCCAGGGATCATGTTGAGCTTTTCTTCATTGCAGTTCACCTTCCTAGCACTCTTGAGTGTGAAGATACCTGGGAGAACCACAGCCTGATATGTGCACTTCTGACAATGGTATTTAGCATTTCAAAACCATCTGCTGGTCCTCTCTGCTCAAGAAGTCATTACACAGGGAGTAACCAATTAAAGCTTGGAAACACTGCTACATTATAGAATACAAAGGGGAGTTGAAATTACACTGTAGTTTCTTGCAGCCAACCCTGTACTGCATGCACCTGTGCTCATATGTTCAATTGGACCACAGATTTTTAATATTAAAAGTAAGCAGACTGCCTCGTAACAATCCTGCTACACCAGAGTGAAAAAGGCAGTAGTCCTGCTAGTCTAAGTCTCCCACAAGGGGAACATTCCACCTCAAGAAAATAAGTGCCTGAACTGGAAGCCAGGCTAACAGGTGTCCAATACTCTTAAATTTCAACTGTGCTATAGATAGCAGGTTCTAAAATTTAAAAAAAAATCCTGTTCTTCTATAAAAGTTAAGGAAGGTTGAAAACAGTGTGAGACAAGTTTTAATTCTGATGAGATACCTTACCTCTCTCTTGAACTCTTTAACAATATACTGTAGCAAAGCCTGGTCAAAATCTTCTCCACCTAAGAAAGTGTCACCATTGGTTGACTTCACCTCAAAGACTCCCTTCTGGATTTCCAAAACAGAAATATCGAAAGTGCCACCACCCAGATCGTAGACTGCAATACTGAAAGAACAGATGCAAAAAACCATCATTTTCTCAACAACTTTTTGTGGCTCAACAATCATCTCCTCAGGAGATACACCATGCAGAATTCGTGTTGCTGTCTACAAGAAGTTAAAAGCCTCTAAAGGATGGATTGAACAAATTACAGTGTCAGCATTCCTTCAGCACTCTGAGTACACCTGGAAGGCTTCTGTGAAAGATGTGCTGCCTGGTGCTCAGCCTTGCCCCTTACTTCAGAGGGGCCAGTTCCTTCTTCAAAAAAGACACACATCCCCCATGACAAGGGCAGACATCATTATGAAATACATTTTTCAAAATGTGAGGCTTTCACAGCACTGCACTCTACATCAGAAATACCAAATGTTAACAACACAACTTGCATTTATGTAACAATCAGTGTCAGCAACAGGAAGCCTGAACACAGCCAGGAAACAAAATACAAGCTGTGGATCCCAGGAACCAAACCTCAGCACCTTAACACTGATGGTGACAGCTTCTCAGCCACACCTACACTAGGGAAGGTAATTCAATTGACTCTCAGCTTTGACAATTAAGTTATAGCTCCAAGTTATGAACTCCCTTCTTTACCAAGCATGGTTGGCACACAACAGAGGGGAGGTTACAGAGCACTGACTCAAGGCTGTGACTCTCCTTTGGCAGAATTCCAACCAACGACTTTAAAAAAGCAAAAAGCAGCAGCAGCATTTGCAAAGCAAATCACAGGCTGCTTATCTGAAAGGGCTGCATTTAGGAATGGGCACTTACACTTTGTCTTCAGATTTGTCCAGACCATAAGCAAGTGCAGCTGCTGTTGGTTCATTAATCACCCTCAAAACATTCAAGCCAGCGATCTGCCCAGCATCTTTTGTAGCCTGAGGGGAAAAAAAAACAACAAACAACAAAACCAGGAAGAGCACTAAGTACTGAGACAAACTCAACTCAGTTTTATTAAGTCCAAAAAATCTTCCAGCTTGGTGAATACCTGTCGCTGAGAATCATTGAAGTAAGCAGGGACTGTGATCACAGCATTCTTTGCTGAATGTCCCAGGTAATTTTCTGGAGGAAGAATAAGACAAAACAAAGTTATCTTTGGAAGAGATAAGAAATAACATTATTACCATGGAGTCTGAAATCAGTAAGGACAGAACACAGGCTTGCTGCTCAAGGACCTGCTGCTTTCTGCCAAAATGCAGAGGGAGCTGTGCAGAAATCAAGGCCTTCCACATCACATGCAACACTTTGCAGACTTCTGACAGAACAGCAAAGCACTTCCACTCCTCAATCAGTGCCTGGATGTTGCTTGTGAGTGAGAATTCACCTGACAGCTTGTACTTAGTGAGACTGAAGTTGTTTTCCCTTTCTTTGGAGAGTTCCACCTGTGATGCACTTAAAACTTACTCATTACTGTCCTGCTGTAGGTAACCTTCCTAGGGTATAACTAGAGTATGTAAACCAACTTCATAAGCCTTTGAGTCAGGAAAAATACCTGCTGCACCCTAATTTAAGGTTACAAACTTGATTTAAACAGGGAAGGATGTCATCAAATGCAGAACCAGACCAGGTGAAAACAATATGCCTGATGGAGTGAGAAGGCACAGAGGATTTATACCTATGCATTAGCCCCACACAGACCTCACACACTGCATTACTCTGTGTTGTCTGCACAGCCAAATCACTCCAGAGATGAATGCATGTAACATCCAGGCCAAAAGGCCAACAGGAAGCAGACCCCTGCTTAGGGCAGAGGAACACCATCCTTTGAGCCAATCACATTCATCACATCTGGATGCTCACATACTCTTACTTCACTCCTGGGTGGAGCTTTAGCAAGTGTCCAGGACATAACACTGAAGAAAAATAATCTTTCAAAGAAGGTTCAGCAACAACCTTCAGTGTTGCCCTCCGAACACATACCACTGGATGCAAAATGTTTACCAAATGAGGCTGTGGGAGGCTGCTACTGACTATTTAATCTCTACATATTGTTCTCAGTTTCCCTAGAAACCACATTAGTCATTGAGAAGGTGAAAAAAAGAAACAAAAAATTCTCCAAGCCAACAGGTATCTTCCCTCAGTGAAGGCTCACCAGTTGCTACTGGCTGTGAAGTTAATCATTCAGCCCAACAGCAAGGTCCCTTCAACACTCCCTTTCTTGCTATGTGTCCTGCAGTTAGGTAACACTCCAAGATCTGTGCTCAGCTGTAGCTAACAAGGAAAAGGACCTCCCCCTCCTGCAGAAGTGTGCATTCAATTAAATTATAATTCAGTATCAACTCAGACAGCATTCAATTTTGGCAAGAGAATGTTTTAAGAGAAGCACTATCAAAGACCCCAGGCTGAGGCAGGCACTGAGGCCTTGAGGCTTCATACCAGCTCACCACTGCACCCTTCCAGGATCAGCCCCACACAAGGATTCTCTCCCACGTGAGGATTCCTGTACCAAAAAAGTCCCTCTGTGGCTGCTGCACATCCAAGTACCATGGCCCAGCACCAGGGTCACACCTGTGACACCTGGCAAAGACCAAACTGTACCAACCTGCAGTTTCCTTCATCTTCATGAGTACAAAAGCACCGATCTGGCTTGGAGAATAGAGTTTTCCATGAGCCTCTACCCAGGCATCACCGTTGGAGGCACGGACAATTTTAAATGGAACGTTCTTACTGCAAAACAGAAGAATTCCCCACTTGGTCCCTGTGCCAGCACACAGCACAAAGCCCCTACAATTACCATCAGCAGATGAACACATGTGAGTTCTAGACAAAGAACATGAAACTTCTCAACAGCAGTCTCAGCTCTAGGGAATCCCAGAGTCCCTCACTGCTGCTGTTAATCATTGTGGACCTCGGCTTCCTTCTCTGCACTCAACCCTGGTAAGGTTACAGCTCAAGTACTGTGTTCAGTTCTGGGCACCACAGCATAAGAAAAGCTCAGGGGAGATCTTACTGCTCTCTACAACTACCTGGAGGGAGGTTGTAGAGAGGCCCACATTGGTCTCCTCTCCTAAGTAACTAGCGATAGGGCAGGAGGAAATAGACTTAAGTTGTGCCAGGGGAGGTTTAAGATGTGTATTAGGAAAAATGTCCTCACTAAAAGTGTGGTCAGGCACTGAAATGGGCTGCCCAGGGAGGTGGTGGGGTCACCATCCCCGGAGGTGTTCAGGAAGCGTTTCAATGTGGCACTGCAGGAGATGATCTAGTGATTGTGGTAGTTGAATTATGGTTGGACTTGATCTTGAAAGTCTTTTCCAACCTTAATGATTCCATGAAAACCTTAAAAAGTTCAGTAACAGCATAGCAAAACACACCTTGGTTTGGCTCTCACACCCCCAGCAATTAAACTCTGGGACAGGGGTGTGACCAGTTCACCCAAAAAGAGGGTTATCCGTTCAGACACAACAGGGTATGCTTTGCAGTGCTGCACTTTACAGGCTCCTGCTGGTGGCAGAGCTGGTCCCCTCCCCACTTACATGTCCTTCTTCACCTCAGCATCGTCATAGCGCCGCCCGATGAGGCGCTTGGTGGCATAGAAGGTGTTGTGGGGGTTGGTGACCGCCTGGCGCTTCGCCGGCATCCCAACCAACCGCTCGCCCTCCGAGGTGAACGCCACCACAGAAGGGGTTGTCCTGGCACCTTCCGAGTTTTCCAGCACCTAGGTAAAAATGGGACAGGATGCCATCAAAGCCACTGCCCGAGAACACTGACTGGGACACTCAACTGTCACTGCAAGTTCAATACTTCATTTATTTCACTTACTTTTGCTTGTTTCCCTTCCATGACGGCCACGCAGGAGTTTGTGGTACCCAGATCGATGCCAATAACAGCGCCTTTGATTGCCTCTGAGCTGGAAAGCAAAGTAGGGAGGAAATAAAATTACTCAAGGAAAATACTCAAGAGATAGGAACTTTTTTTTTTTTTCTTTTCCTTTTTTTTTCTATCCTGAAGGCAGATCAAGGTACTTCTTTTCAACCGGATGTCGAAGCAAACACACGTTGTGTTCTGACCTACAGGACCTCTGACTTACACTTGAATTTAACCTTGTTCCTCTGCAATCACTCAGATCACCAACAACCTCACCAGATCATTAACAGATAATCACTTATTCAAACATATAAAACATTATTCCTCACCAGAATAATCTGTATGAGGTGTGTTCTCTACATCTCTCTGTACTTTTCTGTAAAACAAGCTGGCTACTCATCCTGTCCCTACAGACACATTTCCTCTACTTGTTCTAGGTTATTTTTAATGTTTAAACATGTTTGGTAACATCCACCTGGAATCAAAATGCTAATAATAAATTGTACTTGTTTATTTATCATTGCTCAGCAAGAAGAGAGGAACACAGAAAGGCAACACATGCAGGGACATCCCAAGCCAGGGATAACCTGGCTTTTGATCTGAGGAGCAAAGGAAACTCTGACACGCAGGTATCTCTGTGCTAACCACAGCTGGGCATCTCCTGAAGCTCCCTTGGAGGACAAAAAAAAATCCAGAGAGATGAAAACAGCTTTTAAAGAGTGACACATAAAGGTCCTTTTTTGATGTTGCTGCCTTGCTCCATCTCCGACTCCAATAATTCTGATATCAGGAGATCAAATGCAAGTGTCCAACACTGCAAAACAAGGGAATACTTACGCATATCTTCTGCTGGATGCTGCTCTGAGAACATTTTGACTGAGGCCGTTCCAGAATGTCTATAAAATAGAAACACCCCAATGAACACTGAAGTTTTAAACACTTTCAAAAACCATCTCCAAGCCACAGCTTTCAGAGGCAGACAAGTTCTGATGTGACACAGTCCTGCTATGATGTTAGGTTTTTCATAACTTCAGAGTAAATTAGGAAAGAATTTGAGAGTCATATTGCTGTAGAGAACAAATTACTGCCTAACATGGCATAACCCAGCTGAGTACTACCAGAACTAAGCTATTTCCCTCATACACAACAGACTCTGAACATACTACCCAAGACATTTCAGTCACTCTGAGCTTTCAGCAGATAAACATTAACCCCACTCCTCAAATGATTTACTCTATCTCCCCAAGAACCTACAGTCCAGATTTTGCAGCGACTCCTTTAGGTTTTTTTGCAGTGAGCACAACTTCACACGTGCAGTTCAGCATCTCCGAGAAGTCTGAACAACGTTTTGCCTTTGCTTTGAGAAGCATCTTAACGCAACCAAGGCCACGCCCAGAAGTGAAAATTTAGTTAGCTCCTCAAGACACTTTTCTAACTTGCTACTTCCTCAGGACACCTTCCCAACCCCCCCTGAGCTCAGACGGGGACTGGAGGGAGCACCCGCACTACCAACACCCCCGAAAACACCCCCGGGGTGTGCAACACACTACTGCTGCACCCGCCTGTTCCTACACCCNGGGGGCTCCTCCGGGAGGGGGAAGGGGGGGCGGTACCGGCCCCAATCGTCCCGGAGGAGCCCCCGGAGCACAGCGCCAGGCGTATCCAGGGCTTCCCGGTGTAGGGCCGGGGCTGCGCGCACCTCCCGCCCCTCACTCCCCACCAGAGCTCTCCCGGCCCCTGGGGGCACCGCACACCCCAGGGAAAAAGTCCGGGAGGGTTCGGCTCCCTCTGCCCCTCGCTGCCCGGGCGGGCCGGGCTGTGGGATGGGGGAACCACCGAGCTCCTGTCAGCCGCACCGACACACCCTGGTTCCAACGCCAGCGTCACCGGGTTAGCCTACAGCCCGGACAGCCGCTCGGTCCAATTGCTCCTGTTCGGCCCACCACAGCCTCACCGCCTCCCGCGGGCATCCCTGACGAGGGCTGGGCCGGTCCGGTCCGGAGGGGAGGTACCGATGGCACTCTCGTTCCTGGCCAGCAAGGGGCAGCATCCCGCCGCGCTGGGGCTGCTCCTGAGGAGCTCCTGACATCTCCCGGGCTGAGCTCCACGGCGCTGGGAAGCGGCTCCGGCAGCTCCGGGGTGGGGACAGGCGGCCCGTCCCGCAGCCCCCAGCCCCTCGGGGGGAGCAGGAGCCCCTCAGCCAGCCCCCAGCAACCCAAGAGGCCCATCTGCTCCAGCAGCCTCTGCAGAGGGGGTACAAACCAGAGGAAACTCACTAAAAGTCACAAAATCTCCCCCCGAGCTGCTCTCATGTCACTGGCAGGCACCTCAGGGTCCAGCTGATTGAGGTGTCTGCCCGAGGGTCACCCTCCAGGCAACGAGGACCATCAGAGAATGGTTTGGGTTGGAAGGGACATAAAGGTCACCCAGTGCCACCCCCCTGCAGTCAGCAGGGACACCCTCACCCACACCAGGGTGCTCAGAGCCTCCTCAAGCCTCACCTTGAGCATCTCCAGGGATGAGGCCTCAACCACCTCCCTGGGCAACCTGTGCCATTGTTCCACTGCCCTCATGGGAAAGAACTTTTTCCTAATATCCAACCTAAATCTGTGCTTCTCTAATTTAAACCCACTGCCCCTTTGTGCTATCACTACAAGCCCTTGCAAACAGTCTCTGCAGCCTTCCTGTAACCCCTTCAGGTACTGGAAGGGGGAGAGCTAATAATGCCCATTTTAATTTAGGTCCTGCCAAAGGCTTGTAAAGAACAATAATTAGGTTTGCTTATTCTAGAGAACTGAAAACTATGGAATTCTAAGCTGCAAAAGAATTTTGCACAGCAGTAATGTAGCACTGAAGGATGAAATAAACGGTGACATGAGAATTGGCATGGGATACTGAGGTTCTCACAAAATTACCCAGAACAAGCACTCTGAGGCCCTTTCTTACAAGTTTAAGTAATCTGTGTCACTTTTATAGAACCCTGTAAAAGACCAACATGGACTCAGCTCCTGAACTACAAGCTACTTGCCTTCTGCTCACTAAAAACCACAGCTTGGGGCCTCACCTTGCCCTTGGTTGCCCTCAGCTGCACCCCTCAGTGTCCTTGGCACCTTCTGCTCCCACCACACACCAATCTCTCAGAAGGGATCTGCCTCCTGTTCCTCTCTGCTCTCTAAATCATGCCGTGCAGCCACTGGTGTGCAAGAGATCCAGAGCTGCCAGCGTGCTGGCCTGAGTGCCCCAGAGGTGCTCTGCACCGGGCAGGATTGGCCCTTGGGCCTTCCTGGGGGAAGGAGAAAACCCGTGAGGGGCTGGTGGGGAGGGGGACAGCGCAGGGCAAGGGGACACCCTTACTCTCCAACCACCTGCAGCAGTGTACCTGACAAAAATGCAAGCAGCTCCAGAGTTTTTACTGGGAGAAGCACATTGGAGACATCTGCCAGTGCTGAGGGAGCTCTGCATTATCTTCTCCACCTTCATTCTTTCCCAGCAGCAGGGATTTGGGGGCAGCTCCTGCTCTGCCAGGTCCATTGGAGTCAGCCCCAGTGATGGCTTTCGGTGGCCCGGTGGCTGCCAGAGCAGTGGCACTCCAGTCTCTGCTGCTCATCCAGATGAAGCCTGATGGAAAAAACAGACAGCTCAAACACAGCATGGCCCCAGCCTGCAGCCCGAGTCAGGGTGAGTCACAAACCCAGCCCCACCAGACTCGGAGGAGAAAGTCATTGGAATTCAGGGAATTCCCCAAATACTTAGTGAGGGCCTTGCCTCCTGGGCAGTAAGGAGGCAGCAGGAAACCTTCCCAGTTGTAGGGCTGGAAGGGATGCAGGCTTTTCTCTTTGGCTTGGGTATTTAATAGTTCATCCACAGCTGTGGACCACCAGCCAGATGCCTGGCTAGGTAATCATCTCCAGTGGATTGCAGCAGGGATGTGAGGGTCTGGGCTGGGCATTCAACACAGAGCTGGCAACCCCTCCAGCATCCTTCCAGGCATCATCCTTATGATCCCAGTTGGGATGGCAACAAGCATCAGCCTGTAGAGCACCACAAAGTAAATCAGAAGGCAATATGGAAGCAACAAACCAGCAACAAGACAGTTGTGAAGGCTGCCTGCAAGTCTGCCAGCAGCTCACCAGACCTTCTGACAGTGCATGTGGCAGAGAGCTGTCACTCAGCTGAGGGCACAGGCAACTGGAGGGAGCAGCAAACTGTACCTCACCCCTACACAGCTGCAGTTGCCATAATAAGGATCTGAGGTGCCTCCAGGACCTAGAATAATGAGGGCAATTAGTCTGTTACAAATGAAAACTTCCAAATGCTGCACTCTGCAGAATTTTTTTTACCCTGAAGCATCTGAGGTACAAAGAAAGAGTGGTTTGGGAAAGGATGCTGTGGCTCTGAAGGCTGGTCTCAGCCCTGACAAGAGAACAGGCTGGCTTGAAGGTCACCTCGAGCAGAGCTGCCCACGGTGGGAAGGCTGAGGGGGCTCAGGCAGCCACCCTGGCTGCCAGGGGAAGCCCCTGGGGACCTCTCTGGCAAGGATTGCATTGGCACCAGGGATGTGCTTCCCCATTCCTGCTTCCCTAATTTCTCCCTCATTCAATGGCTTCGGAAGGATCCATGACACGTGTGCCTCTACCTCACTGGTAGGCCCCTGTCCTCCTGCTCTTTTTGCCCTCTCTGGTGTTTGCAGGGTCACCAGGATCAGAGTTGTGGGAAGTTGGAGGGCTGTGAGCTCCACCACATCCTGCTGTCCTGTCACCTGTGCTGCTTTACCCTGCTCTCTGCATTTGTACCCACCAGCTGACAACCAGAGCTTCCCATTGCTGAGGCAGCTCAAAGGACACAAAACTCCCCAGTCCCAAGGCAGCACCTTGATCTTTTAAGACAGCTTTCTATCCTGAAAACAATATAAATCACTTCACTGATACCTACTTGCCATTCCCTTTGTTATTTCCTAAATATTTGTCCTTTCCTTTGTAAGCTAGGGTGCCCTGAACCTAAACATGTTTTGCTTTGTGCTGCCTGAACATGGAGCCAGGAGACAAAGACTTCTCCCTGCCCAGCAGGAGCTGTGCCAGGAAGCTCCCGGTGGATCAGCTGCTGCCAACATGCCCAGCCCAGGTAGAGCCTGCAATCTATTCATTATATATGGTTACAATAATTTCATTTTGAAATCATCCTCATGAGACAGGTGTGAAACAAAAGGGTAACGTTTGGAGGAGAAAATTTCCTGATGTGTGCTTAGAAGGAATGTTCCTTCTCTTCTACTTGGAAATAAGACAATGAAGGAAGGAAACAAAATCATCCACAAGCCTGATTCCTCCCTTTCCAGTAGCATCAATATAGATTTTGAAGAGCTTCAGTGCAGGTTTTCACTTTAGAAAATGGTGAATTGTGTCCCCCTCAAGAGGAAAACACATCCTGACTGCCTCCTCACCTCCTGCTGAGCTTTTCCTCTCCACCAAACCTCACCTTCCCCCTTGGGAACAAACGTGCTGGCACAAGCCAACCCCTTTGCTACTGAAGGACACATCTGAGAGCTTCACATCCTGATCTCCAGAGGGTCCTGCAGCACCCACTTACCTGGGAGCAGGGAGTGATCAGCTGGTGAGCACCCGGCTTGCTGGAGGATTCTTGGCCCCTTCACCTTTGGCCAGGCTGGCTTTTCCCAGCTGGTTCCCTGCAGGGGCAGAAGCAGAAGGTGGGCACAAGCAGGCAGGCAGCTTTAACTGATTTCAGTAGCACTGCAGCCAATTACAACCCAAACGTCTGCACATGTTTTTCTCCTGCAGGAGAAGCCAAACCCCCTGGGTGTAATTAGCAGCACACTGCAGGGCTGAGGGGCTCCAAGCTGCCTTCCAAAGGAGATGACACGGGGAGGTGCTGCCTGGCTGGCTCAGACACACCTGCACACAGCTGCCCTGCTGCAGAGCAAAGGGACAGAGAGGGCTGAGGGCCCCCTGCCACCCCTGCCCGAGGTCAAGGGCAAGTGGCCATCACATCTTGGCCACCAGCAGCCGTGTCCCAATCCTGCTGTTCCTGCTGCAGTGACAGCTCCGTGGGCACATGTCCAGGAGCCTGGAGACAGCATGAACACCCTGTCCAGTCTGTGGGTGCCCTGACCCAGGTGGACATCCCCTCCTTTGCTGCCCTGGCCACACAGGGGCAGCCCTGGGCTGGGATTTCCTACTCTCAGCAATAACCAGAGAGCTCCAGTGGCCCCCCCAGCAGCCCTCCCCTGTCAAACTGTAACAGCATCTGATCTCTGGGCTTTTGCTTTTGTTGTTTGTTTGTTGTTGTTTTTTTTTAAGCAAAATGAGAAAAAGTAAAAAAAAAAAAATCACAATTCCCTCAAACTCATGTGGTAGATCAAGGATACATTCTGACCTGGAGTGTTTTCTTCTTGAATCATGTCACTCATCATCCAGTCCATTTTCAAGCCTCTCAAATACTCTGACCCAGAGGGAGGGAAACCAGCTGTACCCCAGGCTCAGGTCCTTTCTGTTTTTAGGCAATGTGAGCTCCACACCTAAACTGCATGTCAGGTTTTGGTGTTTTCAAGGCCAAAATTCTTCACTCCTTGAAGCCAGGAGTCTGTGTCCTTGGGTGATAAAGATCAGAAGAGGACAGAGGGGGGAAAAATATGAGCAATGAGCTCAACACCTAAAGTGTTATTTCCGTGGAGGCATCTCAGATGCTTCCTATCCCCTTGCTTTTTGGAGGGAGGGCATCATTCAGCACATTGATTCAAATGACCTCCACCATTAATCTCTGCAGGCAATTTTAGCCACAGCATCAGCCTGGCTAAGGGAAAGCTTTGAAGATACCTGACTCAAAAATCTAGTTATTCTCCCTGTTTTTTCCCCTCACCAACTTCAGAAGCAAGAACACATAAATTGTGTGTCATAGCTGCCTTTTCATCTGTCCTGGGAGTTATAGACTGCACACATAAGACAATTCATGTTCCTCTGCATAATGAGGTGAGTTTTATAAATCATAAATCTTCACTTAATATGCAGGTGGTGTTGGCTGCCAGGTTTAGGAAAACTGATGCAGTTGCCAAGTTCATGAATGTCATAAATCATTCATGCTAAGGTAGTCTGCAATTGCTTAGTCCTTCGAGACAGACCAATTTCAAGGTGGTTGTTTAACACACAAACACGATCTTCATTGATTGTTTATACAAATATATATTTTCATTAAGTTTTCTCCTCTCCATTTTTTTTCCTTCCTCTTCTTTAGGTGCCAGAAGTGATGCCCTGAAAAGTCGCCACCAGTGGCTTCTTTCCAGTTTTGAAATTCCATCAGAAATCCATTACCAAACGCATAAAAATCCATGGATTTGTAATAGAAAGAGCCTCCCAAAGCTCTGAAAACACAGCCTGGATGTCTCAATAAATCCTGATGCATGTGATTAAAAAGCCAGAGCGAGACAGCCCGCCTCAAATCTTCACAGGGTCATTTTGGACAGACAGTATTTGCTGCCAAATTGCCATTAATTAAAGGTGTGCTGATCCCAGCAAGGTTTTCAACTCTGCTTGAACAGTAGCTGCTGTGTGCAGAGAGCTGGTGATGCACACCCCAGTGGGGAATACCTTGTGTCCTTCTGGATTTAACTTAGCCTACACACACCAGAGCTTGCTGGGTGCTCTGCATCCCCCTGGGATCTGCAGAATTCTGTGGGAAGTCTCTTGGGAAAGCAGCTTTCTGGTGAGATATGCAGGTTCTAGCAGGATGGAAAATGAAAGCTGTGTAAATCCTGAAAGTTCCTGGGAAGAGGGCTGTTACCTCACCTACAGAAGCAGGACTGTGATTATCAAAGCTTTTCATTTCTCAGCTGATTTACATCTTGGAGAGATGCATAAAAATAACACTCAGGACAGAGAGGTAAATAAAAAAACCTCAGGCTCAGAGTCACCTGGTATTTGAGAGGGTCTGACATGGGAACACCACATTAATTCTGAGTGGAGCTAAGAAAAGTGCGTGGGTGTGGAAAGGCAGAAAATTTTGACTGCTGTTCCTACCTTCCATCAGCCTTAACTCATCACAAATAATTCAGGTACTGAGTTCTCTCTCTTCTTTTTCCCTGTGCTCAGACAACAAGTGCTGAAGTTGCTCAAGTTTATCCTTTGTTCCAAACTACCCACCAAACCATTTTTGCTAATATCTCCCCAGATGGAGATTGTTCCTTGTTGCTAACCAGAGTTGGAGAACTGGTCAGACTGCTTGGTTTTGGTCAGAGGTGGAGGTCTCCTCCCTTGATTTAAGGAGTATGAAACCTAGAAAAGACTTAGAGAAAAAAGGTGACTTAAAATTTGATTTACCACAGACCTGATATTGGATTTAGTTCCCAGCCTGCTCTGAGACCTCTATAATTTCACTGTTGTTCTTCATGATCTTCCACCCATTTTGTGGTTCTCAGTACAGGAACAGATTGAGAAAATGTCTCATTTTTATTAATGCTCCTACCTGCCAACCAGTTCACTGGGATATTAATGCAAAGAGCCTCGGGCACAGCTGCTGGAAGGGGAGCACGCCTCTCTGTTTCTGCAAATCCAAGGTTTCCACCTCCTTGCTGTGAGGTGCCCTTCAGAGGAGCATCTTTCTTGGAAGAATGGCAGCTGACCCTTCCCACTAATTTGGAGCTGAGATAAAACCTGGGTGAATCTCCAGAACTACAGGACCTTCACAGCCATAACTCCCTCCTCCAGGAATATTTATGTTCCCAGGACTGATTAATTTGGGGTTGAGCCCTGCCTTGCACTTCTTGGTGAGTTTTCCACCAGCAAGCCCATGCTGCCTTTGTGCTCTGTGCTTAAGCAGGAGCTGGCACAAGGGTGGGAAAAAAGCTGGTGTGCTTGTAAGCAGAGAAATTTTTTAAAATAACACATTGATTGCTTCCCAGGACCTTGGAGCTCATGGGCAAGAGCCGTCCCAACCCAGTTCTGGGAAGGACAACACATCCTGAGAGGGGGAATCAAGGATCTGGGATGTCAGAGAGCAAACACTGAGAGTCCACCAGGAATTTTTAGTGGTGCAAGCCTTGCAAGCCAAAAATCTGATCTCACCAAAATCCATCAATAGCAAAATACAGAATGATCTGAGTTATCCCCACCCTGTTTGTGGAGGAAAGGAGCTCTGGGGTTGGTTCCCTGAAGGATGGAGAGGGAAGATTCCAACCGCCCAGTGATTGTTCCTCCTAGGCCACCAACCACTGGGATGTGGCAGACATTTCTGTGCAGACCACTGCTTGCTGCTGGGAGCCTTGGGGATAGTATGAGGGAATGGAGGGTGAGGGGAAAAAAAAAAAAAAAAAAAGGCAGCTGGAATTATAAAAAGGAGGAAAGGGTGGGAAAAGGAGAAGATACAAAGCCAAATGAAACCAAGGACAAGCTGAGCTATAGGGCTGCAGCAGCTCCCTCAGGTCCAAGCAAACCAGGCAGGGTTGCTGCCACATGCAAGACCACGAGACAGTTCAGAAGAAACTATTTTTCCTTAGCATTTTGTCTTAAATAGTGCAAAATTTTCCATAACCTGGGGAGGAGTGAGGCAAATGGGGATTTTGTGTGCACCAGCTGAGCTGGGATCCTGCCAGGAGCATCACCCCGGCCATGGGGCAGGGCCCCATCCCTGGGCAGCAGGCAGGCTGATGGGGAACCAGCACTCAGCAGTGCTTTCTCCCTTCCCTCTCAATTCCTTTTGTGCATGTTCCACTTCTTCAAATCTCCCGACCACCCCAGAAAGTGCTTTTTTTTTTTTTCTCTTTCTCCCAAATGTGTGACATTATCACCCTCTGTAAAACTTTCAAACAAGCCACTCACCTTTGCATTTCCCTGCAGGGCTGCTCTTCAATTAAAAGCTTTTCTTGATGCTTTAACTTTCACCTCTCTTAATTGAGGTCCTTTTTGCCAGCCTCCTCCTCCTTTTTAACAAGAGACTGTGAGGCTGGGTTAATGCAGCAGTTTTAGAGGCAAAGGCTGCCAAAGCTGAGCTGCTCCCAGCCCAGCCAAGTGTCAGGGAACTTGGGAGCAAAAGGCAGCAGAAAAATATAGGATACAGGCCACGTATAAAATGATCCTGCCCTTGGTACATGCCCCCAGGCTCCATCAGTCAGCACTAGGGCAGCTAATGACACAGAGCTGCTGCTCCTCCTGCCCCTGTTACAAATGCAGCAAAAGGACCCAAGGGACCACAGGAAAGTCTGGAACACCCAGATTTGCTCCTTGTCCAGTCACAGCCTCACACCTGGCAGCCAAATCCCCCCCCTCCTGCAGCACCATTGCAGCACTACCACCCTCAAGTATTTTTAAAAGCATGAGCTGGGTTAAACATAGTGAGGAAAAAAGAAAAAAAAAAGACTATACATCCTCTTTAATTTGCAAGCTAATTTATGAACAGGTAAGCCTATCCTCAGCCAAGCTGTTCTTTGGAAAAAAAAAAAAAAAAAAAAAAAGGTTAGAAACACTTCATAAAAACATTGAGCACTCCACAAATTTTGCAACTCCTCCTTCTTGTGCAGGGACAAAGATAATTTTCCCTGGATTACTCATTTTTCAAAACCACGGTGTGTGCGCAAGCGAAGCAGCCTCACACTTTGGGCTTTACATCCAACCTTGGATAAGTTCAGAAGCCTCTGATTATGTACACCAAGAGGTCTTTTAAAGCTGCTCATTTGTGAAAACCAATCTTCTTCTGAAAGAATGAACTGGCAGCTTCTGTGGGAATTAACTGGGTGCTGCTGGGAATGACATGGGGGATGATAACTGAGGTTTGCAGACTCCCTCTCTCAGCCACGCTGGCCCATGGTTGCTGGAGACACCCCGAGCTCACGCTCCAGACTGGGATAAATGGGACTGGGGGGGGATTATGGCTAAGTTTCCTTGCAGCAGGGCTGATCCCCACTGCAGGTGTGGCCCCTTGGTGTAACCTGGTGCTGCAGAAGGTCCCCACCTCCTCCTCAGGGCTGCTGCACTGACTGAGCTGCTCAGGTCCAGGTAGTGCCAGGTGCCCTTGAAATGCTGCTGAAGAGACAAATGTCTGCAAAATCTCTCATCTCTTGCTGCCTCGATCATTTTATGTGTTCCTTCATGCAGCAAAACTCTGAGCTTGTAAATGCTTAAACCATCCTCACCAGTTTTAAAGCCAAAATGCTGCACTGGAATCCTTACCCAGCTTCAGGTGTGGGTTTGATTTCAGTTTACTGATTTCTGCAAGATTTACCTGCTTTGGTTCTCTCTAAAAATCATTCCCTTGCAGCACACGATCACCTTACAAAGCCCTGATGTGGAAGGGGAGGGCAGAAGGGAGCCTGGGAAGCCCTTCCCAAAGCCTGGCAGATGGGCCAGCAGATGCCATCACCGAGGGAGAGCAGCAGAATCTCTTGGCTGGAAGAGAATGGAGCCAAGACAGCAGAACCAGAAGGAGAGCTCGGGAGCAGAACTGGGTTTCCCAGCCCAGAGGGTACTTGCAAGAAGCCTACACACAGTGCTGGGCCCACAGGACCACTGCTGGGCCACTGCAAAGTGACCACAGGGGACTCATGGGCAGCACAGGGCTATAAATTCACAGCTAAAGCTTTGGGATAAATTCTGAAGGAAGCATACGTATATTTTTGTAGACCATAATTTTGAGTAACAGACAGAAAATCAGTTTTATAGAGGCTTTTAGGAGGATGTTTGCCAGTGTGAATAAACGAGCGCTCTTGCCTGGCTCCAAGGACAGGCTGGGAATGGGGCAGAGTGAGCCCCAGTGGGCCCAGTTTATGCCCGGGACCACGTATCCACTATCTCTGCCTGCATGGTGGCTCAGAGCTTGGTCAGCACCAGATTTAAATATTTTTTAAAAGGGTAGTTTTAGTTTTTACAGATCATTTAATGCTCTAATGAGATTCTTCAAAAATACAAACGAGCCACCTGATAGGGTAGGATGGAAGCTCTGTCTCCATGGCAGTGATTTTCCTGAAGACTCTTTTCATCTTTGGCTGCTGGAAGCTTCAACGTAAAAATTTATCGCATGCCCTACCCTAATAAAATGTGATGGTTTTACTGTAGTTTTTATATAAATGTACATTTAGTTTTAAATTATACCAAGAGGCAAGGCGCTAGCTTTGGTCGAGTCGGCGACATGCAGCATAAATCATGCCTCCCCAGAAGCTTCCCAGGCCTGCAGGCTTCTGCTGAAGGGCACAAGTAACCTCTCCTGACCTCAAGGAAAGTTTCTGGGATCTTGCAGTGAGACAACAGGCCCCCTGAGACTGATTTGCTATTGATTAAAAGCAAGAGACTAATTACAGTAGGCACCAGGGTGCAGCCAAGTGCTGTGCTGCCTCCTGCCCACACCCGGAGCATCACCTTGAAGCCCCGTGCTGCTACTCCTGGCAGCCCAGAACTCTCCAAAATGCATCTTGTTTGACCTCAAAACTGCTTGTTTACACCCCAAACAGCACTCAGTGGCTCCTCACTGGGCTGGCCCCCATATGGCCACCACCCATCTTAACCCAGTCCCTGCCTTCAGGGGACATCCCACCCCCCCGATGACCTCTGAGAAGGTCCTGGTGTTCCCTCCAGCTGCAGCCTTGGTAGGTTCAGCAAGGCATGGAGAGATGGGGCAAGGGTTCAGGGGTCAGCAGCACCCATTGCCCATAGCCTGGAGCACCAGGCTGGCTCCTTGGTTATTAGCTGGTGTGGTCTGCCCAGAGCCCCTTTGAGCACATGGCTGGTAGAGCAGCCACTTCTGATCTGATTGAGCATAATGAGCAGTGCCAGGCCTCAGGAGATGCACCATCAGCAAGATTAGCCATGTTCTCTGGGGAAAGGGCTCGGCTGGAGAGATGGGAAGCTGACTGGTGATGGAGGAGTAGCAGATGGTGTCTCTCAAGGAGAACGCTGGGACAGTAATTACAAGAGACAAGAGGAGAGCTGCTGGCTCGCTCACAAGGTTTTGTCCAAGCAATAATGGGAAACACAAGCCTTCCCAGAGAGCAGGAAGGGAACACAATGGGGGATGGAGGCTTTTGCCCACAGGCTCCTAGTGCCATGGCCACTGCCCACCCACCTCTCCAGGAGGGCACAGACATTGCACTGTGCCCGTTCTCCCCCTCCCCCAGCTCTCAGATGCTTTAAGCAGGGACCTTTGCTTTCTCCTGCTCTGCATCATCCTAAGAGCATCCCAGCCAACCCCCTGCTTGTCTCAGACACTTCCCAGCGGGTCACAGAGAAAGACATGACATCGGTTCTTGCCTCTTTTGTGTGGGACAAGCTCTGCCAGGAGGGATGGGCTGGCTGGGAGCACAACTGCTCAGGGAAGGAGAAACCAGAGAACAAAGCTCAGTTTGCAAGCGGTTTCTTTTCCCTAGCTATGATTTTATGCCTTCTTGCCTCCCTGCCCTCCCTTTTTCTACTCTACCATGACTCTAATTCCCCTCAGAGTAGCTCCCTGACAGGCAAAGCATGGCAGAGGTTAGAGAGAAGTTTAATTAGTGTTCATCTCCCTCACTGCCTGCCGGTGTCCCCACAGCGGGGGGCACAAAAAGAGGGAGGTGAGGAGGGCTGTGCCATCCCAGGGTGCTGATCCAGGGGGGACACCCCCGCCCCTTTGCACCCCTTGATGTTTCAGCTCTGCCATGCAGGCTGAGCAGTAGCTGAGACCTGCAGGTAAGGAGGAAAGCAGGGCTAATTAGAGCTGCTAATTAGATAGATCTCTGTTGAAACGCTGCCTGTGCCCTGGGCCTGTGCTCTGTGACAGGTCCCTCCTGTTCCAAGGGGTCCCTCTGCCCCCACCACTCCACTGGCAGCACATGTGCTGCACACATACCAGCCAAAAATAATAATTAAAAAAATAAATTCAAAAGCACTTTTGACGAGGCTGAAGTACTCCTCATTGTCTTCCCCCGACTCCCAAGGGTGCTGTGCCAGGATCATCCCAGGGAGACCTGTTGTGCTTCCCATTTATTCAGCTCAGCCTGTGGGAAGGCTGGGATGGCCCCATGCTCCTTGAAGACAAAAACAGTGAGCAAGGAGAGAAAAAAACAGTGGCATCAGAGGCACCCCCATCACCGTGTGGTTTTGCAGGGAACAGATTTTTCCTCCTGCAAGCTTCACCCAAGGGCTCTGCAGCACACCTGCCCAGCTCCAACCCCCTTCCCAGACTGCTCCCTCCATGCTGGACGAGCAATGTTCAGCACAGAGGGACCTCACAGGGGACTCTGGGGACAGTCAGCTCCTGGCCTCGGGCAGCCAGCCAGCGCCAGCTCGAGAATTTGTGCCCAAGCTTCCCCATCTCCTTCCCGGCAGCAGCAAACCCTGAGCTCAGCTGCTCCTGGGAGGGCTCTCAGAATACGTACCCATCACCTCGAGGAGGATGGGAACCACCTCCCCCACCCTGGAGCTGGAGTTTAAAATTAAAACGCCTCCAGGAGCACCCAGAGTATCTCTGAGCTGCTCGGGTGCTTGCTGGACCGGGGGTTGTGCCATGAGGACACCCGGGGCGGAGCCACAGGGACCTTTCGGCTTCCTTGCTGTCCCCACCGGAGAGGTTTCTCCCTCAGGGTGCGGGGTTGACGAAGGCAGAGGGACCCCTGGGTCGACAGCGATTGCTATTTCTAGCAGCTTGCTCATTAGGAGTGTCCGCTGGGGCTGGGAGGCCCTGATTTACGGGAGCACTTCAGCCCCTGCCCAGCTTTAAGTACACAAGTGGATCCACCGACTGCAGCGGTTTAAGGTTCGACGTTTGTAAGTAAGTTGTTGAACAAGGACCTACATTATTCATCCCAAGCCCCGGGTAATGCATTCCTAGGAAATAACTGTAGCAAACTCTACAAATCCCTGCTGAAAGGACATCCTCAAGCCCCGGTTAGATAGAGATTAGCTGGGATTGCTTTGTAAACACTGCCCATACACGTGGCTATTACTTAATCCTGGCAGGATCCCGGGAGATGAGACAGCCCAGCCTTCCCCGGAGTTCAGCTACAGAGGTGATGGGACTATTAAACAAATTCAAGTGCAAACATAGGTGCTTACACCCCAAGCTCTCACGCAGCATCAACCATAACCACAGCTCCTGCTACTGCAATACCAAGGTGATCTAAAGCCACACAGAATTTAGACACAGACACAAAAAGCTCTGAGCAGAGGAATCCGGCATTCAGAGCCCTCCCCCCAAGCAGCAGAGCCCTATTCCCAGCACAGACCCACAGTACCTGAGCAGAGCCAGCCTGCCGATGGCACCAGCCACAGCAATGGAGCAGAGCCAGGGACACGCTGGGAGGGGGGGGACCGCCAACCAAAGCCACCCCATAGCTGCAACAAGGAGCAAAGGGCTCAGCTTAAATGAGTCTCCCAAGCCCCGGGGGTGGGGAGGAGGTTCCCGATGAGGTTGCTCCCACCCGGCCCAGGAGCAGGAGCTTTAGGCACAGCTGGACGTTGGTGCTCAGAGTCCCACGGGCAGGTCTGTGGGGTGTGGTAATCCCTTCTGTTTTCTCCGTCAGAGCCCTTTCCTCCGGGATAGGTTTGGGGTGGGAGAAGGACAGGAGGGAGAGCAGCGATGGTGCAGGCAGGATGCATCCTGCTGGCTGCTCCGTTTTTAGGGCACCAGAGCAGGGGACTTTGCTCTCCAGGGACCTGGAGAGGCAGCGAGCAGGCTGAGTGCTCACCCGTGCAACGCTTTGGAGCAGCAACGATCCCGGCAGGTTGCAGGGAGCACCCTGCATGGCATTAACCGGGAGAGCATGGCAGCCAGAGGATGGCTGAGCAAAACGAGCTCAAACAATGTGTTTTGGATCCATTTCATCAAAAGTAATAGAGAATTGCACCCGCCTCGTGAAATTCCATCTGATAGTTGGGAAAAAACCAAAACCACACCACAAAGCCCTCCAGAAATCTGTAGAAGGACCTCATTCTGTACCCAGCCCAAGGAGCAATTCCTGCTGCATGCCAGCATGTTTGCTAGTGCCCCACGAGAGGGGCTGTTCCCCCACCCCAGATTTGCCCATACATCTGTACGCATGGGCCACCCCTTATATGTGGTGGTGGGGGGGTGCTGGGTGTGCCTGTGCACCAGCCAGGTCCTGCCAGAACCCCGGGGTGGGAGGAAGAGGGTCCCCCACCTTCACCGTCCTCACCATGCTGCTGCCAGTGAGATTCAAGCAGTGGGAAGGGCCAAACGTTCCAGATCCCTCAACCAGTGTTATTTGTCCCCGTGTGCATTGCTGGTATTTTGCATTAAAATATATGTTGTTAAATTTATGCCTTAATATATATCTCTGTGTGTAATACAGCTGAGTTACAGTTGCTGGGGGAACTATAACTTTCTTTCTTCCAAGAGGCTGTTATATGTCTTATTATGTTGTATCATCTGGAGGTTGGCTGGGAACAAGATTGCTGCTGTTAATCCTGCAGCACAGAGAGCTGATCAAACCCCCCCCCTGGCACCTCAGAGGGGCTGGGGCTGCACATCAGGTGGGTGCAAGGCATGGGTGCCAATTAAACTGCTCCTTTGGGGCACAGGGTACAGGACACATCATGGTGGAAAGCATTAGTGTGGGGGTGACTTGCTTACCTGTTGCTCTGCTGGGGACAAAACTTGGGTTGGGGACCAGTCTGACTGCTGCTCCCACATCTCCCCTCCTTGGTGGAGAAGACAAACAGGGTCAGGGTCCTGCTTCCCCCACAGTGGTCAGGGCTGGGTCCCATCACTTTCCACTTGGCAAGAAAGAGAAGAGCAGATGCAAACCCCTGTGAGATTCAACCCCATGAAACTACCTGCTCCTGCCCCACCTCCAGCATTTCCAGTTGCCATCAAAGGGATGTGCCCAAGCTCCACACCACAGGGTACACTCCCCAGGGAGAAGCCTGTCCTCAGCCCCGTCTGTACCTGGTCTCAATGCAGGTCCACAGAGGGTAATACTGGAAAGGTGGCTACCCAGAAGATGGAGACTCCCTTTTTACAAGGAGTCACATGGAAAAGACAAGGGGTGATGGTTGCAAGTTACTTCTGGGAAGATCCCAACAGGATTTTCACTATGAGAACCATCAGACATTGGAATAACCTCCCTGGGGAGGTGGCGGGTTCCCCAACACCAGATACATTTAACACTCAGGTTGGCCAGATGCTGGGTCATCTCACCTAGCCACACTCCTAGCTAGACAGATTGGACTAGATGATCCTTGAGGTCTCTTCCAACTTGGAATTCCATGATCCTATGACATGCTCTCCTGCTTTGCTATTTTGGGGGCAGCATCTTCAGCCCCACACACAGAAACGAGGCAGCACCTAGAGGCACCAAACTCTGGCTGAAAGCAGAATTCTCTCCCAAAAGCTGATCACTGGGTCCTCCTCAAGCCTTGGTTGGGTTTGTTGGTGTTTTGGCTGCTGCAAGTCACTGAGGTGGCTTATTAAAGGCTTTAATGGGCTGTGGAGTGGGCTGATTTGCTGGGAGGCTGCTGCAAAAAGCTGGGAAGGCTGCAGAGTGCCTTGGTCACGGCTGAGATAAGGATGGATTTTGCTAGCACATGTCCACTTGTAATGAAAAGCAAATTGCTCACCAAGAAACTGCTCCGGGATATAGATGTTTGTGAGCTGCTAAATGGGCTTCTTTACCATTTAAATATTTATTCCTTTCCTTGCATTTACCATTTTATTTTTCTTTAATTTGTGGAAGGCACTGGCGTGTAAAGACTTTGATACACAGCACTGAAAGGAAAGGGATGCAATCTCTAGCTGTCCAGTGCTGCCCCACCAGACCCCTTATCCAGCTACACCCTGGCCAAGGTGTTCTCCAGAGCATGGTGCCCTCCCATCACCCACGATCTCTGCCACATACAAATAATCCTCCAGTCAAGGTCATGGGAAGGAGTTATTTACAGAGAAGGGATGAAACCCACTGCAGGGTGATGTTCCCTGCATGACTGATGGCCTTGGCAGCACTATTTTGAGGCTGTCCCCACTGTAAGGAGGTCGAGAAGCAGGGGATGGGATGGGGATAGGGTGGTTTTGGTGTGTCCCTCACCCTGAGACCCTGGGAACAGGCTGGCAAGAGCACGGAAGGAGACTGGGCAGGAGGAGAGGCTTCCCTTGGGCCCATCAGCTCACCTCCCAGGTGACTTCTCAGGTTTCACACACTCAGCCTTCATAAGCAAAGAGTTCCTGATGAAAACAAAAAGAAAAAAACCTGGCAATTTGATGCTTCAAGCCAGGATCTCATTAAAGCCCCAGTTGCCTCTCAGTGGTGCAGGGAGGGCTTCTCCCCACGGACAGGGTGACCAGGTAACATTCACCTAGCACAGACCCACACACAGAAGGTTGGATGAAGCTGTTTATATTTTAAAGTTACTTAAGTTCTACTTGTGCCAGTGTTGCCATTGTCTCTGCATCTCTGTAGGGCAGGCAACAGGCACTTCCCATGGAGGGCTTTGTGATGGTGAGGAGTCCAGCATGGTGGCAAGGGGTGGCTGGAGCCATCTCTGGCATCCCCCATGCCATTCCCACCTCCCCAGTGCTGCCCAACCTCGGGCCAGGCACTTGCTGATGGTTTTAATCAGAGCAAACACAGAAATCAAGGTTTGCTTTTCATCTGTAGCAAAAGGGAAAGGTTAAAAGAGAGCAGTGTGGCAGGAGTGGGACAGTGGCATTAGGGTTGCAGTTGGGTGATGTTCCCATACCCGTGGAAGAACATCCAGGAGGGCACCCTGAGGGCTGTGCCATACTGCCTGCCCTCCCCATGTCTCAGTTTCCCCATCTGCAGAGTGGGAGGGCTGAGCTCCCTTGGCATCCCCACAGCAAAGGTCCCTCCAGCCCTGCCCTGGGAGCCTGAGCCACCATGACCCAGCATGCAGGGACCCAGGTCCCTGTCCCCCCTCTGCTTCTTTTGATCCACGTTCCCAGGAGCTGGGAATGGAATCCCCATGGCATTGGGATTTGCACCACCTGGTTTGATGCCACTTGCCTGCTTTTTATTTCCACATTATTAGTCTTTTTCTTCTTCTTTCCCCCTTCCTCCCCCCTTATGTTATTTGTTGCAATTTGCCTTGCTGACGTTCAGTTGGGTTTTATTTTTCTTGGCATGGCATCTTTGGGGATTTCACTCACATCATTTCAGCCCAAATTTGCATTGACATCATTATGTTTCTTCTCTTCATCCTGTCCACCTTTTCCTTGGGAGCCAGGGCTGTTTTCACTGTCACAGCATCAGGAGGAGACTCTCTGACCTTATTCCTGAGAGTTTTCCTCCCATGATCCCATGCTTGGCCTCAGGCAAGAGCAGGCAGAGCTTGTTTGAGTGTTTGAGCACCCACCCCTTCCACTGCCATGTGTGGTCCCTGTGCTGCTTGCCTCTGGGTGGGTGCCAGGAATGGGGACATGAGGATGGGTGGGCAGAGATGCCACTCCAAGGCTCCAGGGTGTCTGTCCTGGTCCTCACCTGCTCCATGCACTGTGAGCTCCCTGAGTTCAGGTCCTTCCTCACTCATGTTAATACCCAGCCTTGGAAACCCACCATCATTAGACACAGAGCTAACTGTCTGGGCAGGGATGTGACAAAGCAGGGTGGGAGGGAGGTGACAGCCCGTGCTCAGGTGACTGAGGATGGCACTGGCTGGGCACAGGCTGAGCCTTGGCATGCTGTTGGAGGTGGTGCTGAGCAGAACTGGGTGTTGTGTAATCCCAGTAGGGCAAATGGAGCTGGAGCCTTGTCCCACCCCAGATCACAGCACTTTTGACTGAGTGAAAAATCTGGCACCTCCAGCTCAGGGGAAAAAAAAAAAAGGAGATGGAGGAGGCAAAGAGAGAGCCAACAGGAAAAAAATCCCATGATCAGACATCCTGAATCACAGGAAAAAAACTATAGCAGGGCAGGTCTGAGCAGAGCAGCCTGTGGGTGCCAGCAGCCCAGGCAGTTCAGCTCCAGCTAAGGAGCAGAGAGATCTCAGCACAGCAGCTGAGAGGGAACAGCCTGTCCTGGCTTTGCCACCCACATCTGAGACCTGCATTTAACCTCTCTGGGAAATGCTAGACGAATGGTTCTGAATTTGGGGAAAAAACAGAAATAATTCTTGTGACTACAGAGCGTTGGTGCCCGTCCTGCTCTGGGCTGGCAATGGGAGAGGAACATGGAAAGCCCACAGCTCAGCCAGCTGTGCCCACCAAGACCAGCGACAGAAATACTCACCCGAGATCATCCCCTGGAGCTTCTGTTGTGCTGGATGACTCAATTGGGGAAAGTGGAAGGCAGAGATAGTGCTTGTCCTGCTGTGTAGCTAAGGACATCATCATCTTGGAGGCTTTAAAGTGGTCAGAGTGAGCATTAGGAGGTTTTGGGATCCATAATTTTTACTCTTAAGCACAACAGCAGGTACCACCTATTTTTTTTCCCTTTTGAGGATGCCTCTGATGTTCCTGAGTGCTTCAGGGAGAGCTCTTATGCAACTCCTAAAAATTCAGTATGAGACTGAGATAGGAAACTTTCCTCCCTTTGCTATGGGCTCTCCCAGAGTGACCAGTCCATTCCCCAACTCCCTGACCTGCCAGCAAGGGCAGAACAGGAGCCTGCTCTGCTCTCCAGGCCACCAAGACCCATCACGATTGCTGTCATCCATTTAACCCACACCTTGAGCCCAAATGCAGCTCACCACAGCTCAGAGACACCAGCAGCTCAAAAAGCCATATGCCCCAGCAGCTGCCTTCAGTGAGGGAGAGGCACAGGGGACAGCATAGAATCAGCCAGGTTGGAAGGACCTCTGAGATCAATTCCAACCCTTGATCCACTACTGCCATGGTTCCCAGCCCATGGCACTGAATGCCACATCCAGTCTCTTCTTAAAAACCTCCAGGGATGGAGAATCCACCCCCTCCCTGGGCAGCCCATGCCAATGCTTGATTACCCTCTCTGTAAAGAATTTCAGGGACCTGCAGATCCGTGGCTGATGACAAAGCATTGAACTCTAGTTACAGTGAGTTGGATGAGGTTGCTAGGAACATATCTGGATGGAAATACCTAAAGCTGACTGTCAAAGGGAGCCTGGGGACTGAACAAGAGCATAGCAAGATGTTGTCCAGCACCTACCTGTGCTGGTCAGGCTGCAGAGGAGGTGGCATGGGAATGTCCTGGGCTAAGTCTCCTGGCCAGTCTGCCATGAGTCTGTCACTGAAGAACATATCTGTGCAGGGCCTGATTTCAGTGGGCACCTCCAACAAGTTCAAAATCTGGAAAAGAAGGAACAGCCACAATATTGGATGAGACTTTGAGTCCTGGTCTAGTAGGAAATGTCCCATGCAGGGGGTTGGAACTCAGTTTCAGGACCCTTCTGACCCAAACCATTCTGGGATTCTGTGATCTAACATACAGCCAGAATCTAACACAGTTTTTGGTAAACAGTCTGAGATGGAGGCTCAGTTATACGAAGTCCAGGACTGGAAAAGTGTCTGCAGTCCCCAGGAAGCCCTGAAGAAACCAGCTGGGAAATGCTGCTGCTTTCAAAGTCAGATTATTGATAAAAAAAGGGAAAAAAAAGAAGCAGCATAGAGAAAAAAAGAAAAAAAAACCCAAACCAAAACTGGAAATAAAAAGCCAAAATAAAACCCCAGCCTGGCTCTTCCAGCAGCACTAAAAAAAGGGGAAGCAAAAAGAACTGATGTAAAAGCCAGAGCTGCTGGAGCTTTGCCTGTCCCCAAAACTGCCTCATCCACCTCTTCCCTCTTCCCAGGCTCCTGCTGCCACCCAGCCTCAGCAGCACCCTGAGTTTAGAGATGAAACCCTGGCCAGAACCTGAGGCTGCATGCCCCAACACCCTAAGGCAGAGCAAACCTCATCCCCAGGTTCCTCAGGCAGAAAAAAACCAGGAAAAAAAAGTACTAGGCTTATCAAAGACTAATTAGGGACAATTCCACCTCCTCTAGCATCAATAAAGTTTTGCTATTAACAATTATCAGGGCTAAATTTTACCCAAGGAAACTTCCTGTTAAAAACCAGTTTCATTAAAGCAGGTAGAAAGTCCTTGGGGGTCTCACTACCCCCTTACAGACCTGAAACAGAGCTGGAGAGGAGTAAAAATGGCCCCTGGAGAGCCCAGGGGCTCAGCTTACCCCCAGGAGCAGAGAGGTGGGGACCTCCTCCAGCACCAGCAACCCCAGAGCCCAGCAGCATCCTACACCCCCCCAACCTACCCCTCTCTGCCCTACAAAAGCTCCCTCCTCCAGAAAAACCCTTCCAGCCCCTGTTCTTACCCTCCTCAAGCCTTTAACAACCCAGCCTCCCTCATCAGCTTTTCCTCTCTTTAATTGATTTTTCCTCCTGGGGATATTTCAGGCACCTGCTGGAAGCAGCATCTCTGCTCTTATCTCTTGGGGTAGATGAGAGCCCAGGGCAGCAGGGGATGGGCCAGCTATTACTTGTCTTCAGGAGAGCTTTATATAACTGGAATAAAAGAGTCAAACTCAAAAAAACCACCAAAAAACAAAACCCAAAAAAACAACCAAAAAACCTCCTTTTCTCCTCACCCTGCCACAGACTGGAGGGTTTGGATGTGTGGGGAGTTGCTGGCAGCAGCCTCAAAATCCACTGTGCAACAAGATGTGTAATCACCTCTTAGAAAGGCACAGAAAAAATTCATCCAGCTCTAACTTGTTCAAGAGGCTTTTGGTGGTTGCTTTCCCATTTGCTGTCACAGAGGAGCCTTTACCTGCGAAGCTGCACAGTGCCATAAAGTCAGTTTGCTAGGACTTAAAACACTGAATGCAGTAAGTGCAGGCAGCTTGCACTGGTGGCTGAGCTGCTTGCTGCAGGTAAGGTGGGGAAAGGTGTGAGAGCTAGGCTAAGGAGGCTAAAATAGTTCTTCTGGGCTCAGCACCCATCAGGACAGGGGTACACCTAATCCTCCCCTGCACTTGCTGCTTCTGCAGGAGTGGGAAGGGACGTGGCAAAAGCAGGATTTCTCCTAGCAGTGTTGGGTCTTTCCAGGAACTGCTCAGCAAACCCAATATCCTAAGCTGATCTGGGAGCTCATAGAGACTTGAAAATGCAAAATAATTGCTGGAAAGGAATATGAAAATGATAGCTCTTTTTTCTGCATAGTGTTACACTTCACTTCCCCTGATGGAGAGTTCAAGAGCCAGCTCTTTCTCCTCTTTTCATTAACTCCTCTGACTACATAGATTGCAGAAAAGCTTCCATTAGTCACAGTTGCTTTCCTGCTCATTCTTCATGCCTTTCAGCTACAAGCCCAGGCTACCCAGTACCCGGATAAAACAGATTTCATGATGACAAGTATTGCCCCAAGTTCAGCTATGATCTGAACATCATTATGTCTGCACAGCACTACCTCTTTCTGAGAAGTCAACACTAGTGAAAATGCAGAAAGTAATGATTTGGGATACATACCTTCTTCCAACACAAATCCGTGATTCCAGGATTCTATGAGCTCCAAACTGCCCCAGCCATGGGCAGGCAGATGCTCTCTGTGCAATGACCCCAACATGTTCCCACCCAGGCTTGTATTTTAAAGGTGGCTGTTTCCATACTTGCCTCCTGATGAGGACCACAATTTAATGCAGAACCTGCACAATGGGCAAAAAATCCACCTTCTGCAACCACGAAGGCTTCCTTCCCCCTTTTCCCAGCTGTGAAAAACCTGTGCTGAAAGCGACTATTTGAAATGGGCAGCTTAGCAAAGGAGGGAAAGCACCAGGAACATCTGACAAGCCAGCTCTTGGGCAAAACTGCCAAGCTCTGCTCCAATGAGTTACCATTTGGCCTGAAAAGTGAACGCTATTTTTTTACCTTCCCAGCTCACTGCCCACATGCAGGGATGGCAGAGGCCAGGGATGCGGTGCCCGTGAGCTGCTCTGGATGCTCACTCGGAGCCAATGTGGGAATGTGTTGTCTGTTCCCCTTGGTTCTGGCTCAGCTGGCACCTCTGCCCTGCTCTGGCCATCCACCCTGGTGGGCACAGTGCCACCCCAGCAGATGGGCACTGCTGCAAGGGAACAGCCTGCTCATCAACTGACAGTGTGTTGGGGGGGGAATTTACCTTCAAGGCTCTTAAACTGCTTTTCCAAGAGCTCAGGCCTCTGGAAGCAGCAACAGGAGCTCCCACAGCTTCCACAGAGAGGGATGATGAGCATCTTCCTCTGCTCCAGCAGAAGCTTCCATAGATGGCTGCAGCCTCCCTCCCCCCGATGCCACAGGGAACGTGTTTGGCGTCGTTCTCTCTGCCTCTTCTGTAGCAGCTGGATCTGAGGAGTGACCTCAAAATAAAACAATGGAGACATGCTGGGAAATTTTGATATGAAACACCAATAAAAAAGAATCTTTACTGCTGTTACTAAAAGTACTAAGAGCAGCACTTTGTTCAAGCTGAGGTTTAAGGGTTTTAAATCATGCCCAAGGGGATACGTGCCAGCACTGCATGGCACCGCAGCTCCATGAGCCTCTTCCCAAAATACCAGCCCTCAAATCTTAGGAAATGCTCATTCTTTTGTCTCCTGCATTATTTATGTGACTCGTGATTTGTGCAATGAAAAAAAAAAAAAAGAAAGGTCCCTTTGCACCCCCATGTGTCACTCCTGCAGATCACAGAATTATTGAAGCTGTAAAAGATCTCTTAGATCACCAAGTCCAGCCTATGACCTAACACTACCCCTCTGGCTAGACTATGGCACTAAGTGCCACAACCAGCCTTTCCTTAAACCCCTCCAGATGTGGGACCATTGTGTTCCAGTAGAAAGGGGTAACCAGATAATGAGACTTGACAAACAGAAGTGGATACCTCACTTTTGACGTTCCACTTACCACTGCCTTCTGTTCATGTTTTGTGCTGGCTTTGGTGTGTCCTTAGGAGCATGGCCCTATCTGCACAGCAAGTGAAGACAGAATCATAGAAATTCATTCTATGCTTCTATGAATCCCATGGGTTGGGTCTGGAAGGGACCTTAAAGAATATCTTTAAGGGGACAAAGATGTGATGACAAGGCATGCCAGTCCCTGTGCTGGCTGAACTATGCCAGAAGAACCCCCCTGGCAGGGATAAGGTGCATGCAGGTTTTGCTGAGCATTTCCACATCCAGTGGGAATTCTTCCAGGTACCCCCAAGACACACTGTCCTTGCCAGAGCACAGCACTGCTGCAGCTGCTTCCTTGCAGGTTGGTTTTCATCCACCTGAGTTCCACTGTAGCCCACTCAGAGCAATGATCCAGTGCAGAGATATCCCCTGGTCCACCAGCTTTATGTGCCATTGTCTCCTACACCTTTGCTGCAGAAAGGCACCTTCCCCTCCCTGGGGAGCTGTGGCCAAATGGGTTGGAGCTCCAGATTATTTCTAAGCAGTTTTTGTTTCCCAGACCTGCCTCTTTCAGTGGCTGTCACATCCCTTCTCCTCCAAGTGCTGTCAAATGATTTTGAATGAAAAGCAAAGCTCCTCAAGCAGCCTGGCAGGGACTGGCTCCCTTTATAACCAAATAAACCCAGGCTTCAATCTGAACATCTCCTGTTTGCTCAGTGGTGTGTGGATACATGCATGGATGTAATGCTGCTTGTCAGTGGGTTTGCTGGCTGGTGTTGGGGTTTTGTGGAGAACCCCAAAGACTCCTGGCCAGGTCTTCAGCAGCTCAGAGTGGAGCTCAGCAGAAGGAAAGGGGCAGGGATAGAGGTAGGTGGATTTCCCAATCCAGGTCATGCTGTGTGGAACCACAAATTCCACCTCACTTCTCCAATCCTCTCCTGGGCAAATAGGACAAGCTCAGTGAAGAGCTGGGGTGAGTCTGAAAAGAAAAAACCTGGGAGAAGATGTGAGGAAAGCAAGCTCAGTGATTCTTTCAGAAACCTGACAAGAGAAAACAAGACTCATTTGCCACTTCTACCAAAGATCTGCACAGTGCAGGAGACGATAAGCAGGATGAGAAGGCAGGACCACACAGAGGACACAGGGAGAAGCTGTCCCTGAATTACTCTGCACAAAGTTGCAGCTTTGCTTCTGTGCTGCAACTTTGCTTACGTCTCCAACTTGTAATGTTCATGCCCAGTTCCCCCAGGGAATGAAGGGGCAGAGGCAGTCCCAAAGCCAGGGCATCTCTCCGAGGTTAAACATGAATCTTTCAGGAAACAAATCAATTTTTTTCATCGTGTCATGATAGCTTGGAGTTCAACCCGTGCCATGGAGCTGGCATCGTGGTCATCCATCTGCAGGAGTGTTCTGCAGAGGCAGCAAAGTACTTAAGAAAGAGGAGCTGGAAACAGTGGTGGATGTAATCAAGGCCCTTCTGAAATCCTAGGACTGCTCTGCTAGCTAAATCCAAACATCCCTAGAGTGGTCCTGTCATGCCCACAGCAAATAAACATGCCCTGCATCTACACACTCAGAACCATCAGGGTTGGAAGAGGCTGGTGGAGATCATCTAGTCCAACCAGCTCTTGACACTGAAGACCCAATATAATATCATATAACCAGGAGATCTCCACATCTTCGAGGGAATCATCAGCACCTATTTCCTTAATATGATTATTCTGAGTGTTCTCAAACCCAGACCCAATATTATCTTACTTTTTAAGACACCATCACCCAAATCATCCCCCCAGTCACACTTGGGTGGGCAAAAGCCCATGAGTTCACCCTGGTATTTGCTTCTGGATGCTGGACTGACCTCCTCCCTGCCCTGGTTTGGTTTGGTTCCTCCCCCTCAGAAGGAAAGGAGCCCCTCTCTGAGCAACTTCAGTGCTCGGGCAGTTGGCTGAAGGGGTTTGCAGGCTTTCTACAGCTTTTTGTGTCCTCACTGGAAACTTGGGAAGATGAAGGCGTCATTTCTCCTGCAAGTGCTTATTAGAAATATGAAGTGCAGGATGACTGCCTGCCAACTGTCCAATTACTGCCTCTGCCCGTGCCACAGCAGGATGGCAGGAGCATTCCCAGCCAGACACGGCACAGATCAAAGAAGTCCAAATTCTCTCATTTCTGGGAGGTCAGAGCTTCTGGCCATGGACTTGCAGTGCTGGGTGGACTTGTTCTCCTCCAACTGGCACCAGGGATTGTCAGCACTCAAAAGCTGAAGAAATGAGAGAATTTAGGTAGGAAAAGAGGACGCCTGTTTTATCTTGGATACAGACGTCTGAGTGTCTTGGTAGATAGCACCTGAGTTTTAGTGGCTTTTCCTTAGTGAAGGAGCTGCACCTGAGCAGGGGAGGGGAACAATCATGCCCTCTGCTTCTGCAAGGAGGTTAGCTGGGGGCTTGTCCTTCATTTCTGCCCCAGGGATTCTCCACTTGATGGAGGTGGCCATGAAGAGCTGGGGTGATGCAGGCATGACTTCTCAGTTGAATATTACCCAGGATAGCCACTCCACCTCTCTGTCTCTGACCAGGCATGCCCCAAAGTTCCAGGCACTTTTCCCAAGTCTGCTAGCAGCTCTTGGCAAAGAGATGGCTCCCACTGCCACCTCACTGCCTTTTTTACAGCTGCAGATTTCTGGTTTTACAGCCTCGCAGACTCCACTCTGGGCTGCACTCAGACCCATTTTGGAGGTAGCCATTAGTTGCAGATGCTTGGGGAAGGCTGCTGAGCTCAGCATGATGGGATTTATTACATGGCCCACCTCATAAAACAAGCTCTAAGCTCAGATACCTTAACTGGGGTTCCCCGTTTGTCAGATGGTTGAATCTATGTGGAGATTCATCCTGCTGGGGATGGAGTGACCCCTGCAGCTGCAGCACTTCGTGGTCTTCTTCCCTCAAAATCTTCCTCTTCATCAGTCCACGAAGCCCTTTTTTTGGCTGGCAAGGAGGTGCTAAGGTGAGAATAATCCTATGGATCCTGTGAAGTGCTGAAGGAGTTGCCAAGCAGAGAGAACAGCGGGGTACACAGCCCTGGGAGGAAAGGGGGTTGCCACGAAATACTCTCATTTCAAGCCAGTGGCTCCCCTGTGTGCATCAGTCAGATCTGATACCCTCTACTCCTCTGCCCTGCTTCTCCTCACAGCTTTTTGGTCTCACATGGTGATAACCAACATCTCAGTGTGCCTCCTGAGAAGGTCAGCCCTCTGGTCCAGCCACTCTAGGGTTGCCAAGAGCCTTCAGAAATTAATTTTACCAGCTTTGGGAGTTTTCAGGACTTCTCTGATTTTGAACATATTTTAGCTTAAAATATAACTTATTTTAGCTTTAATAATATTTAGAAAAAAATTATTTAAGGAACTTTGGCTACGCCTGCAACTTTCTCTAGGATCAGATGGCTCGGGCAGCTTGGCCGAGCTGTAACAGCAGGAAGATGTCTGCTGTCTATCCTGTCAGTTTGGGTTTATTTTAGTCACATTATTCCTGATTTCTCCTCTTAAGTTTTGCTGAGCTCTGTGCTTTTGTCTCTGTTAAAAAAAGTAAATTGTATCATACAGAGGGAAGTTTAAAGAAAACTAATCATGGCACAAGGAACCATATGGATCAACAGGACAGGGGAGAGTATAACCCATCAACAGATGCAAAATAGAAATTCTTAAAAACAACTCTGAATGAGCCTGGAATTGAAGGGGGTGGCTCCTGTTGTGCTCCCCAAGGCAAATCCCACAGGAATCTGACAGCTCACCGTGAGACGGTGGTGGAGGGGTGGGAATTAACAGTGGGGAAAAGGATGGAAATGTGGGACAGGAGGTTCAGTACCCATGTATTTTCCTCCCTACCTCAGAAGCAGTAGAGATGTCACTGCTGATGAAGCAGTTTGGGTGCGAGACACTTTGCAGCAGCCTTCACCTGTGCCAGAGTTTCATCATTTTCATCTCCTTGCACTTCAGATTGAAAGAAAAATGCCCGAGCCTCATCAGTCTGGGGAAAAAAAAATCCACTCCTACCCACCCAAACCAACCAGATGGGTCTGGTTTGGGTTTCTAATTCAACTCACCCTCTTGGGTGGGAGGGAGAGCACAGCCTGTGATGGGGAGGGAGCAGGAGCTCTTTTCCAGGCTGTTTTGTGGTGAGGGGGAGTTTGGTTCCCACTGCAGGGGAGCAGCACACTGAGACCCTGAGCCACCGCAGAGGCACCCGCAGCCCTTCTGGCATGCTCTGTTATTCCAGCAGCTGGGGATGGCCTAATTTTAAATATGTTTAGCTTTTTTTTTTTTTTTTCCTTTTTGCCCTAAAGAGTATAAATCTCACTGAGGATGATGCCATCTGTCCCTCCAAGTACGTAGGCAGTGATGTGTCTCTCTGTCTATCCCACCCCACGGGGATTTGGGATGGAGGGGGAGAGCGCTAGCATGAATTTCTGCAGTGCCAGCAGCCCTGAAGTATTCCCAGATCAGAAGATTTTCCCAGAACCCTTGCCAGAGCACAAGGACAGCTGAAAGGGCTGTGCTGCCACCCCCAAGGTGGCTGCTGTGCCCTTGGGGACAGGGCACAGCCACTACAGAGGTGGCCTCAGGGCCTTCCCATTGGCACCTGGGATGGGGCATGTCTGCAGTCAAAAGGGAAATGGGGAAACAGATGGAAAAGGGAGAAGGGAAAAGAAAAGGGAGAAAGGGAAAAGAAAAGAGAAAAGGGAAAAAGGGAAAGGGAAAAGGGAAAAGGAAATCAAATAGAACTGCCCAGCAAATCAAGATTAGTGATTACCATCTGCCTCCCCCTGAGTACCAAACCAAAGCCATGGCTGGAGGGATTTCTGCCTGCAGGATGTGGCACACTGAGTGGTCCCAAAGGACAAATCTCCTGAATGAGAGCAACAAAACTCTCATTCACCTCCTGGCTACAAAGGCTCAGCCACTGACTCATCTTCCCAAGCATTGCTTGCAAATCCCCAGGGACAAGTCTGCCTATGGCAAGAAATTGCTTGAAATGCACAGAGGGTTGTGGTTTTTTAATTACAAACACGGGGTTTTAATTCTAAACTACACATCTAGAGTTGCCTTCCACCTGATGGATGGCAGATACTGTGTCTTGCTCCACTTGGCTTTTCATATAAATGTTTCTCAAGGAGGACAAACTTGGCTTAAAAAGACCAAATGATGTAGATGCATCCACGTCTAGCTGCTCCAGGACAAGAACCCCAGACTGGTTTGGCTTAGAAAGGACCATCCAGTTCCAACCCCCTCTGCCATGGGCAGGGACACCTCCCCCCAGCCCAGGTTGCTCCAAGCCCCATCCAACCTTCAACACTGCCAGGGATGGGGCAGCCACAGCTTCTGGGGGCAACCTGGGCAACCAGGGGCTCAGCACCCTCACACCAAAGAATGTCTTCCTAATGTATAACCTTAATCTCCACTGTTTCAGTTTAAAACCCTCCCCTCTCATCCCATCCCTCCAGGCCCTTGTCCCCAGTCCCTCCCCAGCTTTCCTGGTGCCCCTTCAGGCACTGGAAGGTGCTCTAAGGTCTCCCTGGAGCCTTCTCTTTTCCAAGATGAACAACCCCAAATCTCTCAGCCTGGCTCCAAAGCAGAGCTGCTCCAGCACTTGGATCACCCCAGCACTCTGGGCAGAGGACACTGCTGGTATCCTCAGACACAGACAGACACACACTGTGGTGAAGCAGAGCATCCCTGAAGCAATTACAGCCAGGGGATAACACCTAATTTGTCGCATTGCTTCGAATTGGCAGTTTTACATGAAACAAGATAACAGCTTGTACTAACACACACCTGATCTATCAGCTGATGGCTCTACCAGTGCCATTAACAGAGCTGGTGTGAAGGAGGATGAGGAACACTGTCACCTGATGGGACGGCACAAACCACCTGGCTGGGCCTGGTCAGTGCTGGTAGGAGAGGGGGGCTGGCATGGAATTGGCTGTATCTGACCAGTGGCAGTCAACCCCTGGATCTCTAATGAGGGAGTTAGTTGGAGAAAGGATTTCTTTACAGAACACTTAATCGTTGTTCTGCTAATTGTCCAGGAGCAGGAGCAAGGACCTGCAGTTGCATGTTAGCAGCAGCATTCGATGCTTGTGAAGCTATTCAAGAAGGATGTTAAACACTCTCTGAAAACAACTGACATGGAAAAGACACAATTTTTTTTTATTTTTTTTTTTCAGGAAAAGCAACAGTCCCCCCCAGGTTTGTTTTCAAACTTTCATTCTCTGTTTCAAACACAATTCAGCGTTTCTGCAACGCAAGATAACAATGGGGGCATTTCCTTTAAAACAAAAGCTGGATCTCTTCCAAGGCATTTAACTTCCAAAAGTTTAAATTACTCCAGTTAAAATAAAATAAAATAAAACAAAAATTCAGCCTGAGCAGTTCTATCAAGAGTATCACAGTTCTGCTTAGTCTGCCACTAGGGATTCCTGTTTACAGTGGCTTGATTCAGGGGGGAAATTAACTTGTTTCAAAGTAACAGTTTTTAATAGAAATGTTTTATTGACTGCTCTCATTGCACTTCTGCTGGAATCTGTTGCCACATGCTGTCAGGTGCTGGAGGCTGGGACAAACTCCTTGCACAGTGGCCATTCAGCAGATCCTGCTCGCAGCCTGTGCCAGCAACACAGCTCACACTGAGGCTGCTGTAATTGTTTTGTTTTTTAAAAAAAGCACACCATTCAACGTCTCAAAAACTTCCAAAGTGAACACTTGAAGAAACATAAAATGCAATGAATTACTGAGGAACAGAGAATGAATCATTAATATTGCATCACCATGCCCTGTTCCTGATGCCATCTCTCCTGAATGTTTCTCCCTTCCTGCACAAGGAAGACACTGCAGCACCCTCCCGACTGGGAATGGTTTGGAAGAAACAGGATTAGCAAAGTCTTACAGGACAGGTCAATTATTTCTCCCAGTTTATTTCTAACCTGACATCTGTAAACAAATCACTAGAGGCACTCTCCAAAGACTCCATGCTGGCCAACAAGACATCCTCAGTAGCGAGGATGCGCTATGCAAATGTGAGCAGAGATAATATCCAAACTGAGATCTAAAAAGATGCAGTGGAAAAGGTCACCTGGGAGGTTGTAGGAGATCAATACGTGAGGAGAAGGTTCAGGAGAGTCAGTTTGCCATGGGGGAAAGGGGAATAATCTTTGTGGTTCTCAGAGTTAAGATGGCAAAATTGACTCAGTGGGTTCAGGGGGGAGTCAGTGAGGTGGGCTTAGGAATGAAAGAGGGTGGCAACACCCATGTGCTCCAGGACAGCTGAGGCCTCTGCCAGGGTTTTTGGGAGCCCTGCCTCCACAGCTGTAGAGACACAGAATCCCAGAAACACGGACAAGTTTGGATTGGGAGGACCTTAAAGATCTAATTCCATGGGCAGTGACACCTCCCACTAGCTCAGGTTTCTGCAGATGCTCTCAGACTTAGCAAGCAGCTCCCTGACCTTCAGCATCTCTGAGGGCCAAGTCACCATGCTGCCAGAGTGCTCCAAGGAGGTGCCCAGTCCCACTCTCCTTCCAGCCAAGTTCCCAGCCCCAAAGGTCAGGTTTTAGTTCCCTGGTTGTGCCTCGGGAGCCACACACAAAACAGCATCCTCTCCATCAGGCAAACCCACCAGCAGCCAGGCACAGAGCCCATCCCCAGCCCTCCACCAGCAAAGCTGGATGGTGGCAGCTAGTATTAAAGATTCCTCTCCATCAGTATCCCAGTATGTGTAGAGATAGCTGAGATCCCATTTATTTCTCTTCTGTTGTAAACTCCATTTCTCATGGGCTTTTTTTTTTTTTAGCTGCTTATAATTAAGACCTTCAGACAGAGCTTGGCATGGCTGGAATGCAGCCAGGGTGGTGTCGGATCCCACCTTTTCAGAGAGCATCCCCCTCTCCTGGTCAATTGAAAGATTCTTTATTAATTCCAGTCATGATTCAATTTCCTTGATTCTTAATGAAGAGAGTGACACTGCCTTGAGTCACTGGTGTGCAACTTGCTGTTCCTGCCCTACCTTTGGAAAGTTGTCAAAATATTTATAAATTATAAAAGGAGCAGAGAAAGAAAGGAAACCACATTGCACTGAAGAGAAGTCCCACTTCTCTCTGAGGGCTTCGGGCAGACACAAATCCAACCTGGTGCAGGAACATCCCAGAGGAACTGCTGGAAATCCACAGCCCAAAGAATCCCCTGGATGCTGATGTTGCAGCCAAGAGGTGATGAACATCCCAGTCTGGGAGCCAAGAAGATGAACAGATCAGCTAAGATGGCAGGTAACCACCACAGAGCTGAGACTCTGGGACAAGCACTTGGAAGGGAATGAGTGCCCCATGAGTTTCAAAGCAGGTTTGCCAGGGACTGGTCCTAAGGAGGGAAATGTCTGTGGCAAACTGGAGCACACTCCTAGGCACCACGGATGGGTCAGCTGGACCTTCAGGTCTGATCCAGCTCTTCTCATGTGACATGAGAGACTCTCTGAATACCTGGAGCAGACCTGAGCCCTCAACACTCAAATGCAAATCCCAGAGCTCGGGTCTTCAGCAGGGCTGGAGGCACATGGAGAGTGGTGTTGGGGCAGCACAACCCAACACTCAACTGAGTCCCCCAGGGTAAGGGCTTCTCAGAAAGGTTTTCCATCTCTACTTTTATCCAAGGCAACCAATGAAGCTACTCCTGCATCCCTGTGCCCAGGGCTGAGAGGGAAAGGGTTAGGGCAGCCCAACCCACCATCTGGCTCCTGGCAAGCCCGGGACACCCAACACCCTCCACCTCCTGGCTCGGCCGGGCCTCTGGGCTTGATCCTGGCACCACAAAGCCTCCAGCTCCCTCCATGGCAGCTCCTGCAGAAGCTGCCAGCAGAAGCATCGCTGCCTCCCACAGCCGCGCGCTCCCCGGCGAGGAGTGCCTCTCCCTCCAGATGGCTGTAAAGGTTAACGAGGAATTTAGTCGGAGTTACGTACAAATCAGATTGTCTTTTTTTTTTCCTTCCCCCCATAGAAGGGAACAAAAACAACCACACAATTTCAAGCCCACACAGGCAGCGCAGCCTTCCAAGGTGGCTCAGTTGCCATAGACGACGGCAGGCAGCCGGGCTGTCACGCTGAGCCCATCATGGGGACCCACCCCTAGTCAGGGGACACCGTGTGTCCCCATCCCGTGTCCCCCCCACCTGGCACCCCGCTCCTTGCCTCCCTCCTGGGGAGGGGGATGAGCTGCCTGCCCCACCTGCCTTCCTAGGGTGTTGGGAGGGCTCCAGGGTGGTGTCCAGCCCCATCTGGCCGTGGCTGGTGGAGTAGGTGGCCCAAAGTGGCACCTGATTAGGTGGACAGGGTGGGTTCCTCCACAGGGCACTGAAAAACGACTGCAGATCTGGGGCAGAACCTGAAATCTGGTAGTGTTTTGGCCACCTGCAGTGGACACTCAGCATATAGCTGCTGTCCCCGTTGCTCTGCTCCATCTCCTCCCACATCTGAACCCCACAGCTTATGGCCAAGCTCAGGCCATCAGAAAATCATCATCCAACCTGGAGACCCTCACCCATAGCCAGCTAAGGGGTGGCTCGCACCACCCTGCATCAGCTTTCCCATCAGCTCTTAGGGACCAGGACCACCAAACATCACCAAAACTTCCTGGGGAATGGTGCTACAGCAGCTCTTGAGGGGGTGGCTTGAGGGACTGACCTGGGCATTCCTGGTGGTGATGGATTGGGCAGCAACTTCCTAGTTCCCGAGGGCTGGGACACCAATGGAAGATGTGGATGAAGTCCTTTACCAGCCTGATAAACCTCCCCCAAAACTTCAATAAGAGACATCTTTACAACTCCCAGCTGGAACTGGGATCAGAAAGAACAAGGTCACTGAGAACATCAGTAGCTACAGGAAAAAATGTTCTGTTCAAATGACACCAACACAGTAATGAAGGATCATGGGACACATCCATGCTGCTTCACTCCCAGAGGACACAACACAAGGGGTTGGCCAGGTGGCCAAAACTTCCCAATTTTTTGTCCAAAGTTGCTCTGCTGTCCCTGCCAAAGAGGCCATTGCCCCCTCTGTCCTGGCTCAGGGATGTGCCCCTTGCCACTCCATATAACCAGAAATGTGGAGGGTCTGGAGGCTGCATTTGAGGGGGGGGTGGAAGAGGTTTCTTCCTCTCCCCCCAGAAAAGAAAGTGATTTATCACCAGCTTCCCAGTGATTCTTCTGGGGGGGATGAAGATGAACAGGGAGTTCTGACTTTGGTTTGCAGAAGGCAAACACACACTCTCACCTCTGCAGGGGCTCAAAGCATCATCTGACATTTTGAAGTACTTCTGGGCAGCCTGAACCCTGCCAGTCTTGCCCCACAGCTTTACTGATCAAATAAAGCTGATGCTACCTTGCTGGAAGACACCACAGAGGGGTCCTCCCTTATGGATGCCAAGGTAGGAGATGAATGGGTTCATCCCACCCTGGACACAACTGCTGTGCTGATAAGCCTTGAGAGTTTAAGGCCAACCTTCAAAACAGCCGATATGTTCACTTGGCAATTTTTAAAGCTCTGTAATAGAGCCTGGATCATGTTTTTGTGTCACCACTGGCCTGTTAAACCCTACAGTGGAATGAAGAAGAACAGGAGAAGAGCTAAAGGAGAAGCTATAGCTACCTGTTACCAAGAAGCAGCAGCAGAGCACATGCCACGTTAGGAAAGTGCTCATAAAACGTGTTCCTCGGCTGTATGCTCACAACATGGGTGTCTCCTTTTTTAGCATGGATGTGCAGCATAATCCAAAATCTGGCACTGTGGGTTCCCTCCCCCCTTCCCCAAGCCTGTCCTGTTACCCAAACTGCTTTGGCTTCAAACCTCCATTCCCTCGAGCGTCTGTTATTCGCAGACCTGGCGATGCCAACTGAGCAGCTTCCAGGAGCCTTGATGTCTCTCTTTTTATTTTATTTTTTTTAATGCTGTGAATCACTTGATTCTCTCCACCTTCTGGAATGATTCCCTGGAGAGTATCAATTCTGCTGAGCATCTGCTCATGCAGGAAGACCACAACCAGTCCTCCACAGGAAGTTTTCACTCCTGATGGTCACTAAAGGTCCTTCAATCCAATTCCCTGAAAAATCTTGGAGGCAATGTATCAAAACAAGTTGTCCCTGCAGATATCTGTTGTTTGGATTGCCTGGAGCCCATCCACACTGCTCCCAGATGCTCAACACCCACCAGCTCACAGACAGCCACAGTGACTCTTTGCTCCCTCCCTTTCCACGGGTCATGTTTTTCCCACAGGTTTCCCCAAAATTTCTTCTGGACTCTACACAGAAGGGTCTCAATGGAAGAGAAGAAGAGAGTGAAATGACAGCTTTTGTTGATGCTCCCACATTATTTAGTGTATTAAGGACAAGGGCTGACGGTGAGGAATTGTAGAAGGAATTTGTGATGAGTGACCAGCCAAGGATGTGACAGGAGAAATTCAGTGGGGACAAATAGAGGAGCACGTGGGAGAAACCATTTCCAACCTCAGAAATTAAATGATGGGCTCTGAGCTTGACTATTGAGTCTCAGGAGCAAGATCTCAGGGTTATAATAGATAGTTCTCAGAAAACATCAGCTCATTGCTCAGCAAAGAGTGAGGGGGGAGAACACAATTTAAAAGCAGCATCTTAAAAGTGAGGGATTAGTCATAGAAGAACAGAGCAAAACAGACAAAAACCCCCACGCCCCTACACTCTCATTGCCACGCAGGTGAAAAGGGATGTGACAGAGCTATGACAACTTCAGAGAGAGGTGGGAAGGGGGATTAACTACGCTGTTTGTGCAGGGATTGATGACAGAAGTGAGGAACCCCAAGGCTGGAGCTCCACACCATGGTCTTCCACCCATGGTGATGATCCTTCCCCACCCACGGGGAGACAGCTGGTTGCCACAACTCAGCCCCTGACTCAGCAGCTTCTCATGAGAGGATGATTCAAGCCCACCTGGGTGCCTCCCCTGGGTTTCAGGTTGGGATTTCTGCCACCACCCCCCTCCCTTCTATGGAGAAGTTGATGGCTACCGCAGAAAGCACTGTGCTCCATGGTGTCACGTGTCCCCCATGCTGGGCAGGCAGGATGGGTGCTTGGGTGCTGGGGGAGAGGAATCAGAGTGGCTTGGCAAAAGAGCAAGGGAGAGATGCCAAAAAAAAAAAAAAAAAAAAAAAAAGAGGGAGATCCAGCTTCTCTTTATGTTCCTGTAATTCTTCAATACTAGCAAATCTGGTGGGAGGAGGAAAAAGGCAGAAAATCCAGCCTGCAGGTGGAGGAAGGGTTAGTGTGCTGAGAAGGAAAATAAAAGAAAGTAAGAAGTTTGAAGAAAAATCTGTTTGCCAGCATCTGACAAGCTCCAGTCCAAATTCCTCCTCCCAGCCCTAACACTTGGGTATGCCAGACACTGGGGGAAGTTTTTGTCTTTACAAAAGGAAGGGGTGAGACCAAACACCTCCTGGCACTTGGGATCAGGGGAATGGATGGCTGAATTGAGAGGGAGAGGTGCAGAAGGACAGGGGGATGAGAGCAAAAACCCTTGAGCAGGAGAAAGCCTTGTACACTTGTACAAGGCAGCACCCACGAGGATGGGGACACGTAGGGTGCACCCTGAGGACTTGCCACTGGCCTGATTGGAAGAAGCTGCTCATGGGAATGTGGCAACACAGAGGAATCAAATGGAGCATCAAACAGGAGCAAACTAAGGCCAAGGAGATGTTAACCAAACTGTTGCTTCTGCTAACAGTTGTGCCCTTCTGCCCTGGAGGGCTGTCTCGATTTTTTTTGCAGAGGGATTATTTTTTGCAGAGATTTTTTTATTTTTGCTCTGATGCCTAAATACAATTAGCCACTCACAATTAGTGCTTTCCAATCTGTGAAAAATTTGCAACAGGGGGGAAAAAAGAAAGAATGGACTGTGACCATATAAGCACACAGCTCAGAGCAGCATCTTTAGAGGATTCAACTCATCTGCAGGTTGGGGTGTTGCCATTGGGAAGGATGGAAGGGGAGCAGAAACCAGAGGCCTCTGCAGAGTCAGGCTCCCCTTTGGCTGGGTGATACACAATGGCTGAGGTCAGCCTCACCTTGACAGCTTGTGGTCTTGGAATTAAAAAAAAAAAAAGAGATACTGGAGTGGAGAGATGTGCCCAATGATCTCTAGCATGGACAGTCACAGCCTGGTGGGCTGCTGTTCTCTGGCCTTTGAATAACACATCCCCTGAGCTCCTCCCTTCCGAGCCCTGGCACTCTGGTGACAAGGACAGAACAATCCTGGTAGGGAACAGGGGATGAAATTTGCAGCTCCTGAGGCCTGGGTATAACATATGACTTCATTTGGTATGCACAGGATATTTGCTGTCTGATCCCAGCACAGAGCTCCTACATTCCCAGAGTAGCAGGAGGACGAGGGCTGCTCCTGCCCTTCACAGCACCACCTCCATCCATCCCCATTATTTCTTCCTTGGATCTCCTCTGGCATCCCTGGTGCTGCCGAGGAGGAATCGCAGCTCACAAGAAATTATGAGGAAGTCACTTTGTCCCTGTATAAATTATTAATTTTAATCATATGAAGAAATAATAGACTCTGACTCTCACCAGACAGAGTCCTTGCAGATGCAGCAACTAGAGTCGCCCTCCTTGGAGATATTTGCAGTATTTTGCCATGTTCTGGAGCAGAGAAAGGACATTTCCACCCACTGCTTGTGCTTGGGGTGAATTATTTCCCCCTGGTCTCTGCTTGTCAAAGTCCTGCCCTAAAATCAAGGGAATCCAAATCCTTTAGGTGAAGATGCTACCCCCTGAAAAGAATCCTTTAACAAATGCTCTTCTTTTTCTCCCCACATCAGTTTTTTTTTGGTTTTTTTTTTTTTGTTTCTCTGGTTTTCCTGGGATGTCTATGGGATTATGAATAAGGCATTGTGAGCTGCACTGAATGTGTTATTTAATGAACTGTATGAAATATTAAACCACGCCTGATATGAAGCATGGTGAATTCTGTAAGAAGTAATATATTACACTTGGGGAGGACTGAAGATAATCAAATATAATGAACAAATTTCGAACCAGGATGCACAGAGCTCAGGGAAGTTAAGTTTTGTTCACTGTGAGCTGGAATTATATGTGACGGGCGTTCAAGGCAGGTTCTTCCAGCAAGTATTCTCCTGTTGTGAATGACATTATTGTATTTTTCCATTTAACATAAATCTATTTTTTTCAGAAGGCTGCTTCCACCCGTGTGGCATCAGCAGATCCCATTAATCACGGTGCTCTCAATCACTCAATTATTCAGAGCCTCTTTTGGTGTCTCTGGCTCTTCCTCCCTTTCTGATTAATCTTAAACTAAACCAACTAAATAAATAAAACCATGAGGATCCAAAGAGCATCCCGGTGAAGATCTTATTTATGGGACACATGTTGACAGCTTAGGAGCTGATCCCATTCTGGTTGGAAAAATCTCTGTTCCTAGAGGCATCAGAAGGAGGTAAGAGGCTTTTTTGGTCCAAAGCATTAGGCTCCACTCAGAAAAGATATGAAGCCTTGAGCTCAGCAGGGCTCAGCCTTCTTCATTTTGAGATTTTTTCCCCTCAGGCACCACCCATCCCATTTGGTCCTGAGCCTTCTCTAGGCCTAACCATCAAAAGACATCTTGACAGGCCATGGTGGCCATCTGCCATCCCCGTGTCATAGGACACGAAGATGGGTCTACTTATGGGCTCTACTCTGGATGACAAAATGAGCAAACTCACTTGAGAAATGTGAGGCAACACCACTGCTTTGACATGTCTGCTCCTCCACGTTTCCCAGGTGACAACTGCTACAGCAATGCCACCCCTTGTCACCTCCAAGGGGCCAGCTACTCCTTGGCAAAGCCAGACCTCCAGGTACTTCTCCAGCAAAAAGCCAGGAAAGCTCCAGCTGGACACTGTGTGAAGGCTCTGCTGATTCTGCAGCCCAACCAGCAAGGGTGAAGAAATGCTGGGTTTCTGGTACACCTACGGGCTGCACACCACACAGAGCTAACCTCCTACCTGATGCCTCCTGGCAGAGGCATACCTGGAGCTGAGGAGAATTGGAAATGGTCGTTTAACTCCCATTGTCATGGCCAGGGTATGCTGGAGGAAGGTGCATACAATGATCCCATGTTAGAGAGAGTCTTTCCTTGGTGAAAATCCCAAGAAGCTTGATGAAGCTTGCTGATGGTACATAGCCATATCTTAACCCAAGTCATAGAATCATTGAGGTTGGAAAAGACCTCTTATATCATCAAGTCCAACACCACCAGAAAACTAAACCCTGTCCTCAACTGCCACATCTACATATTTTTTAAACACCTCCAGGGATGGGGACTCCACCACTGCCCCGGGTGGCAAACTCCAATGCTTGGCAATTCATTCAGCAAGGAAGTTGTTCCTAATATCCAATATGAACCTCCTCTGGTGCAACTTGAGGCCATTTCTTCTCGTCCTATTGCTGGTTTCTTGGGATAAGAGACCAGCAGCCACCTCACTACAACCTCCTTTTGGATAGCTGAAGAAAGTTGTACATATTGATATTAGTGACCTATTTTTATCACTGTTACTTACATCCGTATTTGAGACGCAGAAATATCACAGGAGCTGCAGTCACCAGGCCTCCCTCCTGTCTGGGTGACAGCCACCCTTGTACCATGCTACACATGAGGGTGCTGCAGGGCTGGCCAAGGACCTAGCTCAGCCTCAGCAAGCAGCAGCACCCATGTCCTCACTGGGTGTGGGGAATTTGGGTTGAAACAAAGCCAGGGTGCTGGGCAAACCCCCCAGTTTGATCTAACCATCCACTGCAGAGCCAAGCTCTGACAAAGGTGACTGCTCTGCCTCCTCACCAAGGGTGGAATGTCCCTTCACTCTTCAGCTGGCTTTGATGCTCACTAGTAAATTAATTGATTCAGCTTGGCCATCCGGGGTACTGAGTAATCCCAATATTGAGCTGCAGCTCTAATTAATTCAGTCAATACAGTCGACACAAACCACAGGCAACATGGGGACGCCAGCACCCGGCAGCTCGAGCCCTGGGCTGAGCTCAGGGTGGGGGACACTGAACGGCTCAAAAGAGGGCAAACACCCCAGAGAATGTGGTCAGGGCTGCAAGGACTCCAGCCTACTCCAAAATCATCCACAGGACCCCAAAGGATCAAGCATAGCTCCAGAAGCCAGCTTCATCCGAGATACCCACACAGCCCAGGTCAGACAATGAACGAGTGCTTTGTTTGGAGCAGAAATTTTAGAGTTTGGAGGCAAAACCGTTTTAAATGCAAGAGATTAATGACCTTGAAATCAAGGCAAAAATCAAGAGCTCCCATAGGGAATCCTCTGCGCTGTGCCATGCTTTCCCCTGCTGGATGTGAGGAATTGTCCGGGGCTGCCTGCAGCAGCAGCATGGGGCCAGCCCAGGCATCCAGGCAGGCAGGGCAGGAGCCAGAGGAGTGCCTGTCACGTCTGGAATACACCTGCTGAGCCACCAGATGAGGCTTCTGAGGCCTTGGGAGATGCTGGGAGAGAGGGCCTGTGGAGCAACAGCTTCATGCCTTGTCTGGAGCAATCCAGCAAGGAAGCTGGAGAGCAGGAAGAGCGTTTTTTTTTTTTTTTTCCAGGAGACATCAAGGCTGCTAATAAATAATACAGGGTAGTGTTATTACTTTTTTATCTTAGGAAGTCAGACCAGCTTATGAAACCTGGACAGGAGCAGAATGTTAATCAGTGAGACTTGGCAAGGTGAAATTCTCTCTCCCGACCCGCACAGGAGTTAACGCGAGCCAAAAGGAGTGGAGCCTTCCCCTTGCTCAGTTTTCTCTGTGTGCAAAGCCTGTATCTTTAAAAAAGACCTCACTCCTATGCTGGGGAACCCGTATGTCCCTTATTTAGCCATGGTGCCTTATCTCCTCTCCCTCCTCACCAAACAGGACTATGGTTTCTGGAGGATGGTGCCCATCAGTGCTGCAGGAGGTGCCGCCTGCCCTGCCTGCAGTGGCTCTGCCAGCACCGGCGGATTCCCAAAACTGCTGGGAAGTGCAATGCACTCCAGCTGCTAAGGCTGCTTGAGCTTGCTTAGCTGCAGGGGAGCAAACATAGGAAGCACAAGAGAGAGAGGAAAATTGGTGCAGTTCAGCAAGAAGGGGCAAGCGCGGCTGGGAAGCAGACAGAAAGCAAAGGACCAGCCATTCGGGATAAGAATGTTACAAAGTTTGATTTTTCAAAGGCAAATTAATGACCTGGCTTGCAAAAACCCCTCCCAGTGACTTCCTCTGTCAGGTTCAAAGCATGTAAGGCTGTGGGCTGCAGGGACAGGTCAGGGGCTCAGGGGTGTTCTGCTGGGAACCTGGGGAGCAGAGCAACAGCCAAGTGCTGCAGATGCATTTGGACTTCAGCACTGCTGTTGCTTTCCAGATCTCAGAGCCCCGTGCAGGATGTGTCCCTCCAGCTCACACGCCTTTCATCACACAGTTTGATTTCAGATAACTCCCCGAGACTTGTTCTTGATAAACTGCTATTTGCTATTTACAGATGGTAGCAGGTGCTATATTAGGGATCTGTGGTGAGCAACATCCTCTGTTTATTGACAGGGGAGGCAAATCTGAGCCTCACCAGTCACCCTCACCGCTGGCCATGGGGACAGTCACAGGATCCCAAGACTGGTTTGGGCTGGAAAGGACCTTTAAAGACCATCCAGTTCCACCTCTCCTGCCATGGGACACTTTCCCCCAGCCCAGGTTGCTCCAAGCCCCGTCCAGCCTGGGGCCTTCAACACTGCCAGGGATGGGGCAGCCACAGCTTCTGGGGGCAGCCTGGGCCAGGGGCTCACCAAGGCTCTGGAGGACACGTCCCTTCACAACAGGTCCAGCTTCACTCCACATGCTCAGAGACACCACCAGCTATTTTCACAGCAGCAGACAGGAGCTGCAGGGGATGCCAGCAGAGGAAAGATCACGTGTGGGCTTGTAATGTCACAACAGCTAGCCCAGGGGCCCACAGCCCCATGGTCCCATCAGCACAGAGTCCTCTCTTGGCCCTGCACATGCCCGAGGGATGCTCCAGGCCCCTGGTGCTGTTGCTGCTCTCTGCTCTCTCCCTCGATACACAGACTAATGTTGGCTGCAGGGGGACTTGTCTGTCTGCCCAGGGAAATGACAGGGAGGGAATCAAAGCACTGTCACTCTCGGAATGATTTTGCCTCCTTCCTTTGTAAGCAGAGCACAGGCAAACTGCTAGGACTCTTTTTCTAGTTACTAGATTTTACTGGGAATCAATAAGCAAATAAGATGATGCTTTGGTCTTGAGACCTCCACAGCTTTCCTGGCAGGGTCTGGGTGGTGCAAACCCCTCTCTGAGACTGACAGCACTGTGATGGATCACCCATGCCTCACCCTGCTCGGGATGTTTGCAAGCAGGAGGGGATGGATTGAGTCACGAGCAGGAGACAGGGCTAACCCTGATGTGAAGGAGAAGCCCAAGGGAACCATCCACCAATTTCTGCCAGAATCTGGGATGTGGGATTCCCTGCAAGCCTGCTGCCTCCTCAGAGGGACTCCTGTGCACCTCTTAGCCTGAAAGCTGCTTGCATTGCCTCTTAGTTTGAGCCCTGCCAGCACAAGAGCTAAATGAAGAGCTGTTTGCCATCTGAAGGAGAGGAGGCCCTTGGCAGAGCCAGCGTCCTCAGCAGCCACCGCAGCTCTGCCCACACGCTGCTGTGCCCAGAGGTGCTGAGCTGGGGAGAGGGGGTGAAGGGAGGTGCCAGCCCTCCAGCAGGGTTGTTTTGTTGTCTTATTAAGTATCAGACTTCTTGGGAATCAATAAGGATAACAAGATCATTCTTCACCTCACTGTAAAGAATAGCTGTTCTCCCCAAATCCTCAATGTATATTAGAATCAATATATATGAAACGTACACGTTCAGCCTGCAAAGGGGTCTGTTTGGGAAACATAGCTTCTCTTGGTGCTGAACAGGAGAAGAAAAGAGTAAAACGGAAATAATGAGGGGAGGAGGCAACCCTGGAGCAGAGCTCAGAGCAGCAAAACCCAGGAGAAGGCGTTTGCCCCACTGACAGGGTCCCCTGGGGCTTGCTCCTGGCTCAGCCTGGCTACCTGGGAGGTGCCAAGGCTTTGGATTAGGAACAGGGCTTACAAAGAGACCTTGTGGGGGGAAAACAAAAGGCTGGGCTGAGTGAAACCAACCCGGAGAGAATAAATGAGTGGGGGAGCGGAAGCGAGGAGCAGGAATGACACAGCCTTGCATAAAAGCAGCTGATGGCTCATTCTTGTAATTAATTCAAATTGGGCTGAGCCCAGGCTTTGGGGGAAGAGTAACTGGTGGGTGGTAGAGAAAGCAAAGAATAAGCAGGCATGACCCCAGCTGGAGGGCAATGGGTAGCCCCAGGTCCCTAATCAGGGCTGGGTTTAATGAGCGGTCTCATTCAGGACCTGTAAGAATCACAGAATCAGAGAATAGTTTGGGTGGGAAGAGAATTAAAGCCCATCCAGTCCCAACCCTCCTGCCATGGGCAGGGACACCTCCCCCCAGCCCAGGGTGCTCCAAGCCCCATCCAACCTTCAACACTGCCAGGGATGGGGCAGCCACAGCTTCTGGGGGCAACCTGGGCAACCAGGGGCTCAGCACCCTCACACCAAACAATTTGGTCACCCTCGTCCTATCACTCCATACCTTCTCCACCATCACAGAATACAAACTCAATGGATCAGTGAAACTCCCCAGCTGTTAAGTGGCAGCTGGAGAAACCCAGAGAGAGGGCATGGGCAGAGCAGAAACACAGAGAGAAGCCTTCTGTCTCCCTGCCTTGCCCCTGGCCTTTCCTCCCTTCCTCCTAAACCTGGGGCAGGGACTGCCTGAGAGTGACTGCAGAATTTGGCCAGCAGGGACACAGGGACCTCTGGCTGGCAGGGACCTCCTGGGTCACCAAGCCCACGAGCTGCTCTTGCAGCCCTGGCATCTCAGAGGCATTGTCAGTGGCTCAGCTCCTTCTGGTGGGAAGTGGTCCAGCAACCCTTGGCTTTCCCAGGCAGGGGTCATGCACCTGGCTGCCAGTGATGCACATGGGGCACAAAGACACAAGAACAGAGGGAGGTGACCCTCAACTCGACCTCCCATAACCTGGAAAAGGAAGAAAGTGCAGCAATGGCCCCTGAGAGGCCATCACACATCACCACTCGGAGCCAGGGGCCTCAATACAGCCTGAACACTGCAGATCCCACCAGTTCAACCTGCCTGAAAATGTCCTGTTCAATCCCCATCTCCAGTCCTTCAAGTGCTCTAACCTTTAGATGGCTTCTGCTCCACAGGTAGCACCCCCGCACAAAACCTGCCCATTCCTGTGAGCTGGAGGTAGAAATTGGCACGAGATGATTCTGACCACCATGAAGCTTTGTGCAGGGCCAGCTAAATATGGGGCAAACCTAAAGTTTATGAGCAAGAGCTCCTTTGGGCTGGTGCTGCAGCCCAGCTGTGCATTCTGGATGGCACTCCTGCCACCTACCATAGTGCAGCAATCTTCTTCTGCAGCCTTTCAATTTGATAATCTGTCATCTGTGGGAGTCTCTACTTCATGATCCATATATCTTGTGAACCTCTGGAAACCTGACAACTATTTCATGCTTGGATGGCTCCTTGCTCATCTTGGGCCGTGCAAGAAGAGCGTGTCCTGACTGGCACAGGAGCAGCTCCTACTCCCATCACACCAAGGCAGTGATTAAATACCTTCAGCCAAGCACAAGGCAGCTTCAGCTGGGTCTGTTCCTTGGGGACTGAGAATGAGGCCAGAGAAAGCTGCAGAAGACCCCAGAGGGGTCTGGGGACTGGACAGAGGCTGGAAAACAATGCTTAAAGGTAAGTTTGGCTCGTCTGGTGAATCTCACCAGGGTCCCCTGGGCTGGGGAGGTGCCTCCTGGGTGGCCATGCCAGGGCATGGAGGCTCAGCCTCTCACACACCTCCTCCACCTGCAATGCCCTCGGAGGGGGAAAGCAGGATGGGGAAACTGAGGCACTGCTGCACCCAGTTTGCTCTCCTTGACTTGTTCTTGGTAGAACAGGGTGATGCTCAGCTTCCCAGGGTTCAATCCCACCTCCTGGCAGAACCCTGGCAACTCTCCCCATCCCTGCTGTGGGACCTTGATGCCGAATGTTCAGAAGCAAATAAAACCCACTAAGAGAAAAAAGGCACAAAGGGAGCTGGGCTCTCAGGGCCAGGCTGGCAGTGAGAGCAGTAAATTGGAGGATAAATCTGGTGCCGTGGTGGCTGGTCAGCCCATATTTCAACATGCCAAGCTGCTTACTGAAGTGTTTTATTCATGGTTTCGTGCTAGCATTGCTAAACCTCGCATAGGTAAAGACAGTGTCTTAACATCCTTGTGGGCTTTTCAGTCAATTGAACACTAACACACTCTTTTCCCTGCTCTCCCCCCTCTCCTGATGCTCCCCAGGAACTGGACACTGCTGCAGGGATGCTGCTTGGGTCTCCAGCACTCAGCAAATGCAACAGGAGTTCTGCACTGGAAGTTAATTGCTGGTTCTGGGACCCTTTTTTTCACTTCTGATGTCTTAACATTAATCTGGCTGTTTCTCCTTCAGGTTCTGCTGCCGTGCCAAGGTGCTTTTATCAGCTGCAGAGCCCAAGAGGAGGAAAGGGTGTTTCCCCAGGACCCCACTTGGAAGCAGCACTCTGCAAACCAGGAGATGCAAAATAGATTTTATTTCAATATTTTCACATTTTCCAAGCAGGTCCCTTGAACTCCAGAGAGAAACTCAACTTTTCTGAACCCTGCACCTCTCCATAACCATCAACAAGACTCCCAGTGCTCCCCAGACAAACTCTTTCGCAGCACTGCGGATTAAGACCAGGCAAGAAGTGCTTTTCAAGAGGTTGTAAGAAGGATGGTTGGCAGAGCTGCTGTCAGAGATGAGGATTTCCTACCTGCATCCCAAACCCCCCCTCCTAGCAGTGTTGCACAGCTCTGCCAATGCTGCCAGATCTGGGGTCAGCCCCAGCTTGGTCAGGGAGAGATCAACAAGGGGATGTGCTGCAGGAGCACAGCAGCAACACCCTGGCAGGAAAAGTTCATTTTCCCAGCAGTAGGAATCAGTGGGAATAGCCCAAGCTTGTACTCATGGGTATAGACATGAACAGGTCCCAAATTCTACTGCCACACCCCCAAAGCTCATAGCCCCTTGCCCCAGCTCTAGGTGCACTTGCAAAGGCAAAGCAAATCAAAGGAAGAGAAAGTCAGCAAAATCCTTGTACAGGAATTAAAGCAGGAATCTGGCCACCAGCCATGCCCTAATCCAGAGGATCTTGATGCTACCTGGCTTTTTATTTTCCATGTCAAAGCCCTGGCCTAGCTTCAGCAGGCCTGATTAGCTCCAAAATGTCAGCAGTGAAACCCTGCGAGCGTGAGCTGCTTGCTGGCCCCCAGCCCTCACTTTTCAGCTCCAAGGCTCTAACGAGGACATCAGCCTCGCTCTTGATTAAAACAAATGGTCCAAGGCAGCACACTGCTGCCCAGCCCAAGCTGGGGAGCCACCAGTGACCCCCAGTCCTGGCAGAGAGCTGTGCCCAGGCCCTCCGTCTGCCACCATTCCCGAGAAGGTGCAGGATTGCTCCGTGGATCAATCCTTCCTTCCCTCCCCTTTCATCCCAGTTGCCAACCTGTCTCTTAAATCCTGTTGGTTTTGGTATGCCACTTAATTTCCTTTCTCTTAGAAGAGTAACATAGCAAAGTTTAGTCTGAGGTGCCCTCTGAGGGCTTGCATGCTCTTGGGTGTCTACAAGCAGCTGGAAACCTCTTCTTGGAGAGATATCTGACATGATCCTGGTGGAGGGTGGAGCTGAGACTCCACAGTGCTTATTGTTTCTCCTTTCTCCAGCCTCCTCTTCCCTACAGACCTTTCCAACCTCCTTTCAGACCTTCCAAGCTTCCTTTCTACCCACCAGACAAACCTTCCTATCCTCTACCCTGACCTTCCCAACATCCTTTCCCACAGGCCAAAGTTTGTCCAAGGACTTTGGTGTTGACCATTGGACTCAGAGGAGCTGTTTTCCTAGGAAAATGAAACATCATGTTGGCTTTGTACGTATGTCTGGTAGCACTATGAAATATTCTAAAAGATTGAGATTTATGGGTCTGGACAGGTTGGCCTCTTTTGCTGTGCCTGTAAAAGCTCTGAATGATGCCATCCATCAAAGGGTGGACAGCACTGGGGCTGACTGAGGACCAGGCAATTTTGCATCGCTGGGGCCAAGTGCCAATTCCTTAAGTAATCCCAGTTTCCATTAAAGAGGCAGCTGGAGGAGGGCATGGCTTTGGACTTTTTTTATTTTTTTTTTAAGTCAGCTGCAGGACACTTACAAATTACTGTGGAATTAATGGTGGGTGACTTGTTAAAATTAATGATGGCCATAATTAGGAATATTCAGGAAGAAAACCACAGGAAAAATGGTCCATGGAAAGATATTTTCTCTAGTCGTATTTTAAAATGTAGCAAAAATTTGCAGCTGCTTTATTAATTTAAATAAGAAGATATGGCTTTTTCTTGCATAGCTTCAGAGGGTTTCTAATGGAGGGGGGCTGCTAGATGAGGCAGTTCAGAGGAAATCGAATAGCCTCATAAATAAATGAGTTTTCTTTTTTCAGGGCATAACTGTATTCATTCTTACAGTGTTCACAGAGCATCATATTACAGGGGAAAACAGTCAGGAGGAGCCCCCAGGCTGCTCTGGCATCCTAAGGACAAATGTCTTCTCCAAGCTGCTGTCTCCTTGTCATGAACCCATCCTCCCCGTGCTGAGCAGCTGTGACAGACCATGCCATGCTTTGTTCCTGAGGTCTGCAGGACAGGGGGTGAAGCTGTACCTATGGGTACACCCCTGCTCCTCACCCCTCACCCTCCTGCAGCCCCATCACCCCAAGCAGAGATCTCCTCCAGCAGTGCCATGTGAGAATCAACGCCACCAGGGAGCCACAAGAGCCACAAGTTACGGCTCCTTTGGTGGAGGGGCAAGACGAAAGCAGACCTTGGGTACCAGCATTCCCCTCCCCTGCAGGTCATCAGGGATTAGGAAACCACATCACTGCCTTCTGCTCACCCCGGGGGTGGGGTGACCACCATGAATCACTTGGGATCAAAGGCATCAACCCTCCCATGGCACAGATGGAGGAAAATGGGTGCAAATGGAGTTCCTCAGCCTCCTGAGGCATCTTCCCTTAACTAACCAGGTCCAAAGCACACAAAGGCCATATAACCCTTTCCAGAAGTTCATCAGGTTTTGGACCTGAACACCAAGAAGCCAGGGAATGGCTGAAGGACCTTTTTGCCTGTGTAACCAAGAGGTTTATGCACACAAGAAAACTGCAGCACTATGATGTCTTGCTTTTGGGGGATGTACCACAACAGTGAGTCCAAGACACATTCCTGGGAATGGTGTGAACCCTTCCTCCATGGGGACACTGATTTCTGCAGTGTAACACCAGGGAGCTGCCAGCCCTCAGACCAACTTTTTGCCCACCACTGCACTGAGCTGAGACAGGTCTCAGCCCCTTCACCCCTCTGCAAAGCCAGGATGAGCCTGCCTCAGGAACCTGAGAATTACAGACACAGTGATGCCAGACTACAGCTCCCAGGAGAGCCATGCCAAAAGGCAAAGGAATTTTCCCTTGATTTGGATTTTTCACTCATGAATACAACAGGAAGAACCTCCTCCTCTATTCTGAGCATGCCTCCAGCAAACAGCCCAATTTCCTCCTGACAAAGAAATTCATTAGGAGACTTTCAGGCCCATCCCAACCATGGCAGCTAGTTGAAATTGCACAAATCCTCTCCAGAATTTCTTCTAACAATACATCCATCTCTGGCTGCCTTTGCACCCCCTTGGTAACTGATTGGAACTCATAATGACCCATGAGCTGCCTGCCTGCTAAAGCTGGTTCTGGTGCTCCCTGTACCTGTCACGACAGAAATATATTCTCATAAATTTATTTCCAAGCAGTATTTGTCTACTGAGGTTGTTTCTCTCAGCCATTCTCTCTCATGCAATAATTGCAGGAGAATTTGCAAAGCTGCAAAACAAACCCAAAACCTTTCACTGTTGCTTGGTCCTCCTGTGGGAAGTGGGCAGAGGTGGGAAAGGAGGGGTTGGAGCACAGAGCATCCACTGCCACAGAGGCTTGGGTGATGTGCCAGACCCACCAGAACATGGAAAAACCATGGGAGATCCAGCAGGGCTAGGAGAAGGAGGAGATGTAACTGGCCCCGCTCAACCCATCATCCCCAAAGGACTGTGAGGTGGCTCATTAGGCACAGAAGAAAGGACTAATTTTAGATTGGGTGGCAATTAAAAAGCATTGTATTATCCTTCCAGTGCTAACACAGCCTGTCAAAACCTTTGGGTAAAACAGCAGCTAAATGAGGGGCTGATGGAGAGTTACAATAAGGAAAAGACAATGGCATCATTAGATTGGGATTTATCTTCCCAAGACAGGATTGTCCTCATTATTCAGGAGCTGTGTACCCAAAGCCACTGGTAATGCTCTCTCCCAGGATGGAGATAAATCCCAAACCTTCCAAAGCCTTTTTCATGGAAATGTTCTGCAGCATTCAAAGCAAGCCTTGATTTCAGTGCCTGCATCACTCGTGCCAGGAGGTTAAAGGGGCTTTGGGGACTTCAGCTTGCTGGGACAAGAAGACCAGGCTCTTACACTGGATGGGTGAGGACCAGCTGGTGAGGGAGCTGGCTACTCCTGCCTGCACAGGACCCAGCCACCTGGATTGCCACAGGTGCAGACTGGGCACCCACCTGGGGGCAGGATCCACATGTGATGTGGAGGCTTTTGGCAAGCCATCTTCTGAAGTGCAACAAGGAAGAAACCTGGAGGAATCCAAGAGGAGGAGAGAGGTTTGTAGGATGAAACCACACTGGCTGATGTAACTCATCCTCCCCTGCAAGCCAAAGGGGTGGGAGGCAGTGGAGGGCAGCTCTGTTCTTTGGTGCTTTGTGGTCATATTGACCAGAACAACTCCTTCCTATTCATCACACACACACAAATCCATGCCTCAGAAATAAGTAGGACATTTCCTTTTATAATGTTGCAAAATAACGGGCTGAGCCCATAGATGGGAGGTGCCACGTTGTCTCAGTCACTATGCTTACCCCCTTAGTCTGTTCCAAGAAACCCAAAAACCCCAAAACAAGCCCAATCCTGATAACAGCCTTAGGTGTTGACAGAGATTTGGAGATTTGGAAAGGCAAATCAGTTTGGCTGTCAGCACCAAAGCAAAAAAAACCAAAAAAACCCTAACAAAACCATTTTTCTTTACCTGGGGGTGCAAACAGCATGGCTCCTGCTGTGGAGTCCTGAGGGTGCCAGTGTCCCCCAGCCTGACACCAATCTGCTATTTCAACAGGCCAGGCCAGAACTTGGAAGCTTCTCCAAGCAGAAAGGATCCACTTTCCAACCTTGGGTGGAAGCCCAACTCCTTCAGCAGCATCAAAGGTGCCCAATCCCAGTGCCAAGGCCCATTTCACCCCCATAGGCTGCCTGTTAGAGCTGCTGTTGCAAGGATGCTGGAGGAAGAGGGGACCCCAAAGGTGCTTTTTAAGAAGTAGAGAAACCACAGAAGATTTTTTAATACAGTGAACAGAGATGCTGTAAGATGGCAATGTCCTGCCTGCCTCCAGGAAAGCAAACCCAGAGCACACACAGGGTGGGGAACACTGGCAAATCTCGTGTCTAGATGAGGTCAGGGTCATTTCTAGCAAGAAAAAATACATTTATGGAGGGCTTCAAGCTGCCTGCCATGGTGGGTCCACAGGAGGTACACTGGCAAGATGAATTAGAGGCTGAGGTCAAGGAGATTGCTCTCACTGCTGCAGCCTTTGAGGAAAGCAGTGCTGCCTGTGCAGCCTGAAGCTGATGACAGTGTTTCTCTTACCTAGCTGGGCTTGGGGCAGTTTCCTGGGTTTTGAGAGTTCAGAGTGCAGCAGATTTAATGATAAAACCCCCTAATGAATATCCGTGCTTCTTCCACCATGGCAAAGGTGGCCACCACGCTGCAAGAGTCTGCTGCCAGGTCCCCACATCAGCTTAGGGAGATTTCCCTTGTCCTCTGGGCTCAGCATCACCCAACACCATGATCATCCAGCAATGAAACACCACAATTAATTTACCTGACTCTGCCTTGGGATCTTCCCTGGAGCAGAGCAGGAGCAGGCAGCATCCAGAGCCAGCCCCTGCGTCCTGGAGCCACACACTTCACAGTGCTCTTTCTCCTCCAGACTGTTTATCTTAACAAAATCATTCAAACTTTGCCAGGTTTTAGTTCACAGTTGAGGAATGAAGCACCTTTTAAATAAATGTTTAATGACTCCTATTGGGTGCTGGGCTGTGGAGGGGGCTTGGTAGGCACGTGGAGCCATGCACCCACAAATAAAACCCCCAGCAAAACGGTGCCTCTTGTTTGATTGTTCACTGTGTAACAGACTGACTGCTGCTCCAGCTTCCTGGAGGACTTCTCCAGGATAAAGTCACCGACTAGCAGAAATTAATAAAAAAAAACCAAACTCAAACAACAGATTTCATCTTTTTAAGAGGTGCAACTTTCTTTCTGCAAACATGGTACCTGCTCTGTCCTGCAGACACGACCTGCCCGAGCCCACCGTGTCCCTTGGTACCAGAGGGCTTGCCTGATCCATCATTCCCTTCCCCTGGGACAAGCCAGAGCAGAGCTCAGCAAAACCATTCATCCCAGAGACAACAGCACAAATTAACACAAAATTCATTAAACATTGTCTGGCACTAGGTGGGTTTTAGGTAAAGCATGCTTGGAGAGGAGAAAAGCCTTATTCAAGGGGAAAAGCAGGAGGGATGGGGTTTGGCTGGGGCAGGTTTGCTTCATCCTCAGCTCTAGGATTTGGGGACACACACACAGACACACAGCCCCTTGCCTCCCAAGAGAGGTTTTGTGCCCAGGGAGATGTGAACAGCACAAGGCCAGGAGAGGCAGTGGGGAAGGGAAGGAGCAGAGCTTAAACCAGGCAGAGGAGCAGATTGAGGCTGGCAGAGAGAGGAGCTCAGGCCATGCCAGAAGCTCCCCTGGGCTGGGAAGCATTTTAGCTGCTGGCTTCTGCAGATAACAGCCCTGGCAGCCTCCCCCCCACTCCATCTGCACCCAGCCAGACCCAGGACCCCCAGGGTCAGATGAACCATGAGAGGCTGGGGGGCTGCCCCTGGGGGGGCTATCGGGCTCCCCTCCTCCTGCCCATCTCCTCTCCATCCCTAGCTGGGCCAAGTGAAGTTCAGCTATTACACAGTTTCAGGAGATGAATTACATGAAATTATAATTACATTATCCTTGTCTGCTCTGGGCAAAATGCAAAAGGTCAGCTTCCCTCCCCTTACTGCCTGATCTTTAATATGTTAGGCCACTTACAGACACTGCCATGACATTTACAATAGGTCCAGAGAGATGCTGCACAGGCACTTGCACGTTTTTCCCTCTTCTGAGGGACTTGATTTGGCCAAGAACAGCCAGGGCTGCAGCAAACCCCTCTGCTTTCGGAGTTTGCTGGAGGGCTGGGTGTTCAGCACCCCTGGGGCAGCTGTCACCTTGGGATGAGCTCCATGTGAGCTCATTAAAGAGCTCACATTAAAGAGAAGTTTTAAGATCCAAACTCCAGCCCAAAATAAAGACTATTTTAGATGGTAAGAACAAGTCACTAAGAGATGGTGGCATTCACCATCTTTATTTCTGAAGCTCTTATGTATTGGGATCTCTATTTTCCTGGCATCCTTTTCAGCCAGGGCCTACTTGAGCCAAGCTCAAGTTGAGCTGTTGGTCCTTCCTGGTTGAAATCTGCTTAAAAGTGACACAGACTGTGTGGAAAGTGTCCCCTGCAAAGCATGTGCCCTGCCCACAGAGACACTCACTATGCAGTAGCCCAAAGACCCAGAAGTCAAAGGTCCATGCCTCCCACAGACAGGGACAGTGGATCCCCTTCTAGATCCCCACCTAGCCCTTTTTTTGTGGCCCAGAGACATTTTCCAGCTCCAGGGTGCTGGGAGCTTAGATTCTTTCATCTTCTGTGACTGATGGCAGTCCTGCCACACTCCCAAGAGATTTTGTGACCCCACCAGCCTGGGACCAGTGAGTCCATCGTGCCCTCTGGTCACTTCCACGGCTGGCAGCTCTGTGCTAAAACCAGCACTGTATTTTTAGCTGTTTGACTTGTAGCAAGTAATAACTTGTCTTGTAATAACCTGTAATAGGTTTTTCTCCCCCAGGACAAGACCTTGGAGCAGCGGTTTGCCATGGCACCAACAGAATCAGGCATTGTCCTCTGCTGTAGGAACAATGAGATAAAGATTTCTGAGTCCTTTGAGCTCTGATGTAGATCTCTCCACAATAGTAAATGGTGATATTTCCACTCAGTAACGCATTTATATCTTCCCAGTGAGGTCAATAACAGAGTATCCCTTGAGATGGAAAAAATGATGAGTGATGCCTAGTAATTACAGTGACCATAAGGTGACAGTGAATCTAATTTTGGCATTAAAAATCAGAATGAGTACCCTCCACTGCCTGTTTGCTCCTGCTGGTTGGGCTGGTGAGGTCCACTGCTGTGCAAGGAAGGGGTGTCTGTACACAGGACACGTTTTGGGGTGGCTGCAATCTCAAGCAATTAACTGCTTTATCTCTATCGGTTTCCTGGCACCACGCCTGACCTTGCATACGATTCATCTTCCTTGTTCGTGTTAGATGCTTCCAACTCAGCTCACTTTGACCACCCTGGGCTGCAGAGGGGATTGAAACATCTGGGATCACCATCCTTCCTCTCTTCTGCAGGGCTGAGCCAGCCCTAGCACTCGGGGCAGGCGCTGGGTATGGCTGTGTGGCACAGACAGTAGGGGAGAGCGTCCCGGGAAGATGAGTTGCCTGCAACAAATCTCCAATGAGGTGCACTTTGCATTTCAAACACCATCACTCCAAACACACAGCTGATTTTGCCAGAGGAGCGAGAATAAACGTTTCTTTTAAATTTTAATTCTCACTTCATACAAAGACCCTGGTTTGTGTTTTCAGTTTTAGAAACCCCAATGCTTTTCCACCTGGGTAGGACCTTCCCATGCAGACTTTCCAAGAAGGAAGCCAGCAAGAGCTCCGACAGCTCTGCAGGCAGCAAGACCACTCCATTTCTGCCACTTTTATGGAGAACTGGGAAAGCACCTCCAGCCTTGGCTCTGCCTCAGGGTAGGGTTAGCTCTGTATTATTCCCCAGAGATGTTTCTCCAAACCCTTTTCAAACACTTCTAATGATGGAAACTCCAGTCTCCCCAGGCAAAACACCCCAGCACTTAATTGTCCTCACTGCTACACGATTAGAAAACTCCTCTGCAATTGCCACACTAATTCCTGTCTCAAATCTCTGCAGGTTGAGCAGAAAATATTCCATCATTGAGATCATTAAGGGAAATACTGACTCCTGTCAGATCAAGGACAGACTCCCGCAGAAAGTCACTCAATCCATCCTTTTGCTTGACAGCAAATCATTGCCTTCTCCTGTCTGGTTTCTAACCATGTTTTGCATCTCTCCCACAGCAGTTTTTATAGACACCTGCATCCCAACCTTATTAAAAGGGATGGCATAGGAAACAGCAACACCCTAGCAAAGCTGACGCATCTGACACCTCTGGCTTCTTCTCAGTTCAAAATATTTAGTCTCATCATGCAGGGGAAATCAGATTGACCTGATCAGTGTCTGTTTTATTTTTTCCTATTTAGAAATGGTGTTTTTCTGGGAACAGAACTGAAAGCAGTCAGATCACGTGCTAGTAACAGTTCTCCAGGTCCCCTCCTTTTATCCCTCTGCAAATACAGATGTCACCTTGGCCTCAGCCAATCTCCTGGAACATGTAACAGCCCTGAGGTAGCTTCTGCCCATTCCTTGACTGAATTCTGGTTTTGGTCAATTTGAAAAGACTCATCTGCAAATGATCCTTATTACACTTCTAAGCCCTGCTGGTTGCACAGCATTTCACCCCCTGAGCTGCCTGCTTTTTGTTCCCTGCCTGCTCATGCTACCCAACTGGCTGCTGGGAACAGACCCAGCTTTTAGTCCTTGCAGTCTTTCCTCCTCTGACCCAGGTCAAGGGAAAGCTAGAGGTGACCTGAAACAGCCCCTGCTCCATCTCTCATCTCTCTGGTTCCTCAGGTTGGGGTGGTTATGCTATTCACCCAGAAAAAAAAAGACTTGTTTCACCTAAGACACATAAGTCAGCAGCCTTACAATATGTGACCATATTTGCTCCTCACTCTATTTTTCAGTAGGTCCCATATTTCCTTGTTCTCCAGAGCTTGCAGCAGACATGCACATCCTTAATACATATAGCAGCACCGTTGCCCTTCTCCTTTCTTCTTCCAAGACAAGTTGTTCCCTGATCCGACACCATGCCATGCACAGGAATTATTTGGCCTTGGTCACAGGCTGCCCAGCTGTGCTCTTAAAGAGGTTTCCTGAGGATCTCTTTATACGTATTTGGTTGCTCCTTCAAAGTCTCTACAGAAGTGGACTGGCATTCATCAGCCTTAAGAGTGGAAAGTGGAGCCATAAAGTGAAAAACTGGCTGGCCAAATCCAAGAGCTCAACATCAGAGACCTCATTTCCTTAAACTCGCTGTCCTCAGGTGGTTACTGCCATCTCTGGAGTGCTGAGCAAAGCCCCAGCACATGGATTTTGGTTGTAACCTCCTCTTCCTCTCCTTACACCAGGTGAGAAAATTCCTGGTAGATGGAAAGCACAGCACACTTGCTGTGGTCCTTTTCTTCTGCCAAGCCAGACAAACCAACAAATCCCCTCCACATATGCCCAGTCCCACTGACACATGCAGAAGATATTAATTCCAAGCAGCTCATCATCCATCCCAGCCAGGAGAAATCAAAAATAGTTTGCTATGGGGGGTTCATGGCTGTGACAGGTTTGTGTTGATGAGTTAAGAATAGGTGCTTGCAAGCTGGAGAGGGAAGGAGGAGCAGCTGAGATGTGGGGGCTTTGTGCAGCTGCACATGAAATCCCACCCCAGCTATGGCTGGAACCCTCCAGGGGCTGCAGACAGCTGGGACACGGCACTCGGATCATATATTACAGCTGGCAACATTAAAAACAACTAAAAGGACAATTGTTCTGACTTTTTTTTATGGCAGATACAGCTCGTTTTTAATAAGTGCTTCCTTTATAATTGCATCTGCTCCCTCAAGGATTTACTGGGGATTTGGAATCCCACGTGAACACGGGGAAGCACACAGTCATTCATTACGCTCAACTTGCTCAAGGTGTGCTGTGGGCAGACACACAGGGAAAAAACAGAGACACACAGACACTGGGTTTTTTTCCCAGCAGTGAAGGTCTGAGGAGGAGGAAATCCCTCAGAGCAGGCCTCTTCTAAGGCAGCTCAGATAAGCAAGGTGGCTTCCTGCCCTACAGCACCCAGCCAGGGTTGGGCTGGGGAGACCAGCAGAGTTCAGCAGGACCCCTGCCTGCATCAAACCCAGCATCAGAGCTGGGCTTAGTCTGGAGGACATGGAAAGGAGGACTGATTGTCAGGGGTAACCCACCAAGATGGTCCTGCCAGGGGCTGTCAGTCCCGGGGAGCCAGGTGGTCCCCTGCCATGGGGACAGTGCTATGTCCCTGTTTAGCAAGCCCTACAAAAGAGCCAGCGAGAAGAGTGTGATGAGGTCCCCAAAGCTCTGTTGCACCCCATTCTCAGGACCACAGGAGGAAGAGGCCACGTTTGGCCCTGTCCCCCCACCTCTCCCCCTCTGCCAGAACGAGCAGTTTGTTAGTGGCACAGTCCCCCTGTGCACCTCTGCTAGGTAATCAATAAACCATTCTTCTACTCAACCCAGAGCCATTTGTCACCGACATGATGAAAAATACCCAGCCCATCAGGGGATGGTGCCCCCAGTCACCAACAAACAGGATTGGACCACAGTTTCTGAGGTCTCCAGTTCCACCTCTGGTGGCCTCATCCTTCAGGTAGTCCCTGCTTCTCTCCCTCACCCTCTTTGGTTGCCAGAAATAGATGCCATAAGAAGACTTTATCAGAAAATGGGGAATCCTCTCCTCTGATGGCTCCTTACCTGCAAGTTTAGTTAAGAGGTGACCCTTCCACAGGTGATACAGTCTTAGGAGCTACAAACTTAGCTGCACAATTACCACTGCACTGAGAAGAAGCTATAAACCATTGTGCAATCACCACCCCATTTAGGTCCATAAAAGCTTTGAGGTACCCTCAGCCCACCCTGCAGAGTCCCCTTAGCTGATCTGGGATGCTCTGTACCCTAATTACACCTTCATGGTCACTTGTTGAGGAGCACAGGGCGAAGATCTCTGCCCTCTGGGGAGATGGGTGTTAGCCCTTGTGGTTTCCCACTCTCAGAACAATGACCCAGCTCATTCCAAAGCTGTTCCAATTTTACTTCTCAGCTGCTTCTCAGTCACATGCTGAGGTTGCTTTCTGCATTCCCAGGTGTCATCCCTCCTGAGAGGAACACTACATCCCACATGGTTTGTGACAGAACAGCAAGTAGGAAGCAATGAAAGGGTTAAAGATGGAACCTGAGTTTGAAAACTATTTGATCCAAGCAAGAACATTATTTTAGGATGGGGAATTTCTCCCTCTAATAAATATATATGGCAAGGAAAACTGCTGCCAGTAGAATTACTCATAATGTTATAAATGAAAATGGATTTGGGGATGCTGGGGGGGGAGGCTGCACAGCAAGAAGGACTTTTAGACCATTAAGCTGGAGACATTCATTACTTCCTCTCCATGCCCATGGCACAAAACAAGGGTTCTCAGATCTGAACACTCAAGAAGGCTACACAGTAGTTCGTTCAAAAGGTATGGAGGGCACAGCTTTCAACTTAATGACAAGCAAAAGAATGATGGAAATATAAAGCATCTTGCTCCCTGGATCCTGCATTCCTGGTGAATTTGGCATTGCTCAGCAGGGACACACCTGCAGGAGAGGCTGCACTGTTTCCCAGACTCTACGTACAGCAGAAGATGATGCTCATGTTGTACCCCAGTAATAAAAAACTATGAGCATGACTGCAATTTTTGCTCTTAAATAACAACATCATTAACAGCAACCAGATGCTGACTACCCCATGGATTTTCAAGCATGGAGAACCAGTGCTAAGAAAGCAGGTACATCACCAGGCACTCGTGCAGGTAGGAAAACCAAAACTACAAGTGAGAAACCAGACAGGAAGGTATTACCACCAGGGAAAGGTGTCCCTGACTTGAGGAAGGCTGCAAGGCTGGCAGCCACAGGGCACACAGGGAGGTTGGGGACTGGATGGTGTTCTCACGATCTGTAAACTGGGCCCTGAATTCCAGCATAAAAAAAAAAAAAAAGACATGAAAGAGCAAGGCAAATAGCTTAAATTAACCCAAGGGGCACATCAGAGTTACAGAGCAGGGAAGGGGAGGGTCATTCTGGAGAACGAGTGCTGAAAACCTTAAGCAATAAAAATAAGGGAAAGACTCCTTGGTTTTCTTGTAGCATGGTGGAGCAGGGAGAAGCTGGCTGTTGGGGATGTGCTCAGGGGACACGCAAACTGCTCTGTGCTGTGACCCCAGATAGTGACAGCCACAGGGAACACATCAAGTCACCAAGTCCTGGCTGGGTGGTTGGTGGCAGCCCCAAGGAGCGATCAAGGCTGAGAAAGAGGAGATATGGGAAAGGCAAAGATGGATGCAGGGCTCATGGCTTGGAAGACAGGCCCAGTCCCATCTCCTTTGAAATGCTCCCCTGAATTAATGCTTTTGGAACGTGACTGAATGGATTTGCAAAGCATCCAATCTTAACTTTTAAAATCCCCAGTGAAGGGGAATCCATCAAAAGCCTTGGCAAATTGCTCTACTTCCTGACAACTTGTCCTGTTACCCTGGGTTTGTCCAGCATCCCCTCTCAACCAGCCCATCTCTGCATGCTAAATTGATAAGCCCTCTGTCAACGATCTGCATCCTTCCACCTTCCCCTGGAGAGCTGCAGTCACTGCAGCGAGAGGCGTTCGCTCTAACCTTGAGGCTGCCTCTGAAAGGATAGCACAAAGGACCTCAGGGAGAGAAGTTAAGGGGAGCAAGCAGGAGATTTGGGCTTGGAATCAGAAGACAAATATTAAAAAGCAGAATGGAAAAAGACCTGCTGAAAGGAACCCTTCCCTGCACCAGCCTGGGACACAGAGCCTGGGGACGTGGTGTGGACACCAGTAGTTTTTGGCTGTGGGGCAGAGCAGTCTGGGTGCTTGATGGGGAAGAGGTCATTCTTTTGCATCCCAAAACCCCGTGGAAGGCCTCAGGAAACCTGAAATGGTGCAAAATCCCTGCTGGAGGGGTGTGATGGGGACAGCATCCTTGTTGGCCCTTTTTTTTCATCCTAATGCCAGCGGGCACCAACTCATTGTCTCCAACAGAGGGGGAACAGCACTTGGCAGGCTGTCATCTAGCCAGGGACAAGGACAAAATCCCAAGGATGCCCTAGGAAGGAGGTTTTACAGTGTACATCCTTCAGGGTGGCTGCTGGAGGCACAGGCTGGTGAAGCCAGGCCGCAGCTGAACCCTGCAGTGAGCTGCTGCTTCAGCCATTGCAAAGGGAAGGGTCAGTTTTGCTGTGGGAACAGCTTAGCAAGAGACACCTAGTGATGAGGAGTGACACCAAGGGGGACAAGGCCACCTGAGCAGGGGTGCATCACCATTTGTGACAGGCCCAAGGCTCTGCCCATCCCACAGGATGTCCAGTGGGGCAGGCAGGAGGGGATGCTCTGCCCTGGGTAGGGAATGAGAGACTCCTGGCAGGGGATGAGGTGCTCCATGCAGAGATGCTCTGCCCCGGGGTAGGGGACGAGATAGAATCATAGAATCACAGAATTGTCTGGGTTGGAATGGACCTCAGAGATCATCAAATCCAACCCTTGATCCACTACCGCTGGTTCCCAGCCCATGGCACATCCAGTCTCTTTTTAAATATCTCCAGGGATGGAGAATCCACTACTTCCCAGGGCAGCCCATTCCAATGTCTAAATAGATGCTCCTGGTAGGAGATGCTCTACTCTGGGCATTCCCAGCTGCTCTACTCCAGCTTTCCCAAAGCCTCCCCCCAGGCAAGGGGCTGCCTGTGAGGGAGGGCAAGGAGCAAGGCCTGCTCTCAGGGGGTGTGGGGCTGGCTCCCCACATGGCACACTCCACAGTAACTCTCTGGGGGATTTCTGCCACGCCATGGCTTGTGGTTTCTGCTACACTGAGTCATTGCCAACTTGGTTGTTAATTCACATTAGGGCTGATGTGAACACCAACGTGCTGTTTTTCCGGGATGATTTCAGACTGTTTATCGCTGCTGTGTTACCATGGTGATTAATGCGGCCCAGCTCCCTGCCATACTCCTGTTTAACACCTACACAGGGGGCTGCTTCCCAGGCTCCAAACCTCCCCAGGACCTCAGGAAGAGCTCCCCAAGCTCTTGGGAGCCTTTGCCCGGTCACCCCTGCCTCTCCCTGCACCCCATGCTCAGCTGCTTCCCCCCCTACCCCATCCCCTGGCCCCAGAGGGGACCCCAGCCACAGCTGGAGGGGCTCCTTCTGTGTTCCCATGCTGAGATTTGACACCTCCAGGGAGTTTCCCAAAATCCCTGTAGCACACAAGGCCAGTGGGATGGTGAATGCAAAGGCAGAGCCACCCCTGTATCCCAGTCCTGGCAGCTCCAGGCTGGCGCAGTGGGTGAAAAGAGGTGAGATGCCCATAGCTTTGGGCCAGCAGTGGTTATCACCTTCAGCCTGCACTTGAAAAACCCAGCTCAGTGCTCTTCAACACCTTTCCATAACCCCAGCATGGCCCCAGCCTGGCCTGCAGGGCTGCTCCCGGGGACAGGCAGTGCTGGTGGCCTCCTGGCTCTGCCCTGTGTGTGGGACAGGAACCACCTTGCTGTGTCCTACACACATCTTTCAGGCTCGCTTTCCTCCTGGCAGCCTGCACCTGAGCATTTATGAGCCTGACACTGCAGTTAGTCCCTGCTGCCCCTGTCTGGTTCCTGGGGGCTGTGAGGCAGGAGGGGACCGTGCACAGCACCCCAGGCTGGATCAGCCCTGGTGCAAGCCTGTGGGTGTTTGTCAGCAAGAAGCAACCTGGTTTCTGTGCAACCCACAGGAAAAATAGCTGCAGGGGCCAGGGGAGCTCCTCAGCTCTCCGAGCCTGAACAGATGGAACCACCAGTCCCTGGGGCTTACAGGGGCAGCCCTGTGGGGGTGGGGGTGGTGGCATTACAGGGTCACCTACAGAATGTTGTTCCAACACCTTGGGCAAACCACCAGAGAAAAAGAGCCAGGAGGTGAAAAACAACATTTTCCTTGAAAAAGCAGACTCTCAGCAAGCAAACACCTGCAAGGGCACCCTCTCCTGCTCCCCTTGCTGACTCCTGGGTTCAAGCAGAGCCCCGAGAGCCCTGCAGCACAGCAGCTGCAGCAAACGCTGTTGTGACAACCCTGGGGACAGCTCTGGCATGGGACAGCTCTGCAGGGCTGTTGGAAGGTGCTGGACCATGGCAGTGGGCTGCTACAGGCTCTGGTGTATTTTGGGAACACACCAAAGGACCTGTTGCACTGTAGCATGGACCTGCTCCTGCCCAGGCAAACCAAGGCCATCCCAGCCTACACACCATAAAGAGCAAATTGTTACAGCAGGGATGAAACCCCTCTGCACTGCATCCTGCTGGGGTGGGATGGTCCAGCCCCGACATCCTGAGGGGACAGCAAAGGCCACCTCCTCTGCCTGCCCAGCCAGACCTTGCAAGGTGAAACCTTCACCAGGGATGAGCTCCTTCCCCCAGACCAAGCCCTGGGGTGGGCACTGCCTGGCACTGCTGACCAGAGACGCAGCCCACCCCAGGGGACAACCTCTGGCAAATGCCTCAGCCTCCTGAATATTAATCTGTATCCCATGGAGGCATCTATTTCATCTCCAGCTATTGTGTTTTTCTGACATATTTATGAGTCCTCTGTCTCATTAATCTGGCAAGTATTCATAAGACTTTCCTTTCATGCTAGAATAGCTGAGGGCAAAAGCCTCTATTGATCTATTCGGTGCCGAGGAACCTTTCTCAAGAGTCAACTGGATGAAAGGTTTTCACCTTTTAAAATCTTTAATAGAGTTTTCCCAGCAATCAGTCTTATGCATTTTAGAAAAAAGTCAGCCCCCTCTTTATGGCATGCCTTGGGTTCCTTCCTTTTATTACCTTGACAAGATAACGTTCACCTCCTCTCTCTCAGCTCCTGCCTTTCTTTCCCCAGCCCACATTACCCTCACACACCACCCAGCTCAACAATCTGTCATGGCAACAGCCTTACAGCAGAGGCTTTAAAGTGAAATAAAATTAAAATCAAACCCAAAATGCATCAGCAAAGGTTGCCTGAGCTGCTTTGTGTTCACACTGATGTTGGTAGGATTAACCTGGATGCTCCACCCTCAGCAGGCACGTTCCTGACCTCCGTGCTGGGCTTTATGGATAGGAACAGCCTGCCCATCTATAACTCTTCATGCCAGGCTGGCCAAGTGCTCCTTTCCAGGGCTCTATAAATAATAATAACTGCTGTGGTCTGGGCAGATTCCCCACGTGAGGCTCCTTTCCATTAGAGCACTCTACAGTAATTGCTTTCCTTTTACTTTTTTTTTTTTTTTTCAGGGGCCTTCTTAGCATTGTATCTAAATCAATAGTGTAATTAAAACAAAAATATTTCAGAAAAGCCACTGAGCAGTAAAAACAGGGAAGCAATTACAGGAAACCTTTAAGTGTTAGCACCAAAAGAGAAATAAAGGAATAAAAAGCTTTCAAACCCCCATTTGAAACATTTACAGAAATATTTTGGTGCAGCAAATGCTCTTTTCAAGCATTTCCTTCTGGTTGGGCCACGGAGTTTGAAGTTCATGCTACCTCAGCACACACTGGCCTGAAGCATGCCAGGATTATTTCCCCCAGGGCTCCTGCCCCTGCTTTCTCCCCTCCCAGCATGTGTCTGCACACACATGTAGCCATCTGCACAGAAATTTGGGCTCACACTTTGTGAGGGTCCACTGATCACACTGATTGGAATTTGTCTCAAAAGGCCAATTTTAAAGTTAATAGCTCTGGCTAGGGTGAAGGAAGATGCTAAGGTACCTGGCCTGGCCAGAGCTGAGCAGGGGATGATGCCCAGAAAGATATAACTAATGGCTGGGTGGAGACTACACCCCTTTCCTGAGGACCATCCTTTGATGCTGGGATGTTCCTCCAGCACAGTTGCCCTGGCCAGGGTGGAGGAAGCCACCTTGATTGTACTGATGCTGATGTAGCTGGCTGAGGTGGCTGGAGCAGAGCAGGGGGTGACTCCTGCAGAGAGATAAGAGCTGATGGCAGTGTGAAGAGGAGACCCTTTGGACTGAAGTTCCCCCCAGGAGAACCTGTGTGTAATGTCTCTGGCCAGGGAGGGGAGACACCTTGGTTGTTCTGTGCTAATGAACCTAGCTTCTGGGGCAGCTGACAGACAGCTGAACAAAAGGAACTCAGGGGTATATGTGGCTGCCCATGCTGTGGCTGTGTTGTCATCTCTTGACCCACTGCCATCTCACACCAGATCCTGTCCAGGACCAGTGGGGCATCTTGAAGAGACTCACTGGACAGCTGCACCCCTGGTGGTGACTCTCATTTTTTCTCCTCACTTTCTCACTTTTCTTTTTTTTTCCTCTCTCTCACTTCTCTCTCTCTCTCCCTTTTATCTTCTCCTTTTCCTCTCTCACTCTTTTGCCTGGTTCTGTCATTTGCTTGTGCCAATTTTAAATAAAAGTTTATGCTTGCACCCGACCTTTGGTTGGACTTTGTTCTCATGGATCCAAACCAAAATAAATTTTAATGTTACTCCAGACTGTAAAACTCCTCCTTCCAGCAAAAGCTCAAACCAAGCCCAAACTCTCCTGTTGCATCATTGGCCTCATTGCCCCCCCTCAGGTCCAACCCAAGAGCCAATGCCAGCCATCCCACCACGGCTTTCCTGCCACCAGCTCCTGGCTCTGCTACCAGCCTCACCTCCAGCCACACCATCAGGTCCCCCCCTGACACACTACAACCTCCCACATGGAGGAGAAGACCGACGGGTGAAACCCTACCCAGTCATCTGATTAAGCAAAGAGAGAGGGAGCAAAGGCACAGGAAACAGATGGGGCCAATGATGGCTTGAGAAGTCAATCTGTTTGCCTGCTAATTAGTTAATGTAGGAGACAATTTCAATACGTAACTCTCCCTTGATCCCACGAGTTGCTTTGCTGTTCAGTATGGGAGTCAGGCAAGGCAGCTCTTGTTAGCATGAGCACCAGGAGTTGCTGATTGAAACCAGCATTGAAGCTGAGAATAAAAAACGAGCAGGAGCCGGACAGCTTGTTCATCACCCACAAGGAAGATGTCAAGTTTGTGCACCCCAGCCATTAACAGAATTGCCAGAGATATCCATCCACAAATGCACATCCAGCACCATCCTTCAGCCACTGCCCACCTGCCCCTTTCTCCTCACCGAAGTCCTGGCTGCTTTGGAGAAGACCTGGTTCCAAGTCGCACCTTGGAGCACAGGTATTGATAACCAAGGGGAAGACCCCGATGTCCCCTGCCCTACAGGGATGGGTATCTGGATGGATATAAAGGGCCATCTGCTCCATATGTAGTGGTATCCAGCCATGACCACACTCATTTTGGACAGAGAGCTTGGATTAGGTTGGAGAGCACAGATGGAGATCAAGTGATGAGCAGGGTTCACTGCATGAAGCAGCATACATGAAACCCTCTCTCCCTTTCTCTTGTTTTATTAAAAGTAAGCAGGTAGTTTTTATGAGAAAAGATAATTACAGAAAAAAAAAGTCACTGTTCTCTCTGCTCCACTGTTAGGGGTGACCCCAACTCTTTATTACATTGCATCTGATCAAAACCTGACCAGCTTGGGGACGGCCTGTGAAAAATATTTGAGTTGTCCTTGACCAAATGCTGCCTAGGGCTCTGCTCACTCAATTCACAAATGTTTTAATCCCTACTATGACTTCCAAAGACCACCAAGCCATGTCCCACCAGCCTGGGGGAGGTGGGGGTGGGTGCCACCCCAAGGACTGAGACCTTCCCACCCACTCTCCATGGCTCACCAGCAAGCTGGCATGGAGGGATGGCTACTAAGAGGCTTTTTGTTTTGTTTTGTTTTTTTCCTACCTTTAGAAGAGCCAGGAAAAAAAGGAAAAGCTAATTTCTCTGATTTATGACTCCTGGGCTCTGCAGGGTCCCCAGCAAGGCTGGCTGGAGAGGGAGGCTAGCACAGGAGCACAGGGCCAGCCCAGGCCTCAGAGAGAGGCACCAGGTGCCTTGTCAAGCCATGGGTTTTGTCAACGAGGGCACCTAAGCTTGATGGGTCCAAGGCAGCAAAGAGACATGAGGAACATCCCCACCACACCCCTGCAGAGAAGCTGGCTTGGCCACAAAGAACCACAGATTGGGTTGGGTTTGAAGGGACCTTAAAGATCACCCAACACCACTGCCATGGGCAGGGACACCTCCCCCCAGCCCAGGGTGCTCCAAGCCCCATCCAACCTTCAACACTGCCAGGGATGGGGCAGCCACAGCTTCTGGGGGCAACCTGGGCAACCAGGGGCTCAGCACCCTCACATTAAAGAATTTCTTCCTAATGTCTGACCTCAATCTACTACATTCTGTTCTGGTTGTCCCCAGCCCTGTGGATGTCTGTGCTAAGAAGGTGCCCAAAACATCAGGGGTAGACTGTCTTACAGCCACCTCTCTGAGCAATATCCTGACTCAGTGGCATTTCTGGGGGTCGGCTGTGGGCTCCTGGGCAGCACCAAGCAACCTCATTCTCCACCCACCAGCGAAACACTTTTGGGGAGGGCACATTTTGGGGACGGCACATTTTGGGGACGGCACATTTTGGGGTCCTTTCCTGCAGGATCCCACCCTGATGTCAGTGATGCAGGGAGGAACAGCCTGTTCCTTTCTACCCGTGCTTTTCTGTTGCTGCTCAGTGGCTGGGGATTCGTGCCAGGACCCATCTTTCCTCTCTCCCTCCCTGGCTGTTCCTCTCTTGTGCTGCTCAGGAGAGGTCTGCAGCCAGATACTGACGTCTGGCTGGCAGAGGGGAGGCTCCTTCCTTTTCTCTCTCCCCCACACGCTCCCTTTTCTCCTCTGAACCAGCAGTGCAGGCTTCAGGCAGGTGAAAATTGATTTGCAACGAACTGGTGCCCTGCCAATGCCTGAATCATCCCTTCACCCCGCGCACACATACCCCCCCCAGCTCATAAACCATCCTGCTGTGGAGAGGGAGAGAGCTCAGACATCCCCAAGCTCTAAGAGACTTGGAGAAGACACTGACACAAACCCAGCAGCCCTGATGAGGAGTCGCAGCATGCAGAGAGGATCTCACGGATTTACACAGCAGAAGGCAGGCAGGAAAAGGCGAAAATTGGGAGCCAAAACCCACTGAGCACCAGAGGATGGCAGGAGGGTGACTGGGGAGGGCAAGGTGCTCAACTGCTCCCCACTGAGAAGCTTGGTACATGGAAAGCTCCAGCTGCATCCCCGTGTTAACCTGGGATCCTGCCCTGCATGCCCCATGTGCTGGGAACAGTGGGTCTGGAGGAGCCTGTCCCACCCTGGGAGGTGGCACCAAATGGCCACCCTGAGGCAAGAAGCTGGAGCTGCTGTGAACCTGCACCAACCTTCAGACCCTCCTGCTCCCACCTTTGGCTGATCATCTCTGCCTTTTCCTGCTCCCAGACTCTGGAATTTGTCTGGAGTTCATTGCCACTGCTGGATGTGGGATTACTGGGACTCACCAAGCTGCATTCCTGCATTTATCCCAGTGCACCTGCCCCGGACTCCCCCCCCCC